>JAVJGG010000054.1:11193178-11220125 GCA_035590195.1 Aviceda cuculoides
GAGGAGAAAAATATGTTTAAAATATATCTGTACATTTGAAATAGTTGATAGTATGCTTTGGCTAGAATGTTTCTAGAGTGCTTGCTAACTATATAACCAACAAGGTGCTTGAGAAACATTGGATGTGCAGAAACCAGAGAACTTTCCGACTTAAGAGACTGTGAAAGATTTTTCTTTGTGGTGATGTGGAGAGGGAATGCAGTTTCCATTGCTGCTTTCATCTTTTGGGGAGATTGAAAACACTACCAATTTTTATCATGGAATTCTGTAACTTATGCAAGATTTATCTTAATTAGAACATTTATTAGCTTTCAGCAATTAAACATTGCATGCCCTTTTCTCTTGGAGAAGGGCGCTTGGTTCCTTACTTTTTCACTGGAACTTGCTTTCTCTTGTCGTGTGAACAGCAGAGGCTGTGAGGAGGGAAGATACCGAGGTCGAAGTTAACTTGAGCGGGGGCCTTAAATCCTGCCTCTTTCCTGGTCACTACCGTAGCTCAGGGGTGTGTGGTAGAAAGAAGGCTTTCAGGCTCAGTGGAGACTCGGAGAAATAGGAGGCATAGAAGATAAGTTAAAGGTAGCAAATAAGAGGCAAGCAGAAAAGGGAATGGCATGATGGGAGGCATCATCAGAGACTGGAAAATACATTTGGATCGATTCTTTTTTTGCATGGAAGTAAGCTGTGTTGTGACAGATGAGTAGAATAACTTTTACTGTCTGAAGTGTCTGGTGTCTGAGGCAAGTACAGTTCTGTGTGAAACTGGTGATTGCAGGACTTCAGCGAAAACAGGAAAAAATTCTGAAATGTTAAATTTTGTGGTTGGGGCAGAACAAAACTTAGGCCAGATACAGGAGTATGATTCATCAGTCCTTTGAAGAAGAATGATGTTAAATTCAAGTGTTAGTCATTACATTTTGAAATGGATGGATCTTAATTCTGTTTTAAGTGCAAATCTCAACATTGCTGATTTAACGTACAACTAGAGCAACTACCTGATAAATCCTTTCTTCAGGCTGCTGCTTTCTAAGAATGAATTAAATGGCCAATCATCACTGAACGGTTCGCTTTCTCATTCCCTTTATATTTTGCCTTGCATCTCTCTTGTTTGCTAGTAACTGAAGAAGTAGGGCTTCTATGTTTTCAGTGGTGTGGAGCTGTTAAATGATTGCCTCAACATACCTTATGAAATTCTAACCTTAATAAGAAATAGTCACCTGCCTATTTTGGAAAATCAGTAAAGGATCATTTGATGATGCTCCAGGGTGTACAACTTGCAATAATCCTGTAGTGAGATAGGATGATGATTTTTTCCCCCCAAATGTCTTTTTTTTTTTTTTTTTTTTTTTTTTGCCTTGTTTCATCCTGTGGTGTCATTTGTTGGGTTTTATTCTAATTCCACATAATTTGTTCCTGTCTCCTTGTCTGCTCGGGAATGTGCATATTCTCTGTGATACTGTCTGGTATCTCATTCTGGTTTCAGTGACAGGTTGGGAACTGCTTTTACTTAATTAATGTATATTTATTCAAAATAAAACCCGTGATGCAAGTACTGAACTCGCAAAGAGAGACTAGCTGTGTCTGAACTTCTGACACCTTCATTTGTTTATCCAGTGTAAAGTAGAATTCTAATGTTACAGTGCTAATATAGCTGTGATAGCATCAGAGAGTGTTAAAATACATAGTGATTGTGTATGTAGGTTTTTTAACCAGTCTGTCATTTGCTTGGGGCTATGTGCTGTTGATTTTAGCATTAGTGAAAATGGCTGTGGTAACTCTGAGATAACGCTTTTATTCTTTATTTCTCTGGGAGTGATAGGGCTGCGCTGTATCTTTCATCTCAGAGCAAGTGAAGTTAAGTCAGGAAATGCTACGGAGTATTTGCTTATGTGGGCAAAGTATGTACCCCTGGTTAAAGCCAAGGACTGTGACCTGGTATGTAAATGGGACAAGCGGTCTAGACTGTGGTTTATCCAGACCTATGTCTGTAGTACTTGCCCACTGGAGTTATTTCGATTAAAAACTATCTTGACTTACAAGATAGTGTTAGTGTAGTTGTCATGCACAACCTAAGTCTTAATGAGATGTGGTACACATAAAGGAAAATAGACCTTTTCTCAAATGAATGGAGCTGAGCTGTTTGCTAGAGATGTTTTCCTACTGTAATATGGTTAAATGAAGGAATACTTCAGAACTATCTTGTGTTTTCAGAGAAAGGGAACTGGCTTTACTTTGAAGTAATGGCTGGGAAAGAAGTTTTAATTTTTACAGGTGAGGGTCAGTATTAGATCCAGTAGGACAGATTATTTACAATTTAAGAGATCTGTACAGAATACATTAGGACTTCTTGTTTTTCTCCAGTTAATTAACTTGGTTAAAATTCTTTGCTTTCAATATGTTATTAAGGTTATTAGAATAAGAAAACAGGATTTCCCTACTTCCACTTACTAATGTTTGTAACATCTAGAGACAAGTTGAATTTTGTGAAACAAGTTTTGTTTTGGTTTTCTTGCTACAATTTTCTCTTTAGCTGAAAAAGTTGTTACAGATATTTGAGAATTTCACTGTTTTTATATCACACACATGACAAAAAACTAGAAGAATACTCATGGAAATAATGGAGAAGATTGAAAGTGGACAAACATGCAGTAGTATTTCCATGGTGACACATTTTCAGAAAGGCATGAATAGAAACAATGCTAAGATTCCACAACTGTTATGCTGGGACATGTAAATTCTTATTACAGCAGCCTGCAAGGGAAGTGGAAAAGGGTTGCAGGGGGGTAACACAGCGTACTGAGTCTGGACTGTCGTGGTTCTGTTTACCTGTCCCTATCCTGCCACCAAATAGTAAACTGACACCAGGCTAAAATTAAACCCCTTGTTTTTAAGGTTGTTTTCCAGAAGAATCGGCTTGTTGTGTCACTGAATGGATATTAGTGCTGGTGTGAGGCAGGAGGCAAGTCCAGACCTGAGAGCAAAAAGGGGAGAGTGCTGCTGTAGAAACCAAGATGCAGATGAGTCCTAGCTGCCATGGAACTGTCATCTTAGGTGTCCATTTCTTTTGTTGGGTTTCTCCATTGGTTTTTTGTGTGTCTTTGTGTTCACCTTTGCTTTGCTGTGAACCAGCAGTACCACTGTCACAGACATCTTGATCCTAAATGTGTTTTCTGTCACCAAGAAACCTTTACGATGTTACAAACTTTTAACTGACTTATTTAAGTGTTTGTTAATGTGAAGCTCTTGTTGAAGAGAAATGTTGTCATTGCACAGTTGCAGAATTAGATCCTGTTTCCCAGAAATGTGCTGCTGTTGCCAATACGCTTATCAATAGCTAATTTCTACTCTGTATGAAAGCAGATCAGAAATTCTTTGACTTTGGTGCATTTTTTTCATAATTATTTATAAAACATATTTTAGACTCTGCTGCAAAGTATCTCACCAGAATGGTGGTGTAATTCAAGACTTTGAATGTTTTATTTTGTGAACTGGAGCCATTTGTCTTCGTGTATTTGAGGGAGTCATCCGTATGGACAAATGGACTTGTCCATTTGGAAGGGGCAGCTAGTCGCTGAAAAGGGCAGTGATACAGTAGTTATAGTTTCCCTTTTGTGTTGCTTGTTTGGGGGGGGTTGCTTTGTGGGTGCAGGGTTTGGGTCTTTTTAAATAGCACATTTTGAGTGTTGCTGAATACTACTGCTCTTCCTCGTGACTTTTTCTGTGGAAAACCATTAGTGATGGTGAAGTTCCTACCCGATGAAGTCAATCTCTGGCTCTTGTTTTTAAAAGGCTAATGAAAGGGCTTCTTGGGGGAGATTGCTCCCCCCCTTCTTTAAGTGTACTTTTTTAAGGCTAATTTGCTTTCAGAATTTTTTGCTTGGTTAAGACGTCTGGGCTAGAGGCAGTCTGTCAGTGGTATGAATGTATTCTGTCAACTGAAACAATCATTTGCATCTCATAGAACAAGATCAGATGCTATCCTTTGAACTTGGATACTGTTTGTACTTGAAGAAAGGCAACTTTATCTCATCAACTCTGAATACATATTGTATTCAAAGTAATTATTTGGGTATGTAAAGACATATTGTCTTGGGATAGCAAACTCAAATTTCTGCATATTCTTGCTGCATGCTGTACAATACTGTATGTTTGACCTGCTTTGGTATGTCTGTGCTATTTTTCTCTATTTATTGAATCAAACTGCAACCTTTATTTGAAAAACAAAAAAACACCATACTGGGATGCCTTCCATAATATGCTGCTTGTTCTTGTAATCAGATTTTCAGTGTCTAGAAATACCAAATTTTTTTACTTTTGGTATAGAGGAAAAATTCTAGAAAAATCTGTATTTTAAGTAAATCCTGCTAGGACATTCTCTTCGTATTAGCAACTTTTTCATGTTGTTAATGAAGGAACAGTACTTTACACACCTATTGTTTCTTTTTAAAGTACTTGTAAGTGCTAAACTGTAGTCTTGTCCAGATAAACATATCTTATGGCCTACAGAACTGAACTGTGAAGAATTCTTACTAATTCAATGCCTGTCCCTTCGTTCTTAAGAGTTTACCTCGCTCATAGAGCTGGGAATGTCTGGCAAAGACATGGGTATTTTTAATCATGTGGCAGATGAACTTTTGATATTCTGCAGATTGTGTACAAGCACATTGTGCCATATGGCAGCAAATATGCCCAA
Source organism: Aviceda cuculoides (assembly GCA_035590195.1). Taxonomy (NCBI): domain Eukaryota; kingdom Metazoa; phylum Chordata; class Aves; order Accipitriformes; family Accipitridae; genus Aviceda; species Aviceda cuculoides. The sequence continues at coordinate 11,197,869 of JAVJGG010000054.1, forward strand.
CACATGATGAATGGTGCCTGCCTTTTAGCTATGGCAGGTGTGGCAGGCGTATGTCTTAGTAGCATCTTGTCAAGTAACAGGGTTTGACCAAAGCGCAGGTGTCCCCTGTCATAGCTAAATGGCAGTGTTTTTATTGGGATCACACTGTGGAGGAACAATTCTGGTCACTTCTGCCTGTCACTCTCTGGGACTCTTCTGGTCATCGGAGGACAGGGTGATTTGCTATGTGATTCTCTAATACTTCCAGAAGAGGAGGTATGGCCCATGTCAGCTGAAAAAGTGAGCGTTTTAACTTTGCTTGCTGTGTGGGGTGGTGGATTGCAGAAAATTGTCAGGGGAAGACATTTGTTTTCTCTTGATGAGGAAACAATGGGGTGGGTTTTTCCTTTGTTTAATACCGTCAATTGTTAAACTGTAGTCCAGTCCAGAAAATGCCTGTCTCATGGCCTGATGATCTGACTGAGAAAGACTACTCTTACTGAAAGCCTAGTCCCTTCATTCTTAATGCAGATTTCCTTGATTATGCTGAAAATGTTTATGTAGACTTAGAACTTTCTGCCTCTTCACCGATGTTAACAAAATGTCTCCGTGAAAACTCTTAACTGCTGTTAGAAATAACCCTGTGCAAAATTTCAGTTGGTTACTAAGCAGTTACTGTGCATCAGAGAAAGATGCAATTCAGATTTAACAACTAGGTTTTTTAAATGCTGTTATTTAGCAAATTATTACAGTCTCATACTGTGATTTGATTAATGTTCATGAGCCGTTCTGGCTGCGTAGGACCTCTAGGTGCATGCTGCTGTCCTCATTGTAGCCTGACCAGGGGGTGCTGGTTTTGGCTTCTGTTCCACAAAGATCCAGTGGAGACCAGTTGTCATGGAGAAAGGTTTATAGTGTAGAAAGGCTGGAGTGGCTGGGAGCTGAACTAGAGAGGGAACATTTGAATGTTTTTCTTGTTTTTGGGAGGGCAGTAGGGAAAGTGGAATCCAATGGACTTAGCTTCTGTGAAATAGTATGTAGTTACTGTTGCTTATAAAGCTCCTTTGACCCATATTTAATCTTTGGTGGTTTTGTGGTTTCATAGGATAGAAAATTTCCTTGTGAGCCAAGTGACATTTTCTGTTCCATAAATCATCCACCACTCAAGCATACTTGTACTTCACTTGTCAAATGTGTGTTGTTAACTGGGATTTGGTTTAAATTTTAAAACATTTTGGCTGTCTTGAGTTACCTCAAGCTGGTATTCACAGCATATCTTTGTATACATAGTTCCTTGATACAGCACCAAATAATGTAATTTAAATTTTTTACTATTTTTAAAGAGATATGGCAAGCATCCTCTGGGAAACTCATGAGCCTTCAGAAGTTTAGGAGCTTAGTAGCTTATATTCTTTAGGAAGTGATGTCTGGGTAGGAATGTATTGTTCTTAATTTGTTGTTAAAACTTTGACAAAAGTTAGGTCACGGTTCTGCCCTAAGGACTATATTATGCTTTCTGTGTACTCTTGGGAATGTATTCCCAGGTGTACCTAAGCCCACTGTCTATCCAGATCTGCCCCGCACCCCCCCCATATTCCCAGGATCTATACAATGTTAAAGTATGACCTTGCAAATGTTACGTATGATTGTATTTTTTCTGAGGTATTGCATTGCTTTTAATCACATTCCCAGTAACGGACAGTTTTATTGTCTGTGAGTACTAATCTAAATGGTATTTTGTTTTTTTGTTGCTTGAGACTTGTAGTGCAGAGTGCAAAGATTTGCACTTACCCAGCCTTTTTAGTTTGGATGGAATTGTACACTGGCGAACAATTCTAGTTTGGAGTGCTATGGACTTCTCTCAGAGAGATTTGCAAAATCAGCTATGGTACGAGTTTAAGGCACAAAACTATTCAGTACTAAATTCCAGAGTGAACGGTGACAAACTGCCAAAATTGGAATTGGAATGTCCATAGAGTTGGAGAGAAGTAGAGTAAACAGAATACTGCTCAGATGATGTGATCTCTGAGAGTCTGACTTGAATTTCACCCTTCTGAAGTAAATCACAGTGTTCCCTTTAACTTGCTGGATTGGAATGTAGACCTGTAGAGGAGCCCCAGAAGTTGAGGTCTTCTGTGTTTCTGTATCTTAATATTCCTGGACAGTAGGAGTTTTGCCAAAGTTTTTCATATTTCCCACATTCTTTTGCAATTGCCAGCTTTGTTTTGCACAGAAGTGGCAGGCTGAGGTGGTGCTTTAGTGGGTTACAGCATGAAGGATCATTTGGAATATGATATTAAAATAATTAAATATTTAAAATATATTTTGCTGAAGCATTGAGTAGTGATTGATTGTACATAGGAGGATGCAATTCAAGACAGCAATCTGACAAGGAGTAAAGACCTCTTTCTGTCATGTTGTGAGTATTGCAATGTTTGAAATGAACTGTTAACACACTTAGAATCATTCTGGTGAATAGTAGAGTGGTATGGATGTGAGTAATCATCTGAGACCTCTTCAGGACATTCCTGAAATAGTGTTCAAATGACTAGAGAAATTATGGGATGCAGCAAATGCGCAAACACGGTAAGCCTTTTAGTCAGGCTAGTGTGGTCAGTGGTTTACTACTGCAATAAGTAAGGCTTAATATGCAGGAACTTACGTAGTAAACAGATGATTTGTTCAAGTTTCTGAGTTTTGCGTGTTCTTTTCTGTTTGCCCTCTGTTACTTCCAATCCCTAGGCTCTCTTTTTTCTCTTTGAGAGAAAGACTTCAGTGAACTAAGGTTTGAGGCTTGCTAAGGAGTTGTTAATTGGTTATACTGCTGTGTTAGCTAAATTGATGATAATGTGGTCTAGAAGGTGAATTGCTTATAGCAAACCAAATTATTGTGATGATATGGATTAGGCTTTTTCATTCTTGCTTAAGTTCTTGTTTGCTTGTCTAGTTGTTGTGCCTCACTTGCTAGCGTGGCTTACAATGATCTAAAACGAATCATGGACTTCTGTGCTGTGGCAGGTTGCTGATTTGCATTCAGGACCTGACTGGCCCATTTGCGCAGAATACATGAAAGCCATCAAAACTTTATTTTTCCAGGCAAGATTTTGGCAAGAAAATAAGCTCTGAGGACAAGTAGAGAACAGTTAAGGGGTTTGTATTAAAATATTTAGAACCTCCTGTAGCTGGTATTTCATGTCTTTTGGGTTTTTTTGTTTGTTTGTTTTGGGTTTTTTTGTCATTCAGATTTTGCTGAAAAGTTGTAAAGTATCTTCTTTCTGGTCATAGTTGTGGTGCCTAATGTGGCTAGTATTTAAAAACTGTATGAAGAGTATTAAAAAAACCAAAACCAAAACAAAGTAGTGTTCCCATAATCAACACTTCATTTTTAATTTTATTCTCAATTTGGCAGGTGTACTAGATAGTTAAGCAGCTTCAGCCAGCTGCCTGAAGTTCTTGTGAAACACTTTCCTTGCAGGTGTCTGGTGTTGAGGGGTGACAGCACTTGTCAGAAGACCCTCCTTGTGGCAGTACTGTCATTGCTTATTGAGGTAGTAGATTTCTAACAGATCTTTTGGGAATAAGCTCTCATAAATAGCTGTTTTGTAATACTTTATTTGAAAAGTTTTTTAAAATGGCCAGTATTGGAACTTTATCTGAATGCTCTCTTTTTCTATAGGTGTGAGTAGTACCCATCTGTTTAGGACATGCAGTGATGTTTAAAGTTCCTGTTGCACTGATGATGAACCCAGTAACATTCAGATACTATGAAAAGTTTCGTGTGGCCTTGATGATGGTGATGTCCTGATGCGGGTATTTCGATTACATGAAAAACTGTATAAGGACTTAAGTACTTAACTTTAAACGTAAGATGATTGGATACTTGCAAAAATTTGGAAGGACAGTAAGCTTAAAGGAAGACATTACTTCTCAGCCTTTTAGACCAATACATGGAATTCATCTCTCTGGAGGAAGTCACCTATGAAGATGCTTTATTAAAAGCAAACTATCATAAACAGAGGAACCTGTGAAACTCGATTTTTTTTTTTTTTTTTTCCCCTGTAGATGTATTATTTGTGCTAGATTGCAAGCTCTGATTGGAGGTATTCCACTGCAGAATGTTTATAAACTTCTTTCTTGGGCTCTGTTCTTCTATCTTTCATGTCACATGAATACTCTGATGTCTAGCAAAAGTTGAACTAGCTGTTTTTATGCTCTTGATGAGAGAATTAGAGGGACAGAGAGATTTTATACTAATCTTTTCTGCAGCTTTTCTTTCCTATGGTGGCTCCTAATGCTAAGATGAGATTTCATCCTGACTTAAGAATGGTTATATCCAAACACAAGTATGTGTGTCAGGACATACCCTGGAAACCTAGTCACACAGTCATCTGAACTGTAGTTCTGACAAGAACAGGTCATAGGTCTCTTTTGGCCTAGCTGATCCAGAATTCAGCACTGGGAGATGGGACTGGTACTTAACCAAGTTTCACTTCGTTATAGAGCGTCTGGCAACTCAGGAGGTTGGAAGCACTCCGAAACCCCACCTTTCCCACTTGAGATGTAGCCAAAGAGTGCTACCTTTCTTTTTCTCCTTGGTATATCTCCTTTGGCTGTCAATCAGCCTGACTTCACTTGATGATGAAGGTAAAAAGGAACATTGGGATGGCAAAATCTTTCAAACTGCCCATTCCTATACTGGGCTATCCATTATATTTTCAAGAACGTTTACATTGAAGTCAGAATTCTTACCTAATCAGGAAGGAGGGTAAATAAACTTCCTGCTGCTGTGGGCAAACTCATCGAGGTCCAAGCTAGGCAATTTAGGGATGTGGTTTTTATCTGTAGTCTTGAGACCTTTGGATCTGCTGTAGAAATATCTTAAGAATATAATGGGTAATGGAAATCGGATACTAAGTTGGAAGAGAGGGGAGTGGGCAGAGAATCTACCTGATAATTAACAGTCTGTTTCTTTTTAATTATTTTTTTAACTAAAAAGAAGCAAACCCAGAATTTTACAAAATCTGTTCACTGTACTGTTTCAGAGAAACAAATTAGCACATTACTGTATTTCAGTTCTGCCTATTTGGTTGAGATAAATATGTTTTCACATGAAAATCAAATGTAAGTTTCTTTCAGATAATAAAATAGTTCATTATATAGTATGATGGGGCAGTATTTGGCTGATACTTGTCAGTTTGGGTGGTCTGATGCTCAGATGAGTTTATGAAAGAGAGAAATGAGACTAGCAGACATGGAGGTTTTGATTTCGTGAAGAAAATTTTGTGCTAGTAAAGACTGAAGATATTTCCCTTTCCACCTTTTGTTTCTGTTTGACACCCCTCTCTTCAGTTGTACTACACAGCTGTTTGTGCAACTTTGCTGTGAACCAGAGTAGAAAGGCATAAAAGCAGTGAGAGTAAAGATGAAAAAAAAAAAAAAATCCCATTAAAGGTCATATTGCAACAAAAGCTTATAGTACTACTACATCAGTGAAAAGTGAATTTGCCTCCTTTTTTTTTATTTTAAAAAAGATGAATCATCTTCCTTAAACTAGCTTTAGTACTGAAGACTTTGTCTTGTGAAAGCACAATCCCTGGATGTTGTGGAGACTAAGGATAAATTAGGTACGGAATGCGTATTGAATAAATACTGACTTTGGTCTTCAATATGGATCTTGAAGTATGTGAAGGTAACAGCAGGCAACTGATGAAAATTAATTTTTCTTTTAAACAGAATTCACAGTGTTTTAACAACAGATAGAATTTATACTGTTCATTATGTTGAAACTGATGGGCCAATATATAATCTGTATCCCAGAAGAGCTTTAAAAATAACTGCAAATGGAATTGCAATGACTTACTGAATCAAAAATACCTGGCAGTGTAGACTGGGATTTGTGGGCAAACACTAGAACAGGTTGTCCTAAGAGGTTGTGGTCATGATGCAGAGCAACCTGGTCTGATTTCAGAGTTGTCCTGTATTGGGCAGGATGTTGGACCAGATGACCTCCAGAGGTTCCTTCCCATGTGCATTATTCTGTGATTACCTTTTTTTTTTTTTTAGAAGAGGAAAAAATGTTTTCTTGGGAAGACTAGCCTGCTATTACTAAAAGCAAATATTTCAGGATTTTATAACTGGCCTTTCCTTCATTATTTACCAGGCATATGTGGGTAAGTGTGGCTTTATCAGGGTTAGATCATCAGATTAACTAAATATCATATTTTGGAAGAAAGACTGTTTTCAGAAAAGTAATGTGTTGATGTAATCTGTTTATATTCAAGGAAAGCACTTACTACCATACCCTGATGTGAAGTCCTTAATCCTAAACACCTGTGCCTTTAATGGAAAAATTAGGTGATGATCAAGTAGCTGCAGGATGAGGAGACTAAAATGTGCTATAGTGGAATGGGAATTACGAGGGTAGTGGGGGGTTAGCAGTGGTGTTTTGCAGTATAACAACAGTAACTCAATGACTGTTCACTATAGGTAGTGTCTATAAAATGATCTAAAGCTTCATTTCGCTCAAGCTATCAATCCTACAAGCAAAAGTGTAGAAATTAGATTTCTTTCTGACTTTGAAGACCGGCTCTGCTCTATGTGGTATCAATATGGATCTCCAACACCCAGGAGTTAGCATGTACTTTTAATAACTTGAATTTTAGAATTCGATGAGGAAAATGTATATTACATCTAATGATTGGTTTATTAAAGATAGCTCTGTGTGGGCTATGTTATTTGCAGTGTAATGTTAAAGTTACTGCTACTGCTAAATGTATTAGAAGCATCTAGTTACGATTTTTTTGTTGTTGTTCCTTCAGATGTGACTTTGGAAGGGACAACATTTTAAAGTTTGTTCCAGAAGGCACTTTCAGAGATGGATGATTGAAAACAACTCTCCTGAATGGCACCTTGCTGTACTTCATAGATCATAACAGCTTTTATTCACCACTGTGATTGTTTTTTAAATTACTACCTGTGGATGAATACTTGAAAGAATTGGCCTGCTGGCTGCATATTTGGCTTGATTGGGGGCTATCTTGAAGTTGCCTTTAAATTACATGGGGTTCTTGATGATCCTAGCATTTTCTAATCTTCTTTGTACTGCATGGTTTGTTTTGTTTCTTAGATTCTTGCAAGTTTAGGAAGAACAGTAATTCTATCTTTATTTTTTTTCTTGTTTTTTGTCTTGTGTCATTTCAAGCTAAGATATACAGAGATGCTTCTTTTAAAAATGATAAAGGTGCTGTTGATTTTGCATTATTCTTCCACTGAAAACTGTAAATTATGTAATGAATAATTATTATACTAATAGTTGCTGATGGACTAGAGACTGTTTAATTTATAAGAGATACATTTGTCACAGACAAAGCTGAGTGACATCAATAAGGGGTGTACAAAAGCAGTACTGCTTTAATAATTTATTGAAAATATCAATATGGCAGTAGCATGCTACATGTTTTTCCACAGGTGGACGTTTCATTGCACTGTCACTAACAAGACAGGCAGAAGAAAAGAGAGAAAATGAATGTCATAAGACAAAGTGACAGTTGAAGTTGGTTGAAATATTTGAATAAAAAGCTTTTTTCAGAAGTTGCAGTGTTGATAAATCTGTATAAAATGTTCCATTCTTCTGTTTTGATGAAAAATTTTTGTCAGGGGCCCTTTTGGGAGTGTAAAAGACTGGGAGGATTTTACTGCTTGTTAGTCAGGGTACTGGTCTGGAATGTGGAAGAATCAGATTCCAGTCTCTTTCCTGGCTCAGAATGACTTGGTGCTATTGAAAAGCCATCTTCCCTGAATGAATGGGATGGAAGAGGTACCCGAACATCCCAGGCCTGCTTCCTGAACTGCCGAAACACAAGGCAACAGGAAAAATCTATTTTGCAGTTTTGAAAATTGAACATTTTGAAAATTTTCTGGGGGGAAAAGCAGACAAATGAATAAAAAGAAACAATGCTGTAGAAATTCTCATGAAATGTAATTGTTGTCCTCTAGATAGTATTGAGAGATATGCCTATCACTAGAAATATTTAACCAATCAAAGACTATCTGTAATCTCCATAAATCCCTCTCAGATTTTTATCAACAGCAGTTCCTAGATTCAGTTGCCGTGTCCTGTGTGCCCTCTGTTCCTAGCATTTGATCTTTTCTCTTTTCATTCAGAAAATAGCTCAAGTGAATAAGCGGAAAACAGGAGTGCGATGGAAAGAGCAGGTCTTAGTCCATTCAAATAGATCACACTATCTGTATGAATAGTATGGAATAAATAAAAAGTAGGTAAGGGTGATGGCAGCAGGTGAATGCAGTATTTTTCAGTGCACTGAAGTCCACAGTATGTTTTAGCTTGTTGGCAGTTTAACAATACAACTAAGATTGTTAGCGACTGGCAGGAGGAGCATGATTTACTCTGTACAGTTCATGTTAGTTCTGCTTCTTGGGCCACAAAGACATGCTTAGCCAGGCCTTCCTTTGCAGATCCCCAGAAGCTGAGTTCAGAAGGCCCTAGCTGTGTTTTGGGCTACCTTTGCCCTTGGAAATTGCTTTCCCCCTTCTGCTTTCTTTTTCTGAGGCATGTAGCAGCTGGAGGAAGCAAAACAGAAGGAAACAAAGACATGAAGGTCAAGGTTGGGTGTTTCAGTCCTTGTATTGTCTTAGTGGGGAGTTTGCAGGTGACGGACATCCTCCACGGCTCAGCTGAGGGGTTTCTCTGACCCTTTTCTACTTCTTTCTGCACCTAGTGACTGCAAATCATGCTCTGCAAGCTATACTCTGTCCCACTTTGCTCTGTTGACAAGCAGACTTAACAGTCTTACTGCCTAATGTATCACAGGAGCATCATGCCACGTGGATCATTTTGTCTGTGTCCCTACTGTCTGAAGCAGTTATCCATACTGCAGCACACTCTCAGTTACAGCCCATTCACAAATATTTGGGCCACCCATAAAGGACTTGGGTTGTAGCCTAAGCATAGTGAGTGTCAGTACAGTAAAGGTCCTTTGGACATCAATTAAGCTTCCTAGTCAGGTTTGTGAAAGGAAGAGATTTTGTCAAAGCCCAGTGAAAGGATCAAAAAATGCTCTAGCCTGCTTTTTTCAGCTGGCACACTGGATTGCCATGCTCCATCAACCAGACTAATTCTTTGGCTGCCAGTGAGGGTCACCAAGCGCTGCTGCTTCCTTGTGTATCTCCCAGCAGCTGGCTTTAGAGGGACGACAGGAAGAACAATCCAGGCATGGAAAACATGGAGACAACACTGTTACGTTACTTTGCAAGCTCTGTTGGTCTCTGTTGCACAAGGCTATGCATTTCTTCTGCAGACTCTGGTCAAATGAAGCCAGATGTCATTGTCAAAAACTAAATGTGGCGGTATTTGTTTTTTGGGTTTTTTGTTTGTTTGTTTGTTTGTTTTTGTGGTTATTAGGATTTCAAATAAAAGATGTCTGCTGTTACGATTAGATTCTTGAAGCACAAATCACTTCTAGACAGAATGGCTTGCATGTGTTGATGCAGAAATGCTAATAATGGTTGAAATACTGTAATGTTAAGAAATGAGCAGTACTGTTGCTCCACTGATACCCAGACACTGCTCTGGTACCATTTGGTGGATGTCTCTAGTTCTTCAAAGTGATATTGCTGTTTATTTAAGTTTATGTAAACCAAACCAGAGACCTTGTTACAATTCGTTTATTGTAAATACAAGTGATAGAAATACAATGACTTTAACACAAAGAAAGCAGTAGGGTGAAGGGGACAAAATGCGATGGGCAAAATGAAATGCTTTTTGTATCTTTGGCATGAAGCACTGAAGTCAGGGGAAAAAAGACCTTGGACCCTTTCAATTGGACATCCAATAAAGAACAGTTTTTCCACTATTTGTTCAGTGTAAAAACTGATGGAACACAGGAGTTGGGTTGGGAGAAGATAAAACTACCATAGGCTGAAAAAGTCAGTGAAGAGCTATGCAGATTTTAAGAAGGAATGAAAGTGCTTTATTTTATTGCAAAACCCCACCTTTCTTCCTTACTGTTTTTGCCTATAAAAGTTCAGTTCTTCATAGCATGGCACAAAAAGAGATGCTTGGTATACTGACAACTGAAAGCATGAAATGATCAGTCCACAAGTGTGTTTAAAAATGTTTAGAACTAAATGTAAAAGAATGGATTTTTCATTAAACAAGCACGCAGCGCTGATGATTCCTATTAACTTCTACCATTTCAAAGACTTGACAGAAGATCAAATCTCTCTTTTTATGGCTGATTTAAATCAATCATTGTTCTGTCTGGCAAAATTCCAAGTCCACATTTGAAAGCTCTTCTGAGAATTATCCTTCCCCCACCCTAGGTTATATCTGCCAGATCAGGAAATTCCAGCTTCTTCTCTTAAATTTACTGTGGAATCCCCAGAGTCTAAAACACAGAAAACAGATTTTTGCTGGACTGTGAATAATCATGATCCTCTCTTTCTTCCCTAACCTTTTCACATACTTTCTAAAATAGAACTTTAGCCACACTGAGTGCCTGCAGATAAGCTAAAAAAGAATTGCATGGACATCATGAGCTTGGAAACCTGTCCTCTTGTTAGGTTAAACTCCGTGCTCGTATGCATTTTGACTGAATGTTAGTTTTCCTTGTATTTGTTTTCATTGCTTAATATACTGTACAACATTGAAATGCATGCAGGCACCTAATGGCATTTTCAACAGATTAGAAGTTTGACTCCTATTTAATTACAGTGCACCTACTTTTAAGCTTTCCAATACTTCTGGAAATTATTTTAGATGACTGATGTTTATAGGATAAGAGTCAGAAGCCTAGCCTCCAAGTAGATACATTTTTTTTTTTTTTTTAAAAAGGTTGAATGATACATGAAGTAATTTCCCAAAGGAACCTCAGGATATCATGTAGAATTGGAGGAAAAATAGTATCTCAAAGTATTAATATTTATCGTAAAGATTTTTCACAAAAGCAACTGATGTAGATTGATTTATGAGAGATAGTAAGAGACTTCCATGGAGAAGTTTAAAGAGATTACATAAGTAATTGGATAGTAGAGATTTGTATCTGCGCTATCTCTTAAGAGCAATCTTCTCTATTTGGTTTAAAAGAATAATAAATGGCAAATGGAGATGTAATGCTTATCTTGGCAAGGAGTGACTGTGTATTTCCACTATATGAGCTAATGTTGAGGTTTTTCATTACTCAAACTGTATAAAAACTTTACATCTAACAAAATGCTTAAAGTGATTTTTATGAAGTAATCATTTAAAAATACTGTGTCTAAGAAATTCCAGAAGTCTGTGAAATTGCAGCTTTCTAGTCAGCTGAATTTATTGAAACATTGCTTATATGGCAACTTGCCTCTTCCAGTACAAAAGATATGTACAGTGTGGGAGATTACTGTTTAATCAATTGTTTATGCTTAGGTGGTGTTTTTCTATGAAAGTGCTTTTGCTCAGTATTTGAGACAGTATTGTAGTTTTCAGTGTCATTAGCAATTGTTTTTAAACTCCCTCCTTATTAGAGCCCCATTAAGGAACTAGTTTTGGCTAAAAAAGGTCAAAATGGCGAAAGTAAAGCCTCTCACAGTAGGACAAAATATTTTTTTTATTTTATTTTGGCAAACATGACAAAAGTCAGATAACTAAAGTATTAATCACATACAAAGTTTGCTTCTATCCTTGTTGAAGGCAATGGCAAGGCTGTCTTTGGCTTTGGTGTAGAAGGAGGGTGCACATGGAATTTTCCTTGGCTTGTTCTACAAAGTTGTGTATCCTTCACAGGATCAGACACCTCACTGATTTACATTGTTCTACTTTGAAATTCAAGTAGCCAAGTAGATCAAGGTATTGCAGTAAACAGAAATTTTCCTAATTGCCCAAGCATTTCCATTTTATAATACAACAGGAATTAAACGCTGTTCTCTAATTTCTTCCCTTTCCTCAGAAATAGGGCTTTGCAACCAGTTAAGGTTCATTGTTTGTCCAAAAAGCCTCAACCTACCAAAATCAGCCTCCTAACTTTCACCACATAAAAACTGCACAAGGTAGTTAAGCACCTCTCCAATTTCGGATGCTTAATCTTATCTGTCAGTTCTAATAGCTTAATTGTAAGGAGTAGTAGTAGTAATCACATATAGTACAGTACTGCTTACGATCTCCATCAAAAACCAGGGTTTCAGGGTCTGTTAGGAACTCTGTTGTTTCATGACTGGTTCATACCAATCTGAATTGGGACTGCACGTGGTTCCACCCTCTCTCTTGCATTGGCATTTGTACCAGTAGTGAACTGGTTAGGCAGCTAAACTGGTTAAAAAAAAATAAATTCAATCTCTCCTACTAGTTTATTTCTTTGAACTGACTTACTATGGAGTCAGATGAGTGCCAGCACAAGTACAAGAGAAGGGGCATGAACATGTAGCATGGAGGAAGAGCAGAACTGTGATAGCCAGGTCAGATCCACTTAAATTGTTATGGAACCTCAGTATCTAGTGTGATACAGGCAAGTAACAAAGATTATTTTTCTGTAGTCAAGATACACAATGATGGAGTTCTAAGCTCTAAGAAACAAAGGCAAGGCAGGAGTGAGTACACGTGTATGTATATGTGCACACGTGGTTTGGAAGTGTGGCGATAGCAAAGATTTAAAAATTATATGTGAAAAGCAGGGTCAGCTGTGAGATCAGAGTTACTCAAGTACAACTTCTCAGGTTAGTTTGTCCCACCACATGCCTGTCCTCATGGTGAAAATTTTTTTCCTTATATCCATCCAGTCTGAACTTTTTTCAACTTATGCCTGTTTTCTCTCATCTTCCCACCATGCCCACCCCTGCAAAGAGCCTGACACAGTTGTCTTGAAAAATTCCTTGTAGGTAGGGGCAGGCTGCTGTTGCATCCCTCTGAAGCTGCCTCTTCTCTAGGCTTTTCCTCTTTCCCAGTCCCTCAGCCTTGCCTCACAGGGTAAGTGCCTCAGCTCCCAGCCACCCTGGTGACCTTCCCCTGGACTTGCTCTAGTTTGATGTTTTTCTTGCCTTAGGAGACCAGAACTTGATGCAGTATTTGAGATGCAGTCTATTGAGGGGCAGAGTAGGGGGAGTAATCACTTCCTTTGATCTGCTGGCCACGCTCTTGCCTCATACAGGAGGCTGTTGGCCTTCTCTGCAGCCGGGGCACTGGATCGCTGCCACCTCACTGCCCACCAGGACCCCAGAGCTGCTCTACAGCTGATCAGTCCCAGCCTGTATTGCTGTAAGGGGTGTTTGGTTCCTCGATGCAGGACTTTGCATTTGTTGGTGCTCAATCTCTGAAGGTTCCTGTTGGCCCGTTCCTGTAGCCTAAGTCCTTATGAATGGTGGTCGTGTCCTTGGCAGTGTTGATTGTTTCCCCCCTAGTTTGGTGTCATCTGCAGGTCTGATGAGAGTGCACTCTGATGCCTCCTCCAAATCATTGATACAGATGTCAAACAGGACAGGTCGTTCCAATAATCCACTTCTTACTGGCTTCTGGGTGGAATACAACCCATCAACCACTAGCCCAAAAGGCGGCAAGCCTGGACTGCATGCTGCTGTTACAAGACTAGGACAGATGAAGAGAATTCGTACCATGGTTTCAGTCAAAACTGGAGACTAGCTCTGACTTCCTTCTTTCAACTCAAAATGGAACCTGTTGCTATGAGCTTTGTGGGAGCTGTGCTGCTAAAGTAACTTGTTTCTCTCTCAACTAGGTTAGCTTTCCTTTTTTACTAAAATTCAATATTGACCATATATTATTTGTCATAAATGGGATTAATACAAATCTAAGAAATGTCAACTTTAAGTAATACTTTTTTTAAAAAACATCCTTTGTGACTATATCTCAACAGAAGCAAAAAAAAAGGAAAAACTCTAGTGACTTATTATAAAATGTTAAATAACTAAATGTTTATTAACTAAGAATATATTAAAGGGACTTAAAAGATATCTTTGCTTATGACTTTGCAGTAGCTCCATAATGTTCTCTGTAGTGAGGCAGTTTTAAGAATTCTTTCTAACAAGGGTCCAGTCTGAAGTGTATGTACAAGGCCAGTCTTTTTTTTCTTTTTAACTCCCACTTGGAGGCATTCTCTTCACTTTCATCATTGTAAATTAACTCAGGATTTGTTTATTATGTATTCCTTTCTGTTGCCAAAGAATAAAGATTGTGGCATACTGTTTAGCTATGCTGCTATTTTAGTAGCTGTCTTGAAAAGTATCACCTCTCTTCTTTTTTGCATGTGTGTGGTTTTTTTGTTGTTGTCTTTTTAATTGTTAATGTAAAGGTCAGAAGCTTCTGTGTAGCTAGAGTCTTTTCTTTAAATTTACTTTAAGACAAGGTACTGTATCTGACATGGTTTCTGTCTTTGGAATTCCGATTTCCAGTCACAACAGCCTCAGGAAAGGAAGGAGTGGCAGATCTAATTCATCTTTCTGCTTGTGCTAGAAGAGTGAATTTAAAATAGAAACTCCATCAAGAAAATGGTTGCATCTAGAATATCATGTTTACTGTTACTGTGGCTCTATTCTTTACATTTTTAGTCAGTTCTGCTTTTGAAAGCAGTTACAGTTTTGACCTCAACAAAGTGCTGTGGCAGTGAGTACCAGATATGATTGTGTGTTGTACAGAACTTTGTTTTGAGCCTGTTCTTATGTACTTTATGCATGTGCTTCCTTGTAGTGTGAGAAATACAGAATAAGTGCTGCCTGTTCCTTTTCTTGTATATAATATTTCCACTCTGTAAGAAACTTTGAAGATGAATAATCTTAATCTTTTCAGTTACATTACATTCTATGCACCGATTACCATTGCCCACTTTTCTCTGCATCTTGATCTGTGGTTTTACTTTCTCAATGTTGTTGTGGTGCAGAAGTACAGGGTTATCAGAGCTGAACACGGTATTAAAATGTAATCACACAATAGCTTTACAGAAATTGTATGGTGATGTTTTCTGTTTCGTTTTATATTTCTTTCCTTGTAACTTGTAAATAACCTGTTTGGCATTTTGGCTTCTGCTAAATGTTGAGCTGATTCAAAGAGCCATCTGCAAGGAGTTGAATGACTTCTTCAGTGATGTTGGCAAAAATACTTAATGTCTCTTGCTCCAATTAAAAGTGATTCAGTGGTACAAAATCTCTTCACAGATTTTTGTGCATAATGTCTTTTTTTCATTTTGAGCTTCTAAGTGTTAGCTGAAGCAGCTGAATTTGAAAATGTGCAAAATAACCTCGTCTTTTTTCCACTTCTTGTGTATGCTTTCACCTGGAAAGGCAGGATTGGTAAAACATTGCTGTTACCTACTCACGGGACTATTGTGAATATTGTTTTGATGTTTGTGTGCTTATTTGAAGAAATTATGATAATTTACTCTATGCTATTAGGGACCACAGCCAGGGACTAGATTTTAATATTTGCTATATTCTCTGAATTCTTTAACCTGGATTAGAATAATCTTTTTAAATCAGAGATACAAACTGCTAATAAACCTGAAGGGAGTGTATTTCCACATGTGGGAAAGGTAGACAGCTCTGTTCCAGTCTGGCAAGTAGACCATTAGCTCATCTGGCAGCTCCAGGTTGCCTTTTACAGCGTGTCTCAGAATTCCTCAGCAGTCTTTGCAAATTACTGCCTTGGAAGTATTTCCCCTGCTCTGAACAACTGTTTGTGCCAAATGTACTCAGTAAAGAGGGATGTGTGATAGATAAGCAATTGTATGCTGGGGGTAAAGGAAAGGCTTACATGGTAAGTTCAGTGCTTTTTTTTTTTTTATTTTTTTTCCTAGCTCCCCCCACCCCACCCCCTTTTTTTTCTCTTTCTTTTTTGAACTTCACTCTTCTAGGAATGAAAAAAAAAAGCGTACCTGACCTGAGATATGTTTAGTCAGTTTGACATGAGAGGCAAAAGCTGGTTTCTTTTTTTTAAATCTAAAGCCATGCTGCAATAAACTGTGTATGTGCTGTATTCCTGCTAGTGACTACTAGAAAATTCGCTGCGTTCGCTACAGGTTTTGAGGTGGGTTTTTTTCAGGCAGTTTCTGGGAGTGGGTGTGTGGGAAGGAAGTCTGAGCAGAACACTTAGATGTTTCCTGTTGGATAATTGTTGCATATTTCCCATTCCTCAAACCTTACTGCTACTGGGAATAAATTTAATCTAAAAGTTGTATTCAATTAATATTGTGAATAAAGAAATATAAAAACAGTAGCGGTGCTGAAGGAACTCTGCATTGATTTTGTTTAATATAATACTATTTTGGGAGTGTTTTGGAATATACAAAGAAAGGCAGTTTAATTTTATTTAAGAGCATTGTGAACTAGAGTTCTACATATTAAAATAACCGGTGGAAGGGATTAGATGTAGGCCAGAACATATATCTGAAATCTTCATATAATTGTAACTTTACGGTACTGTGATTTTACAGTACCCTGACACTTCAGCATCTTGCACTTTTAAGTTCAGCGTTAAATTTGTATGAAGCAAACATATTTGTTACAGCCCTTACTCATTATTTCAGTTTTGTGCAGTTTTATTAATATATAAGTCAGGCCATGTCTTCCATCACTTTGCTCTCAAGAATGTAAAGGTTTTTCTAGAGGCTATCTTCTATGAAACTATAGTTGAAATTATTTGAGGGAACTTTCTGAAGCATTTGCACCAAGGGTTGGCAGTCTTTTTTATGGTCTCTTATTAATACTAAAATAGAAATATATTCCGCCTTTCTTTTTTTTTTTAGTATTATACTGCTTGCAGTTGTATAAAATAAGGGGTGTGTTTGTTCATTTCCCATGTAAAAAATTGTTAATACATTTTAAAGATTTCTCCTTCTCTGGTAGCATCTGGAAATAGAGTTTACCAGTGCCCAGAGGTTGGCCAACTGGTTGTGTACTGTTTGAGCTCTGATCTAGCTCACTCTTTGCAACAGGAGCTGCAGTGTACTGCAGAATACACAATGATTTAATGAAGTATGCATTAAAAATTGTTACAAAACAAGTGATTGGATGAGGAGCTAGAAATCGGGACATGAAGAACTCAGTATTGGGAATAATGCTTAGAGTGGGGTGTTGTCTCCCCTTGGGTGCAATTTGTAGGTCTGTAGCCAAATTGCAGTGACCTTGGACAGTTAACTCAAGTTTGCTCTTCCCTGCTTCTGGAATGATTGGTGTACTTGGCTGGAGTGCTTCACAGTGCTGAAGTTGAATCTTTGTGAGGTTATATGGGATGTTCAGATGGATGGTACTTTTCAAAAGTGCTTGTCACAGATTAAAGTTTCCTGCTACTGAAATTGGTAACACTCCTGCTGACTTCAGTGAGAGCAGAGTTAGACGAGGAGAGTCTTTAAATATCCTCTCTATAAATCCAAAGGTTCCTTGCAATGCAAGCGTTTGTTTGCAGGAGTGAAGGGGAGTTCACTGAACAAAAATTTTCAAAATAATTTTCTGTAGCTGATGAGGTGAGTAGTGGGGTGATTTGGAGCATGAGTATGAAATTAGAGAGAGGAGGAAGGGGAAAGGTTAGGGATAGGGAAGATCTTTTAAATGCTAATGTTAACCATCATGATTGTTTTCTGGTTTTGACTATGTTCTTTCTTTGAAATGCATTTCTCTTTCCCAGGTTATTAATTTTCACACTACAGAGATGTCCTGTATTTAACCCTTCAGTAGTTAACTATTTGCCACAAAGCCTGCTTTTTGATACTTTGTGCCTGACAGCCAAGCTGACAAATCATCCAAAATAACAGAATAAATGTTTTAATGCTTTATTAGAAGTGTATCTGTTTTCATTTATTCTAATAAAGTATTCAAATCTATGGACATTTTCCTCCCATTGTTTGTTATTATCATGCTTCAATTAAATGATAAGCTTTTGGGGACAGATGTTGCTCCTGTTTTTGTATGGAAATTATTGCAGAGTCTGTGCCTTTTTTGAATTTCACAATCCAATGCTTGACTAGGTTTTGGTGTTTTGTTTCGGGTTTTTTTTGCTTTTTTTTACTTCTGTATTTCTAAGGGTACATCTTCCTATTGTAGAGGAATAGTTTGATAATAAATGTATGAAATGAGAAGCAGAATGGTACAAGATGGGTAAAGGAAACATTTCTAAGTCAAATTTGCAGGTAGAGATTGTATGATTGGAAACACTTAAAATTACTGGAAAACTATCATGGTGTTTATGGACTTAGTTTAAAATTAATAGCTAAGTTTCTTAAGTGTTCTCGATGACAACATGGTTTCCCTCTATGAACAGTGTAGAGTCATGTATATACAAATAACCTATAGCAACACTGCACATAATAGCCTTTTCATAATGTCACTGCATTTGAGCTTTCCAGGGGGAAGGCTCAAAGGTCGTATCATTGGTTTATGGCTGTGGAATTATCCCTGTGCTAGGGTATGGTTATCAGACATTCCTCACATTCCAGGTGTCTAATATTATAGTGCTTACATGCCAGCACAGGACCAACTGCTGTGTCAAAGAAAAATGCAGGAGAAAACATTCATGGCATTACTCATTTCCACCCCTCTAACCCGACCCCCCCCACCCCCCGACCTTTTAAAATGTCATCTTTGCATTGAACTTGGCAATGTTAAAGGGATAAATACATTACAGGTAGTGATCTGACTGAGGGCTTTTGCCCTACAGATCCAAATAGCTAGTATGCTGAGCTGGAAAATACCGGTTCTCCTTTTCACTTAAATTTTTGGTTTCTTTTGGTACCTTCAATGACAAAATGATGTAGCAAAATGTATAGCTGTGTTCAGCATGGGTTTTTTTTCTTCACTGATGGTAATTGTTAAGTGGAAAGCCAAAACGGTTTATCACAATCAAAAGGAAAAGGAAACAAAAAACCCATGCCAGCAGGCAGTTTGACCTGGTCTTGCAACCAGTGGGTGTGGGTCCCTTCCTTCCCAAAAGCATTCTTCCCCTTCTGGGTCTCAACTATTCAGTTTATGTGCCTTTTCAGAAGCACCTGTGAAGGGACAGAGTGAGCTGACATTGAGCTAATGTTAACCCCTTTGTAACTGGGAAGAGGCAGTTATGTTCTCCTTCGTTGCTGTTGTGTTTTTATGGCAGTCATTAACATGCATATAGCATCTTTCAGTAAGTTGGAAGGCAGCATATTCCCTCTGTGCTCACCTACCCCTATATTCTGCCTCCTGTACTGAAATCTTAAGTTGTGTGTTCTCTGCTTGCTTCCTTTCATGTGTGTGTGAGAAGGACATCAGTTCCCTGTTTTGTGTTTTTTTCTGTGGAGGAAACAGGCAAGATCATTAGAGGACCTGAAGATTTCCATCCTTAACTTTTCTGTATTGCATAAAGCTTAAGAAGTTTGGGATGTGTAAGTTTTTTGAGCATTGAAGATAAATCTCTTAAAATAAATAAAAAGGACAGTAATTTTGTTAATACATTGCAAGCACTTAATTGCTGATGGTTTTACAGGACGCTTGCAAAACTGCTAAGTGAAGTAGGAAGGTGTTTTTTGGGAAAACTGTGCATGTTCCACCATGTAAGATTTATTTTTTTAAATTTGGTTTGGTATGATTTCCCCACCCCCACCCCCCCACCCCCTTCAGTTACTTGGTGGGTTTCTTAGTTTTTTTAGATTGGTTCACTACTACTGCAGATTTTACTGGCCCCTCTAAGGCAAAAAAATATATATGTCCTTTATTTGTCTAAAGGGATAGCATTCATTCTGTAGAGGTTTTTTTTGTTCAGCTATTTTTATTATCAGGTTGTGTTTCTGAAGAGTTACTTGTGCTGCTGTTAAAATAAGTGGACTCATTCTTTCCAGTTATAAGTAGATTTTTGTTTTAAAGAACTTGTTGCTCTCTATGTACAATGCATCTTTTCTAGTAAATACAGGGCTATGTTGGCTCAGAGAATGGTGCAATCAGTGGAATTTGGTTTTTTTTTATCATGGGAAGGTTTACGCAGTACCGGGCCTGCTGGCGACAGATGGATTCCAGCTATCTCAAAGGGGGGAAAGGATTCTCACTCATGAGTTGGTGGGGCTCATAGAGAGGGCTTTAAACTAGGTTTGAAGGGGCAAGGGGATAATACTAGGCTCACCAGAGATGAGCCTAGGGGCAGCATGCCAGCATTGGGGGTGGGTTCGATAGCCCAGATCAAGTGCATCTGCGCCAATGCACGCAGCATGGGCAATAAACAGAAGGAGCTGGAAGCCATTGTGCAGCAGGATAGCTGTGACTTAGTCGCCATCACAGAAATGTGGTGGGATGACTCCTATGACTGGAGTGCTGCAGTGGATGGCTATAAGCTCTTCAGAAGGGACAGGCAAGGAAAGAGAGGTGGTGGGGTGGCTCTGTATGTTAGGGAGTGTTTCAATTTTACAGAGCTCCACAATTGTGATGATAAGGTCGAGTGCTTATGGGTAGGGATGAGGGGGAAAGGCCAACAAGGCGGGTATCATGTTGGGAGTCTGTTGTAGACTGCCCAACCAGGTTGAAGAGACAGATGAAACATTCTACAGGCGGCTGGCAGTAGTCTCACAATTGTGTGCCCTTGTTCTTGTGAGGGACTTCAACTTTCCAGATGTCTGCTGGAAATACAACAAAGCAGAGAGCAAACAGGTCTAGAAGGTTCCTGGAGCATGTGGAAGATAACTTCCTGACACTGCTGGTAGGTGAGCCTACCAGGAGAGGAGCCATGCTAGACCTACTGTTTACAAACAGAGAAGGACTGTGGGAGATGTAGTGGTTGGAGGCCGTCTTGGGCTTCATGACCATGAAATGATAGAATTCTCAATTCTTGGTGAGATAAGGAAGGGGGTCAGCAAAACCACTACTATGGACTTCTGGAGGGCAAACTTTGGCTTGTTCAGGACACTGGTTGAGAAAGTCCCTTGGGAGACAGTCCGGAAGGGCAAAGGGGTCCAGGAAGGCTGGACATTCTTCGAGAAGAAAGTCTTAAAGGCTCAGGAGCAGGCTATTCACATGTGCTGTGAAATGAACTGTCAGGGAAGATGACCAGGCTGGCTGAACAGGGAGCTTTTGCTGGGTCTCAGGAAAAAAAGGAGAGTTTACCATCTTTGGAAGAAAGGGCAGGCAACTCAGGAAGAGTACAGGAATCTTGTTAGGTCATGCAGAGAGAAAATTAGAAAGGCAAAAGCTCAGCTAGAACTCTGTCTGGCCACTGTCATAAGAGATAACAAAAAATGTTTTTACAAATACGTTAACAACAAAAAGAGAGCCAAGGAGAATGTCTGTCCTTTAGTGGATACAGAAGGGAACGTTGCCACCAAAGATGAGGAAAAGGCTGAGGTACTTAATGCCTTCTTTGCCTCAGTCTTTCATAGTAAGACCAGTTATCCTCAGGGCACTTGTCCCCCTGAGCTGGAAGACGGGGACAGAGAGCAGAGTATATGCCCCTTAATCCAGGAGGAAGCAGTTAATGACGTGCTACACACCTAGACACTCAGAAGTCTGTGGGACCAGATGGGATCCATCCAAGAGTACTGAGGGAGCTTGTGGAACAGCTTGCCAAGCCACTTTTCATCATTTATCCGCAATTCTGGTCAACAGGGGAGGTCCCAGACGACTGGAGGCTTGCCAATGTGACGCCCATTTGCAAGAAGGGTCGGGGGGATGATCTGAGGAACTACAGGCCTGTGAGCCTGACCTCAGTACTGGGGAAGATTATGGAGCGGTTCATCTTGAGTGTGCTCACATGGTATGTGCAGGATAAACAGGGGATCAGGCCCAGCCAGGATGGGTTCATGAAAGGCAAGTCCTTCTATGACCAGGTGACCTGCCTAGTGGATGAGGGAAAGGTTGTGGATGTTGTCTACATGGGCTTTAGTAAGGCCTTTGATACTGTCTCTCACAGCATGCTCCTTGAGAAGCTGTCGATTCATGGCTTAGACAAGTGTACTCTTCACTGTGTAAAAAAAACTGGTTGGATGAACAAGCCCAGGGGGTCATGGTGAATGGAGTTAAATCCAGTTGGTGGCGGGTCACAAGTGGTGTTCCCCAGTGGCTCAGTATTGGGGCCAGTTCTGTTTAATATCTTTGTCAACAATCTGGACGAGGGGATCGAGTGCACCCTCAGCAAGTTTGCACATGACACCAAGTTGGGCAGAAGTGTTGATCTGCTTGAGAGTGGAAAGGCTCTACAGAGGGATCTGCACAGGCTGGATTGATGGGCCGAGGCCAATTGTATGAGGTTCAACAAGGCCAAGTGCTGGGTCCTGCACTTGGGTCACAACAACCCCATGCAGTGCTACAGGCTTGGGGAAGAGTGGCTGGAAAGCTGCCCGG
>JAVJGG010000054.1:11225920-11248186 GCA_035590195.1 Aviceda cuculoides
AGAGGAAATGGCCTCAAGTTGAGGCAAGGGAGATTTAGGTTAGATATTAGGAAGCATTTCTTTACTGAGAGGGTTGTAAGACGTTGGAATAGGCTGCCCAGGGAGGTGGTTGAGTCACCATCCCTGGAGGTGTTCAGAAAGCGCATAGACGAGGTACTCCAAAACATGGTTTAGTGGGCGTAGATGACGATAGGACTTGATGATCTTGAAGGTCTTTTCCAACCTAAATGATTCTATGATTCTATGTTGTGTTAACATCATCCATTTGCTGTATGTGTTTTGAAAGTAAATACTGTTTATATCAAGACAGTTCTGAGGGCCCTATGCAATCAGATATCACCTTGTGCTGATTGCTGCTCAATTGTAAAAGTCAGTGTCAGGCTCAAAAATCTTGTGCTGTTAAAAGACTCTGAAACAAAAAAGAAAGTCTTGGGGGTATAACACTCTTAAGTAACTGTGAACTTGTTATGTACAAACCTTTTCATGTTTTAAAAATCTACTTGGGAACAGTTTTCCTGACATAGTTCAGATCTTAAGGCTGCAATGTCCAAGCATGATCCAGCACAGCAGAATTCATAGAATAATTTGTCCAGTACTGCCTGTATTTCAGGGCCTCTGTCTCCCTCCTCTTGTTTTATTTAAGGTCCAGAGTGGGTCACTGAAGTACTTTTCCACAGTTTTTAAGTGTCACTTTAATTTATGGAGTGTCTGGCATGAGAGAGTGGCTACTATTCATTCTCGCAGTGTCTGTTTTCTGACAGGTGATAACACCTGGACGGAACATCCGCATGGCCAAAGTGGTCTGCGGTCTAACCTACAGAATGGGCTATAATAGTAAGAAGTCAGTATTTGATTAAAAATAAAATTGGTGTGGAGGGCAGATGAAAAAGCCGGGAATAGTACTGGGTTTCTATCCTTCCTGTAGAGGTAGTTTAAAAAAATCACCTGTTGTGATTGTTGCTAGTTGTGGTGTGTATCTTTGGTGAAAGTATTGAATGCTTATGCAGAGTTCTAAATGAATTTATTAGCGACCATCTGGCCATGTTTATATGAGTTTATGATCCCTACTCTGCTATATGGTATTTCAAATAGAGAAACTGTTTGAACTACAAGACTTGTGTTTTGAGTTTAATATTATGATGTTAAGGCTAAGGATGACGTTGAACTTTTATTTTTACTCAGTTTAAGATGTTTCATGAAAATCCACATTTGTAATCTAATTTGAGGCAGGAATTTCTTCACAGCCAGATGTGCCCTTGTAGCTGGCATGGGTTCACATGACTAACCAAACTCACCAAAGGGCTCTCGCTTTTGTGATTGATGCTTCCTCTGAGCAGTAGTGGCCCGGGAACTCTGACGTGAGTACCCTGTGTTGAGTCCGCTGCGTGCTGCAGACAGCCTGGCCAAAGCTGTGATTGTGTGCAGTATCCTGGCGTTGAAAGGCTTCTCCTGCTTCCCGAAGAGCCATCTCTTTCTGTCTAGCTGTTCCTATTTGCAAACAAAGCAGTAATCTTTGAAGTGATGCCGGTAATTATTGGTAGGTAATATTTGGGCAGGTGTATTTGATACGGCAGTGCTGGGCAGCTGCAGCTTTGCAGGCCGGCTGTTACGCTGCTGAGCTGGGTGGCTGCCACCCTGGCCATGGCAGCACAGCTGCTGCTGCCCCGAGAAAAGGAGGAGGGTGAGGAGCAGAGCGGCGGGTCTGAGCTGGGGTTTCTGGAGAGCTCCTTCTCAGAGCAGCCTCACTTGGCAGTGCCGTGTCTGGATTTAAAAATATATGTCAGCAGTGGGAGAGGATGCGATGGATAGGCTTGGTTTACTACAGACCTGATCTCTCCCTGGAGATTGCTGGGGAGTTTACCCCAGTCAGCCTCAGTGGGATGTCCTCTCCTGCATCGTAATGGGAGGATGGGTCATGTCCATTTGAGATTTCCTTTAGAAAAGGAGCTCTTGGTGTGTGAGGCAGCATGTAGTGGGTTAAGGTTGAGAAGGAGAACAGGTACTACAGAAGCTATACCTACTCGCTCTACTGGGAAAAGTCTCTGTGGCTGGCCATTCTCATGGAGAATCTCTCCCAATAAACAGAACTTTTCTCCCAGCTTGCCTGTGCTGCTTATAATCCACATTTTCTATCCTAGTGATCCAGATGTAATTGCACATTGGTAATCTCACCTGAATTTTGTAACAGTTTTCAGTGTGTTTAGTGGGTTTGCATAGCAATTTGCAAGTGGCAATAAATTAGCAAATTTGCCTTATACACATGAATACATTCAGGACTTCAAACTAAGCATTAGTAACCTTCTTACGATTATGTTGTAAACTTTGGACAAATATGAGGAAATGGATTCATGCTTACAATTAAAAAATTATATATTTGAAAAAAAAACAGTAATTCAAAAGGCTTTGGATAGTAAGAGCTTGATTCTTTGTAATTTCTGCAACCCTAGTTTGGAGGAATAAGAGTTGCCCTACTTAAAGAATTGGTAGGTCAAATCCATCAATAATAATAATATAATTGTGGGACAATGATTTCTAAATCAAACCTGTGCTCAAATTTCTATTTTCTCAGCTGCATAAAGAATTTAGTTCAATAGTTTTGTAAAGTATTTTCTAGCTGGTGTTTTCTACACAAAAAAGCCAATTAATTTTGTAGAAAGTAAATGTACTATTCTCTTTCATTCTTCACAAAAATGTCGATAAATCAGTTTCTTTTGGTCAGAAACTAATTGAAAAAAATACTGAAACACAGAAAAGCATATGTGAATTAGACTGTTAGCTTTTTATTTGTATAGAATTTTAACAATGAGGTGAAAAAACAGTCTTAGGTGATAGAACTTAAGCGGCAGTGAGCAAAGGAGATGATGCTTGTGTGTCCCACAAACTGCTCTTGATAATCTTACTCTGGGGATTTTTTTTAAACTGTGGATATGTACTAATCTTATTGTCATTATGGTGACAATAAAACCTTAAATCTCTTGTTCTTCCTATTAAATACGTCAGTGTATCAGACATGGCATTTATCTGTCAGTTTACCAACAGGAAACTGAATACTCATTTCTGTTTTTTTTTTAAAAAAAGGGGGAGGGGGCAGAAAGATGATGACGTAGAGCTTTGCTCAGCCTTAGTTGGAAGAGAGCCAATGAATTATTGTTATTAATCTATTTCTTGTAACAAATAGGTGCTCTATTATTAAAATGAAAAACTTTAATTGTCTATCTTCCTAAAAAAGCACCATGTAAACATCTAAGGCCCATTAAATGTTACTTATAAAATGTCTACTCTGTGCACGCTGCTGCTTATTTTATTCAAGTACATGGATTGGTAAGTGCCGCTAACTGCATGCATCTTAGGTGGTTGTATTATCTTTTCTGAGTTTCCTGCCTGCGGTCATTAGAGAAGATGGCCTTGAAATCTTGTGCTCTCATCACAGACTCAAGGTGGAAGGGTCTGGGGGACAAACAGCAGTATAGATTTTTTTATTTTATTTTTTTTAACAAGCTATTGGTTATTGCTTAATTTTAAACTGTAAAATGTGAAAGATGTTGCAGTGAATTTATCACTTGAGTGCCTGTACTGAAAAAATGTTTGCAATAACTTACATTATGTTCTTGGAGTTAATGAATTCAGAAGGATGGAATAGGGGAAGAACAATCAAGAGCCTAAACTTTAAGAGGGAGAAAAGAACTTGCTCTCCTCTCTCCCTGCTGTCTGTCTTTAGATTCTGTCATAATAGGAATTAATATGAATAACAAACGTATGTAGGGAAGAGAGAAAAGCTATACCGTTAACTCGTTTCTTTGGTTTTAGGTTAACAAAGCCCTTGTCGTTTGCGGATTGTGTTGGGGATGAACTGCCATGGGGATGGGAAGCTGCATATGATCCTCAGATTGGTGTATACTATATTGATCACATCAACCGTAAGTATTTTTCAATTTGCCATATTGATTATATAAGAAGGCTCATCTTGATTAGATTTCCCTGAGAAGCTTCTAAAGCATGACTGGGAGTAGGGAAAGATTTCTTGTGAGAGAATTGTAGTTAAAGTAAAAATTCCTAATTTTCAGTAGACAAGTTATCCCATTTGTGTGCATGAGTTTGTTGGGGATGGTTGCAGATGTATTATAGCTGGCTGAAAATTGTTTAAGTGACTCTTCATCTTTTTCTGCGGAAGAAGTCCATGTAATGTGTAGTAAATAAAGATGGGTTGCATCTCTTGGTATCTGTAAAGTGTAGGATGTTTGGTGGCTATTAAATATTCCGGAATGCACACTGGTGGAGATAGCCTGATATGAGTAACAAAAACTGGCTTCAGCCTAACTACTGAAAGGAACTACGGCGTTCTGTAAGGTAGTATGGAGCATGGGGGGTGGTATTTGTAACATGTATATGAGGTCTGGCAAAATGTACTGTAGTTCTAAGAATGTTGTAGAATGCATTTCAGACTATAAATAATGCTATGTTTTGTAGTAATTGGAAATGGAATGGGGAATCAAAATGCTGGGTAAAATTTGCCCTTTGGTGTATTGTAATTGGCTTTAAAAGGCTTACAAGAAAATCTGCTGGTACAAAATGAGTACATCTGTTTCTACATATATTTTTAATTGCATGAGAATCATGTCTAAACCATACAAAACTGTAGCAAAATTTGAAATACAATGCTTGTTAGACTTACTGAAATGAATATATTCCTGAAAGCGTTTCTATCTTCTTTTTTTATGCATTTATTACTCCATATTAATTGATACCTTTTTCTATTTTCTCAGAAATTGTCTTTAATAACATAATAGAAGAGATTCTATTTGAGACCAATACCTGAATATAGGTGCCTGCATCTGTGCTAGCAGTGCTGTGTACTTAAAAAATAGTAAGGTGTCTATGGCCATTTCAGATGCTTTAGGTTAGCAGAGACAACTGCACAAGGTGGGTAGATAGGGCATGGACAGTAAGAGACCAATGGCCTTCTGGAACAAAAGCTGGAGACAAGGCTCGTTACCCATGGCATCTCAAATGTATGGGCAATTGAATCAACCCTGAGATGTCTAAGCTGCTTTTGTAGTCAATAGCTGTCTAGTCAATATAATGTAAAGTGTGATGTAGCTGGCTGGGTGGGTGTCTGCTTTGAAGATGAGCTGATTTAAGCTCCTTTGGTTGGGTTGGACTGGA
Organism: Aviceda cuculoides; assembly: GCA_035590195.1. Classification (NCBI taxonomy): domain Eukaryota; kingdom Metazoa; phylum Chordata; class Aves; order Accipitriformes; family Accipitridae; genus Aviceda; species Aviceda cuculoides. The sequence continues at coordinate 11,231,084 of JAVJGG010000054.1, forward strand.
ACTCTGGTAACTACAATGGGACACTAGATATCTAGTGTGCTTAATGAATACCTGCAGATAGACACCTAATCTTGAACTGAATCCCACTTGGTGACCTCATTTGGGCTTTTATAGCCCTGCTGCATTGGAATAACAGAGTCCTCTGATCTTACGTGTGGTTTTAAATGTTCCTGAACTTTAAAAAAAGGGACATACTTGATTAAATTCAAAAGCTGAAGAAAGTAAAGGATTTGCTTCTCAATCTAAATGCTATTATCAGAGGAAACTTGTCTTTAACTTCTGCTTTGGCCAAACCCATAAAACTTAAAGCTATAAAATTTTGGGAGGCAGTCTGCATTTCTGGGTGTTTTGAAAGTGCTTTCAGATCACTGCTCTGATAATTGTGCTCTTTTATTTCATGCATGCTCAAAGTTTTTAATCCCTTCTAAAACTCTGTCTTGTAGCTTTGTTGCTCTCCCCCACCCCCCCCACCCCTGCCCCGAAAGAGATTAAATACTTTCTTTACTTTTAAATGCTGTTTCTGTGCATTGCAGGTGAATTCCTGAATATTATAAGCTGTTCATGGGTTGAAGTTCTGCTTCACACACATCTAAGATGTTGAGGGTTGGTAGCATTGTTTTGGAATTCTCTTGAATATTGTTAACATACTGCAAACACCAATGTTTCCACTTAATAGAGGAGAGTTGAATATATTCATCTGTACACATGCCTTTCTGTGGCTGGGACAAATAAGTGTGATTAGCTACATTATATTATGTTAATGTGTATGATGGAAGACAAAATGGTGTACTTTGGACTTTGGTATACTTAAAGTGGTTTCCATCCATTTTTCAGTAGTGCATTTGGTTCCTGTTACATTAATGTATGTGTTGCTTTGTAGCAATTGCAGTGAAACTTCTTATTTTGTAAAGTGGTATATTTTTACTTTTGTATGCTGTATTTTGCGCAGTGTTTTGGTAAGAGTACCGTTGAGCTGCTGGGAGGTAAACTGCCTAAGAATCTTATAAGTAGGTCATTTTTTTTTGATGTGCCAAATGTGGAGATTATAACTTCTACTTCATCTGACTGGGGTACATGTGTTGTTTTGATGCTATTGAAATCTCTAGTACGGAGATCACTAATAATTAGGGGGGGGAAAGCCTTTCTAGAAAGCAAGTTTTGCACCTGCTTGCTCCTTTATTAGCAGTGTAATAATTCAGATGCATTGAATATGCTTTTTGGACTTGAACTGTTAAAATTCTCTGTCAGGACAGTGGCTGTGTCAGAATAAGGAAGACTCCTTTATTCTTTCACCTGTATCAGTTATGATTTTGTTAATTCTCTCTTATACTGGACAAAGAAGCCCAATGAGGGAGAAAAACTGTACCCACTGCTATGAGGAGGACCAAATGGACAGATGCCTGAAAAACAAGTTGGATAAAGAGGAATTTCAGGACCCACAAATGGCAGATTGAGGGATAGTGCCTTGGGAAGAAATCTACTCCCATGTGTTAGGTAGGGAGAAGTGACTAAAGACATTTCATATTCACTGCCTTCTGGCCAGATTTATTTCAGCAAAATGTTTGAGGGAAGGCCCATTGATTATCTCCTCTTGCATCCCATAATTAATTATTCTGAACAGCTTCTCTATCTGTTTTCTTTTTCATTTCTTTTTCTCATATTGTTCCTATTGTGTGCCTCTGTACAAAGCTACATTCGATACAACTGTGAATTTTCATGTTGTCTACAGGACTTTGGAACTGTTGTAGTAAAACTGGCCAATCCTGTTAAATTTCTCAAGCCAACCCAATAAGCTATGAGCAGCAGGCTAGACCTTTGCACAGTAGACTGTAAATCATGGTTGTTCCCTACTTTTCTGTTGAAAACTCAAGGTTGAAAATGTTGAGGATGGAATTTCCATTAGTGGTCAGTGCTGGACTTATTCCGCTCCTCTTGAAGGGTGAATATTGGCAAAATTCCCACTGATTTAAGGAAAGCAGTACTAGGCTGCACCTTGCAAAGTTCTAAAAATTCTACCAAACTTCTATAACATCAATTCTTCAAAATTACTGAAATCAATATATATATATATATATAAAATACTTTCCCCATCTGTGTAATTATCTTAATCCTATACCTTCCCTTCTCTCATGCAAACCTGAGAAAAGCCTGCTTTCCTTAACTGCCAGTGGAAACTCAGTTTCTCCTCCACAGAGGGGTAAGAGTTGGCTGTGAGCAGTCTGCAGTTGTAAAACACTCCCTCAGACTTGAGGAAGTTTCTTTTGGTGTCAATGTGTTTAAGTATAATTTGCTTTTATTATCATCACACATTTTCTATAATTTTATGTATTTGAATGAATTTTTTTCAAATACAGTTTGGTTTTTTCTTAGCTCTTACTGATTGCCTTAGAGCTTTCTCATGATCCTTTTGGATGATGTAACCCACTTTGAGAAACACTGACTGAGGTCATTACTTTATGAATATATTACCCCAATTAAGAATTTTAATGTGATGCTTTCAGCTTCAAGGGAGACCAGATTACAGGCCATCTGGCAAGGCAGAACATGCATATGATGTGGGTAGCTAATACTGTAAGAACCTAAATGCTTACCCTGTAGTTCAGTAGTGCCATTTGTTAGAGGGATGACTGAAGGGGTATTATTTGGCAGTCAGGGACCGAGAATTTCCTTTTGTGCAGGATCCTTCTTACTGTGGCTTGGGATAGTGCAAAGATTTTATAGCTCATGCTGTTCACTCTTATAATTGTTACTGCATATATGTACTCGTGTGTTCATCTACTTCGTCTAATTTGCTAACTTTTACTAATTTTGCTAAATAACACAGAAACTCAAGGCAATACCACAAATAACACAAACTATTACTCTGCTTTATTTAGTGTATCTACAGGCAAAGTCATCACTTTCAAAGTTTTCCTATTCTTCTGCAGGGTTTTCAACATCATGTGTTAAGTGGCTGAGACGCAAACATTTATGCTCCTAGAGCTTGGATTTGCAAACACTTTTAAGCTGATACAATCTCTGAAAGAATTGGTCCTGTTCTGTTGCTACCTCTGGCCTTTTGTTCTGTCACTGCAATGTTTTTGCTTATACTGGCATGAATATTTGCATGGCCAGACAGTGAATCAGATCAGGGAGCTGATTCGAGTTGAAACTAATCTGATATGGAAAAAAAAAAAAGAAGTTGCTATTTGTTCTCCTTTCCACACCCCTATTTATGCAAGCAAGAGCGGGAAGATGACCTGGAGCTATGAATGAACAGTCAGGTGGAGAGGCAGGGGACAGCTGCTTTTCATGGTAGCACTGGTTAAGGGTATTTTGAAATGACACCCTTGAACTTTCATCTGTTCTGCGCCCTGTGCAGGCTTGCCAGGAAGCAGTTTTGACTCTGAGGCTGTGATTTCCAGGTGCACTTCTCGGGTGGTGGTGGCAGCTGAAGTAGCAGTCATTGCTTGCTCTGGTTCCTGCTCCCACATGGTGTCAGCGGGAGGAGATGTAGTAAACACTGACGATGGGGAAGCACTCTGCTTCCTGAGGTGTGTGAGTTGTCCTCACCCACCTCCTCTTCCTTCCCTCAGCTGCTTAGGTTTTCTGATCCAGATCATTGCATGGGATGTGTGCAGATGAACTGCTGCAGAGGTAATAGGAGCAAGAAAGGGAAACTTCTACTTCTGGCCTGACATGAATAGTCTGAGGGAATCCTGGGCAGGGACAAGTTATGCCTTGCCTTCAGCACTCTACATATTCCTAAATAACTTAGGCCCTTTACTTCCATTTCTTGTTTTCGGGCTTGGGAATAACCAGGCAAGTGGTTGTTTTCTTCATTGCATTGATTTAGTTAACCTATAAAACACATACTCTGCTGTTAGTGATGTTTAGTGGCAAAGGTAACAGAAAGGAACTGAATGACAGTATTTAAAAGATAAGGATGGGAAGGAATAGCTACTTCTAGCCTCATAGTATTTCAGACCACCATGTCACTTTCTCTTTGTCCCTTTGTACTTTGTATTCAATATGATGATTTTTCTCCCTGCCCTCCACCCCCAGCACTTTTCTTCAAAATGGGAGTTGGACATCCGCCTTCTCTGCTTCTGCAGCTCCTCCCCACTTAGTTTTAATTGTCCACTTTGGAAGCATGAATGCACCTTTCCCAGAGACAGCTTTCTACCACTGTTTCATCCACAAAGAAAAAGAAAATTGAGTAAAAGTGATGCTAAACTTCAGGAAGCAGAGAGGTAGAGGGATTTGTGTCTGCTTAGCTGAAGAGTAGAATTCATTGGAGGTTCCTATTCCCTCACTTAGTTTCCTTCCTTATTAAAATTTCAAAGCCTAGCTATTTACCTACACTGTTTGATGCTTATAGCACAGTATTTTAACTACAGGTATTCTATTTCTTGTTGTAATCTTAAAGGCTTTCATGCCAGTTTACACCTGTGCAACTGGTTTATCTAACACAGGGATTTTTGTGGATAGACTAACACTTCTCTGCTCCAGCCTGGGACTCTAGTACATGTGTATCTATGAAACTATGCCAGACTGTATTTTCAGACAAGGAAGAAATCTGAAAATCCCACTGTGAGTCTGCAATTACCGTTAGCTCGAGGAAGTCGAGTGGTGTATCATGATCATAAATGTGCACTGTTTCTTCCCACGACCCATCACCATCTTATAACCAAGTGGGGACATGCAAGCATTTGGGAAACAATTGTGAAGACTTTTTACTGTCAGCAAACACACATGGTGAAAACCCAAGTGTAGTAGATCTTATCTTGAATCTTATTTATAGGCATTTTCTCTGTACCCTGGCTGTAGGAAGGGATTAATCTGGTGCATGCTGGCTACAGAAGGAGGGCTTGAGTAATGAAGGCTCTGGATTAAAGATGATTTTAGCTGCTGACTTTTCTGTAAAGATCATACTTGCGTGGGTTTTTTGTGTCTTAGTTCTGATAGCCACAGCAGTAGAACATTACCTACTTACTGGATAATGTAGAGCAAAATGCTCAAAGTTTCTACTGCATTTCACTCTGAGATATATATGTAAGCATATGCTACCCAATATCTAGAGGAAACTAATGTGCCTTAAGGATAGCATGTTCAATATTTCTTCGTAAAAATCTCTGAATAAATGTGTCTTGGAAATCTGCTCATGCTTGCACAGTATAGCTGGAAAATGTTTCATTTTCTCTCGTTACTCAAACTTAAGCACAGAATTATTTTATGGAAAAGTGAAGAAGGTGTCTGGAAGACAGGAGGCGTTTTTTGTGTGCAAGTTCTATGGCAGGAAACCAACTGTAGAGAGCTCAGCTCCGAGCATACTCTGAATAACCTAATTTTGCTCCATGTCTCTCTTTAGAACCCATATTCCATCTTATTATGTGGTAGAATGTGATTTTCTTTGAGTATCCAGCAATGTGTTAGATCATTTTTAAGACACTGTATATGTCCTCTTGTTGGGCTGCATGGTCTTACCGAAACTGCTGTCTCTGTAATGTGCTATTCTTTATTTTTATGTACCTATTGAACAAATATATCAGTGAGAAATGATGTAATATTTGTTTGTGAATTCTTCCTCAAATTTTTGGGTATGAATTGCTTTTCTTGTTGTTTGAGTTTGAATTGTAAGTATTTTTAAAAGTGGGGGGTAAAAAAGGGATAAGAAAAAAAGTGCATTCAGAAAGCCTCTGGTATGTAAACAATAAAGTGCATTCCTTAAGCCAGTCTAGTAACACTTGGTTATTCTCCCTGAAACTAGTGCTAGTGCATTTGCTCCTTTGCTGTTCGTTAAGACTTGCATCTTAGTTGCCTGCAATATCTGTTATGGTGGTTGAAGTACCGTGAAGTAAGTGTATTTTTGCAGGCAAAAGTACTGGACATTTGAAAGCTAGTTTCTTTATCAAGAGACATGGGATATACTTTTAGTATAAACATATCCATAGTGATTACGTAATTTTGTTGATAAAATTGCTTTCACCACCCACCACTAAGCTAACTCTCATTATCCTGTGATAGCTAATATCAGACACCATTTTCCCTCTTCTAATGTTATATGTCAAAGGGTTGTTGTTGATTTTGTTTGTACCATCTTGAGACATTTTTGTGAGAGATACCTTTGAAATCTTGATTCTCCTTTGCTGCGCCTGGCCCCAGTTTGGTTTGCCTGCAGCCTTTTTCCAGGGGCTTGCCCTCAGCATGTGGCAGGCTGCTTTCCAGGTATCCCCTCCTTCTCAGATCACCTCTGTGGAGTAGATTGTAATCCTACCACAGCAAAGACATTGGGGGCTGTTCAAAAACCAATCTGGATTTAGGTTGCGCGCTTTCCTCAGCCCCTGGGGTTCAGTAGAAGCACCAGTGGTGAGGGATCCTGAATGTAGTCAGCTATAGGGTTTGGAGTTTTGAGGCCTGTGTCACTCTCTTGAAGGTGGGGTTCTGTTTGGCTGGAAGTAGTAGTCCTGCAGTTATTATGCAAGATAACCGGAGATGTCAGGTGTAATGGAGTTATCTTTTCATCACTTACTGTTTCAGGGAGTGAAAGTGCCGCCCTGACACAGAGTAGCTGAGTTGTGACATGGTGCAGCCCAGGGCACAGCTGGCTGTGTGGGGCACAATTCTGCATCATTCAGAACCACCCTCTTCTCAGGGCTCAGCTACTGCGGTTTTGCCACCTCTTGACTTTTATTGTAGCCTTGGTTTCCAGGTCTGGAGACTTCCCTGTAAGTTAGTATATGAGGGAGAAGTGCATGGTATTGATGAGTAGACCCATACTTAAGATTCTAATGGATGACTTTGCATAAGTAGGCTTGCTGCTGCCAAAAAAGGGATTGTCTAGTTCCTTCCCAAGCTAGGTGGTTGTTCCTCCTTTATATTGGCTCATTGGACCTTTGGTAACATGGCACAACTCACCTAACCTGCCAGAACATGATGTATCTGCTTTCATGTTATCTTTTGGAGCCAGTGAGTGTTTGTGTGTGTTTAGTACAGTGCTTTGCACTGTGCTGAGTGAGCACCAGAGACTGTGCAAAAGAGATGTGAATATGTAATGTTGGGGAGCGTGGGTTGAGGTGACATGGTGGAAACAAACCATCACTGCCAAAAAGGAGGGCTATTGCAGCAGCTCCAGCTGTGGCATGCAACTCTCCCTTGCTGTCCTCCCTACAGATTTTAGGTCTCTGGTCCTTGTTTCTAGCCAGGTCAACTAGTTTCCCTTGGAATAGCCTCTCTTCTGAGATGATGGTTCTGCTACATTTATGAACTGGAATAATATGGACATGTGTTTAAACAATAAGAGTTCTCTCTTCAGGATGGTAAGTATAATGTCACGATTTTGTCTCCTCTTGCTATGTATGTGTCCTTCTCAAGTAGCAATCTAGCATCTCTGGAATGTTTTTTAGTTGGGACCCCTTGAGAGTACTTGTGCTCTAACTGTAGTGCCTAAATGTAATGTGTCTGACTGAAGACAGCTTACATGTGACTCATTCTAGAGCCAATCGATGCTATTATTTTATTTGGCAAAGGGAGATGTTGGAAGACTATTGCTTCCACATATTGTTAATCCTGTAGTAAAATGTTCAGTTCTCTCATGTCTAGCAGTAGGGCGTCAGGGAGCTGTTCCCTTCCCTGTGGGATTTTAATTTCATGTATTTTAGGGAAATACGATCCTACTGCTGATAAGGTAATAGTTTCCTTGTGTTCAAGTAGACTGTAAAAATTTGGCAGAGCTTCTTGATAGCGGACAGGAACATAACATATGAAAATATCTCATTTAAAAAAAAAATGTCATGTCTGACTATTTCCTGCATTCCATGTATAATATATATCTTATGTATAATTACAGAGAACACGCATAGTATTGCTGCCCTTGAAGCAAGTTCTAGCCAAAGGAATAAACAAAACTTTCAAGGCATAAAGTCAGTCCTGGCAGTTTGGTTTTGAATTGTTTGGGCCAAATTATTTGCTGAGTTTAAGTGCATCAAACCTGGCTGGCAGTGAGCCAGGAAGAGTGCATTTCATGGATAGCTGTATGATTAAAGCCAGCGTAGCTTCCTCTTCTACGTTACAGGGCTGCGATCATTTCAGTGCACAGGAACGTCCTTGGGTGGAGCGTGCCATCCTGCTGCTTGTGCAGTTCCGCTGGGCGAGACCACAAATGTTTTCTGTCTCACAGAATTTCCCCCCAGTGTGGGTAGTCACTCTGATCTTTAAAAATAGGAGGAAATAAATTGTCTGTTTATAATTTTTTATAAATTTATTAACTAGGAATTTACAGTAATTTGTTTAAATCAAATTGTTTTAAATCAAGATCTCTTAATAGAATTGAGTAATTTTGATTTGCGAGTGGCTTTGCCAAATGACTCTAAAACCAAGTCAAACTAGGAGTGTGTAACCTGAATATTAGGCTCCCCACCACCATCCTCATTCTGTTGCTCTGGATCATTATTTTGCATTGTGACTAGACAGAGGAAGTTGATATATAAAGATATTTTTAAATCTAAGCAATGCTCTTGATAGAGCCTGATGTACCACTCTTGTTTAAAGATCCATTTTAAGGGGATTCCTTTAGTTCATACCTAAGTTTATGCCATGAAAAACAATAGCCAGTATATCTTCTTTATTTTCTCTACAAGAAACAACTGAACTCTTGAATTTAACTGTCTGGTGATGCAGAAAGCGTTGGAGAGGTCATGCCCAGGGGGATGGTTTGTTTGTTCTCCACTGCTGATGATTGAAGTCCAGTTAGAATTTTCTAGAACAGTCACAACCCCACAGCTCTGTCTAGTGTTCATAACCAGTGCTTACTCCTCACCTGACCAGCAGAAATAACAGCTCCCCATCTGTCTACCTAGCAATCTGTTTGTTGCATGATTTGTATCTGCTGCAGACAAGGTTATAAGGCATCCTGTTGCAGTCAGCAGTGGAAACATCTATCTGACCTAAAAAAGGAATGAGCTCTCCGATGTTTATTTTATATCAGCTGTTGAATAATAAGGGTAGGAAAATGTTTGGGTGTTCTTTGTGGTTTAAATCTCACTCTTTGGATTAAGCATGAAGGCCTTCACATGTCATTTTGAAGTGTTCAACAAGCTGTTCCCTCAGTGACATGATGTAACTATCCCAATAATATTCTTGTGTATGCAAGTTTGACCTTAACAGCAGGTGCTGAAAACATTCCTGTCCAAGGAAAAAAATCTTTATCTTTGTGAGGCTTTACTGTGAGAAGTATAAATATTTGTTTTTGAAAGAAGTCTGCTTTTAAAAAAAATTTTATTGGCTCTTAGAAGGTGCATGTGCTCAAATGAATGTACTTTTCACAGTGCAGCACTACAGTACCAGAAATATTATCCATAGTTCTGTCTTTGGGGGTTTTTTCTCTGTGGAGTAAACCTACTGATTAAAATTGAGACAACTGAAAATTATAGATGAACAAGCATATGGTGCTGCTACACAGGCACACGTTTTTATATATATATAAACAACTTGCCAAACAAGTGATATGCTTTTTTGGGTTTTCCACTTCATAATATTTGAGAAGACATAGAGTGAAAAATACTCCAGAGCCTTCTCTGCTTGGTAAAAGTTGAGTAACAATTCTGGGATAGTCATTCCACTACTGCTTTGCCTTTTCCAGGATTATGTATTTTCCTGACTGAATGTTCGTTTCAGAATAAAATACATGCAGATAGAATTGGCTGAGACTAATTTGACCAATCCATCTACTTACACAGGCAAATACCCAAACCTCGGTATGCTGAAGTTACAGCGCACAATTTTTAAAATGCGGGGTCACCTTTAACTCATTTATGACTATCAGTATAAAAGATGTTAGCTCATGTAATCATAGTATTGTTTTGCATATGCAGCTTGGAGAAGCAAAAAGAAAATGTTTGATTGTATTTGTCAGCAATACAAAATAATCTGCTGTTGATCAGCTTTGTCCTTCTCTTGCAGTCACAAGGACAGGGCATCTGTAGGCCACGTTTTAGAACTCTGCAGGCTACATTTGGTCTTTGGGCTGCATGTTGAGCAATCCTCACTTAAAACCTACAAGGCAATTACCTACAACATGCTGGAAGATGAGACCTTCCAATCTTGTAAGATTATTTGGTGGCTGCTGGTTGCACTCTTAAAACACAATCACATCATTACATTCTTCTAAAAAACCAACATAACTGCATTTATCCTATTCGGTCATTGACCCATAAGAATCGTGCTTCATGCTCTTCATCCTGCTTCACAAAAAAGGACAGCTCTGGAAACCAGCGCTTCCTATCTTGTGTAAATAACTGTGAATGTGGAGGTGTGTTAAAGCACAACAGCAGTAAGTGGCCACAGATAGGGACATGCGTTGACCATTTAGGAGAGAAAAGGTATTGATTTGCTTCTTTGTGTGCCTGATATCTTTGTGGAAAAAGCAGGAGGTTATAAACATGGATATATGTGTGTGTGTGTCTGTAGCTACAGTTAGTTTTTTGGAGAGAGTGTTCCTGTTGGGGTTATTGGAAAACCAACTGTGTATAAAGCTTCTCTGCTTTAATCTTTTATGCACCGCACTTGGGTTTACGTGATTTATACTCTCTGTGCATCCATTGTGAACATCTAAGAAATACCTTTCCCAAGTAGAAATACAAAAGCTTGTGATGTTCGTAAATGGGGGGGGTGGGGGGTGTATCTGTATGTGTTTGTTTTTAAAAGTATCAGTAGTTCCATAGACATAAGGTTCTATAGGGTTAGTTTTATGGGATGCTTCTTTTTATTAGCATGTCTTTTTGGTTTATGTGATATTAACACCAAAAAAGGCTTTTGAAAAACTGGTAGTTAGTCAGTGTGGGAAATTGTTATTAACCAGAACCTGTCCTTATCAGCTTGTGCTGTTACAAAATCTGTTTTCATATATGGAGTTGAAAGAGTGCCTTCTCCCCAAGAGTGCACTTCAGCTACAATTTAGAGCGATCGGATTGGTTCTGCTGCAGTTCTCCCCACTCCGCCATCTTCAGCTTCATGTTCCTGTCCCCCCTCCCCCCTGCACTGGTTCTCACAGTAAAGTGATTCAGAGAATTAAAGTGGTAGAAATCTAACCCAGAGAATAAACTTCCCTCCCCCTTTTTGCAGAAAAATTCTGAATTAAATACTTTGCACTTAAATACTTTGGTACTGAATGTTACTTTTTATCTCTGTAGCTCTATGTAGATTTATAGTATGTAACTTATAAAGAAAATGCAGCGTGGTGCATGTTTGCATTTGGATTTCAAACTTTTTGTGGCTATGTCTTATCAGAATGTTTTTGTACTTAGTACATCTTTAAAGGAAGAATATTCATTGTACAGCTTCAAAAAGTGCAGAACTAAGTCAGGAAGCATTAATGATAAGATTGAACATTCAGCCTTGACCTTCCTCTTTGCATATATACATTTAAAAAAAAAAAATCATGAAACCTACAGTGAGATTGATCTCATCACATACTTTCATAATATGTACCGCTACATTATGTCTGATCCTCTTGTCTATGCATTCTATGCAAGTATGTCTTCTGTGTGGCTGCTGGAGTTAAAATGGTTGACCTGAAGCCCTTTGTGAAGTAAGGGCCTGTTCCAGCCTACTCATTTATATTACCTGGGTAGTCAGTGGAAAGAATTAGACACCTAAGACAACATTTCAGTCCTATGTATCTTGGGCACCTGTCCTTGATGGAGTGAAGTGCCCTCTGAGGGCAGCGGTCTCTGTCTGTTGACCATAAAAGAAAGTTGTACCTTGGATCAGATGCCTAGCAGGGATAGGGATAGAGTTAGGTGAGATGATCTGGAGAGTTAATGATCTGTTAGTTCAGTTACAGGGGAAAAGATAAAACTCTTTTTGTAGAGGGAAAGGAGAGAGATAACCACTATAAAACATAAATAACATATGGCTGTAAAAATTCATGAAGTGGGGAGGAGGGGGGTTGAAAAAAATGTAATAGCTAAGATTGCTTTTCATTTTTGTTCAGAAATGCATTCAATTTTAAGATGTCATTGAAAGAGTTTATTGATCCAGTTGTTTCCAAATACTCTGATGCAAAAAATAAGTTTTTCTTGAGTTTTGCGGTGTTATTAATTCAAGGTTGAAGATGTGGGAATGATCTACATAAGCATTTACCTGCTGTAACCCAATTCCCAATTTTGCAATTGATCCCTTAAATACTGTTTCTTACACACATTATTGTGGCAAAGAAAAACAAATAAAATTGAGCAACTGCTTAGTAACTGAAGGCAAGCTATGGTTAAGACTTCTATAACTGTGGATTACAGGCAAAGAAAGTTGTCAATGAATTTTAGCAGAGGTCTCTAAATCCTTTCTTTTTCTCCTATAAAGAAACAACACAAATAGAAGATCCCAGGAAACAATGGAGGCAAGAACAAGAGAGAATGTTAAAGGATTATCTTACCATAGCCCAGGATGCTCTCAGTACTCAGAAGGAACTCTACCAGGTGAAAGAACAGAGGCTAGCACTTGCACTGGATGAGTATGTACGGTTGAATGATGCCTATAAAGAAAAATCAAGCTCTCGTACAAGCTGTAAGTACAGTAGAGAATACAATGTAACTTCTTTGATCTGTGCCTTGCAGGAGATCCTGTTTCTCTTTAGGATGAGTTCTCAAGGTTTGCTATGAACATCTTGTACTCTGGCTTTTTTAAAGATAGCATCTCTACTTTTTTTTTTTTTTAATTTAATATAAAGATACTCTGCTGGAGAGAACCCTCTTCTCTCTGATGCAATTGTGAGCTCCTTTGAGCCATGGTTTAGAGCAGTTGGCTCTGAAATCTATTTTGTCATGCAGTTTGTCAGAAGAAAATTCTGCCAAATCTAGGTTCAAAGTAAATAGAATCTCTTGCACTTCATGACTGTGTACAGAAATGACCCTACTGTCTTGAGAGGTGTCTACAGTAGACCAAGAAGGGAATATGTTGCTGCTTTATAAGAATAGCATACGATAATTTTGTAGCCTTTGTGCCGTGATTAAGGGTGAAGTAGAGATACATGCTACAATGTGAGGCAAGGAATTGGCATGTAGTAAAGTGCTGTCAGAAGCCTGTTGTTGGCCAAACATCTCTCTTGGAAGTAGGCAGTGTGATGAAAGCAACATGTACAGCTGTGGATGAACAGAGTGGTTGACCTCTAAGGCTTCCGGATAGATCTTCTTCTGTTTACCAGAAATCTCCTTAGAAATTACAGCTTCCGGGAAGAGGTGGTCACAAGATGGCTTAACTAGAAGAATGGGAGCTGAAGGCAAAGGGTAGAAAGCCAGGGAGAATGAGGTGCTGCTTTAGGATCCTGGGCTAAGCAAAGGAAGAGAGATACCAAATAGTGGTAGGGGAAAAAAGGGAGAAATTTTGATTATTCATTAATTATTGCCACCCTGCAACACTGACTACAAAATTTTTTTTTTATTTTATGTTTTTCTGCACTTTGTAGTTTTAGATCAATGTGGATTCATTAAGGAAGGGACTAATTAATGATTTTAAAGTACTTAAATATTTGTCCTTTTTTGTCTTTTAAAAAAAGTATTCTCAGGTTCTTCATCAAGCACAAAGTATGACCCTGACATTCTGAAGGCTGAAATCTCCACTACAAGATTAAGGGTGAGACTGCTTAACTCATTCATTTGTATTCTGTGTGCAAAGTTTATGACTATAGAATAAGCAAAGTTTGAACTAGCAGACATACCTTGTACCCTGGTACTGAAACCTCCTAATATTCTCATTAATACCATTCAGAAGCTTTTAATGAATTTTTAAAGCTGTCTCTGTTACTTTCAGATCAAACATTTTGGAGAAACTTTGACGGATATTCTAATTAGATGTGGGTTTAAATAAATCTGGTAACTATTTTCGCTTGTATGCTTTTGTTTTTAAAAGGAAGAGTGAAAATCTTTAAGTGAAAATAGAAAAGTAGTAGGCCAAGGTGAGCTGCAGCTAGATGAATGTTTTTACACAATCTTTCTTCTGAACTGACTTAAAATTTTCTGCTGGTTTAAAAACCACTTTTCAATAATGGTGTGAAACTTTACTCTGTTTTGTCAAAATGAAACAGTTCAGATCAAGAATGAAAGTTAGTGTTTGCATTTTGAAATTGCTAATGAACAAAAATCCTTTATTTGGTCAACTGTGTTCAGTATGGTCACTAACAGACTCCATGTAAAGAACTTTCATTCACAGGTTAGTCTTTAGTGAATTTATCTTGAATAAGGAGGAAATGGTGTGGAAGACATTTAAAATCTATATAGGGAGTTCATTTAAGTTGTGACATATAATGCTCTATGGATAGCCTAGGCTTTCTGTAGTTAGTAATGAAAAAAATTAGATCAAACCGTGCAGGTTAAAAAGACAGCACCTCACAGCATAATCCTTCGATGAGGGCTGGAATACAGACTGCAGGAGCAGAAGCAGCACAAGCGACAGAACTTACTCAGCTCTTCCATTGCCCCCTCCTGGTTTCCACACAGAGCAGCACTCATAGAAACCTCTGAGAGTAACAGCCTCCTTCACCTGGAGTAAGAGTTATGATTAAGAATCTGAACAATTAATGTTTAAAAGGAACTGTGGAATAGCTCATTAAAATTTTAAAACCCAGTATAAATCAGTGATGGAATGCACTGAAAACTGGCGTCCGGATGTTGCCCTCCTGACTGCTTGTACACCTGTTTATCCTTACTAACCTGTATTTGTAGTCCCTTATCCTTTAAGGAGAAGGGAAGGTGGTTAGTGAGAAAACTTACTTCAACACTGGAGGAGATGGGAGGAAAAATTTTGTAAGTTTAGTAGCGAGAATCAACAGCAGTAAGGACCCTGTCGGGAACAAGAATGAAAAGACAAGGCGAGAGCTTCTTTCTAAAATAAGTGGAGCAGTAACAAATGTTCCCTTTGGCAAGGGGATCACTAGTATATTTAGGAAATTAACAGTGTTGTTGAAGAACAAAACACATGACCAAATTTAAATATAGTCACCTACAATTCAAGGAGGGGAAAATTCAGACATGGTCCTGTGGTCAGTTTTTTCCCATTACTTAGCTCTGATCACCTCCCAGCTCAAGATGCAGAAATGCTGAATCACCTCATGGCTGTAGATCTACAGTTTGTTCACGGAGGAGAGAAGCAGATGTGTTAATCACAGTAATTAATTTTTTGGAGGTGCTTTCCCCTCTTCGTTGTTTCTTGGAGTCAGGAAGCCTAATATCATGCTGGTTCCCAACACACGATTTAATGGCGTTGCAAAGTCCAAGTTGCATGTGTGCCTAAAATAGGTGACCTGAATCTTGTCTGCAGAGTTTAGAAGGGTGCAGTCCAAGAATATCTGTATCAGCATAAAGTGTGTTGTCATCCAAAGCCACTGGATATGAAAATCATTGAGATAAGAAAAAGTGGAGCCCTGTGGTGCTAGGGCTGGAAAGTGGTTTTCATGGAAGATGGCAAGAGAGGTATGAGTATTATCATAGTTTACCCTTATTTGAATGCTTGAGGATGCTTGCCAATATGCCACCTTTTGGCATTTTACAGTATATGCATGCGTGGACTTAATGGGAAACAAAGTCATTAGTAAGCTGCTAGCCACCTGGTTAGAATTTGCATATTGTTTGGTGAACTGTTAGGTCAGATGTACTAAACCTGTTTCTCCCTCTCATGCTGGCTGAGGCTTACTGGTATCATCAGGTTAATGGTGGCTGGAGGGGGGGAAACACAGCATTCGAGGAAGTTCTGAATTGGCCTTTGGCCTTTTCCTTGTTAGCTGTGCTTAATATATGCATGTGGAGCCTTTTGGATACATGAATTGCCTATTGTGCAATAGGTTGTAGAAAAAATATGACAGAAATCACACAGCTGTTAAATGAAATAAGCAGGAGAAGAAAGACCTTCCTCACAAGATTAAAATTGAAGTATCTGATCATTCAGTGGACTTTGAGTGGGGCCATTTGGGGTCTTAATTAGTAATTAGTAAGATAATTTGAATCAGTAAGATAATTTGAACAACACAAAGCATGTGTGGTCACTGTATGTTTTATGCATATGCAGTGAGTAGGGGATGCACTTTTATAAAATAACAAGGGAGGGGGGGTTGTTGTTGTTCCATTAGTACTCAAGTGCTGGGAATAGAAGGAGGTTAGCACAGGAGCCTGCCTGAAGACACAGTTAGAAGGAGGAAGCGAGAAGCCTGTCAGGTGCCTTAAGATGATGTGCAGAAGCAGTAGGAAGGGGGTGAAGGATAAAACAAGTGAAGAGTTGTGAAAAAGTGGGATTATATGAAAGTTTTTGAAGGAGAAGACGAGGAGCACAAGGATAGCTTATTGCAAGTATGATGCAGTAAACACAGAGTCTATATTATCATGTAGGTCACGTCCTTCTAGGATAATGTGCCTAACATTTCCTGATAATGAAGTGATGATGAATTACAGCAGAGGACACTCAGAAGATGATCTTGAGGAAAAATGTAAGGGTTTCTGAGAGATCCAATCCTCTAAGTTGAAATCAAGTGTGCCTTCCGCTATTATGATAAAATCCCATTTCTGATTTAAAAAAAAAAAGAAGTTTAGCTATTTGGTGTTTCTCAGAAAAGTTGGGACTACTTTCGTATTTTACATGTTACTTTACCTGGAACACAGAAGTAGTATCTGTTCATTTTCTATAACCTTGATCAGAACACTTGAGAGATTATTCTTGGAGTTTTCATGCTAGTCAGGGAAGAAATAGTTCAGGAGTGCTGAATGTGTACTTAGAGACATTGTTTATTTATCATGCTAACTATTCAGTATGGTCAAAATAAAACCAGTTTTCTGTCAAGTAAAGCAACTAGTGATGATAGTTTCCAAAAGCCTGAACCTAACCCCTCATCTAGAGAACAGATTTTGCTTTGGAGAAAGTGGAGATTGAAGGCATTTTATTTCTGTCACAGAAAATTCATTAGCCAGAAGCTACAAACTTGAATGCCTAAGTATCATTCACAAACCCATACGAAGACCCCGCAAAGCACTGATTATTTTAGACATACAAAGCATTTTAAGTCTCTTGGAAAGCTACAGCAGTTGCTGATGCTCGGTACTTTTAGTCACCAGGCATGCTGGGACTCTCACTTGGGGGGGGGGGGGG
>JAVJGG010000054.1:11256678-11278014 GCA_035590195.1 Aviceda cuculoides
CTGAACTCAAAACACAGCACTGTACCAGCTACTAGGAAGACAATTAACTCTATCCCAGCTGAAACCAGGACATCTTTGCATAACTATTTGTTCTATATAACATTAGTGTGTTTCAAGGTTAAATTATCTCATTTTAAACAGTATCTTTATTCAGTTTTGTCTGAAAACTGTGTAGTAATGAATATTCTTTTCAGCTTTAAATAACACAATCATATTCCTTGAAGACACCATTAGTTTTTAAAGTGTTTGCACATACCTGTTTTATCAGTGACTACAGGGTGGACTTAATAAAGTGTACATATCTTCGATTAATGAAGATGTATACAAGTTTGCACATAAAGTTCAGTCCCTAGTTACATCTCCCCTAACTATTATGGCCATTTTAATCATCACTATAATTTAATAAGTATTGACCATCTTTTTAAATGTGCGAATTCTTAGTTGTTTTGTGTTGAAGTAACTATGAGAAAGAAAGGGTCTTGTAAGTGAACTTTTGTACTTGAAAATTGTCAGATAATTTTGTATGTTGCATATTTTATGTTGCTTAGCCAGCAGAATGTGTTGAAGAGGTAGAATATTGATGCTAGCTATGCTAAATTCAGTTGCAGTTGTTATTCAAAAGGATCTGGTATAGCATGCTGATAATCCTATCCTGATGTGGTAAAGATCTGGCTAATATTCCTTGTTGACCTGTTGAGCAAGGACTTCCTCAAAAGAGTGAGACCAGTTCAGTTTTCATATCCATCTAGTCCTTTGCCTGTCTGATGAGGCAGCTGAACAGTGTCAGTTACGGTAGCAGAGAGAGCAAAAGAACTGTTTGGAGACCACCATCCCATCCCATAAGCCATCAAACAGCTGTCAGTAGCAGCTACTTTCAGAACACGGTTAGCTAGAACCAGTGACCTGGACGAGAAAGTCTTAACATTTCATTATTGATTTGAAACTATTCAGTTGTTTTTCCTTCTGAATACTGCTACTCTAAAGGACTGTTAAATATAAATGGTATATGAAAAAGCTGCAAAATATGTTGAAATGCTTAATTTCATTTCATCCCACCATGTGGTTATGGTAGTGCTGCTGATAGTATTTCTGTTTATTTTACATTGTTTTTCTGTGAAAATACCCTGAGTCAAACTTGTTCTTGCAGGGGTTCGGTGGGAGTATGGGTTGTTTTCATTTTTGAAGCTGCTGTTTTTCATTGAGGTGCAGATAACAAGGAAATGTTACCCATGGAAAAAGAAAAGGGGATGGTTCCCGTTAAGCTTCTAGTATAAGCAATGGGATAATTAAATTCAACATTAACAATTCTTAGCTTTGACCATAAATAAATGCCTTAATGTACTGTAAAATTAGTACTGGAGATGCAAAATAAGCATGATATTAGCTTTGTTAACCATAGAAAACAAACCGGAAAGAAGAAGAACGTTTTCCCAGAAATCTAATAGGACTACGGAAGGATTATACATACCAAATTATCTGTGTGTGTTTATGAAGTGTGGCATGGGTCATTACCTTAGGTAGTGCCTGGTAACATTGAAGTTGCACAGATTTCTATCAGTTGTTGAGCTGACTTAGGTGTATTTAACTATGGCAGTTACAAATAAATAAAAGTAACAGTTTAAGTGACAATAAAAAATCAGTTCCTCTTACCCTAGGTTGTATGGGAACGTCTTTCTATTTTGCCTTCTCCTGCCTCTGCCTTTTTCCCAGCCTACAAGAAAGAGGTACAGGATGCTAGGAGCTGTTACATAGTTCAAAGCTTCCATATCTTTAGCTATGCAGCTGGTTCAGGTGTGGCTAAGGCTGGAAGTGACTGAAAGTTGTCATCTTCTCGCATATGCGGCACCTGTAACAGGAATTTTTAGGCTTTCCCAGTGGACGGTGAATCTTTATTGCAAGACCTGTACTTCTTAAGCTATGCTGCTGAGCCCAGAGACAGTATGATTGTGGAGACTGAACACTGGAAATAACCTGTCTTGATTGGGACTGAGCTGTAGTTTGTACAATAATAATATAGGGAAATTTCTGCTTCCATTATATGTGTGTATCTGCACAATATGTATGGATAGCAAAGTCTTGGGTGTCTTAACTCTGTAATTTGACATCTGCAATGGGAACAGCAGCTGCACGAACTCAGACTTTTGAGTTAATCTCCCTTCTCTTTAGGTAG
Source organism: Aviceda cuculoides (assembly GCA_035590195.1). Classification (NCBI taxonomy): domain Eukaryota; kingdom Metazoa; phylum Chordata; class Aves; order Accipitriformes; family Accipitridae; genus Aviceda; species Aviceda cuculoides. The sequence goes on from JAVJGG010000054.1 coordinate 11,258,849, forward strand.
CCACTGTCCTATTACCTTTTATTTTAATCACATAGAAGAGCAATGCTTTTGCCTTTTAAGATTTGCATACTTGCATGCTGCTGCAGTGAGCACCTTGCTATGGTGCGCCTTCTTTCACCATGGTCATTGCTTTTTCTGAGGAGCAGTCAGCCTCCAACAGCTTAGGAGAAATCCATCATACTCCTCAATGAGTAAAGCATAGTGCCACTACTACGTTACCAGACAGATCACTTTCAATAAAGCTTTTATTAATGTTGTGACTTCTTCAATTCAATTCGGCATTGGAACAGGAGCAACTAAGTTTTAATGCATATGCATATTGCTGTTGGCCTGGATAGGTGGCTTGCTTTTCTGGCATAGCCCGCATTCTTGTGAAGCAAAACCAATTAAAAGTATGGCTTTGAGTAGAAAATGTTGTTATATCCTGATACCTTTCAAAGTACTGTATCACTTCTGTCTTTCCTGGGATTTGTGTGCTGTGCTGGGCTAAGACAAGTCTGCTGTGTTTTATTTTAGCATGGCTAACTTGAAGATTGAACTCTCTAAGCTAGATAGTGAAGCCTGGCCTGGGGCACTGGATGTGGAAAAGGAAAAACTGATGTTAATCAATGAAAAAGAAGAGCTTTTAAAGGAACTCCAGTTTATTACACCACGCAAACGTACTCAAGATGAGCTAGAGCAGCTAGAAGCAGAAAGGAAGAGGCTTGAAGAAGAGCTGCTGTCTGTAAAAAGCACACCCAGTCAAGCACTTGCTGAAAGGTAAGGGGTTGTCTGTTGCTGATATAAAATGCTTCTTTCTGCACTCTAACCTTTGTATTCATTACAGACCCTGAACTATGCTTTGATGGGTTGTTTTCCTTCAGTAACTTCTATGTAGATCTTAATTAAATTTGTTATTAGCCCACTGGGCAGAAACGCAAAGAAGTCTTCTGTACTGTGAGAGAATGCGACCACCCTGTATGTGCTCTGCAATATCAGTTGCTCTGTCTTTGTTACCAGCATGAAAATGCCTGTGACAGATGTTAAATAACTGAGGAATGTCAACATACCAGCAGGAGGGCAATACATCATTCACTCATTTCTGATAATAGCTGTAAACTATTTGAACTCAGGTTACAAAGATTATCTTGATTGTTGCAACATCTGAAGCCTTTCATTGTGAATTTTATTACATACAAAAATGCAACCAAAAGGGGGGAAAAAAAAAAAGTTCAGAGGAGAAGTATAATTGCTGCAAAACTTTCCTAACTTGTTGCTACCTTTGGTTTTGGTAACCAAAGCAACTCCCGCAATAAATTGTTCTGGCCAGATTCAGAGTTAGAGAAAATCAAAGGTGACTGTCACAAATGGACTTTTCATCAACTGTAAGTGGAAATAAATTTATGGGCACCTCTAGCACACATAAAATGCAATAAACACAAAATGTCATTGTGTGTATCAGTGTAGTATGCTTTACTGAAGTAATACAATCAGCACTGTAAGCCTTTCCCACTTCCCTCTGCTAGGAAACACCTGCTGTTGCTCCAGTTTCACTGAATGGCAAAATTCCTGTTAGTGGCTTTAGAAGCTGGGTCCTAAATTGTAGCTGAGTAGTGAGGAAATTTTTTGTTTGCAAAGGACATATATGTGCATTAGGCATGATTTTTAAATGTATTTGTACGCTTTTGAATAGTTTAAACTGCTTTATATTGATAACCCAAATGTGTGTTAGAAGAAGGGTTATGTCCTACAGGAACTATATTTTTTGCAGAAGTTACAGAGTATTAGTAGTCCCTAAAGTACCATGGATCTGTTGCTTTCTGACTTCCATTAATAAATAGAGAATAAGGGGTCAATAATAAAATCGCAGTCACAAATAAATAATTTGAATCTTAAGATTTTGATAATATGCTGTTGTAATAGCTAAATCCTGACTCATGCTGTAAATAGGTAGCTGGTTTTAGTCTTGTGTTTTGGATTTGCTTGTTTAGTGCCAAAGAAAATTCTGCACCTGACTGTTTTCCTTACATGTCAGATGCTAAACTTGGAGTACCACGGGCAAGTAGAATTGTCTCCTATGTCAAGAAGAAATAAAACGGCAGATTTTTTTCTAAGTGGAGTGACACAACTATTTGTTAAAGCTTAAGTTTTTTCCCTCTATTTTCTTCCAATTTTTCTGCTTCTGATTTTTATTCTTGAAAATGAGGAATCTTTTTCCAAGGTTATTGTAAGATTTCACGTCATACACTGCTGGTTGAGGTGGCTTCTGGTTTGCTTTTTTGCTCTTCCAGTGAATTTCCATTGAATTTCTGTCTGCAGCTGTTGATGATATATATTAAAACTGTCTCCCTTGATGACTTCAGAGCATAGCAGTTCTTTCACACCAGGCTATTTTGAGATTCTTTCTGGTGTGTCTGCTATAAACATAAAGAAAACCCTCATTTTGTAGAAGGATTCAGATGGTGAAACTTTTCCTGAAATGTTAATTTGAGAAAATGATACATTTAATTCTGTCAGATCAACCATCAGTATTTTGTTTCTTGGAGATGAGGAAGATTCTTTTCTCCATTATCAGTGGAGGAGCCACACCATCCTCAAAGTGCTGCACTGTTGTTGCATTACTGTTTTCTTTCATGAAGTTTCATGAATGCCTTTAGGTTTCCAGTGTTTTCACAGGTACTGATAGTGAAGCAACAATGTAAGAAGCTGTGGATTGTGTCAGACCTTGTTGTGATGAGGGTTTTTTTGCTTTGGTTTGGTTTTGTGGGTTTGGGGTTGGTTTTTTTTTTTTATTTTTTTCTAAAGGGGGAAGAAACAGAAGACTTGCTCTGACTTAAAACAAAAACATTGTAGCGTAGCCCTGGGTTATTTTGGAATAGGATACTGAAATTGCCACTAGTAGATGTACTTGGAATCAATTTACAGAAGGAGGGTATAAATCGTAACATATCAGCTTCAAAAAAGCAGAGACAGGGCATACTCTGACTGCTCGAAGAAGCCCTCCAGCCACTGTATAGAAATAACTGGATTGTGGAACTGTTGAGAACTATTTGCTACTTTCTTGCCTCTCTGTTCATGTCAGGGAGATTCCATTACTGCTTTAGTTCTTGGCAAAATCTTCTAAGTAATCACAGGCATTTAAACAGATGCATGAGTTAACTACTTGATTGTGCTGTTGCCTGCAAAACTGGCCCTTGCTCTTGTGCCTGTCATAAACAAACATGTCCTCGTAAGTTTACATTGAAAGGTGAGGTATGTGCACTTAACTTTCTAATGTATTTTTTTAAGATTCTATGCCCCTTTCAGCAATGTTACAATTTAAGATCAAAACTAGAGAAAGATGTCTCACAAACACTCAAGTCACTCCTGCAACGAGTAGTAGGTTAATTTATATAGGAGGGGTGTAAAGAGGAGAGATTGAGAAAGGCCCATGATAGATAACGTGATGGTTAGTTAGGTGTTTACATAGTCTTGGGGATATTAAAGTTCCTGCTTATGCTAATGCTATAAAGAAGGAAGGTTCATTGTTTGAAAGTTTTGGGCTTTGTTTTCTTGTTTGGTTGGTTGTTTTTTTTTTAATTTGGCCTGATGTAGAATGAAAAAAAATTTCCTTGAATCTCAATTTGTTGTGAGATAGTAAAATTATTTCCTGCATGTCTTGGAACTTCCAGGAGCGATTTCATCATCTAGCTTGTGTTTGTGACTGTGACTAACATCTTTCTGCAATTTCCCTACAGGTATTAATACTACTTTTTAAATTACTAGTAGATCAAATTACATCCAGGAAATAATTTTTTTTCAGGAGCTAGATTATAGGGGATAAATTACATTTTGTCAACCTCCTTCAGATAATAAAGGAAAACAAACTTTTTCATGTGCTTTGGAGAAAACAAACAAACCAACCTTTTAGTTTAATAGTACAAATTCAGTGGATCAGCTATTGGTGTCTGTTTTGAGGACTCCAGTCAAAGAAGTTCCTAAGCTTTTAATTTTCCTTCTTGCCTTTTGCCATTAGTAGTTGAACGCCTAGAGCAATTTTTGTGCCTTTTCCTTGAAGATAAAATATAGAATCATAGAATCATATGATACTTCACTATTGAAAAGCCACAAAAGAGCTATCGAAGAGCACTCTTGCTTGGGAAAAGCAGGATAGATTAAGCTTTAAAAGACAGAAGGCATTGATAAATAGTAAAATGGTAGGAAAGAGTGTCTGATACCATAGATGAGCATAATTCTTGGTTTGGAAACCCGTGTGTATGTCTTCCTGAGCAAAGAATGAAATACTGTGTATGCTTTTAACAGTCTTAGGTATTGGTAGATGGACATACTATTGAGGTGTAAGAGCACACGCAGTGTAGGCAGTGGAGTGGAAGTTCACACCCTGGCTGACCTCCGGGTAACTTATTCACCTTTGCATAACCCAGATTTGCTCGCTGAATAAGCATGGGTGTAAGCAAGTGCCTTTCATGCTTTGCTGAATTGAGGACTTAATGTCTTTTTACTGGTATCTGACACTCAAAGAGAGTGAATTCTGGGAACTCTGGAGTATTTCATTCAGTTTGCATAAGAAAGCAATGGTTGATTTTTGGTTTTTGTTCTCTGTAGTGTTCTCTGCTTTGAATTTTAATTTATACATCCTTGAGATGCCAGAAAGGCCAAAGGAAGAGTTTCTGAGAATGAACATCAACCTTCCCCCCCCCCCCCCCTCTTTAAAGGGAGGGAGGTAATTTCTTGTCTCTCAGATTAGTTGCTTGAGAACTTGTGACATGTATCAGTTGACTGAGCAAGGGCTAGAGGAGAATATACTAATCCACAACTACAGGAGGGTTTTAGCTGAATCCACTGAGGGAAAGCAATTTATTTGGTGTTGTAAATGGGAGTGATAAAAGGGAATTATAAAAGGAAAAAATCACTGTAAAGGTTAGTGAATCCTTTCTGCTAGCAGCCAGCCAAAAGGAATGGGAGAGTTCCACTGTTCGTGGTTTTAGAGCTGCACTGGATAATGGTACAGGAGGCAATAAATCCTGCTTTTTCATAAAGGTGAACCTTGATAATGAGTATTACAATGCTGTGTGGCTCTGAGGTGATGACAAAGCTGTTGAGGATGTAGAAATCTTTACCAAGGACTCCTAAATATGGTCCATTGTCTCAGAAGATTGCGCTTGAATGCTGTTTTGATTTTCTGTGCTCTGTCTCTATATGAAGACTCTGAAATCAAAGGGAGTGCTTTAATTTTAAACTTCCTGCAGTGCTACCCCAAGTTCCTGCATTATCAGAACTAATATTTGTATTAATGTTCTTCTGGGTTTTTTTCTGAAACTGTATGAAGTGAGGAGCCAGTCTACAGCATGGCTTTTGAAAACTGTATTAGTGCAGATCTTATTTTCCTGAACTTGCAGCTATTTTCCCAGTGCTTATGTGTTGCTCTTTTATTGGGTGCACGTTCCCCTTGGTACAGTGTGAATGTACCAACACTGCTTGCTTGTACACTCAGCAGGTTTGTTACAGTGCTTAGTATTCTGCAGGTGAAGTCACTGCTGAAGTGGTTAGGGTTTTACGATGGACTGAGAGCTAACACAGTCTCTTGGATTTTAGTAGTTGGCAACTAGATGAAAATATGAGGGATGTTCACTTTGTTTCTGTCTTATCTATAAAGTATTTTAGTCTCCAGATTATTTTGTAATGCTTTCCTGTACTTATATGTACCTCTCTTTCCAGATTGAAATTGGAGGAGAGAAGGAAAGAGTTGGTACAGAAACTTGAAGAAACTACGAAGTTAACTACTTATTTGCATTCACAACTTAGGAGGTGAGACTGTACTGCATAATGTAAAACCTGTTTTCAGCAACAGTCTAATGGACCTGGATGTCTCAACTTCATTCTTAGGTTTTTCTGTTAGCTGGAAGCTGAACAAAGTTTGTTCAATATTTAAGGAAGAAGTGCAAGTGTAATAGCTTCAAGCGTTTTGCCACCATGCAAACCTGGTGTACCTTTATAATTTCAGTAAGCACTCAAGACTGGATTGAATGGATTTTTTGCACAGCTTCCATAACAAAGCAGGCAGACATTATTTTGCTTCAGTGTACATAAATAAATAAATCGGGAATTCTCTAACTGGTCATATCTTCAAAATCTTGTCATTGAGGAGACCAAATGGTTTCTCAGAGTTCTGTCTAAAAAGAGTTATTAGAACTGTAGCCTTTGTTCTATGTAATGACTGAAGAGGCTTAATAAGTATATGCATGAAAATACTTCTGTGAATAGTTGATTCTGGTTTTATTCTGCAACACTGACATACGCTTTCTGTAGATGGAAACGTATCCTCAGCAGGATTTTTTTTTTTCCTGACAGTCATTGATTCAAAATCTGACTCTGGGTTTATGAAATCCGTAGTGATAACAAAAAAGTAATCAGTTACAGCAACTGTGAACTCAAACTCATTTCTCTGATGGGAATTCCGATATTTAATGATACATGTAACTGGTCCTAGGGAAGAGTTTCTCTCAATTCTGGACTGTTACCCTGGGCTACCAAACCACGCATCCATTATATTTATTTAGAAAATCCTGAATTTTCTTGCATATCCCAGTGGGATACGCCAATCAGACAATGCATTAACGGTTACCTATTCTCTTAGAAATCAAAATGGAGCTTTAAGAGGAAAAATGTTTTTAAGCTTTCTATAAAGGTCCTCTCACAATAAGCCATACCATCCTATTCCTGGGACCTAGGCTGGCTTAGCTATTTCAAACATCTCAGCCAGATCCCATAAATTGCATCTTGATTGGTGATTAGTTAGGGAAAGAGTCTTTTAAATATTTTTTGTTGTTGTTGTTGTTTGTTTGTTGTTTTTTTTAAAATATTTTGTGCTCATGTTTGTTTGGACTTTTGGGAATCTCTTTGTCCTGTTAAAAGTAGTTTTCTAGCTCAGTGGCAAAATTTTTTAAAGTCGATAGCTCTGTTATTGTCCAGTAAGCATCTTTTAAGTGTTCAGAGGGGGCTGCCTTAAATTATTTTTCATGACATTTTTTCCCAGCAGAGTCCTCCTGAGCCAAGGCAATAACACTTGCTTTCTCTGGCCTGGCAGGGCTCCTTATCTTCTATTATTAACAAGAGAAGATTGCACGTTACAGCCTTGGCCATGCTTATGTAGTTGAGTTTACTGGGCATGTAGAGTGTGTGTTGTCTGACGGATGTGAAGCTGTGCTGCTATAACTTGTCTCCTTCTAGCTGCCATCTTTCCCAGCTGCTTGGGCAGAGGGCAGGCTGCATAAATTGCTCTAGACGTGGCAGCACTCCTTTGCTGCCATAACCTCCCTCCTGGGGATCCCTTTCCTGTCACATTGACCCCACGAGCCCCTGCATCAGAGTGGAACAGATCTTTGAGGGAATATAGCAGCTGAGAAGGCTGCTGTTATTGCTGGACCAGTTTGTCAAATCTGCAGCCTTCTCCAGAAGAAAAGGGGCTTTGGCAACAGGCAGTAAGCTGGATAAATTGCCCTGATAGTGTGCAGGTTGGGCACACTGATGTGAGCCAAGTATGGGTGCTTAAAAAACGTAATGCTCCAAGCAGCATTCAGTTGTAAATCGTTGCAGTGCAGCTCCAGTCAATCTTATCTCTCCTTGTACCGTTTTGTGCTTGTTTAGTTTAGTAACATAATTGTACCTGTTTGTGCTTTCTTTGCAGCCTCTCAGCTAGTACGTTATCCGTGTCTTCAGGGAGCAGTTTGGGATCTCTGGCATCCAGCCGGGGATCTCTGAACACATCAAGCAGAGGGTCATTAAACTCACTCAGCTCCACGGATCTCTACTATAACCAAGGCGATCAAATAACAGATTTGGACTATCAGTATAAACTTGACTTCATATTGCAAGAAAAAAGTGGTTACATTCCTTCGGGGCCTATCACAACTATTCATGAAAATGAAGTGGTCAGTTCCCATGGGAGACTGGGTTACAGTGACTCTCATTCAGCTGCAGACCATCCCAAATTGACTGAACCTCCCAAATCTGTGACATCACTGTCTTCCAGATCCTCCCTGTCCTCCTTGTCCCCCCCAGGCTCCCCTTTGGTTTTAGAAGCTGCATTTTCAATGTCAGCTCAAAATTCCCCTCTGCATCACCTCACTACGGATTTTGAAGACTGTGACCTTTTGGGTGATTTTGCAGGCATTAGTCTCTGTGAGAACCAAATATTATTGGACTCTGAAGCTAGAGCAGGATCTCGGATTCCTACAGATGATAAAGATCTTAATGAAGGTGTTAGGCAGCCTCGGCCTTCTCTACATGAAGGAAGTTCAGGTAATCAAAAAATCTAATGTCAAATGTATATGTAACATGAAAATTTTGAACTAGTGGCTGGCTCTTGAATGGGGAGGTACCTCGTGTATGCTGAGCAGGATACTCTTCGGTTACATTTGCCATGGCAGGCAGTAATTCTGATGGACGTTACATAACTTCTAGTTTAGGCTGCAGAGAGCTGCGATCACCCTGATTCCATCTGCGTTTTTCAATAGCTGTCTCAGAAGGAAAGTTCGTGTATTGCAGACTCTGTCATGAAAAAGTAACAGAAAAACCTGAAGCGGGGTCTTGAAGACACGGAGCATGCATGGTATTCCTAGGTATTGTCAGGATGTATGGGGATAGAGCAAAAATACCCGCTGCTGGTTTTAGGTAACTTGAAATCAGATACCTTGTTTCTCACTGAAAAATAAGTTACAAACTGACATCCTCAATAAAAGAGATTTCTGGACTTAAAAGAGTTAGAATTTTTATGTGTGTATGTGTGTCTAGTTATTTGAACCTGCTGTCACTGAAAGATCTGCAATTCACTTTTTTTAATGTGAGTTGAGAAAGACAAGTGACCACATGCCATGTAAGTTACAGTGAGAGTCTCCCCGTTTTTAACGTGGATTTCATAGCTTTTAGCTTTTATCTGTCTGTTAGAATGAGCTCCTAAGCTAGTTTGGACTCCCCCTGCAGTCTGTGGGTAACTTCCGAAAGGATGAGTCATCTCATCCTAAAGCATACTTCCCTTTAAGGAAGATGGGATGAATGACCCTGTGAGTTATCGAGGTATCCTTAGTAACTAGTTAACTTTAACTTTGAGATGGCTGAATTAGGTGTAATGAATTCCACTTCTAGTCTGCAGTAAAAGTCCTGGAACATACTTAGTCGTCTTACATCGTCGAAGCCTTTGGCAGAGTGAGAACTTAAAAAATCCCAGCTGTCGAGAATTGATGGCTTGTCCTCAGTCTTTGAGTTGACTTTGCTGCCTTTTGTTAGGGTTGACAGTACCTTGTGCTTTCTCTGCACATCTACTGACTTTTCTACTGTCATTCTATATCATTGTCTTTAAGTATGTTGCAAACCATTCGTTACACAGTGGCTTGGTTTTGCCAAGGAAGAACTGAGGGAGCCAGATTTCCAGTAGTGCTGAGCACTGGCAGCTCTGTTTGAAACCTGGTCGGCACCTAGTATTCCCAGCTCCATGTTTCTGGGCCTAAGTTGATAGTGAAGTGGCTAACTAAGGAGTCTGGGTGTCTTAGAATAAATACAGCCTAGCTCTAGAGAGTTCATTCTACAGATTTGTTGCTAAGCTTGAACTCTAGCGCCTGGAGTTTGCCAGTTTTTAGTAAAAGTACCTGGACATATTGATACAGACATATATTAATGAGAAATTTGCCTTTTTTTTCATCTCTCAATGGATTGTTGTAACTTCTGTCGGTTAATTAGCTTAGCTTACAGCAGTACTGTAGTAATTTCAATATTGACCAGAGCAGTGTGGCAGCAGAAGAGAAATGTATATATAATACAAGCTGGGAGTCCTCCCTCTGTCCAACTGTGCAGAAAGAAAAAAAGAAACTGACTGATGTCCGAATAGTCTGAATCTGTGAAATGCAAAGTGGACAAAACATGGAAGGGCATGTGGGGGGAGGGAGTCATTTGGTGTTTTTCTTTTGAGTATAGTGGAACACAGTAGTTATTTTGCTTAGAGACATATTATAAAAGATGGAAAAATAATTCATTTTCCTGCCCATATTTCAGCAGCATATCCTTTCCAAAATAACAACTTCCAGTCTGTCTGTCTGTGCAATCTGGCTGGAACTTATCTAGTCTGAGAACTGAATTTAAGATGGTTTGGGATTTGGGAACACATAGGGCTATGAGGAATCAGAATTATTTTTTTAAAATTTACTTCTTTAGATCATTATTTTCAAAGGCATCACGTGGTTGTCTAAAATTTTTGAGCTTTTTTGACAACCTGTTATTCTGGATAGTGTCAGGGTGTCTTTTAAGTCTCTAAGTAGTTATGATTTTTAAATACAAATTTGTGCTATGATTCTTCATACTGATACTTCCTTATGTAGCGTCATATATGTGATAAAAATTATCTTTAAGTCTGTATTAAGACTGCCAAAACAAGCACTCAAATTTTGAAAAGCCAGCTATTAATTAATTATGCTTCAGTACCTCTAATTTCCATAGTAAAATGGGCCTCACGGTGAGGCTTCAGTACATTAGCAGGGAGACACAGGCCTGGGGTTGGTTCGATGTTTCTACTCCAGTTTCATTCTTGGAACTGCTGCAATGCAGAACGGGAAGGTTTTCAACAAACTCAGCTGGAGGCATAAAACGTGCATGGAAAATTTCAGCTCACGCTTAAGTTTTACAAAACTACACATCTGAATACTGCTGAATCTTAACTTGGAGGTAGACAAACATACCTGAAGACAGTATAGCTGGTATTTTGATGTAATAATCTGCATTGGCTCCTTAGATGCAGTGCTCACCTGCTTCTCTGTCTGTCTCTGGCTTTTCTGTACAGGTGAACCATGCAGATATTTGCTCCTCTGCACATGTCTCTGCTGTCAGAAACCAAGTTGGAATATCATGTAGCTCTTCCACAGTCAGTCTCTGTCATTGTCAAAGTCAATTCAGGCTGCTGTGGTAATTCCTAAGGGTAATCAATAAATCATGTCATCACCTTCACCCCTCACGTGGCGGGGGGGGGAAGGGAAGGAGCACTTCATCATCAAGGAAAAAGCATTCCTACTGCCATAAATAAAAGCACAAATGCAGCAATCAATCATCTAATCTGCAGCCTTAAATTTTAAACATCTTAACAAGATGTAAAGTCATGATTCAGGTGGGGATGATAATGCATAACAATATCCTCACCCCTCGGCAGATAAAAGTACTGCATAGGCCCTCAATTTACTATGCTGCAGAGCATGGCTTTTTGTGAATGCTGCTTCTTCACTGCATAACACTGGCATATGAATGCGAGTTGAAGATTACAGCTAAGTAGTAGTTGATAGTAAAGAGACTGTAGCATAAAAAGGTTTTGATGTAGTAAACCAGAAGGGATTTTTAATTTCTAGCAGTGGTGTCACTGAGGAGTCTGTCTGACTTCTGAATATTTAATAAACAGTAGGCAAGCACTTTGCATATAGCTGAAGTGTTACTACAGTGCAGAATGTGAATGTGGCAAATACAGGTTTAAGGATCAGGATAATGAGGGTTAATAATGAAGGAGGATAACTAGCACAACAGATATGGGTGATGACAGGAGCCTGTATCTCTGGGAAGGAATAATAGTTGTACATTTTCAAGTTCATCAGTTTGGCTATATCCCTAGCCAGAATATGTGATAACAGCAGTACAGTCTCAGAATGTTTAATGATGTGGAACAAAACTACTCTGTGATACTCAGTTAAGGGTCACCTCTTTCAACTTGACAATGTTCTAAGCTATGCGCTTCTCTCTTTCTGACTATTAATCTCTTAGACTGATTTTCTTTTCTTTTCATAGGTGTTGACTTACCGGGAAGAACAGCTAGTCACCTGCTTGAGGAGAAAACAGCTTGTGTATCTGCTGCCGTGTCCGATGAGTCTGTAGCTGGAGATAGTGGTGTATATGAAGCTTCTGTGAAACAGTAGGTTTGAGAAATAATGCAAGTCTTTCCACCAAAAATCTAAATATACCTATAAGCAGTTATATAATACCAGCATAAGTAGTTTCTCTGTCTTGCCTTTTTAATAAATATTTTGTATTTTCATGTTGAAAGGAAGGCATGTTTGCCAAACAGTGAAGGGGTTTTTTTAAGCTAATAAATTTGCATTAGAGTGCTAATATAGCTTGGTTGAATAGCATTCATATGCTACCTTCTACTCTGGGGTTTTTTTCTTGCTAGAAGTGTTCCTAGGACAAAAGCTGGATTTAAACTACGCAGGTTCTGCCATGTGGCTATATTGACTCTACTCAGAGTGACTCTTGTTACTTCTTGTATTGTTTAGGTGCAGTCTTAAGATTGCATAGCATTTTACTTGAATATTTTCTTTTTTAAAAAAGAGGATATAGGAAAGATAAGAAAATCCTCAGTTGTAATGTTGGTATAAAAATAAGCCGGGTCAGGGTTTAATTTTATTGTGGTGAAAAGGATATAAGAAATGTATCTGCTGTTCTTGGTTTTTGACAAGACATAACTTCTACAGGAGTATTCATACTAGTTTATATAGTATTGTCTGTTTTCTGGCAGGGAGAACAATGAACTCTAGACTACGTATTAGAAGACTATTGCAAACTATGAGAGAAACCAAAATAAATATTTTTCACCTCAGTTTTGGCAAGATGTTGACATTTAAGAATATTTTGTCCTTTTGAATATTCAGATAGAGATGTTTTAGCAGCATTGTTACAAAGATGTAGATGCATGTCTTCTGTTGCCAAGCTAAATGTTTTTATATTAGCACAGGTAAAGGTGCATTATGATATCATAAATGGGTTTTACTGGCTTCTGATAAAATTACTTCTACTTGTCAAGTCTTTCACAAATTAAAAGGTAATAAAAATAGATGAGACCAAATAAAAAAGCTGAAATCCAAAGGGATTTCTCCTAAAGTGTTACAATGCCCATTCAATCTTATCTTAGGTCATGGACCCATATTTCACCCTGAACTCTGAAACGTAGTATTAGTTTGTTCCATGTCTGCAGTTAGACATAATGCAACTTCTTAGGCTGAAATAAATTCCCATCTATTAAAAACTTAGCTTTCACTTGACTGAATGGCTTTGACTGTGTATTTTGGTTCAATAACCATTTTTGGTTTTCCATTTTGTTTCAATTCCGAGCCACTGTGATCAAAACGTACTGTTTGCTCCAGTTATAAGACCAGTGGATAGAAATGAACAGACATTGGAACAAAAGCAGGGGGTGTTCTGTGGAGCAAGTCTTTATCTGTCCTCCAGTGACTACGAGTAGTGGGATAGGTGGAAAACAGAACAAATTCCTATCGTCTTCCTGTCATTACTGAGGAAAAGACGAAAGAAGGCAGTTGCATCCCCTAAGCTTGTGTACAAAAGGAAACTATTGCCATTTGCGCAAGCTAGGGTTTACAGACTCTAGTTATTCCATGATCGTTCCAGGTGTGGATAATCTTAATTGTTACTGAATAGGAAGTAGTGAAGAGGTAATGAGTGCCTCTGTCTGAGTTGCTTATGTTTAGAAGTGTCTTTATGAGCACTGTGTATGGAACAACTTACAATTTGTCAGTATGATTCTGAAGTTACAGTACAGTGATTTCTGCTGTATAGACCAGTCCTTTGTGTTGAGTAATGTAAGGCAGGGGAGGAAGTAAATACACTCTATCAAATTAGCCATCAGCCAGGAAATGAATAGTAAAAAGGAAACCTCTAAATGCAGTGTCTTAAAATAATGCTGTCATGTCTTGTGGGATGTCTGTGTCATTCTCCACATTTCCTGTCTTGACATTTTCTATCTTAATCTTGTTTATTGATTCCAAAAGCCTAGTTTTAAAAATCAATGAAACACATTAATACAACATCCTCACTCAAACCTTCCAGAAAATGACTGGAATTATTTTGCCACATGGATTCTCTGTAATTCCATTCAATGTCAGAGTTGCTCTTCAGCTGCAAGACTTGAGTCCTTTTGGTTCTTTGAATGGTTCTGAAAACAGGCTCAGAGGAAAGATGCTTCTTGTTTGCACAGAAACCTCTTTATTTCACAGAGCTCCTGCTTCTCAAGTATTCTCCAAAGCAGTATTTCATATCCAGTTTAAATGTGGTCTGATGTTTATTACAAATTTTAATTTCCAATTTTGTATTCAGGGGGATAAAGAAGTACTAAGTATGCATAGGAAAATGTCATGAGTTTTTCTCTTGCCTGTTAGTTTGGCCTGCTTCAGTAATCAGCCTAGGCCTTTCTGACTTATTACTGGAGTTATCAAACTGTCAGGCAGCGACTGTGTCTAAAACAGGCATTTCTATTGTGTAGGCTCTGAAATTCTCATTTGGAGTGCACACTGTAATTAAATCAGCCTGTTCAGGAGAATGTGTATACATTCTGTGTATGCATACCTTAATTATTGCTGCAAGCTAACTATAATTTTCCTAAATTTGAGTATTTGCCTGTTTGCCCTAGACCAAATGAAACTGAGGATGTTGTATATAGTGAAGATGATGTGACAACTCTAGAGGCTGCCCAGGTACAAATAGGACTCAGGTAAGTAACCAGCAAAAGGAATATTTCTGTTCATACATAAATGCAAATAGTAAATTTCCCTCATGTTGTCCTTTCTTTAACAGATATGACCACAGCAATTCAAGTTTTGTGATAATCATAGTACGGCTCAGAAATCTTCCAGCGTTTTCTGTCCCCCTTGGCTCTAAAGTGTAAGTCAAACAATCACTGAGCAGTAGTGTTGAAATATGAGAATATAATAATAAATTGTACAAATTCTCCAAAGGAACGGATTGATTTAAACTTTTCAAACTGTAGTAGTACTTAGCTTTTACACATTCCAGCAATGCTGCAAGAAAAAGAAGTTATTGGGAAATTTGCACATTGCACTAAAGTGGAACAAAAAGGATTTTTTTAAATGATGCTTCATTTGGTGTTTTTAAACATTCTGTAGCTTTGCAAGTACAGAACAGCTATTCTGTAGTTACTAAAAACATTCTTTTGATACTTTGCCATTCTTTCAGCTCAGAATGTTGTCTTTTTACATTTATGTGGCATTTTGATGTAAAATGATGTTAAAATAGTATGTGTCTTTTAAGTGAGCTTTTAATGGTAAGGGGTGATTTGATAAATTGCAAGCAGACAAGCACAGCCACATTGAGATACACCATCCCTAACAACTGAAGCTTGGAGGTCTGTAAAGACTTAGTTCTTGTGTTGACTTGGACCAGTAGGAAAGGTCTAAAAGTAATTACAGTGGAAATCGTATGTAGGAAATTAACAAAATTGCCTGAATAAGAAAATGTTACCACTGAGATTCTAATCCAAAACTCTCATCTGTACAAGTAAGTACAGCTTGCCTTGGCTCCTTGGGGACCCTTGTACTTCAGTGAGCTTTTTTACAGACTGGAAAACTATCTTAAACTGTTGAGAAGCTTAATAAGATTAGAGTAGAACATACTCAGTACTTGGAAAATTTGGTTTTCTTGCTGGTCCCCTTCCTCCTGTCCCCCATCACCTTGAATTCGATTGGCAGATCAATAGGAAGCCACTGAATATGGAAAGCATGTATGGAAAGGGATAGAGGCCTGTGTGCCTGTTGGCATTTTTTCTGTTTGTTTTTGTTTGGTTTTAATAACAAATGGTTGTCTACTACCATCCTTCCTTCTCTGACCTCCATCTTTCCCCTGCTGACCTTCCAAGTTCACTAGCGTTTAGCACAAGAATATAGAAAAACTGTAGAAGAGTAAATTGACACAGCTGGGAGGAAAAGTAGACAATGTAGAATATAAAAAAATGCCAACGAAATGTTCAGTAAGATAAAGTTAGCTGGCATCTTTTTAGGAATTAAAGTATGAAGTTGTAATTACAGTAGTCAAGCATCTTCAGTGCAGAAGGCCAGACCTGCCGCTGCTAAAAAGATTTAATAAAAATAAAGCTACACAAAACAAGGAGAAAGGAAGGACCTTGCAAACAGCATTTTCTCTGTCACTTGCCATTGTGTGCATATATGTATATAATGTACAGATATGTACAATGATAAAATTTGGGTCTGGAAAATGATGCTATGTTATAAGTATTTTCTAGAACATCAAATTGGATAGATCAGTACTTTATTGAACCTTTACACATAGAGGAATAGATCTGACATGAGGTCTTACTGATATCCGTTTCCACGCTGTTTGTAAAAGCTGTTCATTTTTAGAGTAGGTAGAGCCTAGCTGAATACTTATTATTTGTCGGGATCATTTTTTCATCAGTGCAGAAGTCATAGGTTTGTCACAGCAAAATCTGAGGCATTGGTTAACTTTTTAACTTTTTTTAATTAAAAATGAAAGTAAGCACTCCTGTAAAACAAAGCCAGTGAACAATTTATCTTTTACTTCTCTGTTTACCTCTCATTCTGGCCTGATGCCAATAAATTGGCTAACAATTATTAAAAGAAAGCTCCAATGAATGACCTTTTAAATATACTTTTAATATACTTTATCTTCTATTCCTACCTCTTCCCTAAATGTTTCCTAATTGCTTAATCTATTAAAATGGCTGTTTTCAGTAGACCATGCAAATGTGTGAACACAGCAGCAGCATTACTGGAATTACATTACACTACCACTTAAGTTTGAGATTGGTTTGTCAAAATGCTGGATACCTGCTATCTAGGCTATACATTTGAACCAAGCAACTTAGATCTTATTCTTTATCCCAAGAAGCCTGGCATAATTGGGGAATAAAGGCTATGCCCAAATTCAAATAACAAAATCAAATTTCTCACAGACCTAATTTCCTTCAGGTCAATTAACGCAAAACTAAGTTTTTAATAGTAATAGCAGTATGTACATAGTCATTACCAGAAAATATAGCAATAGTACTATAAATTTTGGGAGAACGAGTTTTTTCCAGAATAATTTTCCTTGGTCCGCTTTTTCTTCTTGCTGTAGCTAGTTTCATTGCATTCTGTTCCACAGTGAATGTCAATTATATTTACAGCCAATACCAGAAATAGACTAATGCATACACACAAAAAAGATGTAAAATAATTACTATGCTCATTTGTGTGTATGAGAAGGTGTGCAATAGGTAAATAACATGTACAAATTGCATTAGGAATGTCTTTACTCTACCAAACTACTACTAAATTGAGACCTGGAAGTTAACCAGTACTACCTTTATCTACGTAATATCCATTCATATTTGTTACATAAAAAGAATGCAGCCATGTAACAATTTCAAGTTATTCCCTGTGCTTGTAATTTAGGCTTGCCAGATGCATTCTTATAAGTCTCACTTAATATATTATGAATTGATCTTAAGCAGCTATGGCCCTAGCTATTTTCTTCCTCATTTTCTTTAGTTTTCTGGTTTCTTTGGAGGTTTTGTTTTGTTTGTTTCTTTAAAAGATGTCACTTCTTTTCAGTGCTGCTCACATTGTTCTAAGAGGTTAATTTTTACATCCACCCAAATTTTTCTCTTTTTTTTTTAAATTAAGATCATGTTTCCTCCCATCTGTGACATTATTTTTGTTGTTCACAGTACTAAACCAGAGGACGAATTTGGATAGACAGAAGTAGCTACCTCTCTTGCTACTACCTTACCAGGCACAGAAGTTCCTTTTTGGGAAATGTTTCTGCAAGGTGCAGGAGGACTTTCTCACTCCTCTCTTTCACCTCTTTTCCATTCCACCTCTGATTTGTTGCTGTTTCATTTTCTTGCCATGCAGTCTTCTAGTTGATTGCGGTCAACGTCTGTTATGTGTCACCAGCAAGTGCAAGTTTAAATAAAAGTAAAGATTTTGTTTTGTTTCTGGCAGGTATGTTAGAGTAGCAGTACTTCCATGCTCAACTGATACCAGCTGCCTGTTCCGCACAAAAGTTCATCCTGCCGTGGAAACCATTTTATTCAACGAGATATTCAGAGTAACCATTTCCCAAATAACACTGCTCCAGAAGACACTGAGAGTAGATGTTTGTGCTGTCAGTAGAAGTCGTCGGGAAGAATGCTTGGTATGCAGTTTTATTTCTGGCTTTTTTTGGCATGCATTTGTTTGTAGTGTCCCCTCTTTTTTTGATGGTCAAGGCTGCTAAAATTCCACAGTACTTGGAGACACTCTGAAGCACAACTTGGTTGTTGCTGTAGTACTTAAAATACTACCTTTCTCTGAAATTCCTGATACAGAAGTCTAATCCTAGATGGAAGTTTTAGGAGGTGTTTTGATAATTGTAACACTGCATTACCTTAATCCTTTAATTACAGATTGATGCTCCATCTTTGCAGTTTTATACATAAAAAACCCCATAAACTTCATTGCAACGTTACTTTAACACTAGATTTTAAATTAAAAGCTGAATAAGAGCCACAGTATGTCCAAAAAAAAAAAAAATCAAACACTCATTATCACAGCTTGTCATAAAGAACAAACTAAATTACATTTTTGCACACTGTTGTAGATTATATGATGTCCAACTTTTTAGTCTTTATGATCTGTAGAAATAATAAAAAGGCATGACATTCATAGACCAGCCTATTGGAAACTGGCACTTTTTAAATTTTGTTGTTAATTGTGTTCATCACCTAATTAGTGATGAGACATTTACTTTCAAATTGCTTTTGCATGGTCTGGTACAACTCAGTTTAGTTTTTCACCATGGGTCCAACTTAGTAGCACAGCAAGATTTTTAGTTACAACACGCTGAAGAGATGGTGGAATCTGGTAGGGTTCATCAGCTCCGAATACTGGGAACAGCCTCTCACTTTCAAAAATGTAGAAGTTAACTTAATTCCTGGGGAATGTGTTGGCATTTTTCAGTATGTAAGAGGTTTTCCCTGCAGGTAAGCGAAAGGCAGTGGAACAAAAATGCAACAGAATGCAGGATACAAAGGTGAAGAAAAAAACCCAACAACAACAAAATCCCACCAAAGACATAAGGGTTAATCACAAGATCAAAAGAAAGAGTTGGGCATACCGCCCTGTTGTGGTTTAACCCCAGCCAGCAACCAAACCCCATGCTGCCGCTCACTCACCTCCCTCACAGTGGGATGGGGGAGAGAATCAGAAGGGTATAAATGAGAAAACTTGTGGGCTGAGGTAAAGGCAGTTTAATAAGTAAAGCAAAACCTACACACGCAGCAAAGCAAACCAAGGAATTCATTCACCGCTTCCCATGGGCAGGCAGGTGTTCAGCCATCTCCAGGAAAGCAGGGC
>JAVJGG010000054.1:11278198-11344404 GCA_035590195.1 Aviceda cuculoides
GCCTACTCACTGGTGGGGTGGGGTGAGAAGCAGAAAAGGCCTTGGCTCTGTGTAAGCACTGCTCAGCAGTAACAAAATCATCTTGGCATTATCAACACTGTTTTCAGCACAAATTGAAAACATAGCCCCATACCAGCTACTATGAAGAAAATTAACTCTGTCCCAGCCAGAACCAGCACACCCCCAGGAGAAAGCCCTGGGCGACATGACCAGAGTCTTGGCAAGAGCTATACGCGCAGCTCAGTAGCTCTGAATCTGGTTTGCTTTGCCAAAGAAGAGATGATTTTAATCTCCAAGGCACAGCCCAAACACGAGTACTTCATACGCTTTCCCAGAGTGCCAACTCAGTGGATGTCAGTGCTTGTCCAAATGAAAGGGTTTGTTAATCTGTTTTACTGTCTTTTCATCTGCTTCCTCGCTGGTTGGAGCAAACAAGGTCATCTGTTATTGTTTGCCGTATTGATGATTTTTGTGGTGGAACAACTGAAAAATTGACTGAAACTTGCTGCTCTATGAGTTGATGCTGTAGGTTTCATTGACACAGTTTTTCATTATTGAATACTGTAGAAAGCAGACGTGTGCATTACAGTGATATAGAGGGTTTTGTGTGTATGCATGCGGGGAGAAATTCCACAGATTGAAATAAAAGATGGCAGAATGGACAATATGAAGGAGCTTTCCATGTACTTCTATTTGTTTATTTTAGCGAGAAGTAGAGCGAAATGGAAAATTGTACAGTTAAAAAGGGAAGTAAGATTCATGTCAAATTTGTGCTGCCTATTATACATGATAAATACTGTAGAATTTATTTTCAGCTGTTTTGCGGGAAATAAATTTCAACAGTTTTCTTCCGTTTTCTTATTTTGTGCAGGCTGGGACTCAGATCAGTCTAGCAGATTTATCGTTTTCTGATGAGACTTGTACTCTGTGGTACAACCTGTTGCCTTGCAAGCAAATTCCTGGCAAAAAAAACAAGGAACAAAATGAAGAATCCATGTTTCTGTTAAGCAAGCAGTCATTGGACTCACTGGACGTGGTGAGCAATGTGTGGGCTGTTACTGTAATAGCAAGAAAAAAGCTATAGCCTCTAATTGTGCTGTTGCACTGTGGTTATTTGAATATGTGAATTGTCCTCCCCTGAAGGTCCAAAGCCCTGTTGCCTTGCAGGCACTTTTGTTTCTAGTGACCTTCTGTGGGAGTGGGTCCTGTATGGGGTTTCAGACTTAGTAGCAAGTGTGGATAGAGCTGATGCTTCTTAGCGGGATACAAAATTGCACTCCAATTTGAAATACTTCAGCTGTATTTAATTTTGAAAAGAATCTTATTGAAGAGCTTCCTTAAGCTTACCATTTATTTTTATATGCACACATTAAAAATTGCTATTTATTAATTATTCTAATTTGCATACTTAAAGCCACTGCACTGGAAATGCTGTTTATTCAAAACATATACCAATTCTTCTGGTTAAATAAGGTTTTCTGCTTTAATACCTCCTTAAGAGAACTACGTTAAAAAAAGTAACTTTTAAGAACAACCTTTTTTTGCTTGGGGATATTACAAGTATGAGAAGGAGAGACAAGACATTAAAGGATGACAGGAGCATATTTGGTTGCATTATCATTTTACAAACAATCTATTTTTGATTGAGATTTACTCTGTATAAAAACAATTAGTTAATGTGCTACACACTGACAGTTCAAACCCCTTACACTTGTGATCTGAGTCATGTTTTTGCTGGCATCAGGGAGCAGCAGTGTAATGTAGCTCTTGCAAGAGTTGTAATTTTTTTTAACTATGTTATGTATCACTCAGTTCTGGTTTCATCTTCTCTTTCCTTGTGAGCAGGATGCTGTGTCAGCTCTGCTGGAGAGGACATCTGCTGAGCTAGAAGCAGTAGAACAAGAGCTGGTTGAAGACGACGAGGAGGAACAGGAGCAAAGGGGCTCTGAGGAAGACTGGTAAAGCCACTTTTGCTCCCTCACTGTTCATGCCTGAACGATTCCAGTCATTCCTCCTATTCTTAGACAAATGAAAGGGCTGTGCTTTTGGAGGAGATCATAGACCCATGGAGCGGTTTGGGTTGGAAGGGACCTTTTAAAGATCATTTAGTCTAACCCCCCTGCTGTGGGCAGGGACACCTGCTAGATCAGGTAGTTCAAAGCCCTGTCCAACCTGGCCTTGAACACTTGCCATGATGGGGCATCCACAACTTCTCTGGGCAACCTGTTGCAGTTTCTCACCACCATGGGAACAGGGGTGAAGTCTTGTGTGGTCAAGTCATTCACCTTCTTTTAGGTTTACTGTGTCTTGGCTGCTGTATCAACTCCTACTGCTGATGCTCCTCCACCCTATGTACATCTTCCTATGAAACCACCTGGGGAGTCTAAGCCACTGGAGGTGTACTAGAATGTCTCATGTCAAATACTAGTTGCATTCACAATAATAAGCAACTAATAGGATTTGAAAAGAGAGCTGCTGTCTGACAAAATCAGTGTGTGTGTACTTCCATTGATAGTTTTGTTTTCGAAGAAGTTGTGAGCTTTCCCAAGAATCAGATTTCTTACTAAATTGCTATGTTGAGTTCTGTTTCTGTGCAGTTTCTTAGCTGCAGTGTAGAAATAATACATGCTTTATTATGAGGGGAGACTCACTTATTTGTTTTCTGAATTTATTGCAACCAAAGTCCTTCAATGTTATCAACATAAAGCTATTGAATATAGTGCTGTGTTGTCATAATGATCTTGAAGGTGAACTGTAGTAGAGCTTGCTGGGTTTACTGGAGTGTATAATGAAATGTGCCTTCACATGAACTTAATGGAAGCATTTGGGTGATACTCTTGTTTTTCCCTGTCAGGAAAATGCGTACATTGTACATGGGTGAAGGCCTAGGCCTTTGATACCTTTCTCTGGTGGGCTCCTTCGGTTTGAGAATAAGCCTGAGCTGCTTCTGTTCATACAGGTTGGAAATGCTTGCAGAAGCCTCTGATGAAATTGTGGATGAAGAGGAAGATGGCATTAAGCTGGCAGTAGAAAGCAACTGTCCTGATGACATGGGATTACTTGTTGATGCACAGGAAACAAATGAAGACAAGGACAGAGAGAATGGTGATGAGGCCCATGAAAGCCAGCAAGCTGCTGTAATACTAACACTGGTGAATATCTTGAAATATGCATTCCTATGGTATCTTACTGCATCTGAAGGTTTATTTCTGAGCAGTTAATGTAGAAGTCTGCTGCATTTAAAATTTGATGTGGCCTTTGCTGTAGCACTTGTCAGTATGTACTTTTAACAAAATCAATGTGGTTGCTTCTGAACTATGAAGAGGGCATTTAACAGATATGTGAGGCAGAACTTCTAAGTCAAAGACAATTAACTAAAAATATGTATCTTCACTTTTTTTATTGCATAGGGAGAATATTCAAAATACAAGTGCAGTTCCATAGCTTCAACTTGTGCATACTTAAAATACTTCTGCACATCTGTTTCATTGTTTCCTTTTTTTTTTTTTTTCTTCCTGATTCATCTGATAAAGGTGGAAAGACAGAACAGGGGTCAAGATCTTTAAACCAGTTAGGGGATTTCCTTACTTCTTCCCTCTATTTTAGTGTGTGAAATACAAAAACTGGCTTAGCAGAGGAGGAAAGATTAATGAACAGAAAATTCCAAAATGTGTATTAAACTGTGTACTATTGAACTACGCCCACACTGCACATAACAAATTCTGATTCCATGTTCTTGTTAACTGTTTGCTTTACATTATATTCCACCTTTCTGAAAGCACTTTCAGTAAATTTTTAGTAAACATATCCCTGATGTGGTAGCACACACTCTAGAAATAATATTTTTAACACACCTTTCTGCATCTTTATGAAAACAGTTGCATGCATTAAACCCACAGGTTCTGTAAAATAGAAAGGTAAAAACGCAAAGAATGACATCTCGTTCCTCCAAGTTAGTGACAATACAGAAGTTCAACACCTCCGTGGACTTGCTGGAAACTGTAATTAACTTCCAATTAATGTGGCAAGATGCCATATGAGCTAAGGCCATGGTATAAAAGGACTGACAGTCTGCTGGGTAGCAAGCAAATACAGATCAAAGCCCAATCTCGGCAAAGGTAGACATCAAGGACAACATCTGAAGGTTAGGCACGCACACAAGTGTTTTGCTAAGCCCGGGCTGGACAGACCTGGACAGCGAGTGAAAGACATAGCAGACCTCATTGTAAAGCCAGCCACAGATCTTCGTGTGCCAGATCCTCTCAGGGTCACTGTATTTGTCACCTGCCCATTGAAAACCATGAACCTCGCTAAATTACCCAAGTTGAAGAAAATGCCCCAGTGCGCATCAGTAACATCAGAAGTGCCAGCTGCTGCAGTGCTTGTTCTAGCTTGGCTGTCAAGATGATTGCTGCGTGTAAGTAAGCACAGGCTGCACCACCTACGGGGATGTTGGCACCTGAGGCTCCCTGTGGCACATGTGGGGCAACTGCAGTAGGCAGCAGGCCGTTCTGAGGAACAGCAGCTAGCAATGTCTCTTCCCTGGGTTCACAAGGCTGGTGCAGCTCTGCAGACCGCCATAAAGCAGCCCCGCTGGTGGGCCTTGGGGGACATATGGCAGTATGTCTGCAAGAACCTGGGCAGTGTAACTTTCCCAGCTGCACCTTTCAGAGTGCACAGGCACCATCTCTAGCATGGCAGAACCTTGCTGTTCTGCAAATGCAAAACAAAATAAATATAAATGTGCAATAATAATAATAATGTCCGCAAGTGGCAAAGCAAAACACTTGTTGCGCTGTGGTTCCATCAGACCATTTGTAGGGCAGCAAAGGCCTTTCTGCAAAAGCTTTGGTTTTACTGGATACGCAGAGTATCTTCAAAGACTCTTCACACACTGTTAAATGTTTTGGGAATTTTGTGTTTCTTTACTCAGCATATTTTCTGTGTATGTGCAAGATGCTTTTTACTGCTGGTCTTTTTCCACCTGCTGCAAGGTAACAATGCTTGTAAAATCCAAAGGCACAAAAACTATGTGGTGGCATGTGTCTGGATGTAATAGTACTTACAAACTAAATTCCTTTTCATAGGTTGATAAAGAGACTAACACTGAGGAGTTGGTTAACGAGAACACAACAGTCCGACCCAAGGACAGAGCCAGCTGGAGCTCAAGACAGCGTCCCTTTGTCAGGAACAGCATGATAGTGCGCTCACAAACCTTCTCTCCAGGCGAGCATAACCAATACATCTGTAGGGTAAGAGGAAAAACACTTGGAAGGAAGAGCTATTAACTAAAGAGTCATTTAACTTCTTGGGAATGATGTATTAATGACAGTGAGTCATGTACCAATTTTCCCTGCAAGAGGCACAGCCTGTGCTTTCTCTAGATTCATTCTTTCCATAACTGATCTGATGCATAGTAGAATTGACTTTAGCAGAGTTGCGTACTCTTGCAAAATACATTTAGTAGGGCAAAAATACATCCTATTGGAGAGAAGTAACACGGATGCCTGTGCTGGCTGTCTGCAAAAAGTGTGTTTCCCTGCATGTCAGCAACTACAGCTCTCACACAGCAAAATAACTTGTTAAAACATAGAATAGAGTTCACTGTAAACTGCCATTGCATTACCATATTTTAATAATGTAACCATTTAAGGGTAACGGTGTGAAAAGAGCTCCATCATCAGTTTTAAATCTGACTTTGTATCTCAGCTGGTTTTAAACCTGGGCAGCCCAAATCCTGCTGTAATTACATCTTTGAAAGATGTGCGAGCGCTGCCTAGAGGCTGAGTTTTAAACATGGCTTTGGCAACAAAGTTCTCCAGTCTTTCTAGATCTATGGTAGCATGAAAAAAAAAAAAAAATTAGATTGTCAGCCCTGTTGCTGCTAAACCAACTGTGAAAATCATGTGTTTAAAGATTTAAGCGTGGATTACCAGCTCTACAGATTTTAATTACAGGCACCCTAGAAAAGGCAGTTTATTTTGATCTTTAGTTTCTACAGGTTACTCACACAAGTATGACTTTTTTGATTTTTTTTTAAATAGTTATGCTTTAATTTTTCTCCAGTTTGATTAGAGGTGGTTGTCTTAATCATTTGGAAACATTAAAGTTGATCACTTCTCTGTGATTATCATTGGCCTAAAAAACCCAAAATAATCTGTAGTTGGTATCTACATAATTAAATAACTATTCCATACACCCTCCAGAATGAAACACAGCAGATCGTTTTGTAACAATCTTTACATAATTTAGGTAGATTACTGGCTGAATTCAGAACCTAACCTTCATCTTAATTCCTGTACAATGGAAATTAGGTGTATTGGCAGAAAAATACAGCCTTACTGCCTATGGAGGTCTTTGACAAGAAGTAACACTAGTTGCTCTGATAGTTTAGTTAGTATAAACTCCCGAGATTTTTTGCATCTGGAAAACTGTTGGGCTTTTGTAGCTTTGAACATTGGTACATATCTACTGCCAGAAGCCAGAATCTAAAAAACATACCTTGAATAAATCATCCTCTTTCTCGGTATTGCCTGGAAGCAAAGTACCCTAGGAAAAACCCGTGTTTGCACAGATGAATCTTTTGCAGTTTCAGAAATACTTGTAGTTCACCGTCGGGGCTCGAGGGTGGGCACTGTATCTGCGTCTGAGTCCATGGAGAGGGCTGAATCACAGGGGTCTCCCAAATCCGCGTCCCCAGCTTGCACCACAGGCGTATCCAGCCTTGCTCGCTTTGTGGTGCCATAGTAGAGGAAAGCACCTGTTGGACAGGCTCTGGCTAACTGCCAGCTGCTCTCTTTTCTGAAGAGATGGCCTAGCTTTAAGAAAGCACCTGCTCTCATATGATGTTACAGCAAACACAAAGATTTTTGAGGCCTAAAGGACTGACGCAAAGTCTGTTGGTGCCTTTGCACTTTTCAAGGGAGATTTTCATAAAGAACACCAGTGGTGATAGCCACCTGTGCCTATCCAGGGGTGGGCTCCCAGTAGTGGCTCCATAGTCAAGAGATGGATTTGTCTCTCAGGAGGTGTATTCATATTGCAAGAGGTGGTATTTCTCACCCCCAACTCCCAGTCAGTCCTGTGTAAGCATGCTTTAGGGCTCTGGCTTTGGTTATTGAAATGTTAGCTGAATGATTCTTTTTGTCTGTCCTTTTCTGAAGAGGTGAAGTAAATATCCTGTAGATAGATGCTTCTGTTTCTCTGAAGGTTACCACCACACATGCTGATGCATCTAGTAATCTGTCTGCACCAATGGATGTGGAACTAATGCTGTAATTAAGCAGAAACTACTGCTGAGCTGTGGTGCGTATTTCTGAGAAGCAGGAAATGCTTCGGAAGGAGGCTGTAGGCACACCTATACTTGGTACAAATAATAATACAAAAATACTGTTTGTTGGACAGGTGCATGTCTACAGTAATTTACAATCCCTGTAGTAAATTTGTTAAAAGCCTGCCCCAGGTAAATGAAATCCATAGTTTTATAATCTGCAGCCAGACAGTGATTTGGCAGTACTTAATAACCTAACCATAGTTATCTTCCTTGCATTCCTAAAGAGTCTACTTACTAGTTGTTCAGTAAGGTCAATGGTTGTTTTGGTTTAGGAATAGAATTTTGGAGTAGACACTTATTCTAGTTGAAAAATTTTTTACTTTATACTAAGAATGATCTACATGTATATCAACACTGAGGTTTTCTGACTGGTTATATCAATACAGATGTATGTGAAGGTGCTTTATTTCTCTGTTATGTGCATTTTGACAGTTGAATCGAAGTGACAGCGACAGCTCAACACTAGCCAAAAAGTCTCTCTTTGTGAGAAATGCCACAGAACGGCGGAGCCTAAGAGTTAAACGGGTATGTGCTACATTACCTGGACATGGTTTAAAACAAAGTATGGAGAGAGAAGGAATAACGAACTACTTAAACAATACGCTTTATTTCAAGTGTTTCAGCAAAAGCAATGCAAGTACCATATGTAGTCCTGTAGTTCCAGGTTAAAATCTCAACACAGTGGTCTCAGTCCTACATCTTCCCCACACTGACAAAGCTTATGTTGTTCTAGTTGTGGCTGAACCAGCAGCAAGACACTGGTGCTTAGCATCGTGGCATTTACGGTTGAATTTTAGCTTGTTACTGTCAAAGGGATCTGGGTTAAAGAACCTGAATATTACAGAGTGACCCAAGATGGCTTATGCTGCACAAAAGTCAACACCAGCAAACATATATATTGAGCAAATTTTGGCAGAAATTTCAAGGATCCAGATGTCCCTTTAAAGGGGAGGTACTCTTCTCCAAGAGTATTTTGAGTAGCAAAAGGATTCAAGGACAAGAGAGTAAGATTGTATTTCTCTTGCATGGAGGTCATTCTTAAATAAGTTACGTTTTAATCTTGATTGTAACTAAAAAAACCACTTCTGCGCAAGGGTTGTTACCATGTAGCAGGATTACATTTGCCATAAGAAAGAAATATTGAATAGTCTGGGATGGCTTCTCTTGCCTGACTTACTCATGCAAAAAGTCACTGTGAAAGGACAGTAAATAATGTAAAATACACTAAAGAAATGCATGTTTACAGAGTTCATAACTTTATGTGTTTGTTTAGGCCTTGAAAAAGCAAATGTTTATAAAAATAAATAATGTAGTTGAAATCTATGGGGAAGTCTGTGTAGTGTTGATCTCCTGGCATTGTGTCATCCTGGGGATCAGAATAGATTTTTTGTTTTTAACCTGTAAATATATCATGGTACATCTGGTTGGAGAAACTTTTGCATTTATTTTTAGCTAGTGACTGAAGAAAAATTCCAGAATAGATGAATTTTTGCACTTGGATCTCATCATAGCAGCTTTCTGCTAAAAAAAACCAAAAAACATTTGAGCTTTTCTGACTGTATTATGTGAAACTCTACAGTAGTCTCTCTAGATATTAATTTTTATTGTTCTGTCTCCCAAATGATTTAGCCTGTTTGCCAACCAATCATGCGAAGAGCTACGCAAGAGTGCCCCGTACGCACTTCCCTTGACTTGGAGCTGGACCTCCAGGCATCACGCACAAGACAGAATCGTCTGAATGATGAGCTTCAGGCCTTGCGGGATCTTAAACAAAAGCTTGAGGAAATGAAAGGTAGAGGAGAGACAGACCTTCCCCTGTGTGTGCTAGAGGATGAACGATTCCAGAAACTCTTGAAACAAGCTGAAAAACAGGTATGAGCAGCATACAGAAATTGTGTGAGTGAATACGCATATGCCCCTACCTTTTCTATAAATTTGTTAAAGAATTTGGTCTAGCATGTTAAAAGACTTTTACAGAAGCTCACATTTGACTAAATACATCTCTGAATTATGCAGTGTAAACAATATTTCTTTATTAGTCAATACTGCAGCATTTAAACCTAGAATTTGAGGTAGTATTTTTCTAGTGCTTTCTAAATACTTTAATAATTCACAGTAGAAACACTATTATTTGGAGTAATAGTTGTGGTTGGTGTAGTAAAATAGCATTTACTTAAAATTTAATTTAAAATTCTCATGTCCCAGCTGTACTCCTACAGCCATGTATGTGCTTTTTGTCCTTCAACATCAGTTGATTTGCAGTCTGCACAGAACTTGTAGCCAAAGATGTTTGTAACAGGTAGAAAGAGGCAATGACCATTACTTACAGTAGTAGGGGCATGTGGGAAAGGCAGTACTTCGACTGTGGTTTATTTCCTTTTCAGGACATACTTGTTCTAGTTTTGGCAAAGGAAAGTCAAATTCTGTTCTCTATATGATGGTCTCTAAAACAATACAAGTATATATGCACTGTCCCTAAACTGCTGTAAGGTAATGGGGATGCCCTCGTGGATAAAAGACAAACAGGATAGAACAAATGAGAGGCAACAGTGACAAGTTGGAACAGGGAAAATTCCAACAAGATACATTAAAATGTTGGATGTTGTAGGGGTTTTGTTATGTTTTGAGGAGGTTGGTTGTTTTTTTTAAATTGTGAGGGTGATCATACACTGGGATAAGGGCCTAGTGAAGTTGTAAAAAAAAAAAAACCACCTCCTCCACAGCTGGAAATACTTGGAACCTAACTGGACAAGACCCTGAATACCCAGCTCTAGCTTCACCTACTCTGAACAGGAGGTTGAAGTAGATGCCTTCTGTAGCCCCCTTCCCATCTATGTCCATCAATGTACATCAGTTTTCAATGGGGGAAGGTTGCTAGTGACATCCAGGAAGGAGTTGTACTCTTTAGCTATTTATGGTTGATAGAGATTAGTGTTTTGATGACACCAAGATATTCAGAGTAGTAAAAATGGAAAGCAGTTTTAACACTGTGCAGAGGACCTTCTAATATATAAGCAATAGTTGTTAGTTTTGTCGTTTTGCTTTTTTAAAAGCTGAATGTCAGTAAATAGCCTTGTGTAGAGGAGGGAAGGGATGATCCTAATATTTACATACACTAAGCTGAGCTCTGAATTAGATGTTAGGAATGAGATACTTCAGATATAAGAAACAAAAACGTCAGCAAAAACATCAGTGATCAGCAGATGTCAAAAAGTAAGAAAGACAGGTATTAGTGAGAAGAAAAGTTGGAACAAACCAAATCATTGTTTTATGATATAAATACATGTTATGCTATTAAGTTATGTTAACTTAAACATGGTTCAGTTCTGGTTCCTCTTCTCAAAGTGGATAATGAAACTACAGAGGGTCAACAAGGATGGTCAAAGGAGAAAACAGCTTCCATGTTAGGAGTGGCTAAGCTATGACTGAAGTCTGTAGAATCATGGGTGAGGTGGAGGAGAGCAAAAAATTAATCATTGTCTTTTATTACACAGGAAGTAGGGAATTGAAGGGGTGGCAAGCAAACATAGCACAATATTTAGAAACTGTAAAAATGTTTTCCACAGAACACTGAGTGCTGCAAGTTTGCATAGGTTCAAAAAGCAGTTTGATAAATTCATGAAGAAAAATCCATCAGAGGTCAGTAACCATAATGATATCACCTACTTCAAGAAGTCTTTGACTGTCTGATAGCTTAGGAAACAAAACTTTCTCCCAATATGTTCTCCCAGCTCTATGTTTATGCCCTGTTCTGTCTTCCTGTCTCTCTTTCCTTGGCATCTGCTATTGGCTATAGCTAGTGGAGTTCTAAAATGGCTATAAAATACTAGCAGGGTTTAGGCCAAGCATTTACAAGTGCTTTGAAAAACCCTTGGGCAAAATGGGATAAGACAATGCAATGTTTAAACATCACACAATGTAACTGTGTGGGGTTTTTTACCGTGTGAATTCATTGTATGAATTTTATCTTTCTCAGTTTTATCCCATAAAAATAGTAGCTAATATAAAGGAAGCATAGCTAAACTCATTTAGAAGTTCATAGTTTATATTTACTGCTGGATAGAAATGATAATTTTTAATTGTTTGTTTTATTTAAAACTACTCCCCCTCTAAAGCTATTTCTGCTAGAATAGAGTATGCCTCTGAAACATTTAATTTTATAAATCCTTTGGATTTGTGCTTTCTTATTTCAGCTGGCTCTTTCAAGGCAGCAGATAGGTTTGTCATATTTTATCTCTTTGGTGTCAGTGATCAACACTATGACACACTGTGATGAGGAATAAGAGTAATAATACACAGTCCTAAAATACATGCGGTCTGCAGCATAGCATTTAAGTCCTTCTTTCCAAGCTAAAAGTCAGAACAATGGTCACAGCCACTCCACCTCTTTGAAGAGCGCTTTCAAAGTTTCTAGAGATATTTCTACCCTTAAAATCATTGCAGCCTTCCCCTGTGGAGCAAAACAACCCTGAGAATGCTGTACTCTGCTGTCAGTGTTTCCTCTTGGGTTAGCAAAACACAGCAGCCTAGAGAACATTGTCATAGATTATTTTTTAGATCCTGCGGGCATTATAATGGCGCAGACTAATGCAGCAGCTGGAAGTGCCAGAGAAATTGAGAGAGTCTCAAGTGAAAAATGAAACCGCAGATGTGGGGGATGTTGAAAATCAGTGCTAGCACGCAGTTACTCTGCTTGAAGCCAAATACACGGACTCCATACCTTCCCTCCCCTTCCTACCACACCTTCCTAAGTACAGCAAGTACATAAAGCCCACTAATACCTGCAGATCAGAAAACAGTTGGTAATTCTGTGCACCAGAAGCATTTTCTCTTGTTGAGATTGCATTTTTGTGAGAAATCACGCAGCATTTCAAAGTTTGAGTCTTAAATCCTTATACAGGTAAGTTTTCAGACACCTAGTGTCCTCTGAAGTACTTCCTCTTTGTGTATGTCCAGAAATGATTCCTGTGAATATCTGTAAAGATCTTGTTCTTTTCAGTACCTCTTCTATGTAGAGCTAATCTGTAATTATGTCATCGATACCACAACTATGTCCTTGTTCCAGTGTTTTGGTGTCTAGTACAGTTAACAGTTTTTCTTTAGATTCTGTTTATTCTATACAAAACCCACTGAAGGTCAAGAGAGGAATTAGGGTTTCAGCTTTAATTTTGATAGTGTTTCTTCTTTGTTATCTCATGCTTAAGCTAAGCGCAGATACAGAGATTCCTATGTGGCGCTTATTTTTGGCAGATAAGTGCCAGATTTTTGGCACTTACTGAATGCGTGGTCAATGTATTCGTGTGCTTTTCTGTATCCTATATAAATGGAGGATTCACTGTCTTCATAAAACGCTTGAGAAATACAATGTAAATATAAACCTGGTCATGTACATAACTTCTCACATTCATACTCTTAGAGGCATTGGGCTGAAACCAAAGTTTCTCTGAGAGCATCCTGAAAAAATAGCAGGATTGAAAAAATGAAAAAGGATTACATAGTAATAGAGGATATGAAAACAAAGAATTCACCTATGCTGCTAACCTGAAATGCAGTAGTCACAAGAATCTCGTGTATAGTTAGGGAAAAAATAAAATTAGAAAAATTTGAAATACTGTGTGTTTAGTGCTTTGACGAAAAATATTAACTAGGGGAGCTGATAAAACATATGGCCAGTGACATATGTAAAATTAAGACACTAGCAGGTGTCGATTGCAAATTGCTGTTCACTAACTAATAAGAAAAACAATATTTATAGGTTAATTTCATTTTAAAATCATAGCTCTTTTGGGGTTGGGGACTGAAGCAGTTAGCAGCAGTATAAGCTGCCTGGATTTTGAGTGAGTTATTGAAAGGGTGGTGTTCTTTAATGTAAAACACTTCCATCTAAAACACTGGAGTGCATTTCAACAGATAGGGTACCACTATCCTGCTGTGAACAGCAATACTGACCTACAGAAATACTGTAATTTACAAGTGCGTATGTAGCTGCTCAACAATATGCACATCAAGAAAGATCCTTAATCTGTTGTTACCGCTGGTATTCTGTTCGCTTGGCTTTTACACCTCTACAGTGCAAATGAAAGAAGTCTTACATGCAAAACAGGTGTCGTGTCATGAATAAAAGCACAAAAGTTCATGAATATTAATATTGCTAACAAGGTCAACAAAACTTGAAAGTGTATTTTGAGAGGATGCCTCCTCTATTTTTTTGGTCTTATTTTAGAGTAGGTACATGCAACTTTCCTGAGAGCTTTCATTAGGAAATAAAAGTATTTTACATGGGGAGAGAATCACTGTCTCCCAGTTCTAAAAAGGTATTTGGATAGATGACACTTGTTCATACAAATTTAGGTGTTTAACTATAGCCCTAAGAAATATCTCACCAAAACTTATAACACCTAGTAGCCACCTGTGATGGCATGGGATTTGCTCTATTTATTTTTTCAGGAAAAGCTCTGTTACTTTATTTTGTGCCCATGGCTTAGGCTTGTGATGTCAGTCTTCTGTCTTGCTGACCCTTTGCACAGAGATTTTCACAGAATCATTTAGACTGGAAAAGACCTTTAAGATCGAGTCCAGCCATAAACCTAACACTGCCAAGTGTTTTCCTTGACACAGAAGGATTTGCCATTTCTTTGAAATGAGTAGCTGTTCATTATTAGCAAAACATAGTTATTTTTCCTGTTTACAGGCTGAGCAGTCAAAAGAAGAACAGAAACAAGGTTTAAGTGCTGAGAAATTGATGAGGAAAGCTTCTAAGGATGTATGCCGGTTGCGGGAGCAGAGCCAGAAAGTGCCACTGCAGGTGCAGTCATTCAGGTATGGCCTGTTCTGCTTTTCATGCTCTTTTTAACGTAGTGAGGTAACATGAGTTATTTCCAAATATGATCAGACATGCCCTGTAACGTTAATCAAAAATCCACACGCCTTTGAATTTGCAAGAAACATCATACATTTCTGACAAAGCTCAAAGCTGGAGTTTCAAAGGACCAGGCCTTGGTAACTTGCTCACGTGGCAGTACATCAGCTGAGCTGTGGTGGTGGGGAAGAAGAGTGAAAAGTTTCAGACCGCTGTGTGGCATCTGCTGTGGGCAAGCACGTGTGTGACCATTGCCATGGCTCGCCTCACCCGCAGTGGGTTGACAGTGGGCTTTAAGTAATGGGATCTTTTCTGGTGGTGGCAGGTGCTGGAAGCAAATCACCTTATTGTAGTAGAACAGTGTGCATCTCATCAGGAAACTGATTAACCACTGCTTGTGCCTTGCTCAAGACTTATTATTCAAGAAAGATCTTGAAACCCTCCTCCTTTTGGTTGCAGGAATAGCAACTAATCGATTACATGAAGCAATTAATCAAGTGTTCTTGCTTAGCATAAGCCAGAATGAACACTTTCTATCTCAAACCTTAATTCTAACTGGTCTGAATTCCTAAAAGGCTGGACAGTAAGTGGCAGGCTAGCAGCCTGAAGGCCACAGTTCTATATAAACATAAATATAAAACTGGCGATTGAAAAATATAATCCTTACTCTTCCACATAGAAACAGTACTGCAAGCTAATTTAATCTGTTTTGTGACTAACACATATTTTTAAAGTTTGATTTCTGGATTCCTGTATAGGAAAATTACATCAGCTGCTAACAAGTGTAAGGATTTTTCTCCTTTTTTACCCCAGTCTGTTTTGAGCAGTTTGAGAAATCCATAAGCAAATAGGGGCCTGTGAGGCACATAGATGCAGAATCAAAGCAAGAAAGAAAGGAAGGGGGGTCCTCAGCAAAGAAGCATCACAGCTGAGCTGTTCATCTTCAGCATGAAATTCAGAGCATCTTCAAACAGTTTTCACTTGCTGTGCAAGTCTCGAAAGAGTTTTGGTCGGTGCTGGTCATTTAACAGTCACCACAAACAGACTGCTGCCCAAATTTACAGGAATGTGTAATAGCGCTCAAGACACCATTTCCCTGCAAGAAGGGTATCGTAAGACTCCAGTCTCCTTTATCTTCTAATCACCACACAACTAGCCAAGGAATCCAGTTCACGTAGATGATTTTGCTCTGAGCTACTGTTTTTGATAGGAACTCAAGCTTCGCCAGTGGAAAACACAGTTTAGTCTGCTGGACAAATAGTTACCTCCTCAGGCTGAATTGTACGTACCCTGCTAGTTGGACTTGTTACAGTGCTGTGGCCTCACACGCTAATCACACAGAGGCATTTTGGAAGCTCTCAAAAAGAATGACTCTTCTGAGCTTTAATTTTTATGCCCCCAATACTTATCATCTGCTTTCTAGGCTGCTGGCAGACAAGCTTGTATCAACTTGTTATGCTTCAGTAATCTCTAAGTTCACAGGAGACAGAAATGGTAACAGCACAGGGGAAGCAACTAGAGAATGGTTTGACAATTCTGCTTCTCTGAGTCTTGCTCAGACCCATTTTTTTTTTTCCCCTTGAGTCAGGATAAAATGTTTTATTTTGCCTTTTTGTCCCCTCCACTGAAATATCATCATAGGAAATTCAGTGACTAGATCGATATTTCAGTCTCATCACTGCAGTTATTAATGAAATATTGATTATTTTTTTTCTTTTTCAAAATTGGAGCTCCTTTTTACATAAACCTGCCTAAGAAGGGAGTAACGTCAGAATGACACATTTGTAAATAAATTTGCTGTGTGTTTTCCTCACTGTGTATTTTCCAAACCTATATTTTAAAGAACTATGCAGTAACATGAGCAACTTTACAGCAGATGACATTGGAGTCATGCCATAAATAGTAAAATAATAACTTGGTTTCTTTTCTGATTTCAGGGAGAAGATAGCATACTTCACAAGAGCAAAGATCAGTATACCAGCCCTTCCAGCTGATGATGTATAATTATGCATTTGCATTGAAGTGGTTTTTTCTGCTTGTTCATCTCTTTTCAGATGAACTTTGTAGTTCCAGTGACCTGCTTTTAAAGATCTTCTATTTTACATTCACTATTGATATGTTTATTTGTAAAATATAGTGAATTGAATTGTTGTATGCTTAAAAAATGGCAAAAAACCCCAACAACCAGAAAACCAAAGTAGATTAATTTTGGTATACTGATGCTGATTTTGTACAGTTTGTATGTATTGCATGTGTGTTTTTATTTTGTAAAGATGGAACAAAGGAACAAAGGCAGTACTAAGCATGTATCCTGTTGAACTGCACTGTGTTGAGAAATATTACGTTCAACAGAAGATTGTATCTTTTCACTATTTTCATGTGAGCAGACTGTGAAGATGGCTGTTTTGCCATGCAATATTTTTGTACAAGAGTGTGACTTTTATAGTTTAAAGTTAACCACAAGCATAAGCTCCTTTCCAAAACATCAAGGCTGCCTCACAACAGCTGCTAATTAGAGTCATCACCCACATTGGAATTTTGTTTCTGAAAACAAATTTCTTCTGTTTTTGTTTGTTAATACTTTGTAGGAAGAGACAGAGTTCAGAGTTTAGTTTTGTGAATGTACAGTACTTTAATCTGCACTAAATGGTTTCTTGCATCTGCGGGAGAGTAAGAAAGGCAAGGCAGACAAGTAACCCTAAAAACTAATTATGAGACTACCAAAAGGGGCAGCTGCTTTCTGAACTGGAAGCTGAATCAAATTCATAATACCAACATTGACATCAGAAGAGTTATATCCACTGTACACTATGTTAATCTTTTTTCCTAGAGGCTATCTTATTGCCAACTAGGAAAATGTAAAAGAGTTTGTTAGGTTTACAAGTATGAAGATGTTTCATTAAAGTATTTGTACCAGAAGAAAAGTCTGTCATATACTAACTCAGCTATCATAAATCTTGCTAGTAAGGTAAATCCTTTCTCAAAAAGAAAAGATCCCAACTAGAAGTCTTCACATATTTCGGTACAATAAATAACATTTTAAAAAATACACAATCAACCCTGTATGCAGTTGAGGGTGCACAGGTTTAATAAATAGATGTGAATGGCATGTTTCAAATTTGTCTTACATGAAGCAGCCAGCTAGGAAGAAGCATCAACTTGGATGCATTCTGTTAGAAGTCCAGAACAGTAGAGGTAGGTGTTTAAGCAGCCCTGTCTTGGTAAAGCAGTTGGGGTCTTATCTTCTGTGGGTACTGTGTAAGTAGGTGGACATTGCAGAAAACAGAATTATTTCATTTTCTACTTAATATGTTGCACTCAGATATATTTCATTCACCGGCTAAAGTTTTCTTCCCCCAGCAACAAGCCACATATGCATGGACTTCATCTTTCAAAAGGCTATAATTACTCGGTGAGAAAAATGGAAGCAAATATAACTACACTATGGTAGCAGCTGTCTTAAATTCAAAGTGACAATTCTGTGATGAGAGGTCTGTGTAACACCCAAGGGTTTTCTTATGCACAAATACATCAGTTCACTTAAATGTATAGCCAAACATGCTATTCTGGGCAAGATGACTGATTGAACATCCTTTGTGAATGCCCCATTTGTTTTTTGTTTCTCGGGTTTGAGATAACATTTGTGTTTGAAAGGTCAATTTAAAAAAGAAAAAAAAACAAAACAAAAACAAACAAAACAACCAAATCTGGAATTATTTAATGTAGAGGTGAAATGAAGGTTGACAGTTTCAGCTTCTCACTTTGATTATATAAGTTGTTTGTAGAATGATGTTTAGAGGTGTACTTTATGATTTTTCTTTTATTTATTTACAGTCTTATTTATGTTCTGTTTAATATAGTTCAGTTCTGGCCATAAAAATATTTGACGTTAAGTATGCTATTGTGAAAAATATTTAGAGCTGTCTAAATTCTTGCTAGATTAGCTGTTTCCCCTCACATGTTGAATAATTTTTTTTAAAAAGTATTATTGTCTGATTTGTAGGCATGAGGTGAGGTCAAAATTTAAGTATTGCTGGCTTTAGCTTGCAAATCTCATTTAAAAATGAGAGACTTAAACATATTCATGCTCCTTGTTTTCCAAATTGGTAAAGTTGAACGTAGTTGTAGGCAGCTTTTAAGAATTCTGGGTTTGGAATTTTGGGGGTTTTATACTAATTCAGATTATTCACACTTGAAACACTCAATAGAATAAGCTAAAATAATACATACTAGTAAACCCCCATCAGTTTAAAATTATAAATATTACTCCTGAAGTGGAATTTATTCTGCACAGCAGGGTATAACGAATGTAATTAGTTCTGTTTCCAGGTACCAATGTCACTGCAGTTGCATATGTCAAAATCTAAATATTACTGGTACAAGAATATTTGCTCATTTGGCTAAAGTTTAGCAGAAATTGTAACAGAACACAATTTTAAGATTTTTTTTTTTTTTACTTTTGCTATGTTTATACTGTATTAAATATCAAATGCTCAGGACTGAACTAAATATTTAATCAGGTTATATTCTGAATGTGTTTCTGTTCTAATTTTGTCTGTAAGAGTATGCAAGTACATCACATAGATTAACTTGTCTCTGCACTTTCCATGTGTTTCAGTGATTGGAAAATACATTTTTTAACAAAGCTCTTTGCCAGACCAGTGTTTGATTTAATTCTTTTATTGCTGTTCTGTGTCTTTATATGCTCTTTGCAGAAACAGATGGCTGCTACAGCTTTGTCAATGTAAAATCATTGCCATTTCTAGAAAGTTCACATCAATCACTGACAAGTCTTAGGATGAGTTATATAGAAACTGATTCATATACTTAAGTTAGTTCTTCACATTCATGAAGTAAAAGCTACAACAGCAATGAACATGGTCAACTCTCCACTGGACAACATCTCATTATTATTCAGAAATACTGGCTTTCCTTAGAGAGAGATTGTGCAGGGATAAGTTCAGTCATTCTCTCTCCCTCTCACACACACACGATGGAGAACCTTGCATTACATGACACTATGTCTGAGAACATTTAGTTTACTGTAAATGATACAGGTCCAGGGAACTTCATTCAGGGTTGTACTGTACTAGGGTTTTGTAATGCATGTTGAACTGACACTACAAACTGTTTCAGGACTTAAACTAATATTAGTTTGTAAAAAAAAGACATTGTTCAAAGCAGCCCCAGTAAGCATTCAGCCATTTAAAATATGGTCAAGTCTCTGTGCATGCCTAGAGGTTAAAAATTTTATACTCACTTATCCTAAAAAAAAAAACAAAAAACAAAAAAAACCCAAACAAAAACAACCAAAAACCTACAAAAACAACATCTGCAACTGATCAGATTTTGGAGAAATACAGTGGTGACTTAAATCTCCATAGCTCATCAATTAATGTTAATTAAAATTGAAGGTAAGTAGTGATTAAAGGAACTACTTCATAAGAAACAATCCCCCCACCCTGGTCGTGTAAACAGTAACCTGTCTGTTCAGCAGACCTTTCTTACTGTTATGTAAGAGTAAGAAATCTGAAAACCTGATATCCACCCTTTTAAAAGTCTTCCGTTTCCAGATGTTGATGGGTGTCTTGCATATCTGCCATTGCATACTGCTCTGGTAATTGATGGTCAGATGATAAGCAGATTGTGGAGAGGAGTAGAGATCCTCCTAGAATTATAAAAAATCCACCAAACCAACCACTGAACAGTGCATCCCCTATTTCCCATCTGGGCACAATCTCTGGGATGTCTTCATCCCAAAATTCCTGGATTATAGTGTGGGCAACCCAAGAAACAGGGACTAGGGCCAGAACTCCAGCCATCCACAGGAGTATTCCTCCAAGTAGTAACAGCTGTTTCTTCAGCTTCTGCTCTGTATCCTCCACCTTTAGGCAATCCAAACCAAGACTAGAGATCACAAGGCTCAGAAGTCCTAGTCCATTTGATGTAGATACTAAAATCCTGGAAATCTTGAATTCTAGAGGCAAAGCCAGGAAGGAATCAAAGTCTTTACACTGTGTTCCTCCTACATCTTGGACTACACAGGTTTGCCAGAGTCCCATGGTCCAAAGCTCCAGTACATTTAAGTCTAAGTTGAGATTTTTCCAGTCTGGTAAATAGTTACAGGTACCGGTTAAAACCCATCCTAGTACAGACAACAGAAATCCAACTAACTGTAGCCTGTGTCTGTGGACCGAGTTCATTTTTAACAGTCACAGGAGCTCTAAACCACTCACTTTTGCGGACACTGTTCAATTCTTTGTCATACTGAAGATAAACAAAAGTTAAAACAATGCTTTATAAAGCATTAAGTACTCCTCCCCCTCCCGCAGTGTTTGGGGGACAGGGAGGTAGTGTGCTAAACCAGTAGCTGAAGGGCGTGGCTACAGCTGGGCTCACCTTTCATTAGTTTTGGGGTTTTTTTTAGGAAAAGCATAAGTAAGTTTTGCTTTCCATCAGTCTGCTAAAGCATTACAACAGTTCTGCTAGTTTGGGCATCTCACAGTTTGTTTTTAAATTAAGTTTTAATACCACATTGATACATTGCTACTTAGAGCAAATGAAGCTGTCTGCTCTGTGGCCAGTTAAATATCATTTGTTTAAAGTCCAGGGTTACGTGTTCTGAGCAACATGTTGCTGTAAGTGAATGGAGCTTAAGGAGCCTTTGACAGGATACATATTGCCTCAATACCTGGAGCAGAAGAAAATTGTGTAAGTATTTCTTAAAGCACCATTTCTCAGCCCATATTTGGTGCATAAAGTATGCAGGTGCCAGAAAACGCTTAGAATAACTTGTATGGGCAGCTTGATGTGCTAGACTGGGAAAACACAACTTCCTGGGTATGAAGCACCTACCCTGTAACACCCCATGCACAGAAAGACATCTGCAAAGCTTGCTAGAATTTCAGAAGCCTACAGTTTCCTTAGCACAACAATTTCCAAGTACACAGAAAACCAATTTGATGCAATGCGTATATTTAGGCTATTCCGGATGTAAAAATGCAAGTTTGTACGTCACTGCATTAGGCAAGTGGAAAATTGCAACAGGGAATCAAGCTTTGAGGCTCATTTAATTGGTTGTGTATGAAAAGGAAGCATATTTTGGTTAAAAGCCAAGCTGTAAGAAAACATGCATATTCATCTTCAGAATTTTACAGTGCACTTGAGAAAGCAAAAGCACCTCTTCTGCGTAGTCTATGAAAACTTCAGCATTCTGCTGTGAAACAAAGTTTTAAACAGGTGAGAAAGCAGGTGAGAAAACACACCACCTTCCAATACCAGTTATGGAAAAAACAGACATAAGTTTAGGAAATCAGCTAGGTAACAAAGAGTCCTTTGAATTCCTACTGGAACAAGCTTCTGGCTTGCGCTAGGGTTTGAAAAAGATAGGGCAGTCTTTCTGTACTGCTAAAACCTTCCATTTTAAGGCCTAGTTTCAGTTTCCACCTGTTGACACTGATCTTGCTGTTCTGGTACTGCGTAATGGACAGAAGATAGATGGACTTCCGTTGAACAGATTGTGCAATTGAGTAGGGATCCTCCTAAGATAAGACAAAATCCAGCAAGCCAGCCAACAAATAACGCTTCCCCAAAATCCCACCTGGGAACAATATCTGGTATATTCTCATCCCAAAATTCCTGGACTGTGGAATGGGCAACCCAAGAAACTGGGACAATAGCTGTAATCCCCGATATCCAGAAGAGCATTCCTCCAAACAGCAACAGCCGTTTCTTTTGTTCCTGTTGTCTTTCACCAATTTTCAAACAGTCCAACCCAAATCCTGAGAGCAAGAGGCCCAAAAACCCCAATCCATTGGAAGAAAACATCAAAATCCTAGAAATCCTGAGCTCTGGAGGCAAAGCTAGGAAAGAATCAAAGTCCTTGCACTGCATTCCCCCTTCTTCCTGGACAACACAAGCTTGCCAGAGTCCCATGGTCCAGATCTCCAGTTCATTCAGTTCCAAGTTAAGATTTTTCCACTGGGGTAAATAGGTGGTAAGACAGGATAGGACCCATCCCAACAGAGAGACTAGTATGCCACTTAATTGAATCATTGGTCGATAGACCAAGGCCATTATAAGAGCAGAGTCCTAAAAGCCTGAGGAGGAAGGGCTCCCCAGCAGTTCTGTAACAACTGCTACCTTGAGTGATGGTGGAAGCTATGATGATTTTGGTTCTCTGCTGCCCCAAATATAAGCCCTTGCTGTTAACCCTTTGTAGGCTCTGAAACACTTTTTTGTTCTTCACGAATATAAAGTTTCACATAAAGGACGAAGGACTTCACTAAACCATGAGTTAGGCTTTCCGATAAGGATTTGATCTGTTACCTTCCAATTTGCTTGGTAAAATTATATCCCAATGCCTGATGATTACAAGCCTGAGGATGAACAAAGAGGGCTCTATGACCCCTCACCCTAAAACACAACAGAAATCTTTGTGCTTCAATACGGATTAATTAGATTTTAAGTGGTGATAAAAAGTCAGCTCTGTGTGCAACAGGACTTCATTGTAATAGCTAAATTTGAGATTTCAGGGATGTAAATCAAGGCCTTGTAAAGAAAGGTAGACTGTTTGCCTATAATCTTTATTCTTAGACTTCCTCAACATACATAATGGCTTATCTTCCACTGCCCTGTTTTATGTCCCCAGCACTGTAAAAGACGCTTTGTAAAAGATCCTTATGGTTCACATTTTCTACATTCATTTCTCTTAAAATGGGCTTTGTTTTGGCTGACTCTTAAGGGGAAAAGGAGACGGGTATGGTGAAAGTACCGTAGAAAATGAAATCTTAGACATCCCTCCACCATAATGAACCCAGGCAGATCATCAGACAGCATAAACTTTACCTGCCCCAGCACTTCAGCAACACCACGGTAGCAGCTTACACCATCTCAGAGTGTCCCCTTTCCCAGTGCCCACGTCCCAGATGGCACAGAGTGTATACCCTTAGTGTCTAACAACATTTGGCACTCAATGCTCCCAGGGCCAGGAATGCCTAGTACCTTTCTGATCAAAGCAAGATACCATTATGCCATTAGCCCCTTAGGAAACCCTGCTTTTTCCTGCTCTCATGTCAGCTACACTTGTGCTTGTCTACAGGGTCAGCAAGGAGAACATTTGTCTGCTATTCCCCTCCTCAGATGTAACAGCACAGCCTGTACAGGAGAGAGCTGAGCAGTGTGAACACATGCACACCTGTATGACCCAGAGATGCTTTCCAGTCTTTCTTGACTTCGTTTCCTAGATATGATAATATACTCATCTACATATTTGAATTCTCAGTTGCTCAAAACGGGTTATCAGGTTATAGAAAAACATAACACCGCTTTTGAAGGTTTCCAAAATCCTGAAGGGTATCATTAAGAAATTTCACTGTGAGAAGATCTTCTTCATTTCTGTATCAGATTAATTTCTAACCCTCGTGTTTTTCCTGTCACGAGCTGTGAAGAGCTAACAGAAAGAAAGATGATCAATTTCCCTTTTGCTTGTGTACCATCCCAGTCCAATGGCTTTCATCTGGTCAAAAAATTACCACACACAAGAGCAGGAATCACCAAGGATATTCATTACTGACAACACTGAGAACAAATTGATGCAAGCAAGGCTCTAACTTTGGCCATCCACGAAGCAACAGAAATAAAAAAGACTAACCCTGAATTCATTCAAACTCCAGATTGTGTTTTCAGATTTGGCAGTGTCGTTTCTGTCCCCTTTCTCTGTTCAGAGCAAGAATGCTAGTTCTGGAAATCATCATGACATTCAATGAGAAACTCCATAATGCCATTTGAATAATTTTTCAGATAAACGACTACACTCCGGGAGTGCTTGTGCTCATTCAGGGGCTACGTGCTTATTTGACTTTAAAATCATGGTTACTGCCAGACTATTACTGAAAGCCTGTTGCGCTTCTCTTGTCTGTGAACATTTAACATCTCTGCTCTTAACTCCAACAGTCAATACAGCATGAAAGCACAAGATCAGGCATGTGACGTCCATTCATTTTGCTAATGTTGACCACAGCTGGAGCAGTATGCCAGCCCTTAAATTTTAGCAATCACAAGCATTCAGACTGCTGCATCAGTAAGATCTGCCAATTAAGTTCTGCAACTTACTATTAAACATGCACTAACCTAGAGCAAGCAAAACTTCCTTGTACTATCTTGTGCAAGATTATAAAAGAACCCTTGTTCTTCCAGCAGAAGGAAAAAAAAAAAAAAAAGAAAAAAAAAGAAAAAAAAAAAAGAAAAGAAAAAAAAAAAGGTAAGACTTGCCTTGTCAACAGGATAGTAACAAGGTCCGAAATGCCTTTACTTGGAACGTACTGATCTTACAAAAACCTCAGCAAACCCACAAACAAAAAAAAAATCTTCCAGCTGAACTGAGATATGAAAATTCTTGGTCAGTAACTGCCTTAGCCCTATCTCCCTTGTCCTTCTTTCACACTTTTCCTCCCCACAGTTTGTTCTTTCTTTCTCTCGCATCTAAAAATGTCTCATTCCCAGAATAATTTTATTTTGGTAGACTTCTGCCTACACAGAGGGTAACATGTCAGAGTTACTGCAAAGTCTAAGAGCTAGAATTGGGCTCCCATCAGTTCCTGCCCTACTGCTCAGGGTAATTTGAAACGTAAACCCAGGTGCACTGTTACATTACCATGACAAAAAAACATCTGCCGACATCTGCACAGCCTGAAACAACAGATCATCTCAAGGGGTGTCAGTGGAGATGGCCACTGCCTCCCAAGCTGGTGGGGCAGGGAAGCTGCCTGCCAGGGACCTCCCCCGCCAGTGCCATGGGGCCCACGCAGAAGTGAGCTGCTCCAGGACAACTCTGCCCCTTCTCCTTGCCCTTGCCGTGCTGGCCTTGCCAGCCTCTGCAGCGAGGACCGCGCTGGTCTAACACGCGCTTGTCTGGAAGAAAAAGAAGAGCAGGTGCAGCTATCACTGACCAGTGTGCTTTCAGGTAAGGAAGGTGAGGATGAATTTAGAGGGGGGGTTGACTGGTTTTAGAGCTTTTTTTTTTTTTCCCCTCCAGCCC
The DNA here is from genome assembly GCA_035590195.1 of Aviceda cuculoides. Lineage (NCBI taxonomy): Eukaryota > Metazoa > Chordata > Aves > Accipitriformes > Accipitridae > Aviceda > Aviceda cuculoides. The sequence goes on from JAVJGG010000054.1 coordinate 11,303,429, forward strand.
TAGACTTTAAAGCCTGATGTATGTAACATTCAGGGATACCATCCTACAGAGGCTTAAGCAGCTAAAATAATCTCAGCATATGAGGAACTGAGCTGCAGGGAAGAGAGATTTCTGGTCCCTTTGGCAGAAGGAGCAGGAGCCAGCAGAGACTCTCCAGAGCATCAGCCCCCCTGAAGCCGAGCACTTGCCACAGACACACAGATTGGGACATCTTAACGTGCTGCTGTTGCCGTTTGACTCTTTCAGCAGCCAGTTCCGTGAGACACTGAGCTTTTGTAGCTCTCGTTACAGACAATACCCACTCAGAATACAGCACAGGTCATCACCAGGTTCCTACAGTTTCAGTAATACTGTTTAAAGCCTCAGAGATCACAACATTCATTTAAACTAACTCCAAGCATCATTTTGCAAACTGAGTTTGACTAGACTAAAGCAGAATGGGAGTGGTCAGCATGCATATAATTTTATGCAGGCAAGTGCATTAAATTTTTACTCCACATAAAGCCATTTCAGGCTGAACACAAGGATTGTGAATCTTATTGCAAGTAATACATATTTTCTTTAAAAGCTTTAGCACTACACTAACTCTTCTGGGAACTTCCATGGCCAGAGATAGATACTCTAATACTTTACCCCCTGCAAAGAGTATTAGGGAATTGTTGTCTTTACACAGCTCTGCAGCCCACGCAATTATCCAAATGTTTTATGTTCAGCATAAGTGGAAAGAAATATCAGGTGCGGCACTTTGGGAGCTGATTAGGCAATTTAATCCCACAAAAGCAGTCGGTGTATTATAAGAGACCGACACTTTCCTATGCTTTCAGTTCTTTTGTAAGGCATAAGCATGTTCACATTGTGGGCTTGTTTATTCTCCTCCAGCAGCCCAAAAGTGTGCTCATCTGTGAAGTACAATTGTGTCCAACAACGGTGCCCAGACACTACCATAATTTTTGCTAATCTGAAGGTAGTCACGAAGTTCCCTAAATATTTTTCATTGGTCATTTAGATATCTAGTATTTTCATGAATCATTTACAGGTCTCTCTTACTTTTAGATTTCCATCTTGTAGATACATATGCAAAAGATGGAAATAAGAATCAGTGTATAGATTTTCCATAACTGAATTTTAGTTACAGCCAGTAAAATGTAGCTGCTGTCAGAAGTTGGCAAGGTAGTGCCTTCAGCATCTTACTACAAGCGAGTTTATTCATTCAGCTTAGCAGTCTTTTGCTTTCCACCTTATTGCTTGAACTGGAAGTTGTGAGAGTTAGCATTTTCTCACCCAACTAAGTACCCATTTCTTTCTTTGAGATGCTAGAGCATCTTTTGCTTATCCAATGTGCCCTTCAGTGAAACCGATAGAAACATCAAGCAAAGAACACAACCCATACTGCTACCCATATTGAGTTACTGTAGTCTGCTTTTAAGTGAACTATGACAAAAATAATTATTTTTATTGGTAGATCCTAAAGTTTCAGGGTGCTTCAGAGAGCATCACAGTAGAGAGGTTGACTTGTCCCTGAATAATTATCCATGTGTCTCCAACCACTGAGACACATAAACTTTGCAACAGAGTGATAGGAGGTACATTCTGGCCTGCTGATGAAGTGGACTGATCTGAAATTTATTTATTTATTACTAAAGTTATTATGGTTCTTCTTTTGTTTGATTTCCTCGTTTCCCCCATGGAAATTACAGTACCACATTAAACGCAGCCTCATACAGAGCTGGAAGGGTAGGTGTAGTGGTCATGTCAGAAGTCCAGTGAATCAAACTGATACAACATCCACAAATACTCCATACTCCAGTGGCACTGGTTGTTATACACCTGCTTGAATTCTAGTGCAATCCACAGCAGCAACCTTTAATTACGGACACTTAAAGGCCACTGTGAAAGCAGGGAGGAGAGGCAGCATGGAAAGGGGTACCCCGGTGATGAAGATAATGACAATTTCCATTTTGGAAGGGGAAAAGAGTGTAAATTCCAAACACACACACACAGAGTTAGCTCATGGTGTCATTACACTTTCATAAAACATCTAACTCAATATTTCGAGGTGATGATTTATGAGACTGCATTATTTGTTTCTGTATTACATCTGAAGATAGTGCCTCTCAGTGAATGCTAGGATACCGCTAGAGCAAAGAAGTCACAAAGCAAACAACTGAACATTTTGTGGAGAGTTACAGCAGAAGGGGACAGTCCAGCAGAGACAAAGCAGCTCATCGTGAAGACTGTATCACCTCTTCTGATCCACCCTCCCTGACACGGGCAGAGAGTACACCCCAGTAGTACAGCCACTGCTGACGATTTTACACCGCTGGCGTACCAGGGCCGGCATGCAGAGAGCACAGCAAACCTGGAGTGAAGGCAGCAGTGGAAGGTGGGAACTCAGCGAGCACATGCCACCTCGGCGCCTTCGGAAGAGCCAGGAAGGGGCTGCAGAACCTTCTGATGTGGGAAAAAAGGCACAGCCATCACTGGCCTTCTGAATAGGACCTCCCTCTTCAAATGGGCACGTTCCCAACCTTTCACTATTGCAAGGACTGCCCAACCCTGCATACCTTCCCTCTTCAAACACTGGATGCAATTCATTAAGCAACTTTAACAAGAGCCTATTATGTATGCAAAAGGAAAGTACTTCTGGGAGTGAAAGACCTTGCTAACAGTTTAACTTCTGTAAGGTTAACAAAAGCTTGAAATAAGGCGCCATGTAGGATTAATGGCAGTTGGACAAGATCTAGAAGGGAAAGGCACTGAAAGAGTTAAGCACAGCAAGGTGAAACTGCCTACTTCTGCTTTAGGGACTTATTCAAAAGATTGAAATGAGAGAGGGTAGATTTGCCATCATTATGCTGGAAGAATAAAGAATGCTTTAAGGCTCAGTACTTCAACCTTTGCAAAAACTTTTCCATCACCATCCCAATCCAGACTTCAAAGTGAGGGTTGACTGGGTTAGAAAATTATCCTTATTCTTCAGGGAAGTATTTCTGATGTACTGTCAATACAGGAGATTACTGTAAGTATGAAAACTCATGTCACTTAAACAGTGATTGGAATGTGATTTCCTTGAATGATGGAAGTCTAAGAAATTAATTTCTGAGCTGTGAAATGTGTAGGCTTCTTTATCATTATCCATCCCTTATTATGAGATTCTGGTTTAATAGAGTGTTACACATTTCTATAATGCTCTTCATCTAACACCTGCAAACAATTATTATAATAAGCTTTCTCTCATTCCTTAAGACACATTTCTTATTATCAGTAAACTTATGAGAAATTATTTGTAGTACCCAAGTTGAACCTACATGGGGAATTGTTATTGCATGACAATAGGGATTACAAAGATAATATGAACTTGTTAACCATAAATTAGAAGACTGCACATAACTTTTAACATCAAGCTAGCCAGAGTGTGAAATGAGCCATGAGAATTTCTGACAAGTGAAGGAAGTGTGGGGCACCTGTGGTGTTTTGCTCATCTGCCATAATTGAGATTTGGGGGGAAGGGAGAAAAGCAGCTGAACAAATTTATGGTAGTCATTTGAAATACGATTATTCTTCAGATTCTAGTGGGTTAAACTGTTTTAGTATTTTACCTTTTAAGGTGCAGGGAACTAAGAGATGCAGAAAAGGAAGGTCTTTCCTAGCAAGCAACTGTTCTTTCTAATGTTGCAGATCTTTCCAGCTTAAGAAGATAAAACAAACAAACAAAAAAACCACAAACGAAACAAAAAAAAAACAACCCCAGCTTTTCTTCCCTCCCAGGTTTTAACCAGGATTTAAATATCCCCCCTACAACTGAAATCTGAGCAAGCTTATAGTTTAAGGAGTTCATGACATCCTGCCATTAACAAATTAAACAGTTAACAATTGTCAGTACTAGTTAAAACTTAAATATATGCCTTACTGTCATCTTCTGTCATATTCATCCCTGCCCCTTCTCTACTCCCTCTCGCCTTCCCTACTTTAAACCAAAAAAGCTAAAAAGGCTCTACCCTTCAGGGGGGCAGTGAGGAGGGAGTCAAGTAGAGATGCCTATGGCTGCTCCCGAGGCAGGGACAGATGCAGGGAGAGGAGGAGGAGGAACAGCAGTTTCCTCCCTTCGCTTTCCCCTGGCCCTTCCACCGATTGCGGCCACCCAGCAGCATCCTCAGATGTCAAATACTGCCTGCAGAGGTGAAAAGGATAATGCATAGAATCCACTAACACATCTAATTCATGATGTATTGCAAAACACAGTATAGCTGAGATGAGTGAGACTGCAGGAGTTCTAATTAGTTCTGCATCAGTAAACTGAGATAATGCCTGCCCGTGTTCAATATCAACCCAGAGAGAGATAACTGCTGAAAACTTCTAATATCATGCCTCTGCAATAGTTACGTGATAGTTATCTCTGTTTTAACTAATTGATGATGACTGCATATTGGAAAGGTACTAAGTATCTTCTGCAAAGTATCCCGCACTTTCTAAACACACGTCCACAGAGGTGAGGGCTACCTCCATACCATGCATTCAAACGTTTAAACAGAGAATGCTTTATCCTAAATGAAAGACAGTGAAGAGGCTTAGCTTCTGACTGCAAGAAAACAATTGTGAAGATGATTACAATTGGTATTTCCCAATTTAAAGATAACCTGTGTTCACTCGAGCAGACATCTGCTTTGAATTCTTTGGTCAGTCACAAGAATCTACTTTTTCTTTTACATAGTACCCAGAAGAAGATACTGGGAAAGTGACTATTCTGCAACATACTCAAGGCTTTGTATTATTTTGTACAAAATCCCATGTAGACAAAAGGTAGCAACTGCATGAGTTAAAGGAATGTATAAAGACAATGCAGACATACACATTACAGAGCCTGGTATACATTTGCAAAGCTACATTCACTAATACAAGAATGGCAGTACTAGGTAAGGCCAAGCCAAGCCAAAAGTTTATCTAGCCCAGCAGGAAAAGAATATAACAAACATAATGAGGATAGATTGATAATGTCTCCATCCTACAGTGTAAAGAGCCCTGAGCCTGGACTTTAAGTCTACATCATCAGGTTTAGTAGCCTTTGATGGACCAGCCCTTCCCCTAAAGCACACACTTGCTGCATCCAAAGCACCTTACAACAATAACTTCCACAGTTTAATTTTGCCTTGCATCATTTTAATCCCCTGTAATTACAAAGTCAATGCTAGATCATTTTATCTACTAGTCCCTAGTTTTTATTTGATGTTCACTATTCTTCCTAAGTCTCTATCTCAAAACTATTCTTTTTGGTATATACCTCTTTAATATCCTTATGCAGAGGTCTTGTCCATGCTAAAAGATCCTAGCGTATTATATATACAATTATCTCTAAACAGATGAAAGAGTGGTGATCTCTCTTGTGGTGATCCTACCTTCCCACTGTCAGGGTTCAGTACAGTGTACATGCTATCATTCCATAAGAGAATTAATGTGGGAAAATAAACCTCTCTTCTTTCACACCACTAGCAGCATGATTGTCATAGTTATGCTCCTGTTCACCATACACTTTAGGAAAAAAAAAAAAAATTAAAAAAAAAATGTTAAAATCTTTCCTGAAGTTGGAAATATTGTGAACAGAACCGTCTTGTTGGTATACTGGTATCTGCATTTTGCCATTTTTGGAAAATAAGAACTCTAACCCAAGAAATAAAATGGAAAAAAATTAATTCTCTCAACAGTAGTCTGCCCGAAATCTAGTATCTTCCACTGTAAGATATGATCCAAAAATGGGTATTTTTTTTTTTTTTTTAATAGGAAGGATACACTCCCAAGTGAATGTACAAGTGAGTTTCCTGTAATACTCTGCCAGATGCACAGATGGCGTGAGATTAGGAAAGTGCTCCTGGCACCAAGTGTATGATGATTTTCATAAAGTATGGGTTCAGTGGTTGGGAGTAATGCATCTGTATTCATGTGAAAGCCCTTTATGCTACATCATACTGTCATGCTTTCTCATTACCTAATTATCACTTCTCGGCAGGACAACAATCACAGAATTTGCCGCTATTGTGGTGGAGGGAAAAATGGGGCATTACATGCCTCAAGGAGTGCAAGTGAACTTCTCTGTCTGACCCCTACGTCCAGTTACATGAACCACAGCCCACAGGAACACCACCGACAGCAGGGTGCAGAAATATTTTTAACCTGGGGATTTTCCTCACCAAGGTGGAATAAAATTACATGCAGTTTCCACATAAATTGAAAGAAGGATTAAAAGTAATTTTTGTCTGTCTTTTTCTTACAAGACAAAATAAAGCAAACCTAGACTAATAGACAGTTACTTAGCTTTTCTTTCAAAATCTCTGCTGACAGAAAAACCACAGCATTCCTAAGCAACCCGTTCTAATGAAGCACCGGAATACAGATCATATTTCCTAAGGCCATGTTCTCATTCTCCCCTTTTTTCCTCCTTTCTTGAGCAATAGCACCTAGTGGTTAATGTCACAGAGAGGGGCATTATCTGCTCTTACAAACAACATTCCTCTTGTTGCAATCCCTAAAAGGAAGTAGCTTGTTGTTGATGATGCCATCATTAAATCACATCCAGTTTATGATTTGCTATAGTTTTGAATTCTGTTACGATGTTCACATTCCTTGCAGCGCACACACATCCTGTCTTCTGATGATGTTGAGAGGACAAGGACCTTTCCCAGCTGCTAGCACATGTACGGAAGAAGATGGGGGCTGACAAGCATTCCCCTTCTTCTACTCCCTGCTAGATATGATGGAGAACACGCATGTATCTCTCCATGTAGCCCTGACAGAAAAGCCTTCGTCTCTCACCTCTGCAAGTGGTTTGCTTTCAGAAATGTTTGATCGCTGAGCTCTCTGCTGAACTCTTACTACACCTCCACGAATGCAAGAGAGAGGCAGCCTTTTTCAGATTTCTGAATCAGAATCAAACTACATCCAAATTGTGAAAGGCTGGAAGTGGGATGGCTTGAGGAAAGGGTAGGGAAAGGATATAGCTTGGGAACATCTTGTTAAAGATCTGGAGCTCCGTTCCTAAATACTGTGCCCACAGGAGGCATAGCGCATATCAAAGAAAAGGTGAGTCAGTATGTAGCTTTGGCGCTTTCTCCCTCTTAATTACAGAACAGTCACATCTCTTGGATTGTTTTCTAGGGCACAGAAAACCTTAGTGTGCTCAAACCATCTCACAGCTACCACGCAGAACATTTACGTTTCTTGACATCAGACTGTTCCATAAAACATAGCAAATAAACTGGCTTCTCAGACTTGTACAGGAAAACATGGTTCTGCCTCCAGTTAATCGGGGATAGCCCAAGCTGCAAACCCAGCAATCCTCATGGGGCTGAGGAGACCAGCTGCAATGAAACCAGTCAGAGGAGGGAACAACTTCATCAGCATACAGCAATAGTGCTGCATCACAGCCCTGAACTCCCAACACAAAAGGATCTTCTCACCCGCTGATGACTACGGAGCTAGTACGTTATTTGTGCAAGACCAGGTGAAGTGGGCCAGGGAAAAGTCTGGGAGCTCTCATGGTGAAGATAACAAAAATCCTGGCTCTTTTGTCTTTTGTGTGATTTAGCTTTCTGTATCGGAGAACAGCAGGAGCGAAAATACTCTGTTGGAGCCTAGTAAGTGACCTAAACAACTAATAACAGATAAAAAGATCTTGGAGTGTTGATGGAAGGAAGACAGTCAAGTTTCAGTAGAAGGATCTACGGTGTCAAGTACTGCAGCACAGTCTGGGACTGCCACAATCCCCAATGCTAGTTGGAATAGGAATTAAGGGCAGAAATGAATGACTGTTGCAAATGAAACAGGAGCTACAGATGCATATTTTGGAAGTTTCCAGCAGCTCAGGGAAGAAGCTGTAGCTGACGGAAAGCTGAGAGCTGCCTACTAACATTTCAGCAGTAAAGGCAAGAAAGATTTACAGTCAGCTGGGCAAACTGGGACAAGAAGCTTTCTTTGAGAGTGTGCCTCACAGAAATGCTGCAAACTAAAGCACAAAAATATCTTTGAAAGGCTATGTATATTAAGTGTCAGAGAATTAATATAGAAAACTTGAGACTCTGCACTGCCATGAGCATCTGATATAGATAAAAAACTAATTTATAAAGACATATCTAGGGCCTTGAAGGCAAAAAAGAAGTTTAGATCATAAAGCAAAGAAACCCCATTGTTAGAATTTGGTATCAGAAGGAGTCAACGAGGCAGGTTGTTGCAGGATTCAAAATGCAGTTTGTATCCAAATACATCTTGAACTGTCTTTGACTACCTTGCTTTCCTTTGTTTTTAAATGGGGGGGAGCGTGGGGGGTGTGGTGGTGGTGGTGTGTCAGGAATCAGTTATTTAGGACAGCTCAGAGAGTTTCAACTGAAAACATACTGACAGCCCCAAACAGCAAGAAACCTCTTCTGTTGCCCAGACACAGACAGATCATGCCAAATCCAAGAAGGTGCATTAAGAGCACAGATTACAGCCATATACCAAAGCACTGCTTAGCCAGTATCCTATTTCTGTCAGGGACTGGTAGTAGATGCTAGGGAAGAGCAGAACAACAGGGCAAGCAGATAGTGCTATTTCCTCAACGTCTTTTCCAGCTTTCACCTAAATGCAGGTCAGGGGCTTCCTAAGTCTAGAAGTGGCGTCTTTACATTCAATAGACCTACACTGTTCTTTCATAATTTTGTCCAAGCACTTACTGAAATCACATTCAGCTACAAAAAAAAAAAAAAAAAATTCTCATCTCAGGCCAAGCCTACAGAAAACACTTGCCAGTGAAACAACATTAGCTTGTGGTGAAAGTCACTCCCTTCCCCTCTTTTTTAAAATCAGCACCTAAATAAGTTTTTCTCCTTGTACAGCTTATGCCCTTTTGAGGGAGTAAAATATATTAGACAACAAGACATAATAGAAGGGTTTTCTGGTTCAGATATCCTAGCAAGTTATTTAGAAAAATAGCCAGATGACAGAAATATATATTTAATAGTGCCCACACAAATTAAAAATTTAAATATAAACCTGTGTATTCCTTTTGGTTTTTCATTTATTTATTAAAAAAAAAAAAAAAAAAAAAAAAAAAGCAAGCTGTTCCAAATTTCATTTTCTGTGAATCAAAGCTTATGCTTTACTTTCAGAAATTGAATGCTGTTCCCAGTAGCCTCATCTCATCTATCCTTAAAGCATAATACTTACGCTACAAACTATTTCTTGGGGTTCTGGAATAACCGAACAGCGCTTTATGCCTTCTCTTTGTTTTGTTATGTGCAAACTAAACACTAATCCCCTCCAGGCAAAAAACAGACTTACTGGTTCTATGGAAGTGACAAGAACCTCAAAGGTAGCCTAAAGTTATTGTACAGCAGTAATCAGAACCATAAAGTCAGTTTTAACGCATTGAAATAAGCAGAGACAAATCCCCCAAAAAGCATTAATAAGCAGAGTTTACGAGTGACCATGAGAAGACCTGAGCTCAAGTTTTGATCTCCACACAAACTGGATTGCTGACAAATAATCACAGTTCACAATTTCATAATAAAGTCTGGGTTCAGTGGCTGTCTAGCCCAAGCAAAGCAGTTTATTACATGCAGAACAAGGAAGACGACCAAGGGCTGGAAGTCAGGCTTGGGTCTTTTTCTCAACTCTGATAATGGACTTGCTTTTAAGAAGCAATTTAACTACATTTTCTGTAAGTACTTTGTTTTTCTTCCCCTATGAAATGGGATTCGAAGCAGAAGAAACTATTGCGCATCTAAGGTGGCCGGAAAGAATAAAACAGATACTGTGTAAGATATTTGTACAAGAAGCAACCTAATTTTCCATATTTACAAGGCAAATCATTTCACTTTCAAAAGAAAAAAGGCTATGTTGGATGAACATTTTAGTGCACAGCACATTTAGGAATAAGTCTAGCAGCGTCAGTATTCTGATGAGGAAAGTGGTCCTAAGGGTTGTTACTTCTTACATCTACAGGAGAATTGATAGTAGAATAGAATTCTTTTATGTTTTATTTAAAAGTTTTGCTCAATAATTCAATAAAGTGATCCATTATAAATCAGGAAAGAGTAAGAACATGCCATGAGTACAATCCAGTAATGAATAAAAACCAAACCAACACAAGGATAGCAAGTATCTGTAATTTAGGAAGCACATAATTCACTATTTAACCCTACCGAATTAAGTTACCTGGGGTATAAACCCACATGGAGTCTTGGATCTAAATAGTGACCCTACTGTAACCCTACATCCTGCGAAAGTGAGTAGATGAAAATTACACAGCAGCTCTAATGTTTTTATTAGCAAACATGCAATGGTCTAGCTTTTTGATCACCTATTGATGCCAGATTTTTTCAGGATTCCATGTGAGGCAAACATAGAAAGGAAAAGTAAGATGTATGTGTTTTGATCCTTATACCTTTCCCTCTCCCAATACCTATTATTTAAAACTCTGTTGTGCCCAAATCCCAAGAACAGGATTCAACAGGATTAATCCCCAAAAGAAGATCTACCTTTACTTCATAGAAAGATACATTGTCTTAGTGCTCCCAAGTGTCAAAAAGAACATGTGGCACACCGGGCTTGGATTTCTAGAATTTCTGGTGGACACACCTTCATGGACACCTCATTTCCCCCTCATGCTGCTTATATTTAGTCTCACGTACAGAAGATTAAAAATACTAATTTCTTACATTCCCACATGTCTTGCCATTCTGCATTTTCTAGTAGGAACTACAAAATTATTTCACATAACCTCACAAGGAATCTGCTAGCAGCAAGGAAGCCAAACCAAATTAGGAAATGCATTTCCACAAAGAGTCTTCCATCAAAACACAGCAAATATGGAAATTTCCAACAACTCAGCATGTTGCTACATTACCATTTGCCCATAAATTCCAATAATACATAGCTCTGGGATCCCATTAGCATCCTAGAGAGTAAATAACAAGTGTGCTATAAATCTCAAGCCCTATAATCACAATCAGGGCTACCTATCCCCAATCTTTGAATCCAGAAATATTTTTTAAAATGGCATTAGCTATTTTTATTTTATTTTGTGCCAAAATAAGCAATTCTGAACTGAATGACACCTTTTATCAACTTCAGCTGTAACCCTGTCATCTATCACCACTCTCTGCAAACAAGACATCCAGGTAGGGGGGTGAGGGGAGAATCTCTACTTAAGGATCTGTTATTACAGCAGCAACATCACAACTAGGTATAGAAGGCTAAGCACTCTGTGCTTCCTTGCTTCCCAGGAAGTAATATTTCTACCTCCTGCTATTCTTGTATCCCATCCCACCCCCCTGCCAATACTTATTCTATTCCAGATAGTCCTGATTGTCCTTTCAGAATACATCATAATTTGTCCCAGATGCTCCCCTGTAGGTATTGATTAAAATAATAAAAATAGCCATCTTTCTTCCTGACCCAGGTACCACTGAGGCACCCAAGGTCAATATTAACACAAGCCAGAACTTGGCAGGATGTGACAGTGGTAACATTGGCAAGGAAAAAAGATCTTGCTTTAATCAATCTCCTGCTGCTTTATATTCCTAGTCTGAAGGCAAATGCCACTAGGTTGATATGCCTTCAGGTAAAGGAATAGCTGCCTTCATTTTATTATCCTAACAGGATTGTGGAAAAAAATCAATTAAAAAAAAATCCATGTCTCTAAAAGATTACTTAGGAACAAGCACTGAGAATTATATAAACCTTCCTTATGCTATGATGTCAGGCATAACTGGAAAGCCAGAAGAAATGGGAAACATAAGCCTGAAGAAATAAATGCAAGTGAAGCAGAACTAAACCATCTCCCCTTAAGCCTCTGTTCCATTTCTTTTTCTCAGTTTTGGAAAGCTGTAGTAGAACTCTGCTCCTTTACAGACATCCCATAAGTATTCAAATGTAAAACTTCTCAGACTGTGTAACAAGTCTTCAACCTGAGGCATGGGCTTACATATATGGCAATGGAAGTTAGAATTTGCTATACTTGCTATAATTTAAATTCTTAAAAGTCAGATCTGGCAGTCAAAATTACATTAGGAGCTCAACACTAAAAAGGTGTGTGTTGTAAAGGGTTGTGGTAGCATTTTTAAGCTTATTTTATCTGTAGAACAGGGGGTTTATGCTTATGCTGCTATTGTCTCTAGGTATTCACTTTCAAGAAGGCTAGAATCATTTACTGTACCATAAACTAGTCCTGACTTGCCAGATTTACCTCTTTTTAAGTAAGCCTTGTTCTTTTAAACAAATCACAAAAAGTTATTCACATACACAATGTTTTCTGTTGCTATGCATACTAATATCCTTTAATAAGAATACAATTTTTAAACAAGTAAAATGTAAAAGTGTATTTCTGCAAAACCATGATCAAATAGTAGTGAAGTGGTGAACAGCAGTTCCAGACAGTTTCCCCTCCACTTACATGAGAGACATTTAGGGGGTTATTTCCAGACACAGTTTATGTGTATTCATAAACCAAACCAATTGGTTACATACGTCAGAGAAAGTTACAACAGCCTATTGATTAACATTACACTTACCTCTCTTACGTTACAACTTCTCATGTTACAACCTGAGCTGACACTGTTTTCAAAGATTAAGTTTTCAATTAAATGCAGCTTGAGTTCAGCAGTGTCTGAGAGACGAACTGCTAAATGTCCTTATTACATAGCTTACAGACATTTTAACACTAGTGCAATAATGTATCACAAGTTGATTGTTATTGCTCTAACATAATAAAGGGCATATGGTTCCTGTCAGACTATTCTGTTTATTTCATTCTTACAGCTGTTGCGGGAGCAAATAGAAATTTTAGGTAGACCTCTCAAAACTTTAATTGGTTCCTGTATGTGTAGCTATTTATGCTAAAAGCTTTCATTTGAACAAATACCTTAGTGCAGTTAGCACAACACACAAGCAATTGAGAGTCATTCACCATTTGTTTTTCCTTTCATTATACGACCACTCAGTGATCCTAGGCACAAATGGAGCAGTGCTGCAGGACAGGCTATGACAGCATACAAAATGTTAGTGCCTGGTCCTGAAGGACTTTCAGTCAAAAAAAAAAAAAAAAGATTAAAACCTTCTGTAATCGTTTCCCTGCAGGCCTGATGAAAAAGCCACATTTAATATTATTGCAAAAGTTCACTGAGGCTCCAACCAGTGCACAATAAAACTAGATGCTGTGCTAAGTAACAACACTTGCTTCAACCTTCTTTGCTCTTAAGTTGGGTCACCATTCTTACCAGGAGCACAGCCCATGATCAGATGGGCAGCCTGGGGCTAGTTAGAGAAAACATTCATTCTCCTCAGCTCTCTGACAGCTTTTAAACAAACAGTTGTTTAAAACTGCTTCCAATTTTGGAACATTAGAAATGGTCTCAGTAAAAACGGATCTGTAAGGCACAGAAGGCTGCCGGCAGTGAGAAACAAGCTGAATCAATGAAATTTACTACTTCTCCATCTGATGGAAGCTAACACCTCTTTTCAGACTGTAGCAAATACATGCAAATATGTGCTACTCCAACAAAATATTTATTTCATCATAATTGGAAAGATTATAGCATTGTCCCTTTCCCTACCAGCAAATAAAAGCAGCACCCTGATAGTATAGGTGGAATAGATTCATGCCTGGATATCCAGGTTTCGGGCTACCAGCTTACAGAGTCCTACAATTTCATCCAAATCTTTGCTTCCAGTTTTCAATCATCAAACACAGCAATGCATGCCTGCATGTGCAGAAAGCCTAATTCAATTGCTCTAGCAAACACAAATCACTTCTTGACCGTGCATGGGTCGTAACCTTATGACCCACTGCTAGACCCATAGAACATGCATGCCTCCCAAAATGGAGCTGCACATACACAATGGGCTCAGACAAAATTGTTGCTCTACCATCCATATATTATGTTTATCTAGAGTAAAGCCTGCTTGCTATTGCTCCCAACACCACTCTACAGGGACATTTGGAAACACAGAGGGGCCTGACAGCTCAGTGTATAATCAAGTTCTTGGGACAGAACGCTCTTACAAATTTGAGCACGTCCAACGAGACTCCGTGTGCACTTGTCATTAGCACATATCTAGCAAGCAAATAAATCCTATGAACACGCATCTGTGCCCAGACAGTAGTATTAATAACCAGGAGGAATAAGTGTGCTTCACATTTATATTAGTAATGTATTATCTTGCTGTAAATACTAACTTTGCTGTAGTTTAGACAGCTAAATGCAAATTAATGGAAAGCTTATGGGAACATAAAGAGACTATGCTCTTAATGATCTTCTTAATACTACCTTTCAGCGTACCAGTGGGAATTATGGAGAGATGCATTGTGAGAAATTATTTCTAGTGCCATTAGAGCCTTAAGACACACAGATAAAAGTGTAAGATGACATAAGTATGCATAAGGAGGATTTTAGTGACATTTTTAATAACTTCTTAATCATAGAAGTGTTTCTAATACAATTGTTTCCAGCACGTAATTTAAATTGAAAGTTAATGTTTAACAGGAATAGATGTAATGAACCAGTTTTAGTAGGATTTCTTATTAGAATACTTCAGTTTTGCCAATTAGCAGAAGCTAACATTTTAATACTATACACTGCCATAGTAGAAGACAAAAGCTCTGAACAGCTGGAAGATAAATAGCACTGCTGCTTTGTTCAGCCCTGTTTTGTGATAGAAACTAAACACAATTTCCAATATACGCCACTTAAAAGCGTTGAGGGTGAAGAAAGAGAGAAAACTTCCATTTATGAGTTTATAGGGGAAAAAGCAGCTGAGAACCTTTATATGGTAAGACAAAATATATATCATGGCTACAGGGAGACCATTTTGTTTTTGCAGAAGAGACAACTGTTCAAGACAAGATTGCGATAGATCTTCTCTAAATCAATTAAATGCTTCCCCTTTAAGCAAAGTAACTTCTAGATGGAAACAGAACAATCTAGTAAAGGTCTGCTGTATAATGTGCAAGTTCAAAACAGTAGCCCCTGAGATTAGCTAGACACATTTCCTGAATTTAGACCTGCCCTGTATGAGAGTTTTGCGACAAGATTCAGCTCTTACACCACACCAACATGACGCAAGACATGCTCTGTGTCACCAGCAGTAAACTCTATGGCTACAAAAAGGCCTCAGGTAACCTATAGATTTCCTCACTATACCATTATAGACACAATTAATTAGCTTAAGAGTGAAAATCTTGCGTCATTTGTGTCTCTTCTTGAGGGATGAAGCTAGTTAGAACTACGCAGGGTGGGAGCTTCCTCACTTGCATTGACTGATGGGGCATGTAGGGGGATATACCCCCAGCCCTTTTAAGTCACAGATTCCAGGTTCAGATAGGCCTGTGGAGCAAACAAGTCCTACAGTCAAAAACTTGCAGTGGTAATGACCAGTCTGTCAGCTATGCTGCCTATATCTCTTCTGGAAAGCAAAGTTTCAAAAGCCTCCATCTCAGGCATTAGAAAGAAATCCATAAGCACTCATTCAATACACCTGGGTATCACCAGACATTCACACCAAGGGGACAGACAGGACATTGTTTATGAACACCAGGAAACAACTGGAAAAAGCACTGTCTAAGAAACACTAATACCAAAACTATGTAGCAGCACCCAGTGCCCTGCCATAGGCATGCATAGACCTTGCTAAATCTTTTTTCAGGGAGGGAAAAGGTTAATTTGCGGGGCAAGTCATCAAAGGTATCAACCTCTTTCCAAGGAACCACTCAACGTTTCCCTTTATTCAATCTAATCTCTATCTGCAAACAACAACTTTCCACACCGGTGCTGCCATACAAATCCTGCTGGACTGTGCAAACTGGAGCCCCAGTCAGGATTTAAGCACGAGCACCACACACACACACACAAAAAAGTGCTTCCTTCAGAGTGCCTAGCAAGACCTTGCAGCATCACTTCTCCTCACAGGGGAGCACAGCCCCCTTAGCTTTTGCATCCCTTGCTAAACATCACTGCAGAGCAAGTAGGCCTGCCCCTCTTGTAGCACAGTTCTCTACAATTCTCTGCAGAGCTCCCATTTAATTCCAGCCTTCACTCACTCAAAGCACAGACCATAAACATAAGTTTCTGCTCCCACCTGGGTTCCTCCAGCTCCCTATTTCCTCTTTCAGTTCACACAGATCTTGTGATTTTCTTGTAGCCAAACACTGTCACCACAGCAAGTTTTTCTCCTCTCGTAGGTCTTTCCTTCCCATCTCCCCTGCTGCAGCTGCAGGTTCCTCAGACCCCCGTGGGCACAGCTGAGGGTTAATTAGGTACTCAGGCTCCATTAAGCCTCCTTCCTGGTAATTCAGGGTCATACCCCTGCACTGGGTCAATCCCACAACAACTTCCCATCTCGGTGGGGAAAAGAGGGCAACCTTCAACCCCCCGTTGTGTGCAGAAGACATTCAGCAGCATTCAGGTTGCTTTTCACTCAGAACAAGGCAGGAAGCAGACTGCCTTCTGCCATTACAAAGGTTTGCAGCTGTTTCAGAAAATACTTTGTTTTGCTTTGAGATGGACCATATCCTTTAAAAACCTACAGGAATAAAATGAGATAGACCTGCTTGCTCCAGGAGAGTAAACAGTTTTGGTTGCTCAGCTGGGATCAAAGAGACTATGCAAACTGATTTTGACCTCTGTCCCTTAGATTTCAAATGAGTGTCCTGGTCACTTGGGTATGTTCACACATGCGTACTTGTTTTTGACTAGGAATACCATTTACACTGGAGAAGTTTTCAGTGAACAGGTATGTTCTTGTAGAAACTGCTGAGTCACGAAACTAGTGCTTTCTACAAACAAACAAACAAAACCACTTCCCTCCCCCACAAAACATGGAGATTTTTGCCTTTAATGCAGCAGAACTGAACACAAAGTACTCTTGCTGCCCTGCTTCATCAGGTTCAGCAACAGCAGTGAGGAGCTGCTCCTCAACCCAGTGTGAAAGTACTCAATTGAATGGCCCAATTTTAAATTCTTGCACGTAAAGAGAGTAACCTCTATAGCCTGGTGGTTAGATCTGCACAAGGGAGGACACATGGATTTCAGTCCCTCTTTTGGCAACTATCCTACACTAATTATTCATAAGAACCAGAACCCCCTACCTTCCCTTTTCTTTGGGAGTGCTCTCACCAGCAAGTGACACACTCACTCTTCCTGATCCAAAGCATATTTAATTATTCCATGCAAAACTTCACTAAAGGGAATCAGTAAGCAGAATACTAGAACACTATACACCCCGGCAATTAGGGCACTGCCTTTCAAATTCCTGCAAGCAGTAAATGAAATGGACTTTGTCTACCTACTATCTGCATGAATGCTCTAATCATTAAGCCTGTGGATAAACAAGGGGAGGGTATAGGCCACTCTTGCCTTTTTACCAGCCTAAGATAATAAATAAAACTTTTCTATCTCAACTTCATTTTAAACACAAACAAAAAATACCCATAGCTTGTCAACCCACCAAGCAGCAAAATATTTTCTCTATCCTTTCTCTACCTGACCCTTCAGGCCAGGGCGTAGGAATGGGCCACCATCACATAGGGTCACTTGGATACCCACACCCACTGAATATCCATCCCTTCCAGAGACACTCATCTTCAGACCACCCACTTCTCTTTCTGGACTGGTCCAATTTACACCATTGAGTATGAATCAGGCACACACAGGTTGTTTTATCAAGTATTATGGCTGTTCTCCCAGGCCTATAGAGTACCTCTTTCTCCATATTTCCTCTCCTAAAAAGTACCACTACCCGTTCCTGAGATAGCTGTGTTTTGCACGGAGCCTCTGCTTGTTAAGTCCAGAATGATGGCTGGATTAATTTCCATTTACGAAGGAGGTACCTCATCTGTGAACCTCAGTGGAACCTGTAGAGATGAGAGAGGCCCAGAGCTCTCCAGCACCATCAAGTCTGAGACGCCCCTGGGCACGGCATGTGCTACGTGGGAACTCTACTACCAGAGAAGCAGGCATCTGTGGATTACAGATTCTTCAAAGCAAAATTGCAGCAGAGTGTAAATTTTAACCTCACATACATAAATACCACTTAAATCCATTTGTGGATCTAACTTTTAGGCCTTTTTAAAAAAAAACCCTAACCTCAGCAGGTGTTTTTCTCTCTTTGCTACTTTTCTTTTTCCCATCTAACCTGGGAATTAAAAGAGCCAACCAGTTTACAACAAGGCTACAAACCACAGTTTGGAATTAAAAAAGACAGAAGGCCAATTTGCTTAACATCTACCCCACTCAAATGAACCTCAGGTTTGTTGAGCATTTATCCCTCAAAGCACACTTGACAATGGGGCAACACAATGCTGAAATGCTCAAAGGCAAAACTCTCTGGGATAATCAGTTTATATGTGCATTGACAGAGTGTGCCATTCATTGTATGACCAATACAACCCCCTTTTCCATGCTAGAAGACAGAGGGCTCTGGAGGTTTACTGGTCATGAATGAGAAGTCTCACTTTATATCACAATATAAGCTAGCAAATGTATCATGAAGCCATGTCAATGCATTACAGTGCAGGGTAAAATAAAAAACAGGTCAAGATACCTCTTTAAAACAATGCAGACTATATATTCAGAGGCTAGCTCCTTCCCAGGTACTGAAAACATGGGCTAAATGTTAGTTTCAAATATGTGCAGCAGGCTCCTTGACTAACATTTGGCTCTCAATAAAGAGATTACTGTAGGATTAAGCCTTACCTTGGGAGGTAGAGAAGAAACAAATCTCTAATTATCTCTACACTTGTACTCTAGCCATGATTTCTTTTTCTTTGGGGAAAAATAAACTTTGTATTGTCTAAAGTTTAATGTGTGTATTCTTTCATTAGTTTTAATATATTTTAAAGTATTAATAAGGTATCTTGTAACTTTTATTTTCTAGTTGTTACATGTAATTTTTAATAGCAGTATTTTTTGTAATTGTTCTTGCAGCATATACACATGTTTATGCTAAAAAGCCCTCTTTTAAATATTCTACTCTATAACCTGAAATTCCCTTTTATGTATGATGTAAACCACTTGAACCACTACAGGAGAAGGAATTTTGGATTTGCAATCAAATATTTTACTTTTTGTTACTATTTAACTAAACTATTGACAAATATTTGCAAAGCAAACTCTCTTTGTTAATGACTAAACACCATCAAGAACAGAAATAACCTTCCTCATTTAGAGAGGAATGCCATCCAAGGGACAAATTTTACTATCTTATTCTTCCTCCTAGGGGCAAGGTTGAAGTTGGAAGAAAAAAAACTGAGGAAAAAAACAAAGAAGTCTTGATTCAGAAAAATAAAAACATGGTTCTGCTGAGTGAAGAGGGAAGGAAGGACCTGCTTTCTAATAATGTGAGAGAAAATATAACTCAGTATGTGACTCTGACAGAGACAATAAGAAGTTAATGGCAGACAGGAATTGCAGTTTAAAATAACTTTAGAAAAGCACATGAGATGGTGCTTTTGGTGAAGAGGAAAGAAAAAGATGAATGCAGAGAAGAAAAGATGTATAGAAATGAGGGAGACTGAAAAGACATCACAAGGAGGTACAGGAAGAGAGTAAGGAAAAATCATGAGGAAGATGTGAGAGAGAAACATGGATTGTTGCATGAGAGGGAAAACCAGGGTATGTACTGATGTTGCACATGAAGAGGAAATTAAAATCACCAGGCAAATTCACTAAGCTATACTAAAGAAACAGGAGCTAGAAAAGGAAGAAAAAAACATGAAAAATTAAGAAAATGTCATTTTCTCATTTGTACTAAACCTAATCTAAATTACACACACTTTCGTTTGACTTAGGGAAAGTCAGGAAAGCTCTGCAAAATTTTTTTTTTTCCTGGAAAATGAAGTGCCCAAATCACAATTTTCCTGAAATGTTTCTATTCTGTTAGGAAAGGTATAACAAAATATGTTGTTCTGAGTTAAACTGAATTGATGTTAAGTTTGCCTAACCAATCAAACCCACTCATCTGGGGTTAATCTATAACTAAACTTTTCCTGTGTGAATTGTTGTAGGGTTTCTGGGGAGTTATTGTTCAACTACCACATTCTATTCAATGGATTAACTTTCCCAAGGAGGATTGCAGCTTCCTGTCTGCCAAAACTGTTACATTATACACTACTTGCGGGAAAACCTGTATGTCACAGGAGACATTGCCTAAACAGACACCTAGTCTAGAGATGAAAATGGGAGTAAGGCACAGAACTGTTTCTTTCATAGAGCCCCCCCTTCCTACTTGCACTCATTATTTGCTTCCAGTCCACAGCCTTGTAATGGTTTTCTGTTTCCTACCCTCACCTCCTCTCACACCCAAAAATATTTCTTCTATGCTCCACGCTCTTACCACCGCCTCCACATCTCTTCCCACGTTACTGTCGCTTTCTCTCTGCCCCATCCTTATTTACTGGACACTGTCTGCTACGAAGACTAGTATGTCTGCTATGAAAAGTAATATGCTCTCCTTGGTATTTCGGGCACATCAGCCTGTCCAGGAATCTTCATTCTCAAATGGCTGTCACTCAGACCCTTTTCATGAGCCCAGAAAACAAGCCTCTTAGCTGAGGCTAGTTAAGGGGTCGATGGAGGATGTGAGCGTGTTTGTAAAACATGAAGTCCTTGGTGTGTGCTGGCACAGAGGATACATATTTATAGGTCAAAGAAAAAAAAAAAAAGACTCAGTACCAACAAAGAATTTCAAGCATAAAAATGAGAACATTTTTCAATTATGTGTTGTGATGTATATGCCCAGGGGTGTAACATGTATGTGGTGCACGTGATAGGTGTGTTGATGATAAGAAATGTTTTCAGCTCCTGCTGATTTTTTCCTTACCCCTAGGACTTGTTATAGAAGAAAATAGATTTCCAAAAATCTATTACAAAAAAATAGAGTAAGAAAGTTAAATTTAAATTCGCATTTAAGATATGCAAAAGAAATTTAGCCTTGGATCACAGTTCAGTTGTAACTAAATTTCTTCTGGCTTTTTTAAAGACAGCAACTTCATATATTTTACAAACTAAATAAGCTTATATGGAAAATTAACCTCTATGTATTGCAAATTTGTAAGACATTTTAGCCTTTCCTTCTGGAATCAACTAACCTCACCGATTAGTCACATAGGAAAAAATTTTTTCAAAGCTTCCCTCCAAAGAACATTTGTGTCTGAATGATGAGAGACCTAAAGGTTGAACCAGTCAAATGTTCTCCAAATCCTGAGTAAATAAGCTTTGTGTTGGAGAGGAGTTGTCTTCAGCCCCCACAAAGGAATTTCAAAGGTGTGAGTTACTCAATGTACTTATATTTTTCAACAGAAATAACAGATGTTCTCAAGTTTCTCCAAGCTGTGACTCCAACTGTTGTGCTGAAAAAAGTCATGACCCAGCTCCTACAAACATATTAAAACTGATTTTATTTCACTTTACATTTTATTAGCCAATTGCTCTATTTATACCATTAAACATGATGCTTTCAACGACAAAGGGACTCATCACACACTAATTGAAACCAATGTCAACACTCCAACTGGGTGCCAGAGTCCTTTACAAACATTTGCAAGCATACTCAACGAACTCATGTATAAAAAAGTACAAACTTTGCATAATCTCTAATGTCTTGTGGTATTCGGAATACCAAAATAATAAGCACGGGAACCAAAGCAGTTTGTTCAAGGATCTGTCCCTTTCCTGTCACATCCCAGAACTATAAGGTTAGACCTGCCTTCTCTCTGTTTTATAAAAGAGATTTTATTAGATGCCTGCTTGAATAAAGCATATATGAATCAGTGATGCAACCATGGTATAAAGCTCATGAACTGCTCATTTAGTGCAGAACAAGAATAAATCAAGTTCACAGTGGATAAGTGTACTTTAATAATACACAACTACCATTTGCATGTCTTCTTTTGGCCACCTCATCCCCTATCTGTGAGCTTGACAAGAGGTAGTACATGATGTGCAATTTCTGAATTAGGCTTATACCAACTGGTCGTCTAGCATACCTTAGGGAAGTGGTAATAGCTGAGATCCTTCCAAAATCTTTTCACCATGGGAGCCCACATGTGATTTTCTCCCTACCCACCTGTCAAAATTCACAAAACTTCCATGATTCCTACTGGTTTTGATATTTAAAAACAAATTTCTTCTCAAACTTGGCAGAAACTGGTCCATAGATTCAAAATTTGTTATGGACAGATGGATAGACAAAGAACATGAAACGAGGTAATATAGTATTGCGCAAAATTAATGCAGCCCATGCTGAATACATTAAAATTGCCTGATTGACAGACCCTGGAAAGCAATTACAACAGTGAAATCATTAACTAGTACTGTGTTAACTCTGTGGAGCTCTGCAAACAAAGATTCGGTTTTAGTTTGTCAGTGACCTAAAAGAATAGTGTCTTTCTCTTCAGGATTTATGGGCTGAAATACTAAAAGAGTTTATTATCCAAGTCAGACAAGTCTGTCACAGTAAAGGCTTCATTTAAAATCTCTCTTGATAACACTAGTTGCTTGTTACAACCATATTCATAATCCCAAAAAACTTTCTTAAGCACAATACAGGTTGCACTTTGTTACTTTAGGAGATACCAGATGATTACAAGCCACTAAAAAGTATACTTAATTTTGTCTCTCAAAGCAAATTACACAATTTTTAGTTTAATATAAAGTCAGATAAAGAATGCCTGTCTTCTTACAGCATTGTCTCAATCAAAATATAGTTTTGAAGAAAACAAAATGTCTTGACTGCTGACAATCGAACTGATTTTCTAGAAAATAATTTCTCTAGTGCTTTGTCTCCTACACACACCAGACAAATATTCAGAGTCCCAGCTCTACACATTCATGGCTAAAAAGACATGAATGCATAGCCTTTGAGACTTTTTCACATAAAGAAGGAGGGAGCTTACAGAAGAAGGGACTTCCTTACCTGTAGTCAGAGAGGTTTTGTCTGTGTATGGTTTATTCATATAGTGTGTACGTTATTTGAACGACTTCAGACAAAGGCTTTTTTACTATGTACCTGCTAGAATAAACACTTAACATCCAGATGATTAATAGGGTTTGCAGCTTAGGAATCAAGTCTTTCTGCATACTAAAGAGTCAACTATCTAGCGGTGTTTATTGGGTGTATAATCTACCTTTTAAAAGCATAAATATTCTGAAACTTCATGGCCTATCACCTTAATTAGCCAAACTACTAGAAAATTAAAGAGACATTTTATTATCACTGCTTTTTGTTCCTGAGTGCTAGAAAAAAGTTGCCTTTCATTGCCTGCATGGAGAAATTACTAAGAAATCTACTGAAAATTTTGCTGAGAATTGTACTCAAAGCACCGATATTAAACTTCATATCAGTGAATGCCATCAGGGAGTGATCACCATCCCAGAGGGACTAAAGCCCTCTACTCTCAACCGGCATGTGTGTTCACGCTACTCGGGCTCCAGTCTTACTGAAGGCTTTGAGAGTAGTTTTTGCCCTTTCACTATTAAATTCATAGACTCTCTTGTGATTAGTCCAACAGCATGCAAATAATAGCTGGGTATTTTTAAAGATATATATAACCACTGTGAACTTGATTGAGTCATGCCCTGCACTGGGCTCATTTTAAATCAGTAATTCATGAGCTTTATTTCATGGTTGCATCACTGGTTCACATGCGTTTTATTCAAGTAGGAATCTGATAATACTTATTTTATAAAACAGAGAAGATGTCTACCTTATAGTTTTGGGGTGTAACTAGAAAAGGAGAGATCCTTGACAAACTGCTTTGTTTCCTGTACCCATTATTTGGTATTCTGAATACTTCAAGATGTTAGAGATTATGCAAAGACTGGACCTCTTTAAACTAGAGGCATTATGAGGTAATAAAATCATGGAAAACACAGAAAGGAGGCAGGCTTATTGCTGGGAGCTGTGACATAGCAAACAACTATATAGAAAAACAGGTTTGTTTGCTTCCCATACATCTCTTTTATGTAGGCTGCCATACAAAATAAAACAAATGCCTGACATAAACTCTAGTGTATTATGTCAATAGAGTCATCTTTATTAAATGTACTTGTAATCTTGCCAGAGAACAGTATCAAAGTTGTTTGACAAGACCCATTTTTCCTGAATAAAACAGGCACTTTATGGTCATGAATGAAAATGTGGTATTCTTGCTGTTAAATATTGAAAGCATGTAGATCTTGCAGTTCTCCAGCTTTCTGTCCACCTCTCACTGATGTCTTAAGTCTCTAAGAATCTTAACTTGCATACCTTGGTTATTAGCCTAAATTCTGCTCCAGTCGCATCACTTCCAATTGCTTTTTGGAAGGTATAACTTACAACAGAATATTCACTTTTCTCTACCTACACATGAGGTGATAAAATAACGGATTTTCCAAAAGGAACAGAAACAGGGGAAAAAATGTCATTTTATATTAGCTCTCCATAAAACAGAACTGTGCAGAACCACATGTAGCCCCATTCTAAAACCAAAATTCTAAACAGATGTGGCCAGATGTTTGTCCCATCAGCATTGTGAGTGAATTCAATTGTGATGCTGGTAAGGGACCTGTAAAAAAACACCAGTGTGCCCCCATCACACCATCCTGAGCATGGTTCTCACTGAGTGAGACAAACAGGGTGACTACAGCCCTTCAGGGTGCAATCTGGTAATATTACTAAGCCAGTAACAGTCATCTGCCACAAAAGGCACAGTCCCGGCCTCCCTCTTGCTCTCTTAGTCCCTAGTGGCAAATTTGTTCCTGGAATCAACAGATTTAAGCAACTTCAGTATGGCAAATTAAACATCCTGTGTTGGAGCTACTTCCTGGAAGGTTGTTACTTAAAAACAAGACAAATAATTCGGTTTACTCTGTTTTTATTATTAATACTGCTCTGAATATCACACATAAACCCACCCTCATTGTAGCTTGCACTGTATAGGCATAAAAAAAAAGAGAGACTGTTTTAACTTTGACATGCTTATTATTTATTACTAGGCTTATAGAGAGAAGATTAGCAGGAAGAAGATGTGATACCAGTTCATATGAAAAAGTATATCTAGCAAAACAGTTATGTAGCTATGCTTGGACTCTGACAAACCTTAGGGAAGAGACAAGATGCTTGAAAAAGCAGAGGAAGATGGACTTCAGGGTATTTACACATATTTTGTGCTATGCATAATCAGCAGCATGGGTGAAAGCATGAAAGTCAATGTACAAGAGTGCTTTAAAAGACTGGCATCATTTATATAATGGCAGTGAGGTGACTACTTCTTGCTGTTGTAGAGGAGACATGGCTTGAAAAGTAAAGAGAAGTCATTTGTATTTCACACAGTGAAGAAAAGGGAGCCAATGGCATTGTGCAAAAAAGAGGAGTGACAGGACTGGGACAATGAGCAAAGAAAATGACCTTTACAATTGGATTGAAAGACAATGAAAGTGTTGTGAAGTGCATATATATTATGCACATAGCTCCCAGCAGGTTGTCCTGGGGGGAGGGAGGCAGCAGGCCATGGGACCTGAGAAGGTAAGCAAGACATACCTGAAAAAGATAAAGAACAGTAACAGGACAAAAATCAACTGTTGAAAACAGACTACAGCCCACAGACTAACAACTTGAACAGCTGGTTTGGATGAGACAGGAGCCAACACAAATACATCCTACCATTAAGTGTCCTGTAATTAAAGTTTGGAAATACTTCATAAGAAATTCATACAAATCTGAGACTGCAGTCTGCAAAGCAGCAGTAATGAAGACTCACTCAGAAACAGTGTCAGTCCTGAAACACTTAAGCACATGCTGAACTTCAGGTAAATGGGACAGTTCTTGGTGTTTGCTTTCTTAAAGCAGAGGTGAACCTCAATTAAGTTTAAAGCAATTGCATTATAGTTACTGTCTTTCTCCCAGCGTCTCTACAGTTTTCCCATTGGGACTTAAAAACTGTGAGCACACAGAGATGAGCACACAGAGATGAAGGACGAGTCTTAAGAAAAGGCCTGTCTCCTGCCAGAACTCTTAAGCACTGATTTGGGGATACAAAGAAGATGTGCATTTGGATTAGCAGGCTACCCATGGATTCTCCCAGTATACTGAATTCTCCTGGATTGTAAGGGTCTAGGTATAGCATAAACAGTAAAGCAGTTCCTGCTTTGTCCAAGAAAAAAAACACCTTTATTTTCTCATTCTCTCCAGGTGTTGTTCTGCCAGGGAAAAGGGATTTGCCGTAAGCCTTTAAGTGTTGTACACTGACCAAATTCTATATTAAAAAGTTCCATGTGGACAAATCAAACTACAGCACACATTTAGAGAGACTCGGGAGACCTACAGGAGTACTTTCATGCAGTGACAGCAAAGAGTACTCTGATAGCTAGCAAAATTCAGCTGTGAGCTGCTAATTATCATGTGCTCCAAACCTCTTCACAGACTAAAACCCTCTGCAGTTGAAGCTCTGCAGTCTCTGAAAAGCTTATCTGGAGTTTATCCTCTGGAGGCTGTGGGAGAAAGGGAGTGACCCTTCCCTGACTAATTATGGAGCTTTATCTGCCTTCTCAGATGGAAGAAGAAATTTCAGTTTTGAAAGATTTTATATAGTCTTGTCGTATTTTTTGCTGCTTTAAAAAAAATAATTACTCAGTTTTGCACTTGAATAATTACTCAGTTTTATTTACTCAGTCTTGCTTTTTGAGGTGTAGGGCTCTAAGAAATGATCCATCATCCTTTTCCCAGGAGGAGAAAAGGTTGCCCTGGTATAATCAATGCCTCTTTCTGTCCCTGCATACAGCCTGGTGGTTTGAGCCCAAGCTGTATCCAGCCTGGGAAGAAATGGTACCACCGCGAGGTTGCCTTATAGTGGGGAGATGCGCCACCTTTCCAGCATGGCCTGTAAGGAATCAAAGCCAGGATTACCCTGTGCTACTAGCTCACAGCACTAACAATGTGAAATAGTCCTCTAAATCTTTAATATTCTGCATCCTATGCCTTGTTAGGGTTTCCCCCCTTTCCTTTTCTAGGACTAGAATCAATTTGTGTTTTGTTCTGATCTACAAGTCTATGAACTTCTAAATACACAGCCATCAGGTCTTGCAGACAGTTCTTTATGACAGTTCGTCTGGGTTGTCTGGCAGGCTTTCACATGACACTGTCTTCTCAGCATAGTAATGTTTCGTCTGGTCTTTGGTGGAACGCAGATAGTTTTGATATCTTTGTTCATTATCTGCTAAATGCATTTATTGAGCAACACTTCTTACCTAAATAAAAGCATAGCTCTACATTTGGCATTCATTTCTTACCAACAGATTCCCTCTTACTGAATTATGGAACGGTTGCATTATCTTAATTCTCTCTATACTGTAGTGTTTTTCTTTAAGAAAGGGGTTTTGTTTCCTCAATCTTTGCTAGATTAAATCTGATCACTTTTAAGCCACTGTTCTGCATTTAAATATAAGGACAAGAAAAGAGAAAATACCCTTCTACAAACTCATCAGGAGTTTGCATCTTGGAGATAATTTATTTTATTGTTTTACTGTATTCAGCAAATAGAAAACCACAAGCTTGTGCTTACGGTATCTGCAGTCAAGGCTCTAGCTTGTAAATAAAATGAGTAACACGGTAGCTCTAAGTTTAATATTTTGCTTGTGTTGTTGCCAGCTCCCTCTTGTTTGTGTAAATGATCTCCATGCACTCACTGTAGAAACAAACCTCTGGTGCTGGCCCAGCATAAGAATGTATTCCATTTTTGCCCCAGTGTTAGATTTTGAGTTCCTGTCTGCAATAATTAATTATAAACCATTGCTCCCAGGCCACCTTCTCTATTGCTGTTTTCTAAACAGCAGCTCCTAATTTTGTATATATAATGATTATTATTTCTTCCCAGGTGTATTACCTTACATTTATCTATATTAAATCTCATTTATCTTTCCTCTGTCCATCTCTCACAAGCTGTCCCTAACCTTATTCTCCAGCAAGGAGAGATCCTTTCTCAGAGCTGCTTTGTTTACGGGATGCATTGCTGGAAGCGCGTAATGGGTAAAATAATTGTGTAGCTCTTCTACACTTTTCATTTCCTCTTTTCTGCATTCCGATTCTGCCCCCTCTGATGTAGTCATTGACTTCAATTCAATCAAGAACAAGCATTTAAAGAGCTGGCCCATTGTCTGGATAATGGCAGTAGTCCAGTTATTGAAATTTCTTAATCCTTTGTTTGGATTAAATTTCTTGTTCTCTTCTGAAACAGGCATGGGGGATGAGAGAAGAGATTAAACTATATTACACTGCATCTCAAGCCTACAAAAAATATTTCATAAAAGTGACTTGTTAATACTCTCAGTGTCTGCTGTATTTCTGCACCTGAAGGGGGTTGTCTAATTTCATGCCAGCACTTTTATTTTGGCCTGTTTGGATTCAGTTGTGTCTCTACTGGACTTACGTTTGATTTTTAGCTGACAGATTTTTGGTTCTGGACTACCTTTTGGCACAGCAGCCCCAGTACCCTACATCATCATTGATTTGTACCCTGATGTCTCTCAAGTCTTCTGTAATTCTCTCTGCATATCAGCAAAATGACGATGAACTAGCTGAAAGAAACCCTTTGGGGTTTAGATAGCCTTTGACAAAATCTTGCCCAGGAAGTAATTTGCCTGATCCCAGCCAGCAGCCTAACTGAATCTGGGCAAGCCCCTCATACAGATGAGAAAGTGAATCTTTTCCACCAGTGTCACTTGAAATGTTCTTGAAATGGTCCATAGACGACAACAGTTGCTGCAGTAGCCTACTCGGGGTTTGGGAGTTCCTGCCCCCTTCCTGGCTTTGGCACTAATGATCATGCAGTCCCGCAGGGAGTCAGCTCAGCAATGATGCTAATTAATTACTGCAGACAGGAGCTCAAAATGTAATGTTGTTGAAAAAAATCAAATGCCTGTGCTGTTTTGTCTGCAGCTGGTCTCTAATGGCTGCATTTGGGGAAAATCTTTAGCACAGCTAAGAGCAAAAGCGCTCTCTCTCTCACTGCTGTTAAAGAAATACAGTAGTGAAGGGCTAGAAGAGTAGCAAATGCAACAAATTAGAAAGTGGTTAAAGTAACTTACAGGATAAAGAAAAATTAGTTCTTGACAGTTTTAACAGTAGGGTGCTCTTAGAAAGGATACTGCTAGAAACATAAGACTGGAAGAGACCAGCCAGGTTACTGAGTCAGTCCCTGCAAACACAAGCTGTCATTCAATAATCACTGAGTCTAGAATGATCCACAGAATATCAACTCCGCATGCCTCCATACATAACAGGCCTTTTTCAACATCTTTACAACAATCTTAAGAACTACTGTGAACACAAAAAGTCACATCAGTAATGTGCTTCAGGAAAAGAACAAATGAAATCATGGACATTGTCATTGTCTGAGGACACAGGTTCATGATCCAGCCTTTCTCCCTTCCCCTTCTCACCACATGTACCACCACACTGCATCAGCTCAGGTCGCAAGTTTGGCTGAAAACTCACTGTATAAAATAATGATTCACTTTCAGCCACATCAGCTCCCTGAAACCAGTCGAAAATGTGCAGCTCTTTTTTGGCAAGCTTAGTTCTTGGCTGCAAAGCTCCCTGGACCAACCTACTGCTCAGCTGCAAAAATACCAGGAGGGACCATGATAGCTCTGACTTAGATAAGGATAAACTGCTATGGAACTGCACTCCAGAGATGAAATTTCTCATTGCAGCAAAGCCAACCAAATGGCTACCTGCCACTGAAAGGAGCAGTTCCATACAAGTCTGCCACAACTGGCACTGCTACTCAATCAACCATTCAATAACTACTCACTTTTTATGGTGAGGTTTTTTTTTCCTCTAGTTCAGCTTGCCATGGCCACCAGAAAAGTGGAAATGCATGGCCAAGGAGGAGGGGGAGAAGTAGAATGACCTCACTTTTTTGTACTGGCAAACTGCTAGAGTTGTGTGGTTGCATTGCAAAGCCATGCTGCATAAGCAGTTTCCTTCAAATCCTCGTATCTGCCCCTGTACCATTTGTGTGCCAGCATCTGGTCATATAGCCTTGTAATGGACAGAATCAAGGACCTAATTAAACTCAAGAAGTCTGGAGGAAAAAAAAAGCACTTTTTTCAGCCAGAGGTGTTCCTTGATTGAGTTCACATTAGAGCTGAACAAGATTTGCCTGCATGATAGCAGAACAAGAAAAAGTGGATAGTTGTAGTAGATAAGGTGTTGGAGGAGCTGTGGACAAAATTTTCAGATGATCTGAGGAGATCCATTCCTGAGCAAGTGTTGGTGATAGCCTGCTTCAAGCACAGAGCTGGACTAGGTGACTTCCAGATGTCCCTCCCGAACAACATTTCTGTGATTTTAGAATTCCCTACTACAGGAATTAAAAGCCATACACCAGTACTCACAGCAGTTTTTGTACATGTGCTAAATGAACTATACTATCAAGTGCATTTTAAACCTACACAACCTATTAATGACAATGTTTCTCTTACCAGTTTTTCATGTGTCCAGACTTAAGGCAGCTGGCTCTGTTAAATTTCAGCTCTTCTTGGAGAAAACTCCTAACTGGGTGCTATTTCCACTCTCCTGCTGTCCAGGAAAGCAGTTACTCAGAGCTTTCTCAGGACTGCCACTGCGCTCTCTCAGTGCTTCTTTGCCTTTATTCCTCCCTTAGTTCTTCTACTCCGAGCACAGCAAGAGAATAGTTCCTCTGCTTCTCTTCCTAATGTAGGACCTCTCCTACAGGAAGGACAAAATTCACTCTTTACAACGTAGCCTTTCCCTCTTTATTTAGAAAATATGGGATCTACCATCTTATTGGTAGGATTATGGATCATCTAAATAGCAAAAAGGGACATAATATGACAGAAGGTCTGGCAGGCATTGTTCCTTTAACTTACAGCACGCATTAGGTAACGCAAACACACATTCAGAGTGCAAGTGTCACGCCTCCACAGTTCTAAGGACTGTGTCTACCAATCCGTTGATACATGCGATGTATCCAGCAAATGCCAGCTGTAATGTATAATAAGTGTTCATCAGCTGTATGAAAAAAGGAAGTAACTATTAGGACGTGACCTTGCTGTACACAGAGCATCAGAAAAAAAAGTGCTCATGATTCAAGAAGAATATGTAAACTCTAGAAAAAATTCAGACCGAGGCCAGCAAAAATGATGCAGATGTTGAAAAACCATCTCTAGGGTATAAGGTTTAAGAAATCTATTAAATCTTTCAGAGAAGAGTGGTGACTGGATCACTGTGCGCAGATATATACATATGGAAAAGATACTTGGTAGTAGGGGGAGCTTTTCAGTCATGCAGACAGAAACACAACAAGATCTAATGTCTGGAAACTGGAGTTAGACAAATTCAAGATTGCAATAAGATGCAATTTCTTAACAGTGCTGGTAACTAAACTCTGGAACAACTTATCAGGGGAGGTGGCAGAGTCACCATTGCTTGGAGTCTTTAAGGCAAAATGAGGTATTTTTCCAGGAGACATACTTCAGTCCAGCCTCTAGGAAAACTCCTAAAGGAGATTAAGCAAAATGATCACTGAGGTTGCTTATAGCTTTCCAGCCAGGAAGCCTTTTCATACAAGTCTATGAATGCACCCCAACAGAGTGCCTGCTATGTTGTTTGAGTTGGGGAACTGAGGCTGGGCCTACAGTATCAAATTTATAATGTCCCTTCTGGAAGAAATAGTGCCCTTGTATCCCAGGCACAAATTTGATCTAAATATTTAACATCTGCTAGCAGCAGATGGATTTTTTTAAATTTAAACAAACAAACAAACAAAAAACCCCAAACAAAACAGAAATCAAACATATACTGCCTGTAAATATTTACGTAATTTTCATGGATACTATTGGCTTTTGTGTGTCTCCCTTTAAAAGCATTTTGCTAAGTGCCATGACTTTAAAAGTCAGAGATATCTAGCTGTGCATGCATAAATTTTCCTGGCAGACACAGTGGAAAAAAACTAATTGAAGATAGCATCAAAAAGGATTAAAAAAAAAAAAAAGAAGAAGAAGAAAAAAATACCCAACTTTGTTTTCTTGACTACTTACTCTGTGTGAGCCTTTCGCTTAGCAATATTATTTTTTAAGATCTATATCCCTGCTATTGTGTGCTCACTATTACTGTCATACCTTGGATAAAAAAAAAATAGGTTGATGACATTATAAAGTTTACAATGATTGCTCAAATCTTCAGGGAACCGGATCCCTCCCTGTGACATTAAACAATTTAGAAAACACCAGGAACAACAATTCCAATATCAAGAATCTATTAATTTTCATCATTTTCATAATTTCACAGGTGTCAAATCTTAATCCATTACGCCCAAGTATATTATGCTGCATAGTTCCTCGCTGACTTGTCATGTGCTAATTATTGATGGTTCACTACATTCTAATAAAACCTCTATCTCATCTGTCTGTCAAACGGAAATGAAATAACAGAGAGAAGTTGCCAAAACGACACTTGAGATCCTTTAAAAAATACAAAAGAGGAGAAAGATGTTCTATTATCCTCCATCCCATAGGTGATTCTGAACACTGCCTCTTGAACAATGTTTTTGTTTTGCTTCTTCAGTTTACCTTTTCTTACTAATAAGCACCAGCCTTCATACAAATATCAACCTGAATCTCCAAATTATTTTGAAAGAATGCTATGTTTATGGATATATTAATCAGTTATTTGAAAAGACAGCAATTCTGCTGTCAATGCATTGGGAATACACTTGCCACCCAGTTACACAGACACAGAATTTATGCTGTAGTCACGATTGTATCTCTAACCTGAAACATTGCTTTGTCCCACTGAAGGGGAAGGTAGGTCTCCTGATAAATGTACTGGAGGAGGCTGTGCTTTGCTCTTTGCCACACTGCTGTCTGCCTCCATGACCTTGCAGTAGATTCATAATTTCTGTAAGGTTATTGTGAAAAAATAACTATGCCCTTCTTTCCTGCTCCTCTCAGTACTTACATTCTTAAGTAACCGGAACAGTTTTAAGAAGCAGCTACACTGGATGTCCATTATTCCACAGCAACAACTCACAGCCTGAAATACACACTTAAAAAGGGCATCTTCTGTTTTTACCAAGAGGGAGGTAATCCCTGGCACAAAGCCACATCTGACACCTCTGTGTAACAAACGCATCTGTTACTGCAGCTAAACCCTACAGGGTTAATGAACAAAGAGGCCACTGGCAAACAATTTCTCTCTCTGGATGTGCACATATGGCTTGATGCAGCAGTATGTGCAGAATCCTCGAGCCAGGTCTGAGCCAGAGTCACAAGCACCGTGTATTTGCATGACCACAGTGTTGTATCTAACCTAATTAGCACCATATCCAACCTAATTAGCACCACCTACCAACAGGGTTAAGTACTTTGGGTGCAGCAGAACTCATATGCAAGTCTACAGCTGCTGCTTTCTATTCTGCAAGTAACTGGATGAGTATGGGCTCTGTTAAATCCTGTGCTCTGTTGCATGGTGTAGAGGTGCCCTCTGTCATAATTTTTTTAAATAGCAAACAGATAATTTTATTTTACTGCTTCCAAGGCAATGTGAAGCTTCACTCACTGCTGTTTTCCATAAATTTTCTATTTAACTGAATAGGAACAAAATGCTTAGCATACCAAAATACTAGGATAAAATATGTTTAGGATATGCTTCTACATGTGTCTAAAAAGAACCCAAACAATGAAAACAACTAGGTGAAAAGAAATCCCTAAGTCTCTGTGCTCAGCTGCTCAAGTAAGCGCTGACTCTCTGCTATCTTGTCTCTGGGGCACTAATTTACAATTCTGTAAGATGTTACTGTAAACTGCTTAGTAGCAATGCTATGTCCATTTGCACAAGCATGAATGATGATCCAAGGTGTGAAGCAACAGAAAATCAGCCTCTGGTATTTATATATGACCTTAGGGAAGTACATCTCCTTCAGGGCATAGCTTTGGGAACATTTGTTTTTCAAAAAAAAAAAGATTCTGTGGCAGTTTAATCCCTTTTTGCTTCTTAGATAAACTGATAGAGTCTGCCCATTTCAAGCTAATACATGGACACATTAAATGTAGTAATGAAACCCAAAATTACTACAAGCAAATAAACTGGGCATTATCAGCTGGCAGTTTAACACATGTCATGGTAGAAGAAATCTTGAGAGATTTGAAGGATGCAGCAATTGCTTCAGGGAGGGTATTCCATATGTTGAGGGTGACCAAAAGGACATCATTAAAACAGCTACGAGAAAAGCAGATGGAACAGATATGGAGACTGAGAGAGAAGAGGACAGCAGATGACAGGAAAAGGCAAAGTTGTGAAGTGTTGTGGTGCAATTGAGAACGCATTTGAGCTGAGAGAGCATCCAGCTGCAGCTGAGCGGGTGGGCTCCATGGAGACTCCATGGACACTCAGCAGAACAGCCAGGCAAACCCTTAGACGTGAATGCTTCTGTGCCAGGTTAGTTCCCACAACTGGCTCACCTGGGTGAGATAAGCACCGGGGTGTCGGCACAAGGGAAGTGCCAGGAACCAGCCCATGATAAGGGGTGGGGAAGGAGGTGCAGCACTACCCTTTCGGCAGCAGCTAGCTATTAGCTTGGCTTAGCTCTATTATCAAAATCAGGTCACAGCTCGACAGCTAGCAACTGCGCTACATAGACCAGCATAAGCCACTGCTGCTCTGCAACCCCGTGTCTCTGCCCCAAACCTGACCCCTCAGTTGCACCAGCAGAAGTGCTGCCTGATAGACTAGACTGGAGAAATAAACTGGTTGAAAAGGCTGCCTCTCCTCCCTCCCCTATGCTGCTTTTCAGCCAAATCGGGTTCCTAGTCTGGTTTACCACACAGCTGAACAAAACAACCATGCCAGCAAATTAGCAGGCATATCAAAGCGACAGGAGTGAATGGCTGGGAGCAGAGACTGTCTTAGGCCAGCACAGCTGCCAAAAAAAATGTCAGACTGCACTCTCAGAGGGCTAGAGGGCTTGAAGAGACAGGGAAATCTATGGAGATATACTAAAGAGGTAAGTACAAAAAGGAGCCACAGAAATAGGCCAGGGAGATAAGTGCAAGAATAGTGTTTCAAGGGACCTTTTTGACAGGTCAGGTCAGGCGTAGGAAAAAAAGCTGTCATAAGCAGGATGAGAGATAACAAAAACCTAAAAAAGCATATCTGTGATGCGGACAGAGATAAGAGACTTTAGAGAAAAAAAAAAACAAAATTCATATACATCAAGATAAACAGGTCAAAAAAGAGAGTGGAGTCAAAGATGACTCCCAGGTTATAGGTCTGATTGACAGAGAGTAATTGTGTGCCTTCCAGGCAGGATCACGAAGTCCCTACCCAGGAAAAAACAAGGGTCCTTGTGTGGGAACTGCAGATGGAGTTTCAAGTCGTGATGTTCTCTGAAACACTATACGACGTTTCCTCAACAGGTGGAAGCTTTTAATTTTGCATAAATTCCTATGTAGTTTTTTTAAATGAGCTTAAAAGCTAACATCCTTGCACTTCCTCATAATGGTAGAAGTGGCCAGTATTGACAGCATTGCCATGGAGGACAGGGACCAAAAATTCTTCAGACATTTTGTAAACCTTCATATAAGAATCCAGAATGGGCCAAAGCCACATATTTTAGCCTTTACATTTTTGAGGGAAGAAGGGGCATTCAGATTCAGGAGCCTTGACTCTGCCTCCACTGTCATTTTGCTACTGTCGAAACCTAGAACTATAACTAGGAGTGTTTAAGAGTTGGTTTTGATGACGAATTATTACATCAGGATGGAAAATGAGTCCACATTTGTCTATTTCAGTAATGGAATAAAAAAGTAAGCCTCTCTCACTTTTAGGAGTTATACTCAACTTCTGGAGATATTTCCATGCAATCTTGTCTCCTTCAGTGCCATCAAGTGGAATTAATGTGAAATATCATGCCTATGCACAGGGAGGATATACAAAAATACTACAGCACACAAAACAGCTCTATATTTTCAGGAGGTGCTGTTCATACCAGGTAAATTGCAGGTTGTCAGGGATATTGGTATAACAATAATGAAAAACAGAACCATGATTTTCAATAGCAATAATTCAAATTAGATCTGACATTGTTGCCTGGAGTCTCCAGAAAGCTCCTTATATCATTTCCAAAATAGTTATTTGTGTCTGAAAAATATGTAGCACATACAAAATTCATACTGGTACAGCATGGTATAAAGATTTAATAGCAACCATTTGTGTAATGCACCTATCCAAAACCCAAGCCAATAAAATATTAGTTGTAATTTTTCTTTTCCTCCAAGGCATGAATAGTTTGGCTGAAGGAACAGGGGTATCTAGATTTATAGGTGCTCACACTCTCAATAATACAAGTATTTTTAAAACTTATTCACACATATCTATATTGTATTACATGTGCGTATGTGGACTTGCATATGTGTTGTATACATATATATATACACACACACAAATAAAAGTTCAGTAGTTACAGCCTCATAATAGATTCTTTTTTCAGATAAGACCTCCTTGCCCTTTTAGTGCTTTCCTGAATCCTCTTGAATTACAATGAACTCATGCCAATATTTGCATTAAGATTCCTAAGGCTGTTTTCTTGCTTTTTCCAACGCCAGGGTACAGCTGTCTGTACCAAGGCCTAAGGCTTCCTACCTAAAAACTCTTCAAAGGTGGCTTACATGATGGATTTCTGCAAACAAATGGATTTCTACCTCTTTTGTTCCTTTATAGCACACAGAAAAGACAAGAAAATGTCTTACACTAAATTAAAATGGCAGAATATTTTCTTGGTCTTACTTACCCTAGCAGATGTCTACTGCAATGGAAAAAAACATTGAAATGCTAATGTCTCTGTGCTTGCCGAGTTTTAACTTCCCTTTCTCTGAGTCTCTGTTAAAATCCCAGTGGTTCCTGTGTCAATGCTCCCCTTCCCATCACAGCTTGTCCCTTTGCTCAGAGTCAAGATTTGATTCTGTTTGATTTTATCTGCTCTACCAACGTGGTCTCATTCTTCTGGTTTCCTCCCTGGCTTTCACATCTATCCTCTTTCATTTCTCTTAGTCATAGGCTCCTGGCATACAGTCCTGCTCCGATTCCTCATCTATATGTACTTGTCCCCTTGCCTTGAACTCGTTCTCCTTCATTTCTCCTTGATAATTTAATTTCCTTCCTCACCTAATCCCTGTATCCTATTCCTATTACTCTCACGTTATGCTTTTCTACCCCCTAGCAGTTTCAGTCTCAGCATTATCCCCTGCCTCCGTACTTACTGTTTCCCTCCCCTCAGGCAGGTCCTTGTCCCCTCACCATTCATTATCAGACACACTCAAGCACCTGTGAAGAGGAGAAAAACAGTAGCTTTTTGGGAGCACAGGGGATGCTCTCCACAGCCTCACTCTCAGTCCGGAGACACACCCCAGTCCACAGTGGCAAACAGAGGTTTATTTTTGGCCCTGCAGCCCGCAACTAGGGTAGAACTGACTGCAGTAGTAGCAAGGATGGTGGCGACACATGCTAAGTCAGAAATGTGGAAAATTCATTTCTTCAAAGGCTTATAAATTATGCTAAGTGTAGTCAGAACATCAGACACACTCCTCCCAGTTCAGTTTTTCATGACAAACTCCAAGTCTGCTCTAGAGCATAAAGGCAGTTAAGCACTTCAAAGAGAACATCTCCACAATATCTTATCCTAGACAAAGCCCCTTCTTTCCTGCCTTTCTTCTTAAATCATGTTTGGTAGCCGTAAACTCACCCTAAACTTCCATCCTTGGTATGGAAAATTTCACGCCAGGCCATGGCCGTTTAGCAAGTGGTATACTACCTAAAGCATAGTTTAGCTAGCAAAATTTAGCAAGTGATATGCTACGTTTAGCTGTAGTTAAAGCTTAACAAACTCATTTAAAGGAAAACAACTGACAACTCTATTGTAGGCATTGTTATATATTTCAAGTATAGCACATTACTAAATACAAAATAGTATTTAAGCTAGTAGTAAGAGCACATATGTGTAAAGGAAAATGATTATCAGTTAAGCTTTTCATTTTTACCTTTATTTTTATCCACTGTAATTACACAATACAATTTCCTCAGTTGAGAAATCTTGGAAGAGTGGATGATTTTGTAATCCAGAGCTGCTTCCAGTAGCATAACAACAGTTGCGTAACTGTGGTGAAATAAAAACACGTGTTTACTCCAACTTCCCTTCCACTGACAAGCCTACATAGTCATTAATGCTTTTTTAGCAAGTATTTTCTTTTATTCCAAGGATTAGTTTACTGAACTGTAATGACTGGCAACCTTGGTACATGCAGACACATCTCCCTGGAAGTGCTGTCTCTTGCCTGGCTAGGAGACCTTCCACGATCTGCTCTGGCAGAACATGTACATGATCTTAAGAAACAGCAAAATGTCTCTTCCCCATCCTTCTTCAAGCTGCATTTCTAATGAACTTAAGCCAGAGCTCTCAAGTGTTTACTTATTACTTATAGCAGGGACCAACCTACAGATGGTGCTCAGAGGATTTATTATGCCAGGCCAGTAAGATCCCACTGTTATTGCCTTTCTGCGGCAATAACTCTGAGCTTTATCTTTGCATTGCTGTGATGTTAAGGGCACACTTCTCATATTAAGCTGAATAAAGAGTGTCACTATATATTAACCTTACTGCACAGAACATAATTGAACTCAATGGGGCTACTGCCCTCTGTGTTTCAGCAGGACTTGACTTTGAAGAAATAATAATTCACTGGTTTACAAAGGCAGAAATAAACTTTATTATACAGGAAGTGCTGGCGCAATACTGTGATTATAGGCACTGGCATGATTCACCTCGGGATTTTAGTTATACCTTGCCAAAAGAAGCTATTATCAAGCCCCAAATGACTCTAACAACACTACTATCAATGTGGCATTTAGAAGTTCCTTCCCTAGTGGGAACAAAACCATCTCTTTTCTTCCAGTGTTGAAAATTAAATGCACAGTATTAGTACCATCACTGAGGTGTTTAACTTCAAAATTGCCTTTCCTGGTGAGAATGAAAATGCTAGTTGTTTCCTTTTTTAAAATTAACAGCAGTGTTTTTCTCTCCTTTCTACCACACATACTTGTTTAATCAACCTGAGACACAGTATGTCTCTACTGCTCAGAGAGCATTGCAGGTATACACCTATGTTTGTCTGTGTGTGCATGTGCTCGACATCTCATGCTCCAGGGCTGGGACCTAGCCTGTTGCCAGTATGATTCAAGCCCACAATAACAAAGTAGGAAAATATGTCTGGAAAAAACACATAGTGAAGACAAAAGGCTCCATTTTGGTTTAAGTCATCTTTGTACCAACAACAAGGCTATGTTGATGCAGAAGGAGCATTAGAGAAAATTAACCCAAAATTAACAGCATAAAGTGCCAGAAAGGTACCACACCATAGAAGTTGCTCACTACAGCCAAAATCTGTTGTGAACCATTCCAGAAGTGTGCAGGACTGTCCTCTGGCCTTTCTCCAGCTGTCACCTATGTTTAGGTTCACATATATGGTCACTGGGCAAAGAGGTGAAATGGCTCTCAGTCCATTTCTCCTCTAAAATTAGGCAAGAAAAAGTTGTTCTAATCAGTCTTTGAGCTACTCTAGGACCAGATAACGTATTAGACTCTGTAGCTGTGCTGTCTCCAACATTCCCTAGAACGATGCTTTTAGAGGAGCCCAGGACTCACAGGTAAGTCCATATAATCTTATGCACATGGGGTGACCAAGAGCAGACACAAAGTTCTGAGATGCAGAGGCCTACCTCTGATGTTTGGCATCAGGAGCTGTCATTCACCCAGCAACACCAGAATATGACTTCTGGGGATCCTCTGAGTGTACAGGATGCCCCTATCACCCTCTGGAGTCTAACCCTCCCCAGCCCCTACTCTTAACTGGTATATGAGCAGTTTAACATGGACTAGTCCCTAGTCGTTTCACTTGGCGGCTCAGATGGTTGTGGAGGAGGACAGGGCTTTCACAGCTGTGTTGTTTGCTCTGTTACCCTTGCAAGAGTACAGGCAGTCCTGCTACAGCTACTCAGGCCTGGTTGAATTCCTGCTGTCCCCAAGGGGCAGATCTCAAGCCTGGGCCAAGTCCCAACTGAATTTGTCAGAAAGCAAAACTGGCTCATTGAAGAGTGTGAACAAACAGGCTCGCAGCCCAGATGATCTCAACTCGAGTGCAAACTCAAACCTATGTTTGCCAGAGATTCCATTCACCCTTCCCTTCTAGGGTCTGTATTGACCATGAAGTCAAGAATCATGGTATCACAGTCTCAGAGGTCTAGGAGGCCCACTTCATTTCTAAGTGGAAATCCTAGTGTGACAGATCATGCCCCTCATGTATTTGAGCCTACATTACCAGATAACCACGTGCAAGACTGATACAACTAATGTCTAGAAACAGATGGGTAACACTACACTGGTGGTGACCACAGTGGTGTTTCTAAACCTTCTGACATTGTTTCTAAACAAACCCATTGCTCCAAGACACCCACACCAGAGAGTATACAAACTTTCTGCCCTTTTCTTCCTCTACATGCAAATACAAAACAATGGTGAGCCTGTCAGGTCCCATCCCACTCATTACTGTTCGCTTGCTCTCTGTCACTGAATTATTCCTGCTGATGCACAAGCTAACATCATGTGGGCTAATCAAGTGAAGGAAAAAGCACTTCCACTCTAACAATGGATACAGAGCAAAAGTGCATTGGACTGTTTTTTTCTGGCTTAGTTTCCTTAATCACTTAGTTTTGCACCATAGAAGTACTACAAGATAAACCACTACCTAACAATTTTCATGAAATAAGACACCGAAGTCACTTAAGGAGAAAGACTCCCTCCTTAAATGCAATCTATTTTGTAGTCCACTTCATGATGAGACGTAGGTGTTAAAAACTGAAAACTTAAGCAAATGCAGACTTCTAATTCGGGGGGGGGGGGGGGGGGG
>JAVJGG010000054.1:11351279-11361344 GCA_035590195.1 Aviceda cuculoides
GGGGCGGAGCCGCGGCGCTCAATTTGCTTAATATATTCCCGGGGCGGCACCGCTCCCTCCGTGGGGCGAGTATCGCGCCCACCCGCGAGCGTGGCGTTCCTCTGGGGGCAGCTGGCGGCCTCCTTGTCTGTGCATCGCCTGCGGAGACCAGCAAGGAGAGAAATGAGGCGGCGGAAATTGCTCGCTCTGTCCTTGGGGGCCTCCGGCCTGGCGCCTCATATAAGGCGGCGGGGGCACCAAATCGAGCCTGGGATGTTCTGAAGACCTGCTCGCTAGGCTACGTACGGAGGACAGCTGTTCCTCAAGGGCCGCGCGCCCGCCTAGGGGAAAGTCCCCGGACCGCCGGCAGAGAGTGCCGGGCGCTGCCAGCGCTCTCGCCCGCCCCTCACCTCACGCAGCTGCCGCGGAGACGCCCCCGGGCCGAGCGGGTGAGCGAGGGGCGGGCTCTCGTCACGGCCACAGACACGCAGGTAGTGCGCAGGCGCACTAACAGAACGGGGCTCACTCTCAGGCCATCCCCCTTTTACCAGCCCCGGCTCCGCCTCGGCGGGGCGGTGCCTGAGCCGCGGATGGGCCGGCCTGGACTTCCCCGGCGGACGGAGCTCCCGAGGAGGAACTTACCGCTGCGTGGTAACTCCCCGGTGGAGCAGAGCTGTTTGCGGGAAGAGCAGAGGGCCGTCCCGCGCCCCCCTCTCCGCATGCCCGCTGGGCTTGCAGGGTGCCTCCCGTCGTACGGGCTCGGCCGGGGAGGCACTCGCCCGAGGGAGCGCCTATCCCTGCCCGAAATGCTTCCCTTCCCTCCCTGCTCCGGGGAGAAGCAAGAGGCCGCGCGGAAGTACCTTGTCACGTTCCTTTGCAGTAGTTACACATCGAAGGCGGCGGGGTCGGATGCGTATCCGAGAGGCAGCGCAAAACCTGGCACAGCGCGGCAGTGCCTTAGGCGCTGGCTGCCCTGCTCAGCCTCCCTCCTCGGGGAAGGCCGGCACCCTGAGCTGTGAGCGCCACCAGCGTAGCCTGCCCACGCTAGGCAGGCGCTCCCTGATGCTGGGCAGGATGCTGCTGCCTGCACGAAAGCACTAGCCACGCTGCTAAACCGAATTAATTTCGTAGGCAGTGCCGTTCTTGCCCCTAGTGTGTCCAGCAAATAACATCACCATGCTTGACTCCGTGGAATTAAGCCCTCCGCTGCCCTACAGTCATATCTGGTGTGAAACGCGACACAAGAGCACTGCCAGAGATCCCCAAAATAA
The DNA here is from genome assembly GCA_035590195.1 of Aviceda cuculoides. NCBI lineage: Eukaryota > Metazoa > Chordata > Aves > Accipitriformes > Accipitridae > Aviceda > Aviceda cuculoides. The sequence continues at coordinate 11,352,530 of JAVJGG010000054.1, forward strand.
CATCGAGCTGAGGCATCTCAGACTCAAAAAAACCATGATTAATGCTCCCCTTACCCAAACAGCACCCAAGCAGCCCAGAGCCAACACTTCCTTCTGCTTCATGCCCTCTTGGTACTTTTGAAGCTCCTGTGATGAGCCCAGGTCTGCTAAACTAGCAGTGTCTGCCTTGCTGGTCGAGCGACAGGCACACGGCCTATGTGTAGGCACAGTAGAGTCTGCAAACCCTGCTGTTTCCAGCCTCTGCCATTCTTCTTCCAGCAATATCCTCACGGCGACATCTCTCCAGCCGTGTCAGAGCCCTGTGCTAGGCAGAGGAGACCAGCGCGCAGAGCGGGGAGTAGCTCTGCGCAGAACTAGCTACGGCAGGTCTGACTGCTTTGCACAAGAGCTTTGTAAAGGGTGCATGGGGGGCTGACAAACCGACTGGCTCTAGCTGTCGTTTTGGTTGCTGTCTTAGCACTTGAACTACTTCAGTGTCATTCTCTCTTCTCTCCCATAATGCTTCATGTGATCAGCTACACATACATGGGAAAACAGAGATTTCAAATTAAAATGCTATCAAAGAACCCATCCCAAAAGAAACAACTAAACCAGGGCACGCCTCTATGAAGTTCTCTGTTTTTCGGTTGAGAAACTGTAATGAAATCCCAGTGTCCTAGTTTCATCTGCTAAAAAGGATCTATCTAAGGCTCTATGAAGCTAACGTTTCATGAGCTGTCATCCCTCTGTAGTGCAGGTAGCACCTGCAGTGCAGGCTGAAGACCGCAGACAAGCTTGTGTAGACAAGCTGAAGCTTGTGCAGTGACTGATGTGGGTTTGTTTTGATTTTTTGGCTCTAAAGGTTGCACTACAGTGCCTTAACAATGTGTGCTGTTTTTGTTTGTGTGTGGACAAAATTCTCTCACTCATAGTTTATGGTAAATGTTGGTCTTCAAATTTGTTAACAGGAGAGAATATGTCAAAAATCAAACTCATCTTGACTGTAGATGACAATAAGCTGACATGACATGGTCTAGCAGTCCAGAGACTGAGGGGAAAAAAGGACACATCGAAAGAGTTTTGATGCTGTCTCTCTCTTTCACTAGGCAGATCTGTCCCCCAGCTTTAGAAGTTGCAAACTGCAGAGAAAATAACAGCAATATCTGCTTTGTAGAATTTTTGCAAGCTTTTCTTTCAGCCAAAATGTGCATTTTTGCAATGTTTTGCATAGAGTATAATATGCCACGATCTTTGTCTATTTAACAATTAACTTGTATTTGTGTGTCTTCTACATGGTTCTATTAGTTGCCACTGCCACAGCAAAGGTATTGCCATTAGCTAGGTTCTGTGTTTTTAAGAAAATATTGTAATTTATGCCCATTACCCCTGCACCACCCCCTATTTTACATCTGCTGTCAGGAAGTATCAATTATTAGGCTGTGATTAATTCCGCTCCTCTTCCTTGCATGGATTTAAACCTGTGCAATTTCACTGAACCCCTGCGATTACAGGAAGACAAGCTACTGCACGTGGCTGAGCTGGGCTACTTGCCAGCGTAAGGCTGGCCAGAGCGGAGCGTTACCACCACTTGCACGTGACTATTCAGACATACGGCTGGCCTGTCGTACGTGACGGCAGAGGTTTCCACCTGCACTGAAGACACACGCACGCACGAGCATTCAGAAAAACAGGTTTTATGTTGATACCTGGTAACAGTTTCAAATACGTCGTAGGCTGATTTTGAAAATGGCACATCATAATTTCTAAGCACAACTGCCTGTTGCTAAGGCAATGGGAGACTGAGTTCCAGTGATTACCAGTTAGGTATTTTCTTCCTCCAGTAACATTCCTGCAACTAAAAAAGCATTGTTCAGCTCCGACATCTGAGCCTACAGCCCTTTAAAGTTTGAATTGTCACTAATGGTCAAGTAACATTAATTGTTAGGCCCAAGTGGACTGCAAAACGACTCGTTTTAAATGCCACTCTCAGAGATTAATCACACTGGGCAAAAGATACTTTGTCACTAGTAAGAAAGCCGATCTAACCAATGTTTGCCCCATTTTCTAAATCCTCTGGTATTTCACATTTTAGCTGCAGTCTAGGAGACAAACTATGTTCAGTCAGATGCTGCTCATATTTTGATAAGAGCCTTCCACCCCAAATCCTTCCTTAATTTGGAGCAAATGTCACATTTTTGTTTTTTTGGAGAAGAAGATGGTTGAGAGGCTAGAGATCTGTTTATCTTGTTTAACCAATAATTTTTTCTCACAATTACAACTGAACAATAAAGCAAATGTAAACTCTGTCAGTTCTTGGAAAAAAGTATACATCAGTCATATGTTAGTAGTATAGAATAACACTAATTTTTGGTAACGTAGAGTAAGTGGTGGCACTGAAAAATCTGCATAGCAGCAGCACCCCTAAGAAACACATAATGCAGGCGACTTGGTGCTACAGAGTTGTTTTGAAGATATGAAGTTACTCTCTGGTGCTATTTGCAGCGACTTTTCAGATGCACTAGAGATGAATCATTTGTACTAGGTTTGGATAAGCAGATTCCAAAGAGAAAAAAAAAAATCCACACTAGGAGGGAAATAAAATGAGGCTTCCTCCTGTTTGGTGTGGAGTTTTAATGATGCATGGCAAAACTTTATTCAAGTTTTCAGGGGAACTCTGAAATTCATAAATGGTAACTATAGGCATGTAATTACCCCAGTTCTGTATATGGAGTGGAATTCATGTCACTGACATCTCTGACAACAGACCTGCGCTGCCCTTACAGTCAATGGAGATGTTTTTAGGGCAAGACCTATTTATACTGAGATTCTCTCTCATTCCACGTATTTGGCTGGATGATTCTCACCTTTATTTCTTGAGTTTGAAAGGAAAATTAACATACACATACAGGCAAGTATTATGAACACCTTAAGCCATCAACTACTGAAACTTCCTGCAGGTGCACCACCTGCCCTCATTTCACAATCTTGGTTACAAAGGTGTGATTGTGTATGTTTGTCCCTCACAAAAGGAAGAACTAAGAGTGTGTTTTTCACATGAACTGTGCAGAGTAGCAGAATCACAGAAATGCAGAATGCAAGTTAATGTGTATCTCAGGTAAAAGCACACAAAAAATCCTTTGTTTATTGTGGAGAAAAAGGGGCTCAGTTCTTTTCCACTAAAGTCGCCTGGATTCCTCCATTTACTTGAATGGAAGAGGGTCAAGCTTCAGCGCTCAAGTAAGACAATAAAGACGGTTGCTACATATTTGCATAAGATTAACTTGTTAGCATTCCTCACCTGCCTTCCCTAAACATCACCTGCACACTTTGTGAGTTGTTTGGCGTGGTGATTGGCTCTGGAGCTGGAAAGCAAATCCACCCATCATTTATGCTTCAAAACAGTAGGTGAGGAAGAAGAGTCATTGTCTGAAAGCTGTTTCCTGGGGAGGAAAACAGGGACGTGTTACTTCAGCCACAAGTGGACAGATCCGTGTTGTAAATGACAGGGAATGATCCATGTGGCTCTATCCATCGCAGCAGCCAGATGCTGCCCCTCAGCTGGTTCCCTCCGCTGAGGAGCTGCAGTTCCTATGCCAGTCAGCATGCTCCACAGCACCCATGAGAAGTTGGTGTTGTCCAGCTCCTGACGACTTCCAGAGGGCACTCTGAACAGAGCGGATACTCTCAAAAAGGAGCAGTGAGGTTCTGCTCAAAACAAAGTGACGATATGTCAGTATGCTCTGATGGAAGCAATGATGTCATATACAAGTGAATTCCTTAACATCTCCAGCCTTGGGCCTACCAGCTTCTCAAAGCACTTTTGGGTATAGTCATGGGATGAGAGTATGGAAGCTGAATGGGAAGAACTGTAAAAATAGGTAAATAGTTATTACAAAACAAAGCACAAAATAAACAAAGTTTGCACACTTTACTCCATTTTTCACTCTGCTTATGGTGAGATATACAGAACCCATCAGTTTGAAGAGAAAAGATGAGCTGGATATTGCAGCTGCCTTCTTCCCCATGTTAATACAAGTCAACTGATCACTAATTTGGGCTCAGGAAGAGATTTTCTTTTAGACCATGTTGACAGAAAACTTGGAACGTCTCCAGGTTTTGAACAGATGTTTGCATTTGGATAAGGAAGAACATACCTCTCCTGATCAGTGCGGGATGTTTGTTACTTGTTGCTACAGAGCTATTTGATAGAGCTGAGGATGAGGCTAGCTGGGAAAAAACCCACATGCCAGTGTTTTCAGGAAATGTACTGGTTTAGTTTATCACCTTATTGAAATGATCTGATGTTAGGCCACATCTTATTTTTAGGTGTCCTACACTTGTGTAAATGAAAGAGAAAAATAGTAATGGTTGTTTCCATATGATGTGTGTTCCACCAGATAAATCAAGACTAATATTTAAGGAAAATCAAAAGCGATGATGACTGCCATTACAAGGAAGTATCTTTTTTGGATGACTTGTTGTTAGAGAAGTTTTCAAGAATAGCTTACACGGACAAACACGCTACTATATCTGTAGCTCTGACAAGGATAGCCTCTTCCTGGAATATCACCTATATGAAGGTCAGCTATGGCCTTTCTATATGACCTTTCTATGGCCTATAGCTTTCTTCAGCTGACTTTTTAAAAAGCCCATCTGTCTTGTACTCATTCTTTCTTTTCTTTGCATTTCTTTTCTTGGTATCTTGGAGAATTCTTCATCCTCTTCATCTCATGGAAACCAGAGAAGCATATCTGCCAAGAAATACGTATCATCGAAAATCAGTTCTGTTCCATTTACTTAAAAGAAGCACCCTGTGATCATCCTTTGAGCATTTCCACGAATGCTAACTAGGTCTTTCACACTTACTGCCCCTTATGGACTTGTCCTCATCAATAATGCTGCTTTTCATTATTTCTTCCACAGGCTGAAACTCTTCCTGGGGTATCAATGGAAAGAAAAAAAATCTAACCAACTTGTGTCTTAGGTGAAACAGGACAAGAATCAGCGATGATTTAAGGATGTAAAATCAGGATTATGAAAGAGAGGCAAAACTGCAAATGGGGAAAATAAGATTCGGATTAAATATCTAGAAATATTTTAGCACAGTAAAATCTATAATATAATGACATAATCTTTCACAAAAAGAAGGGGAATACTCTGATTGGGACTTTAAAAAACAATACTGGGAAATAATAAAGTTGGGATCTATTCTCCATGAAAAGTGGGGGTAGTTTAGAGACATATAAATAAATTCAAATAAATTGAACATAGGACATCTGTGTATTATTGACTCTTGGAAGACAACCATTGAGGCGGATTTTATGCAATACACCCCAATAACACATTCCTGATACCACTGTGAGTGTCAACCACAAGCATCTCCACTTAGTGGAGAGGGCTGGTGGAAATGTATGGTCATTCTGTCTACCTCTACAAATAGCAGGGTTTTGCTCTACCATGCCTCTTCTTATCTCCAGATTATTCTCACAAACAGACATTGGAAAAAGAGACATGGTTGGGTCGCAGAGGCTATCAACCTGCAAACTTGAGTCCAATACATCAAAATTCTCCAGTGCTTGCTCCTAGCCATTTTGAGGCATGATCAAACCAGAGAATTCATCCTGCTACTCTTGCTTTCCTCCCTGCTGAGGCTTCAAACATGCAGCAAGCTGAGGCTTCTTTTTCCTAGGGAAATCTGGTCTAACATTACTGCTGCATTCTTAAGACTACTCAAAATTTTAGTGTTCAAAAGCAGCAGACATTTAAATTCAGGAAACGTTAGCTGATCTCTGCTGTACCTTAGATACTGCTTCCCCCATAGTGGCAAACAGCAAGTTTTTAGCACAGAAACCACCTGTAACAGATGTTACTAATTATTCCTAAAAGACTTTCTTGGCTATTTCTTTACCAGTGGTGCATACATAATTTCTTGTTGGAAAAAAAGTGATGTCAAAGTGTTATTTTAAAATTAACATTGAATTGTAATTAACTTTTAATTTTAAATAACATGTTAATTTTTAATGAACATTTTTGCTTTGTTTTTCTGCTCTGTAGGGGAAATCTCTGTTTCTCAGCTTTATTTCTTCATGAGGTGGCAGAACAATACAGCCATTCAAATTTGCTATAAGCAGAAACACAACCCCTCAAAACAGCCAACATCTTTCTAAAGAATATAGTATCACTTACATTAATCCAGGTCCTTTTGCACTGGTATACAGGTAGCATTTTTTGCCTCTACAGTAAGTGTTATCTGTTAATATTATATGAAAGCATTCAAATGATGAGGCTTCAGTCACTCAGAAGTGACAGCAATGAACACCATACAATAAAGCATCAGTGATTTACTGCCAATGGAAGTGAAAGTAACTAGGTTATTTTGACTTTCTAAAGCTATTGTGCAAAAATGAGACATGTAGCATAAAATGATCTAAGGCTTAGCTTCATTAATCTGAGCTGTTGCAAAACACAAAAAAGAGGCAGCTGTTTTTACTGGTGTTACGAATTTTAAGATTAAGGTGTCCTCTTAAGAACACGAACACACCGAGTTGCAGACTTCCTGGTTTTTTTTGGCCAGAGTGACATCAGCGTAATAAAGAATGTTTTGAAAGTACTGCCTACAACTTTGTTTTAATTCATTTTTATGAACTTGCCAACGCATTGCTGACTGGGGCAAAGCCATCCATCTACAACTACAATGACTCAACATCTTAGATGTAGCCATCAGAAAATTACTGTCATGTAGGATACCAGCTTAGCAGCTGCACGAGTTGAAAGTTATGAATGTGTTTAAATACTTTCATGAACTGGGGTTTTAAGAAAATACTACTTGCAGACTGCCATCACGTGAGATGCTGATCTGCGGGCTGGTCAGACAAAGTCAGTGAAGTTCAACACACTAATTTTGTTGTAGGACTAACCAGGGAGCCATCTGGCACAGATCACGTATTCACAGAATTGTAGAAAAAAACACAGGCTAGAAGGGATTCTCTGGAGGCCATCAAAGCAGAGCCAGCTTCAAAGACAGATCAGGCTGTGCCAGGCCTCATCCAGTTAGGCTCCAAAAATATCCAAGGATGAAGACTATATAACCTGTGCTGCTGCTTAACCACTACTCTAGATCATGCCATCCTGAAATGTTATCTACAGGGTTAGTATGGGTACTCTTTTAGTGCTAGCCACTCGCCTATAGGTAGGAATGTCAGACAGAAGGGTCTTTGGATTTTTTTTTTTTCATTTTACCCTTGAATTCAATCCTCTCTGATGCTGTTTTTTCTAAGTTTGCCAGATGATGTATTTTTCCCCACTTTTTTTCAGGTTTCTGAAATACAAATGCAACATACTGCAAAACATACAGGTCTCCTCAGGATGTTTCAAGACTTGCACAAGATTTTTTTTTTCAGAACGCTTACCCATTATTATCCATGTAGTAAAGATCAGAAAAATGTCTGAAAGAGACGTGGGGATGAAATCTTAACCTTCTAGTAATTCTGTCTGCTTTATCATTCTCCTGGTAGGAAAAAGTATATAGCTAAAAAGCATATTTCTAGTTTTGTTTCCTATTATATTTGCTGTGGCCAACATTTGATATAAATTCTGCAACAGCCTTGGGAAAGACAGGATACTCTGTCAAAATTGGGAGATTTGTTGGCAGGTGAGTGGGTTTTAAAAGGCTAAACTTCTTTGACGCCTTATTTAAAATTCTCTGAAACGATTCCTCAGGATAAAATGTCACTCAGCTTCCCTAAGAAATAGTTTATCACAAATCATTCTGCTCTTCTTTAAAGCTAAATCAGGTAGCTCTTATTATGGGCGAGAACAGTCTAAACTGCTGCTTCTTGCAGTTGGAGAATATGAATTAATTAGATGCCTCACTCTATCAACTGCTACAGTGAGAAAAGCTTGACTATGGAGCACACTCTTGTGTACCAGACAGAAACTTGCTTTCCCTGCACACAGCCTGTCACTATGCTATTGGTACAAACCTCACCTCATGATGAAAACTGCTCTTTAGAAATAAATTGTTGGAGATATAGCTCACAAGACTGTTTGGGAGAGAAATACGCAAGCCACCTGCAAACAATTTAATGTGTATATACATTTTATTGCAACACAACTTACTTGCATTCCTCTCCTGTCAGACACAATGCCTTTGGAGAGGTGCGTTTCAAGAGATTTAGTGCCATCAGTGCTGACAGATCAGTTCGTATGCCAAAATATTGCAAGAAAATGAGAGGACAGTGCAAAGGGTAAGGCTTCAGCATGAAACGTAAAACTTCTGCACTCTTCTGCTTGCTCAAATATCTTTTGTAGTACTTCCTGAAAACGTGGGAAGGTTCAGGGTCATGACTGAAAATACAGTGCAGAGCATGACGGCCTATACGGGGAAGAAGCGTAATCCGCGACAGACACAGCACATCCTCAGGATAACTCCTCGACGTCTCCAGGGATAAGAGAACGTTTTGGGAAGAGCAAATAAACACGGGGGGGAGGGGAAGGGAGGCTGACCGAAGAAGGGCGTTAATCAGCGCTAACGAACACAGCCCGCGAGAGCAGGAGGAGGCACGCCCGAGGGACCCTCGCGGTCCTCAGAGCCAGCTCGCAGCGCCGCTCCCCGCCCCGCTAACGACTCTGCAGCGGCAGAAGCTGACTGAAAGCTGCAGGTAAAACGGGACTACTCACACCTGGCGGTCATGTCCGCTCTCTTCACCTTCACCTCACACAGGTGCAACGGGGCCGCGTCCGCAGCGGGGGCGGGGTGGTAGACGCCGGCCCCGGCCGCCCCTCGGGGAAGGCGGCGAGGGCTGCGCCGAGGGGGCGCCGCCGGCTGCTCGGCGAG
>JAVJGG010000054.1:11362758-11430258 GCA_035590195.1 Aviceda cuculoides
CGCCGGGCAGCCCCGCTAGCTGAGCCGTCGGCCGCGCTGCTGGAAGTGGGGGTACGGGAATGGGGTTTAGGGCTCCCTCTGCCCCGCCGCCGTGCGGGGGGGGTGGGGGGTGGGTTGCCGCGTCGCGGCGGAGCCGTGCCCCCGTCCCACGGTAAATCGCTGCTCTCCGGCCCGGGGCGATGAGGGCCGGCGGGGCGGGGCTCTGTAAAGTGTCAGCAGCGTTCCCTCGGGTCACGGAGAGGGTCCGTCGAGCGGGAAGTTACCCCGAACTTCAGCCAAAGAGACGGCTTCTTCCGAAATGCAGGTTAAATAGCAGTTACATCCGTGCCACCTCGCACTCTTGGGCTACGCGGCTGCGGTATCTTTGACTTCTAATTACTGCCCTGCCGCCTAACCGTGAGACGGGACCTGCTGCTGAAGAGCGTCACTGCTGGGAGTACGCCGCAGGGGCCGAGTGGCGTGGACCCACGGCCGGAGTGGTCCCGTGGGGTAGGAACTAGAGCCGTGTCTCCCTCCCCTCCTGATGGGAGGCTCTTCAGTGTGGGTGGGAGGGGACAGTTAAGGCCTTTCAGACGGTAAACGGGCCACCTCAGAAGACAGCTATTGTTAAAGGATTCTTTCAATTATCTTTCTAATTACCCAGGCAGATACATAAGAACAGGCTTCGGTAAGTTTTGGGGGTTTTTAAAGTCTAAAGGGCATAGACTTGTCTGCAGCATTTTGGATTCTTAGTCGAGGCTGGACTGCCTAGCAGGCTCTTTACCTGATCTGTACTGACTAGCCAACGTTCCACATCTGTCTTGAATAGATTCAATCTTCTGTTTAGGCTGTATCTCCTATATGTATTCCTCCAGCCACTAATACAGTTCTTTGCCAGAGCAGAAGTTTGTTGCTAGTTTTACCACTGTTTTAAAAAACAACAACAACCCCCCCCCCCCCCTAAAAATTGGATTAAAATATTTTAGGCCCAAGTCTGAAGATGTAAAAGCAGTGCTATATAATTTCAGCTAATTTAAAGGTAGTGATAGTTCATGCAGGAGGGACAAAGCCACTGCTGTGCTTGGAAAACTGAAATCCTTTTAGCTTTTATTAGCTACACCAAACTTAACCAGATTATCTGTAATAAACACTTGGTCCTGGATTGTGTTGGGTTGGGTTTTTTGTGGATTTTTTCTTTTTTTTAACAGGGGTTTCAGAGGTATTTAGGTGGACATATGGATGCCTTCTCTCATCTTAGGGACCAACAAGGAGTTTGGTGAACTTGCATCTCTGTCAGTCCAAAAGTTATTTCCTCTTTTTAATGGATGGTGATCATTTAAAGTGTTCAGCATATTTTCACAGGCTGCATCTAGGGAATAATCAATGTAGGGTGAATGTTGTTCTCTGTCACAATGTGAAAAAGCGAACAGTTATTGCTTGTAGGTTCTTCTGGGCAGGGCATTCTCACTATGGGAAATCTGTAACTATACCTACACTCCCCACCATGTCCTCCTAAAAAAGGCGGGGTGGGAGATAATGTGACTGAAGAATATTGTACTCTGGTTATGCCTTTCTAGTTCAACAGCATACAAAGGACCTTACTCTGTGCTTTTCAGGAGCAGAGAGTAAGATTTTTTAATTTTTTTTTCCACCCTGTCAGAGCAACAGGCAAGCGATGCAGTTGAAGATGCAGGGAAACAAAGCTTGTGTAGCATTCTTGGTAGCTGGAATGGTAGTATTGAGAAAAAATAGGTTAAGTGATTTACTGGACAGGCAGAGTAGTGATTTTTATCTTCCCCTAGTAAAAGTCTGGAACAGAACAAAATGCTGTTGGCTGCTGTTGTCATACAGGTTTCAGAATTTATAGTAAAAAGCGGCCGTTCATGCTTAAGGTACTGTTTCAAGATGTCAACAGGAAAAAAAATCACTGTGAACAATGTTGAGGTAATATCTATGCCTTCCATTTAGCACAAGCTTGAATCATTTCACAACTGTACGATGCAGACAAATTTAAAAATGAAAGCCAGTTTTTGAAACACAGGTCTTTAGTAAGAGATAGATTGTACTGCATAGCTTCTTGCTTTAGAAGTAAATAGTTCAGTATCATTCATAAATTCCCTGGCCTGTTCAAATAAAATCCTTAAGTTGTTTCTGAAGGAACCAGTACTGTATCTAACACTGCATCAGGTTTCACTGACAGTGCTACTAATATATTTCCTTCCACGTTAGCAATTTCTCTGTACAATTTTATGTATAGACCTAGCATAACTTTTGGTCTGGAAAATATTTTGAAATCCAGCAATATAGAACAATAGAGGACAGACTAAGACTGGCTCGTAAGGTATTTGTTAATCTCATATTTGGGTTCATTAAACTTGCTTCGAAGAAGTAAATTTTATGAAAGATTCACAGCAACTCATCCAGTTATTTTGCATGACTTGCAAGAAGAAAAGCTTAGAAGTCAAACTGTGAGCCACTCATTACTAGTTGCTTAAAAATATCCTGTGATGCACTAAACAGTAGGTCACCTATTCTGAAAAGTTCAGCCTTGATTTAAAATGCAACTTGCTGAAATTTGTTTTGGTAATAGGAAAAGCATTTTGAGTGGTTTAAATTGATTTAAATCCCGATCGTAAATTTGCTATTGTGTAACTTCAGTTGTCATACTCCTTTTGTAACTATGTCTACTTGAAAGTGTCATACCAAACCTTTAGACGAATAAGAAGGGGAAGGCAGAGGACTTGGATATCCTGATTCCAGAGTGTTATATATCATTATATATCATGATTATATGAATTCTAAGTTTCTTCCTGTGATACAATAAGCTAGTGCTTTGGTTAGTAGACTAGGGTTTTGGAACTACTGGTAAGGACTCTTAACAGAAGTTCCTGCTTTTTCAGATGAAGGCAGGATCTGGACTATCCACACTCCAGCAGTTGTAGTCCCCTTTCTTGGGTTATCCTTTCTTTTTCCAATGGCTAAAATAAGCTTGCTTTTTCTTAGAACTTGATAATTTTTTCTTGCAACAGATTGTGATCTTAAACATTGATTTGATGACCACATGCAACATGAATAAAATATCTGATCTACCCCACTAGGGAATACTATAATTAAAATTTATACTATTTCTCATCAGTTAGAAATACATTTCTATATTTTCTTGAGCATGTTCCATCTTGTGTAATTATTCTTATTATCTTTATTTTATAGAAGCGCTAAAAGAAATAGATGATGTCTATGAAAAATACAAGTCTGAAAATGATCCTGTTCAGAAGAAACGCTTGCAGCAGCATCTTCAGCGTGCATTAATCAACAGCCAAGAACTTGGAGATGAAAAAATTCAAATAGTTACTCAGATGCTAGAACTGGTAGAGAATAGAGCCCGGCAAATGGAAACACACTCTCAGTGTTTTCAAGATCTGTCTGAGAACGAAAAGCCTCTAGAAAAGGCAAAGATGGAGTCCTGCCAGCCAGAGAGATCTTCACGTAGACCACGTCGCCAGCGAACTAGCGAAAGCCGTGATCTGTGCCATATAGCAAATGGTATTGATGACTGCGATGATCAGCCACCTAAAGAAAAAAGATCTAAATCTTCCAAGAAGAAGAAACGCTCCAAAGCCAAACAAGAGAGAGAGGTTTCACCTGTAGAATTTGCAATTGATCCCAATGAACCAACTTACTGCTTATGCAACCAAGTGTCTTATGGCGAAATGATAGGATGTGATAATGAACAGTGTCCTATCGAGTGGTTCCACTTTTCGTGTGTTGGACTCACCTACAAACCAAAGGGGAAATGGTATTGCCCCAAGTGCAGAGGAGACAATGAGAAAACAATGGACAAATGTACTGACAAATCAAAAAAGGATAGAAGATCGAGGTAGTGAAAGCAATTCATGTTTTAAAGAGTTGCTCCTTTTATATTAAAATGTTTAATTTCCAGAGACCGCTGTTTTAGGAAATGCATAAGACTATGCAATAATTTTTAATCTATAATATTAATGGAGTATTAAAAGCTGTTATACCTTCTGTGATCTTTAACTTTCTGCACTGAATAACCAAATAATTGAAACAGGGTGGCTTCAGACTTTCACAGAAGACATTACAACATATGGCGCTTGGTTTCAATTTAACCCCATTAGTATTTTAAAGAACCTTGTGAATCTTGAAATAATGGTGGTGGGAAAGATACTGAAGAACTTTTCATGTTATGGGAAAGGCATTGAAAGGCGTCACGTTAACTGCTAGAATCTTAACAACTGAATTTGTTCTTTATCCCAGGTCTTAAGTTTTCAGTTTTTGTGTTAACGTCACACATTTGGAATTAGGGGTTTTGACTTCAGCTGTAACTGTAAAAGTCTTCCGAGCTAAAAGCAGACCTCTTCAGTGACTTTCATATGACCAGTATGTTATTTCAAGGAAGAAAATACTACTAACTTAAACTTTTTTTTTTTTGTCAATATTAAACTCTTGTCTTTGTGACTTTACACTTGGGAGTCAATTTTTGGATATGATAGAATTATGGTGTATACACAGTTTTGGATATACACAGTATTTTGGATACCCATTCTCAGTACGTTTGTTTGGGTTCTGTTGAGCATCCTGATGTGGTCTTTATTGTTTAAGATGGTCTCTCTAATGCCAAAACTATTTCCTTGATTGTTCATGTTTTGTCACTGCCTATGTAAGCCTTGAAGTGGTAGAAGGGATCCCTTGAGAGGAGGGGATACTGACATCTCAGGGAACAGAAATTGCAGATGTGATGAAATCTTCATCATAATCGATCTCTAGAGAGCTGAAACATGACTGGTGGTCTCTGGGATGTAAACTTTGTTTTTCCTTAAGTGGTATTTGTATATGTGTTTGGCCACACCAGGGTTTAGGCACAGCACTACAGTTCTTGGACTTGGGCAACTATCTAAAAAGCCTGAAGGCAAAAGCTTTCAATAAAAGTTTTGATAGATAATAAAAAACAAAACATAAGCATGACTGGCACAGAGCCAGGAGACAAATCCTATCAGGTTTCTGACAGGCTATGTAACAGTGTTGTCTTGAAGTATGCCAGTAGTGTCTAAACACTACTTGGGTGGTTGTTAAACGTGAACTTCTTCACCCCTACACCATAGAGGAGGTAGAAAAAGATGAAACAGCTGTTCCTGCTCCTTTGCAATGGGAGATGCTAGTAGAGAAGTGAGTGGTGTACCAAAGGTTGCACCTAGGGTTCCTGCTCAACGGTGTTCTTCCTTGACGCTGCCTGTGCCCTGGTTGGCTTGGCAAGGCAGACATAGCAGCTCTGCAGGGCTGGTGGGGGGTTTATCTCTAGGTGGGCTGCAGGGGCTCAGAAATCCCCATAGGTCTCTGCTCTTTGCTGCTAAGATCTCCCTTGACTGCACAGAGGTGGAAGCAACACCATCTCTGGCCAAGCCTGACTGAAAAGCAGTTTGTGCTGAGTTGGGAGCAGCCCAGAAGGCAGATGAGCAAAAGCCACCATGGATGAATGCCATCAAAACTCCCTCCTGCATCTCCGCTAGAGGGCTGTGGTGGCTGGGGCTGGATGCATGGCGCTTGGCGTAAAGAAAGCCTCAGTGTTGTCAGGCCAGATGGCATGAATCAATGCGCAGGACTCTGAATATTACAAGCTATGTAAAATACCGAGCCTGTTTCCACAGTTATGATCTGATTCCTTAACAGGATTTAGCATTTGCAAGTAATACTAGTTAACATATGGCAGGAGAGTCTAAAGCCAGTGTTTTGAATTTTTGCCCTAAAATTGTAGGTTTATTAAGTAGACTAGCTCCACTGGGGAGACCTGTACCACAGTAAGCAAACCGGTATTTCAGGAAGCTACTGTAAGGGCTGTGACCATCAGCAGGGTAGGAGATAAGGTAAACCTTACCCAAGACCCTGTCTTGCTTTCCAGGCTTAGTGGCTAATCTGCAGTTGCAAGTATAGGCTTCTTTAGGGGGCTGGATCATGGCTACTGATGGAGAATGATCAGGCAGCTGTTGGAGACAAGTGTTCTAAGTCATCCTCTGTGCATTTTACTCTTTTTTCTATTTTTTACGGCTTAATGTGTTTTAAATTTCCTTCTTGGGAAGACTGGTTGGAAGCCCTGGGCTGGGGATTGTATAGATGTCTAGTGTCTACCTAAAATGGTTATGCTCCCTAGTATTAAAAAAACCCCATCACTTAAGTAAACACTGAAGTTGCAGCACAAAGTACAAGTGAAATTGTAACTATTAACATTACTAATTTATCTTTAAAATTATTGTTTGAAATCCTACAGGCTAAATCAAGAATACTTTTTTCCAAGGCAGAGGAGAAAGCTGGGAGCCTTATATAATTGTTCATCTGGAATAATTGCTAAAGTAGGAAGTGTATGCTGTGGTGTTACAGAAAGAAAATTTTAGATTCTGAAAGTGGTCCAGATAAATATTTCTAATGCAGGGATGCTTTCTTTTATGGTAATGGCCCTTCTAGTAGGGAATGTGAATTCTCAAGGTTTCTAGTGAAGATATTGCTGGGGAAACGGCACTTGCTTGCCTAATACATGAAATTGTTCAAATGCAGAAATAATTCAGTTAATAAGCAGATTAGCAGCGTGCCTCAAATATACATGGGTGCATCTAAAATTACCTCTTAAATACTCTGGCTAATTTGTCGTTAAATCATACATGAGGAAAGATCTGATGTTATCTGGCATTTAGCATTTCACCACCTTTTTTAACCAAACCCACATTTTGTGGTTTTGCATCTGTTTTCGTAGAAGATCAATGGTAATTGCTGAAGATGCACATAAGATGCTAGTATGAAATCAGAAAGGTAAGTAGAGAACTCCTATGTTGCTTCTTAATGTTGAGTTCCTTTTCTTAAAGGGATGAACCTCACTAGTGAAGATGTGAAAATGAAAAGTAAATACTGTTCAACCAGTTCATCTTCAAGATATGTATTGACTGTCATGAAGTAAGTCTAGCTTCTTGCAAAAAAAAAGAACAACCCCCAAAACCCTGGGCAACAAACGCTTTGGAAGTTGATAGAAGTGTATGTAACACACAGGAAGCTGCTTCCTCTTTGTGCAAATTAATGCTACATCCTAATTCAGCGTAGGTTACATTTTGTTTTCTTGAAGGTTACAAAAATATGGTGCACTTCCAAGTTCTTGCTTTTTGCCTTTCAGTTTTGAAGTAATGCAAGTTCATCAGCTGCAAAAGGTCCCCATGAACTATTTAAAAGGAATGGTATCAGAGCAAGAGTAATTCTTGATCGTTGTCCCATGGACCAGTTTGATTAATCTTGACAAAATAATAATTTAATGAAACCAAACTTTAAAGCAAAACAAAGAATACACCTAATAGAAAGACTACTTTGGATAGAAAGATTTGCTTTGGAAAGCAAAAAGAGCAATTTAATAATATTTGCTGTGTATATTGTAAGGCCATCTTGCTATCTCTATCAGTTACTGCTTTTTTGAGGGGGTTCTGGAATTCTGGCAGGCGTGGAATAGTGCACAAGATTAATACGGGCTTCCTCCAGTTGCTGTGTATTACTTTATTCTGCTGTGTAAGCTGCCTGAATCCAAATACAGTTAATTACCAGCCATGATAGGTACAAATTCTTTTAAGTGTAGTCTTCTGCATGCTGTTGTATGTTCATACCTGTTGATTGCTAAAAAGCACAACAATACCTCTGTATTTAAACGAGTTTTTACTATATTTCCCTGCCGAGCATTAACTGATCTACGCATCCAGACATGGTCATGTGGTACCAACAAGTCTTGAAACTGGTACAGAAGGGCGGTAAGTGAAATGCCCCATTCTTCCTTGAATTTATCTAAGGATTTTCCATTTTGGATATTCTTTTAGAGCTGAAGTGGGCCTTTGTAAAGATGACTTTTCCTAACTTTGAAAACTTTTTCTTCATTTAAAAGCCTCTAACTTCAGCTTGAAGGAAACTACTACAATTTGTCTGAATTCATACTTAAAAATGAGCAGTTTGGCACTTCTGTGGCTTGTACCATTTCTGACTGCAACAGATCTGATTCTTAAAGTCTTATTCTGGGTTTCTATTCTTTTGACTCAATTGGGCTGAACTGCACCCTGTTCGGTCTCCCCTAAAACACAACCAGTCTATTGGGACAAAACTGCAGTGATTGCCACATCAGCAAGTTAAGGGCGTAGAGTTCTTTCTCTTGTCTGCATACATATTTCTTTTACTAAGAGGTCTCAACTCCAGTAGCTCTGCAATTCTTTAACATTGGCACCTCAGACTGAAAAAATACCACAGGTTTCATATAAAAGCCCAACTTGCTTTAAATGCTGCAATCTAATCTAGACTCTTTTTTTTTTTCCCATACATACCTGAATCTAACAGAGCAATGATAAAAGCCCCTGCAAATCATGAAGATACTTTATCACACAAGGTAGTATGTCTGAAGTTCTATGGCTTATTTCAAAGCTAATACTATATTGGTAGCTATTGCTTGCTGAAGCCTGCTTTAAACTCAAATGACAGATGTACGAGTCCTGAAAGGCAGCCTTAGTGAGTCTCAGCAAAGAAAGGTATTGTGGGCAAAGAAAAAGCAACTTGTTTGTGCTATAGCTTAGAAGTAGCATATCTTCCCTCTGTCAGGACTGGCTAGGTAACCCTGGCTGATCTCTGCAGAGGAGACTTGAGGCAGGCCAAGTATAGTTTGACCTGTGGAATGCCACAGACCAAATAAATTAACTGAGATATATGTTGGGAAGATCTGCACTAGACCAGTCAGATGAGGTTAGGATAGCAGTAGCGCTATCTCTCTTTTGTGAGAGTGTCCTATAGGAGCCTAACTGAAGAAAGGTTGAAAACCTTTAACGGAGTTGTGCATCTCCCTGCAGTTCAGAGTAAAGCATCTGTTTTTGAAGATACTTGCTTCTTATCTTACTCACCTCACCTGTCAAAAGTTATTTTGAGCTACTCTAAGCAGTTTCCTCAACCATTATGTCTTTCTGAATCCTATTCGCAGTGCACAGCTTTTATTGGGCACAGTGAACAATTATGTCTCTGAATAGCTGAGAGATCCAAGATGCTACTTGTGTCTTTAATCATCAGACAGTCTAGTTTTCTTCAGGTTCTTCCTGGCTGCTAGCAGATACTTCTCCAAAGAAGTCTTTTTTTCAGTGGATTGGCTGGTTGGTTTTGCATCTGATCCTCTCAAGATGATGAGCAGGGCTGTTACTCAAACCCACAAGAATTGTTTTTCTGTCCAGTGCTAGTTAGGTAAGACATATTGCTGTCAGTGGTAAAACCAGATGTTACTGTGCAACTGTTCAAGTCCCACAGACTTACATATCCTAGAAGGAAAAAATATTTCTTTTTACTATTATCATGCCTCTTTTGTAATACATGCCATGAAAGAGTTGAAAAATTTTTAAACCCTCTGTTTTGTGCCAATTTTCTGATTACCCTGCAGTCTTTGGAACAGCTCGAGGATTATGGATTTCCACTACAGCTGGCCAGTAAACAGTTCTATTTAGTTAAAATTCTGGGATTTTTTTCATTAAATGAAGCTGTCATTTGCCTTTAAATCCAAGTCTTTTCTTAAGATGAAGATCATACTGCATCTGAATCCTTTCTAATTTTTGGTTGGGGTAGAGTAAGAGTTCTAAAAGCTGATTTTGACAAATTCTGCATTTTTTTCCATCTATTTCTGCATTCTTTTGGTTTACCTGGTAGGGCAAGTTCAGTTTTAAGTCAGCCAGCAATGTTTTAACTGCAAGTATTAGACTGGACTGCATCTCTGTTCTGCTGCAACTGTGTTTTCGCAGAACATTACTGACTATAGCATGGCCAATTTTGTACTTCAGAGATGCACTTCACGCCTTGCATGCTTCTTTTTTTCTTAAATATACATCAAGGAAGTTATAAGTAGCATACACACAGATTCAAACTGTAATTACTTCTGTTCCAAAGGCCTGTTTTCCAGTGTAGGGATTAGTGCTTAATGGGCACATAGAAAATAAAACCCTCCCCAAAGTTTTGCTCTGCATACTTATGGAGCACCTCCACTGAAAACGGTAGAACTGATGAATGGATTTCATTACAGTGATGAGCTGCACACATTAAGACTAGTAGAAAGTTACAGTTTATAGTTGGAGGAGTTGGGGGGGGAAGCAACGTGGGTACTTCTGTGGTTGAATGTAGTGTGATTTAAGAAGCCTAAAAAGGAAACTTTCATCTCCTGCTGAGAAACAGAATAAAATAAAAAGAATTCTAGAGCCTTGGAGAATAACTTTTCAGTAGAGAAATTAGGATAAAATCCTGTCCCAATTTAAATAAAATTCTGTTGAGCAGGGTTCTACCCAGCATACAGATTTCCAGCTTCCTTTGACTAAAGCCTAAAAAAAGATTAAAGCTCCATGGCAACAGCTATCTTAACTCCTGACAGCCATAGTATAAATTACATCTTGGAAAAACCTAATACTGAAAGTTTTATTTAGGTCACCAGTCAGCCTGGGAAACAGTAGGCTTATAGATGCCACCCCAAACTTCATTTTGCCCCTGCATGGTATCAGTGAGGCAGCGATTTTTGCGGGAGGCAACCTGGATGCTATATAATTACATGCAGTATGAATTTAAAAATCTGACAAGTTTTAGGTGTGTAAATTTGTTTCATACTTTTGGGGAAAAGACTGCCATTTACTTGAAATTGTAACCTTCCAGTGAGGAATACAGGAAGGTTCATCTAGGAGACATCAGCCCAGACAGGTACAATGTGAGTTTACCATGGTAGCTGCATTTGCTGGCAGTGGAGGAACACTATTGGTTTGGGGTTTTGTTGTTTTGTTTTGTTTTTTATGGAGAGGGGAGGGAGCTGGCCAGAGGTGGTGCAATTAATTCATTTGGCCACAGGTGCCCCAGCATTCATACTTGTGCCATGGAAACTATATGTCCCTTTTGGGCTTGTATGGAGATACTGCTTTCTTGCTGTTTGAGGTTAACAATGAATAGATTATTATTTTGAGTAGTGGAAATGAATATAAAAGGACATTAAAAGTCTAGAGTAAAGGGAACCTGTGGTAAACAATAACAAAAAACTCCCCAAATTTCTGCTATTCGCGAAGATTTTCTGGTACTGTTAGTTCCACTTCCTTGTTCTTTTTGACTATTTTTGACCCTCTCCTCTCTGGACTATGTGCTTTTCAGACCATGAAGAATGCCTTTAATTGTTGTCTGAGGAACACTTTATGGGAGCCATTAAAATAGCCTGGTGCCCGAGACAGGGAGAGATTGGTAACTGGGATCATCGATTCTGCTCTGCAGTGCAGGGACAAAAAGGGGGGCTGCATGCTCCCTAGTCTGTCAGCTGCTGCTGGGCAGACACAGAATTATTCTGAGGCTCCTTTTGACCTCATCAGATAGCGAAGTTTCAGTCTTCAATATCCCATTTAAAAGGAGGAAAGTACCCATAATTTCTCAAATAAAAATAAACCCACAATAGCATCAAAACCATACTAGAGTTGCAGCCCACTGTATACTTATGTTATTGCTACTTAGAAATTTTGCCTTGTAAATGTTTAATACTAGCATGCCATCTATTACTGGAGAAGGATGAGAAACAGAATTGTAGAAGCATTACCAGCATAATAATCAGTTTTACAGACCTGCAAGTAGGACTGCTTTTGCTCTTTCCTCCAGCAGCTGGAATTTGCTAATCACAGTACGATGTACACTTTTGTAACCTGGAATAATGGTATGCTGGTGTTCAAATGGATCCCAAACTTCTATCCTGTGAACACATAACAAAAACATACTCAAATACATAGAGACAGTAAATTCTAGCAGAAAAAACTTAAATATGCTTTTTCCCCAAAGGTGTAATAACAAACAATTGTATTGTCAGTTGAACACAATGAGTTGTGTAAGTTAACCAGTAGCGCTGGGACATGGGTTGCAAGACAATTTCACTACTAAATGGCTTTTGGGAGAGTTTTTAAGAAGCTTAAAAATGGTTGATGACTTGGATTTCTGAGTATTGGTTAGATGATTGGAATTTCTGCATCAGCAAAGAGCTCTTCATATTAATTTTGTAAAGCTTGGAAATGTTGAATAATTGAAATCATACAGAAAGAGACCATTGAGCATTTTCTAAGTAAAAATACATACTTTGTTGGCTATGATTTTCAGTGCAGTAATCTGTAATCTAATGATCATATACAACAGAATGGTAAATTCATCTATGTTATGATTAAATTTTACTTAGCAATAGAAGGTAAGAATAATTTTAAGTCTTTACCCTCTTACACTATTGAAATATTTGTAGTAAACCGCGAAGGTACTTCTGAATGATTTTATGTAAAGAACGTTGCAGTAAAATTTGTGATTATCTTACCAGAGCTATTCTAAACTCGACTTCAGAAGACATACCTCCTCATTCCCAAAGCACTGCCAGATCAGGTAAGTTAACAGAGTATGTGTTCATTCTTACGCCTGTGCAGCAGTTGGCCCTGCTTGCTGTGCAGAGTGTACCTAATGCGTCAGCTGATGAAGCTTTACAAACCACAAGGCTTGTCTTCCTGTAAACATGCTATGCGCTTTTGAAACCTGCTTGAGGATAAAATGCTTCCTTGAAAAGTGACATTTAAGTATTTAAATTTTTCATTAGAGAAATCCCGAATGCTTTGTCACACGCTTGTGGCTGTTGCCACGGAGACAGAATTAGTTTGGGGGAAGCAGGTCAGACATAAGTCTCGTATTTAATAAAATTTTATTTTGCTAATACCTCTCTCTTGTATTTAATGACTTGTCATCTGTACTTGCTGGCATGAGGTACAACAGCAGAGAAGAAAGCACCCACAGATTTCAAAGGCTTTACTTTGTGGAGTGCACCAGAGTAACTGAACTGCAGCTTCGGTAACTGCTAACTGTAAAGGGCTGTTAAAAGAATTAAATGGACTGAGAAGAAATTTAAAACTTTTCTTAATAATTGAAATCATGCGAGTCCCTCACAGGAGGAACGTCCTGGCTGTAACCACAAACATTCCTGCATCTATTCTATCTCTGGATGAAAGATTTTAAAAAAAAAAAAAAAAAAAAGAAAAGAAAAAAATTAAATCCTGATATTTTGGAATACAGCCTCTAGGCAGAAGTTTATTTAAAAACCACAGTAGGAAAAAGTTGTTATTAAATTAAGACCATGTTAGTATGCTTGCCAAAAAACCAGATCATTTGATAAGGCTCCTTCTTGAGCCTTATGGCCAAAGTAAATCTGCATATAGAGATATATAAAAATGTGCCAGATTATAGTCCTAGTTATCCTTCTCACTAAAGTAAGCACAGCTTCTAAATGGAATTATATGATTAATATAAAAATGACATACTTCCATTCAATTCTTTATAGCTGAAGCTAAGTTTTTAGGCTGACTGTGCTTCCAAACAGCTTTTATTTTCCCACTGATACAAACTGATATTATTTTCTAACAGCTTGTGCCTTTCCTCTCTGCCCATTTCTCCAAAGGTGTTGTGCAAACATGCTCTTCAGCAGATGCTTCATCTCCTATTCAACAGCCTGAATAACTGATAAGACCGAGGTGCAATTTTAAATCATGGCCTTGGCAAAATACGGAATCTGCACAAAGGAGGTTCTGTCTCTGTCCAAAAGCTGGCTCTGTTAAAATAATAAAAAAAAGCCATGAACAAATAATGATCTTGAAACTGTTTATTTTTGCCTCACATGGCAAAAATGAGGAGAGCCACTGGGTATAAACTCCTGAACTAAAGCCAGTCATGCAACTACTGACTAATTTGATGACACTAACCTCATTCCTCTAAGATACTGCTTGTGTTTTCAGCAAAACACCCAAGTTTCTACTGAAGGCTTAAGTGCATCAACAGAAAGCATCTAATTAGGGTATCTTAACTGAAGTCATCTAACTTAAGGCTCTAAAACATGGCTAACCTTCTGCTGGGTCGGGGTTCTTAACACTCCATGGGAAGTAACTGAAGCAATAACTGCGGCATTGCTATTTCTGCCATGCTTTTGAACCGCGTAGGAAGATACAATATTTAGTGGAGTGTTAGGAGTTTCAGCTGAAGATGGTGTTCATATAAAAAAGTCCATTAAAATAGACTGTATAATAGCTTTGGCATAGCTTTATTTCGGTGTATCATTTCAAGCAGATCTCTGTTTAAACAACCTTACATAAAACGCATTAGAGATCACCACGTATGCTGTTATACTTGGAAATATCATGAAACAGCACAACTGTAGAGGCTGACTGGACTTCCAATAGCTCTAAATAAGTGGCATGCGTAGCTTCTCTCAGTTGTCTCTCATTATTACTGTGCAAGTCTTAAAAACACTAAGTTTCTTCTAAGTCTTAATATGAATATAGACACAGGAATCCTGTCACCTTCTGCTGGAATCTCACTGGGTAGTTGGGAATGGCTGGCTGCCTTTCTCACTAAATTTTCCCAAGATCCCTTTATTTTGTTTGATGCTTGGGCTTCTAAATTGTGCCGCCTTCAACCCAGAGTCTCCCTGGGTTGTTTGTGTTGCTGTGATTAGATTTTTACTCCAGAGTGCGAGGTTCATCATCTACTTCAGCTGGGAAAAGAGAGGGCCATTCACAAATAGTCATACTTAAAACCTGAGTCCCATACAAAGAGAGCACTGCTTAATAAAGATGACACACAACAAAGCCTAATTTCAAACAAAACATGCAACTCTTTAGTAACGACTGCCCAATGTTCATGCTCATTTCCAGTTTAGAAGATCAGAACATGTAAGCAGAAACTAATTAATTTGTCATTCTAAACCATCGGTTATCTGTCATTTGTCTCATTTCTTAAGGTAGCAAAAACCTCACAAGATGACCAACCATAGTTTTATCATACTTAGTGAAAGGCTGAAGGTGAGTGGAAGAAAATGATGTAAGAGTCATTTTGTTTGAAAAGATAACTCAAAGTAATTTTTACAAACATAATAAATCCTTGACTTCCCAGCAGAAACACAGAATCTATTAGCTTATTCTTTGCATTTCATGAAGTTACTTTATCAGCATTAGCCATCTTCCTCATTTTTCCTTTCTGAGGAAGTGATTCGGTACAGGAACTTGATGGTTGTGGAGTGTACCATTCATGTAATAACAAAAGAGGAACATATTCAGGAGTTTACCCATTTTCCATCATGACTCCAAAACCAATTCTACTGGCATCATCTGTAATTGTCAAGCAGTACACATCTGGCTCATTTTTCAATAATTTTTAACCTGAAATTTAGAAAAATAGTAATTTTAAGTACCTGTTAAATAAACACCTCTACTATTAATTTGATATTAGTCTTACGGAAAAGCACTTTAATGATTATTTAATATAGTACAATAATCATTGACAATAAAAAAACACCAGGGTTTGAAGAGAGTAAGGTCAACATGTCACTAATTTTGCACCATTGCAAAAAAACCCAAATCTGATTAATAAATAGGAATGCTGTTTTAAGACATGTTAAGTAATTATATGCTCTTCAGTTTTGGAAACCACACTTAAGGGTGGAGGGAGTTCAAATAAGCAACAATACTGAGAAGAGGTGTAGAAGACAATGACTTCTAATGAAAAATAGAACAAAGGCTAGAAACAAGAGGACTGAAGTCAGCAGTCCTCAGTAATGTGAAAGTTTGCTTCTGAGAGGAAAGGGACAATCTGTCTAAGTGAAAAGGACAATAATTAATGTCCTTCGGATGGAGTGCTGAAGGTTTAAATAAGACACTAGGCAGAAAACAAAAAAGAACTGCCCAACCATAATGACAGTGAAGCACTGGAATATATTACTTTGGAAAGTAAAGATCTCCAGTGATGAAGATGCTACAAGACAGGCTAGACAGTCATGTCGGCATCGGTTTAATTATAACTGATCCTGCCCTTGGGCAGGGGAAATGGATTGGATCAGCAGTTCTTGAGGTGTGGGAAGGCACTGACATATCCTTGGAGGCCCAGACAAAGCTCCAGGAGAATTTAATCTGATTATTTCTCCTTCTTCCAACCTTTTCCCCTGAAAGTTCTCTCTGAAAATCAGTTGAAGAATGTAGTTATTTTCTCTCAGCCAGCAGGACAGGAGGGGAGCAGAGCCATCAGATCCACCCTACCTAAGGGCACATTTTGAGCATCACCAGCAGCCAGCTGGGTGGACACTTGTTAAATGTTCCTTGCATTCCCCTGGCAAAAGTGAGCTGAATGGTGTCGAAAGTTATACTACCACAGTGGCACAAAGTCCGTGGGGATGGCTGACCTTTCTCTTCCCAGCAAAATCCAGATCCACAAGTGAGGAACATTTAAAGGCATAGGAAGTGAGGAATGGTGCAATTTCCAAGGGGCATCAAGACAAGGATCAGGGAGAGGAAGCTTCTAATAATACCTGGGAATTCAGGTGATGGCTGCAGAACACAACTACCCAGGGACAAGATTCTAGCTGTTGCACAGAAGTACCACCTATTTGCTGGAGTGAAAATAGGGATGTTTGTATATATGAAGGGCCTATCCTATTACAGTAGAAAGATAGGCCCAATAATAATAAATTTCAGTACTGTTGAAATGAACGACCTCCTAAATGGATTTCCAGCTATGCTTTCTAATTGCTGCATATGTAATTAATTAATAACAAATTAATGATATTCTCCAAACTCATAGAAAATTTGATGGATGTTCAGGTATTTTAAGCAGCAAACCTGGATACTTTGCTTTGGTTTCTACCTATTCAAGAAACAGTAGAATAATATTTCACAGTATTTTCTTTGATGAGTGTTAATTTTTGGTGGAAGGGACTGGCAAAATGAGTACATGAATTTTTAGCAACTAGAGAATATGTTCAGTAAGTAATCCTTACCGTGCTGATCATTTCTGAGTAGTTTCATGTAGATATTTACCATCCAAACTCTTGGTTATTTTTATAAATACCGCATCTAGCAGTCACTTTTCAACACGAAAAGTGAATTTAAGCTTATGAAAAATAATACCTACCGCTCTGGTTTCTAAGTTCCACAGTATGATACAGTCGATTTTCTCTTCTTCAGTGTAGCTGGGAAGCA
Source organism: Aviceda cuculoides (assembly GCA_035590195.1). Taxonomy (NCBI): domain Eukaryota; kingdom Metazoa; phylum Chordata; class Aves; order Accipitriformes; family Accipitridae; genus Aviceda; species Aviceda cuculoides. The sequence goes on from JAVJGG010000054.1 coordinate 11,379,792, forward strand.
CCAGGTAGTGGCCAATGTAGGTCAAGGCAGTAGTGTATAGAAAAAGGACGGATGTGCTGGTTTCAAGAAGTCAGAGATGGCACAGGGCTTGCAAACTGCACTCAGAGAGATGGTGTGCGTGTTATGAGCACACTGTGACCTAGGGAGCAGGAGATCATCTGGCAAGTCACTCAGAAGCTCAAGAACTTCTCTTTTTTACCTCATTAATATCTAATTTAAAATATGTACCCTTTTTGCAATCTTAGCACATTTATTTATATAAGTAGTTAAGTGGCATTGGTGTTGGTCAATGAACCTTAAAACCAAATGGACCTCTAGGCATAAGTCCTTTCATACGGACATATAAATTATTGTATATGTACACATATGCACTTGTAATAACTTCTCCAGCTGATCTGTCTGTTGACACAATGCAGCGATGACTGAGAAAATCAAGGTAAATCATGTCAAATGAACACAAGGCTGAGACTATCTACAGTAAGTCAGATGGGAAACTTCATAGTAAAGCCAAACACAGCCCACCAGTGATAATTTATATATGGAAATGGCAGTAAATAGCAAAGATTATTAATAACCTTTGCAAACTTGTGAAAAAAGGAATTCTGGTTACAACACAATGAAACTGTAAAATTCTTACTACAATTTTAAAACTGATCTTTAGGAAGAAAAACTATAGAATTTCTGAACAGAAAATTAATCATCAGTTTAAATTAAGCAATCAAAAGGTGGACTTAGTATGACCCCAGAAAACTTAACTATTCGAGACCTTCCTGATACCAGATCATAACGGTAACTATGGAGTGAAAACAAGATAGAAATAAGTGACATAAAAAAAAGGTATACAAAGTAGAACAAAATAGCTTCTCAGCGTTCTAACAGTTGTTATATAACATATCCATCAGTAAGCTGAACAATATTTTGAGATTTGAGAGAAACTGTGTAAACATGATAAATTAGGATGTTGTTTCTCACCTTTTCATCTCCACTAAGCATGTACTGATCAATGGCATTATGTTTTTCACTAGTAAGTTCCTTTTTTTCCATTTCTTGTTTTACTTTCTTCTCCAGCCTCCTTTCCTGTCTTAATTTCCTTGCACCTTTCCCCTGGGGTCCAAAGTTCTGAAAAAATATTAAATATTGACATTTGTCACCTGATACAACCTTTTGATTACATTCATTGAAGCAAAATTCCTCAGAAGGAAGGATGCACAATTTACCTAATAGGTGATCATTACAATTTTAAAGGCTTCTGGAAAATCTGCTTCCTTCTCATATTTTGTATATTGTGAGCAGGTGGTAATAGACTGCACTTAAATAACTACTGTGACCAGCAATGGTAGATTCAAGATAAATTCCTTGAATCAGCAGTCAAAATAGGCTGTCTGCAACTCCAGACTTTAAGAGGTGAATGGAAAGTAGTGAGGGAAACTGTCAGTATGCTTACCTTCCATTCACCCAGGACTGCCTTGCCAGTGGACAAAACTTATAGATTATAGATGGAAAAAAGATCGGAAACCAGTGGTTTAGACTGATGTCTAGAGAGATGGTAATGCTACTTAAATAGTATTTAAGTGAGCATAGTCCCAGTTCCTCCTTCCCATGTCTCGGGCAGCTAGGATCACTAACGCTGGCAGTTGAAGGCATATAATAATTGTACATCATCAGTCTGGTCTTCATCTCTTTGATCTCCCTGCTTCAAGACAAGGACACTCTGGCTTTAAGGAAGGTTACAGTGACCTCATTTATTTATTCCAATAATTCATGTTTCAGTGCAAATCCATGGCCTGGACAACCAATGTTTCAGCCGCAGGCCTGCAGTGCTACAGAAGTTAAAGTTGTCACCTGTCGCTCCCTTGCTCATTCTCCTTTTGGGTGAAGTCTCCTGGTACAGGTCCCTGGTGGCCTTTGACAGAAGATGACCTGCCAGAACAGGTTGCTCAGGAGTTTTCTTTGTATTCCAGCTCAGCCAACCCTTTTACAAACCCAGTCTCTAAATTCCCAATGACAAAAAAGCCCCTGGCAAAACATCAGGATTCTTTGCTATCACATGAACCATGTTCTGGGAACAGCACCAAAAGATCTTATCCAAACATTTCTCACAGACCTCACAAATGCTAGAGAAAACCAACTCAGTCCAACAGGCACAGGGAAGAACAAGTTGCATCTTTCTGCTCCAATGAGGTCTTTATTACTGTTAGAGGGTTTTATCCTCAGAAAGTGATTTCTTTTGTCTTCCTCCATTCCTGGAAAAGGGAGCCTTAGCTCACAGTTTAGGTCCCACAGCAGCTTGAAACTAAGAAGTACAGCTGACCTTGACCAGATTTAAAGTTTCCACTCAGGTACATAATATAGTATAAAGAATTGCTTATTTTCAGATTTTAACTTTATTTAGAGACACTTCCATGAGTATCTGGTGGATTTCAGGAGAATGCCCTTTATGCCAATGACTATTGTAATTCAAGAACATAAAAAATGTTAAGATGGTTGACTGAACAATCATTCCATTTAAAAGTATTTAGCAGTTAGTTGTATGGAGCATGAATATATAATTTATTCTATATGTAAAATTTGTGGATGATGCAGTCAGCACCAGAGACAAACTCCTACCTATTCTCAGAGAGACCAAGCAGTAGCTCTCCCTCAAGAATCCTGTACTCTTTACTTTGGCAAGGAACGATGTAATGACCTGACTGTTTCTTCACATACTTCTTTTTCAAAAGGTCATAAGTTAACAGCGTCTTGCAAAAATATAAAAAATCCCCACCCTCCCTGCCTTGTGTAATTAATTATCTAAGGAAATGTCTTGTTTAATTAGGTTTTACAGAAATGTAAAAAAAAAAAATCCATAAGCATGTACACCCCCCCAACTTACTTTCTGAATAAATTTGCATTTAGTACCTGAAAAATGAGTGTCAGAGAATCCAGAAGAGAGGCGAATCCCTTGTCTGTAAAGACGAAGAGTTTTGTATCCCTCACCAGCACAATTTCAATGCTTTCTACAAGTCTCTTTTCCATTCTAACAGCATGGCATTTTGATTTTACTATGTGCCACACTGTAATCACTCCAGCACTGAGATTTCTGCATACGACATATTTCCAAGACAAAAAAAACCCCAAACACTCACCAATCTATGACTAGTAATTATTCTGCCTACAGAGTTGTCCCTGTTATGTTTTAAAGTTTGAAGTGGCTTGGTTTATGAATCTTCTGAACACTCCCATGACAGCAATCTCCAATTCCACTGCATAGATATGTACGTATCCAGTTGCAACATCGGGCTGAGATTCTGGCCTCACTGAAACCAGTGGGAATCAGGAGTTCACTTCCGGAGTTCTGATCTTTCATCATTACAAAAAACTACTTTTCTTCATTTTTTAGCTATAATTTGGCTGAGACACATTCTAAAAAAGTCTCCACATCAAGGTGTTGCAAGGATGAGTCCTTTGGCTCCTTACATTCAACCTGTTTTTAACTGGAAGATTCCAGCAGTGCTCAGCATTGTGTTCATTTATGTTAGTTCTGAATCCAGCCCTTTGCAATGTATAAACTACTTCAGAAACAAGCAAGGCAATTCAGGCACAAATTACAGAAATTAGTATATTTTGTCTGTTCTTTTTGGCAGAACCACATTTTAAAGGTTTCAGTCATGTTTTCAAATGCAACATTGTGCCTGTCATGTCATCTTGTCTGCTACCTGCCCTAATCTGAAAGAAAAAGAAAATACCTGTGTATTTTGAACTTGACTGGGACAATTCTGCATAGCCACAATGTCTCAAATTCCATTTGTGTTTTTTCGCTTGTTTGTAGCAACAGTCAAAAACTGGTCATTGATCTTTGCAGCCAAGTTCCACATTTGAAGGTAGATTTCTTCACCACAAAAGGCTAAACAAACAAGTTCAGGACGAACACCTGTATATTTAAGGTTAAACTGGGGAAAAAAAAAAGGCATTTGTACAAAGGAATAGAATATTCTGCAATTAACATGTGTGTCTATGGTTGTTCTACTGGGACTATCTTGTGAGGTTGCTTGAACGGTCTACCTGAATTTTGCTGTCCACCTTTTTGGTAAGTAACAAAGGCCAGGTACGCAAACATCTGTATTGGTGATCATTTCACCTTCTATGTAAAATACAGGGTGCTGACCACTATGTATAAAGTCTGATGTGATCTGGCTTACAGAGGATGTAGAAATTAGCAAAATTTTCTCTCTGCAACTGTCTTACCACAACAACTGTGTTCAGAAGGAATGTTTCCAGGTACCTTTTCCTGAGCTAAGCTGCACGGGATTTAAGGACTTGGACATTTTTTATTATAAGCCATTGTTTGATTTTAATGCCATCAAATATATGTTTGGATCTCGTATTACTTACAAAAAGATATAAAATACATATTCAATTATAGATCTTTGATAATAGTATTCAGTTTACTGATGAAGTATTGAGATAGCAACAGAAGCTTGAATACAGCACTGGAAATCATATCTTTGGTTTCCAGAATGTGGAGATTTTTAGGATTAGAGAGTACATTTTAGTGATAAGGAGCAATCACAACCTTTGGAACTTAATTTAAATTCTCTTATAGTTCCACAAAATTTGCATGAAATTTGGCTCAGATCTCTTGTATTCTCACAAGAATGAATATACTTGTTCACCACTTAAGCCCGTCTCCTTTGTCATATGATTTGTTTCAGAGCACTCAGATCACTTGATATTCATCATTTTAACCACATGGCACACTGTTTTCCATTGCTATCTTGTTACAGATGTTCATGTGAAACAGTAGGAGATTAAATAATGCACCATGGTAAAGTAGAGGAGATTATTGAAACAGAATATGGAATGACAATATTGATAGTTTGAGATTTCCATTTGCATGATCCTTTCAGAAATGAATCAATGCAAAGAAACAATTCTCCTTTATTTAACAAATGGCAACAGAAATGAAACCATTCACCTCCAAGATGAAATGAAGGTAACTTGGCCACATGCCTGTGGTCTTCAGATTCCAGAAGTATTAGTGTCTGGTATACTGCTGAATGCCACAAGATGATAGCCCAGATGATTAATGAAGCAGGTGCAAATAAAGTCATTGCAGCAACCCTGAAGAGTGTGAGAGTATGCAAAGGTGCTAATGCTGAAAGGCATGATAGCCTGCTGCCCTGTAAGGAACATCAGAGCTGTTCGTAGCAAGGGGGAGGTTTCTAGTACACCACTACAGGCACTTTTGAAAAACAGTTGCTGTTTTAATCTGTAACACTATCTGAAAAGAAAATGTGCTCTCTCTTAAGAATATTTTAGGGTCAAACTCACCGCAGTATAAAGCAAGGGCAGCCATGCTGACCCTTCTGAAAGAAATGGAATAATACAGAATTTGCTCTTGGAGCAGCTGCCAGGCATGATAGGATGCAGGTACCAGAATCTGGAAGGTTTAATGGAGGTGTGAGAGAGATGAAAACTCCTGCCTTCAGACAGAACACAGCTGGGTGAAAAAGTTAGGGGTAAAAGCCCAAATTTTTAGGACAAATTAAGCCCCTAAAGTTGCTGGAAGGCTGCCAGTGTGATTTTCAAAAACTCCACAAGAATTTAGAAAAGATGCTCTTGAAGATCTCACGGGCCACCCAAATATTTAAAAAAATTGGGCACAACTTCCTTTTCTGGAGAAGCAAGAATATGGTTTCTAAACATTCATTACCTAAAGATCACGAGGAAGTAGTCATTAGTCACGGCTTTTCCCTGAACAGTGGCCACAGAGTCTTGGAATATCAGATTAACATCCACATCTCCTTTGCTAGCACTGAACACCATGGCTTATTTTCTATTCCTGTACAAAAGAAGAGATAATTAAAAGAGAGAAAACATACCCTTAGCCTTATTCTGTCACACTACTAAATAAAACCTGAAGACTAAGTGCATGTACAAGGAAAACTGAATTGTTTCCAGATGTGTGCCAGACCTTGTTCTCACCAACAAGGAGGGGCTGGTGGGGAATGCGAAGCTAAAGGGCAGCTGCAGTAACCATGAAATGGTGGAGTTCAAGATCCTTAGGGTAGTGAGGAGGGTGCACAGAAAGCTTGCTACCCTGGACTTCGGGAGAGCAGACTTTGGCCTCTTGGTCTGCTTGGTAGAGTACCATGGGATAAAGCCCTGGAGGGAAGAGGAGCCCAAGAAAGCTGGTTAATATTTAAGGATCACCTCCTCCAAGCTCAGGAGCAATGCATCCCAACAAAGAGGAAGTCAGGCAAAAATGCCAGGAGGCCTGCATGGATGAACAAGGAGCTCCTGGACAAGCTCAAACACAAAAAGGAAGCCTACAGAGGGTGGGAGCAAGGACAGGTAGCCTGGGAGGAATGCAGAGAAATTGTCCAAGCAGCCAGGGATCAGGTTAGGAAAGCTAAAGCCCTGATAGAATTAAACCTGGCCAGGGACATCAAGGGCAACAAGAAAAGTTTCTATAGGTACATTGGTGATAAGAGGAAGACTAGGTAAAATGTGGGCCCTTTCTGGATGGAAATGGGAGACCTGGTTACCCAGGACATGGAGAAGGCTGAGTTACTCAATGACTTTTTTGCCTCAGTCTTCACTGGCCAATGCTCCAGCCACACTGCCCAAGACACAGAAGGCAAAGGCAGGGACTGGGAGAATGAAGAACTGCCCACCATAGAAGACCAGGTTTGAAACCTTCTAAGGAACGTGAAGGTGCACAGGTCCATGGGACCTGATGAGATGCATCCATGGGTCCTGAGGGAACTGGCAAATGAAGTGGCTAAGCCACTATCCATCATATTTGAGAAGTTGTGGCAGTCCAGGGAAGTTCCCACTAACTGGAAAAAGGGAAACATAACCTCCAATTTTAAAAAGGGAAAAAAGGAAGACCCAAGGAACTACAGGCCAGTCAGTCTCACTTCTGTGCCTGGCAAGATCATGGAACAGATCCTCCTGGAATCTATGCTAGGCCACATGGAAAATAAGGAGGTCATTGACAGCCAACATGGCTTCACTAAGGGCAAATTATGCCTGACAAATCCAGTGGCCTTTTGCAATGGGGTTACAGCATTAGTGGATAAGGGAAGAGCAACTGATGTCATCTACCTGGACTTGTGCAAAGCATTTGACACTGTCCCGCAAGACATCCTTGCCTCTAAATTGGAGAGACATAGATTTGAAAGTTGGACTACTCAGTGGATAAGGAATTGACTGGATGGTTGCACTCAAAGAGTTGCGGTCAATGGCTCAACATCCAAGTGGAGAGCAGTCACGAGTGGCATTCCTCAGAGGTCACTATTGGGACCAGTGCTGTTGAACTTCTTTGTTGGAGACATGGACAGTGGAATTGAGCGCTCTGCTCCCTCTGCAAGTTTGCTGACAACACCAAGCTGTGTGGTGTGGCCGACATGTTGGAGGGAAGGGATGCCATCCAGAGGGACCTCAACAGGCTTGACAGGTGGGCCCGCACGAACCTCATGAAGTTCAACAAGGCCCTGCACATGGGTCGGGGCAATCCCAAGCACAATACAGGCTGGGCAACTAAGATATTGAGAGCAGCCCCGAGGAGAAGGACTTGGGCGTGTTGGTTGACAAGAAGCTCACCATGACCCAGCAACGTGCGCTTGCAGCCCAGAAAGCCAATGGTATCCTGGGCTACATCAAAAGAAGCATAACCAGCAGGCTGAGGGAGGTGATTGTGCCCCTCTACTCCGCTGTCAAGTAGACCCCACCTGGAGTACTGTGTTCAGCTCTAGGGCCCCCAATGTAAGAAGGACATGGACCTGTCAGAGCAAGTCCAGAGGAGGGCCATGAAGACGATCAGAGGGCTGGAGCACCTCTCCTACAGGTGCTCCTACAGGACAGGCTGAGAAAGTTGGGGTTGTTCAGCCTGGAGAAAAGAAGGCTCCAGGGAGACCTTATAGCAGTCTTCTAATGCACAGAGGGGCCCTACAAGAAAGCTGGAGGGGGACTTTTTACAAGGGCACATAGTGATAGGACAAGGGGTAATGGCTTTAAACTGAAAGAGGGTAGATTTATGTTAGATGTGAGGAAGAAATTCTTTACTGTGAGGGTGGTGAGGCACTGGAACAGCTCTGCCCAGAGAAGCTGTGGATGCCCCATCCCTGGAAGTGTTCAAGGCCAGGTTGGATGGGTCTTTGAGCAACCTGGTCTTGTGGAAGGTGTCCCTGCCCATGGCAGGGGGGTTAGAACTAGATGATCTTTAAGGTCCCTTCCAACCCAAACCATTCTATGAAAACTGGTTAAAGCTGGTGTATGCACAACCCAGTACAAGAGGTATATGACAGCATCATGTCTATACTGTCAGAATCAACTAGATGAGCAAGGTACAGAATAAACCCCAGACGCTCTGATGCAGCCTGATTTGGACTTTTTATAACAACTATGACATGACTGGGAGGGCAATGTTGCTGCTCTGGTAGTGACAGTTCAGGAATAAAAAACTATCAGATTGCCAAATATGCTAGTTAACTGCACAATTTAATGCTATAAGAGATTGTCATGTACACCAGTTGGGATTTTTAATGTGGTTTAATTTTACTTGGTTTTAAATATTTTGCCTCTGTCTCTGCCTGCACTGAATCTAGATGCAGCATACATTATGATTTGCCGTGTTCCCAATGTCATTACCATCTGCAAGTCTAGCTTTTAAACCCTTCAGACATACCAGTGATAAAATACAGGACTGAATAAGGACATCAACATACACTTTGGATTATTCTCTTTATAATCTCCTTTATGTATGGCCTATTGCTTCCTTCCTCTCTCATCAATTTTCTTTCTAACAATTTGTCTTAACTCCTTGCAGCTGGATTTGCCTTTGCAAACTATTTCTGTCTTTGGTATAGAATATTGCCAGTGCCATTTGAAAATCAAATTAATGCAAATGGCAGACACTGGACTTGTAAACCTCAACATTCAAATTCTGTCAAACATACTGCATAAGCAATTATGACTATCATTTTCTACCATTATATGCTATAGAAGTGGACTAGTCACCCTTAGAAAACCTATCTTTTTTTACATGGCAACAATATTTACACAGAGCAAAGATGAATAACAAACTCCCAGCTGATACTGGGAATAGGACACCAACTGAGAGAACACTCCTGCACTGCACTAGCACAAATCTTGTTCTCAGAAATTTCAGTTTGACAATCTCAACAAACATCATGTAAAGCTGCATGCTGGATTGGCATATCAAACCAGGAAAGAATGCCCTTCAACTTATGTTTGGAAGTAGTACTTGAGTAGCAGTTTGTTAGTGAAAGATATAGTAGGTTGTTGAAGGGACGAGGGAATTCATACCTACAAAATGTATCCTTAGGATTAATCCCTTATAACATTTGGATTATATAATGACAATACATCAATTATAGAGCAATGTAGTAAATATAAAGAAATTGTTAACAGACCTGACTTTCACAAAAATATAATGATGGAAGGCTGATATTAGTTGAGTTATGAAGAGGAATTTTTTAATCCTAAGTTCTCATTGGTGACAAATACTTCCTACTACTCTAAAAGCACATAGAATATAGTCTTTCACTGAATTTCTTGATGTAAGTATGGAGCAATCCCTGCGTATAGGAGTATCTGCTGAAGAAATGTGTCTTTCATGCAGCAACTGGCATGAGTCCATCAGATCAAAACCCCGAAATAATAAAAAAAAAAGTATAGGTTCAAACACAGAGCTGAGTATATTTCCTGAGTCTGCAGCTGGCATATATTCCTTTCCCTTCCCTGACCTCAGAATAAAGTATGAGGCAATAAAATTCTGAGAGGAGGGGAAGTCAAATGTGAAAACAGAGAATATGAAAGTATCACCCCCACACAAAGCAAGAGAGAAAAATAAACCCAAACAAGAGAGAGAACTGAAACAAAGAATGAAATTACAGTGGGAATGAAGTGCAGAGATAGAAGAAAAAAAGCTGTCAGAAATAATTAGGAGGACTGTAAAAAGTAATCCAAGAAAACTAAAAAAGAGAAGTGAAGGGTCATTTTATAACTAGTTAACTGCACCTGAAAGAAATTATAATATAACGTATCTCCTCTTCCAAAAAAGTTGTAAGATTTTCTCCCCTTCTATTTAATTAAGAAAATCCTGAAGTGCACATTCAAAGTGTCATACAGCACAGTAATTTATCCAACAGCCACTGCTGAGGAGGTATAATTGTAAACTGCATAATTTAAGGTTTGTTTTGGTTTTCAAATTTATGAGTCTCTTGCTAATATTTTTGAATTTTTTACATTTCTTTTTTTATTTACTATATTTGACAGATTAATTCCCATTGATATGTTGGAAAATGCCTATTAAAAATCCAGACAAGTTATGCCATTATTTAACTAAATTGACAGCAAAATAAATATAGAAGTAAGTCCTCCTCTCTGAAATGGTGAAATATGGATAATGAGCCCTTCGTAAGTTAGACAGGATCCAGACATTAAAAAAAATCTTTTAAAACCTCTTGCTCCAGTATATAAGGAAGCTTCTAACTGAGGAAGCCATACAGTGAAATCCATTAGACAGCAATTTGATATAAACTGTCTTGTACCTTCCTTTGAAGGACATGACAAAATACTGTCAATGAACAGAAACCTGAGCTGAAATTGAGGTTATTTGACATGACTGTTACCATTTTTGTATGACAAGATTTTGAATCTGGAAAAAAATCCCATAGGAGGTCTAATAGGCTGTTTACCCACCACTGGAGGTGTAGAAAGCAAATTTGACTATTAACTAGAGAAGATTCAATGTCTCCCATTGGTCATAATTCTTATTACCAATAGACTAATGGTTTTGCAGAAATCAAAGGATGCCACAGCACTGAAAATTACAAATGACTTGAGCAAGTAGCAAGCAGCTTTGAGGCAATAAAGATCAGCTTTGTATATGATTGCTTAGCTATAATTAACTGTGTGAGCTTTCCTGCCTTTTGTAGTACAAAGAAGCCAACTCCACCTATTCCTAAAGACTGTTTATGTTCTTATGGTCAGCTACAACTCAGAAATGGTATAAGAAGCTGTTCCTTACCACCTTTCAGCTGTTAATCTCCATGTCTCAACACCTACTTATTTCTCCGTGGATGACGTATTCCATGTGCAGAAGGAAACGTGAGAAGAAGCTCATTTGTCCAGAAAGACCAGCACTCCTCCTGTCCTCTATGTCAAAGGAAGATTTTTATTAAAAGTTGATTAAATATAAATTGATCTTATGATTTAATGAACAGAAAGAAAACCAAAACCAGAAACAGTAAGACCCCTCTCACCTTGACCAATTGGTTACCGTCAAAAAAAAGAACTCCAAGGAGTTCCCTGATCATTGCTCATGTCAGTATTGGCACATCCAAGGCAAAGAAATGTATGTGTCAATTCCTCACGTTTATCGATAAATAAATCAGTTATATCAACATTCTCAAGAATTTTTTTTTTTAATTGATTGCTTTTTATGGGACTTGTCAGGCTCCTAACCTGTTCGCCACAGCACTAAGACTTAAGTTTAAATCATTTTCGAGGCCTGGGGCTTTTACATGTAATAATGAAAACATAGATTGATAAAATTAAAAAATGGCTTGAATTTTAACAAGCTTCTATCAATATACCTTTAAGAAACCACTGCAGTTGAACTGGATAAAAAATTGCCTGAGTAAAAAAATCAGAACATTCTTCAGTATATCGCCATGAATTGTGATAAATTGGAATATGTCAAAATACTGTGATTTTTAAGGAAAAATGAAGATAGGTGAGTTTGGAAACAAATGTTTAGTTCCAAAATTCTCAGTCAAAATAAACACTTTAGCCACTTGACACATATTTCTGTGCTGAACAAAATCACAACACATAAGATGCTTGAACTACACCTTCTATCCTTTTTCAGCCAATTTATTTCTTGATAAACAAAATGTCAGTTTAATATATAGCAGACATATCCTCCAGCTTGTTTGTAGTGAGGAATTTTGAGAGATTTCCTTTTAGAGACACAGATAACCTATTCACCCTTGCTTCTACCTGACCTAATTTTCTCATGGATAATTAGTTTCTCTCAAAGTTATTTCTCTTTTATACAATTTTGGTGTCCTTATTCATGTTACAAAGAATGGCATACATAAACCCCAAAGAACAAGGAGATGTACATCACAAGGTTTTGCTTTGCTTGCTTGCCACTGAAGTGACAATTCCCAAAAGAGGTCATAATTTAGCATAGGGAGGTGCACCGATTTCCTACCCAGTCCCCATCTGCTCCCAAGCTAACTTGAGGACAGATGCCCAAATCCAAAACCCTGTGAAGTGTAAGAGCAGACTTTCACGAGGGAAGAACCTGGGAATTCAAAAGCCAATTCAAGTTGCACCGAGGAAGGTTTAGATCGGATATTACGAAAAATTTCTTCACAGAAAGGGTTATCAAGCATTGGAACAGGCTGCCCAGGGAAGAGGTTGAGTCACCATCCCTGGAGGTATGTAGAAGATGTGTAGACGTGGTGCTTAGAGACATGGTTTAGTGGTGGACTTGGCAGCGTTAGGTTTACGGTTGGACTCCATGATCTTACTGGTCTTTTCCAACCTAAAAGATTCCATGATTCTATGAAAATCTGACAGTTCTTGGCTTCAGCTCCCTCTGGTGGATAATGCACACTCAGAGGACAGCAACTACTGGTAAAGGTAACCACCATGAAACAAAACAACATGCAGGTTGCTATGTTTTTCTTAAAACATACAGAAATACACCAGCTGAGTAATGATTATAACTGAGAACAGAGCTTTAAGCTGCAACTTGTCACATTCATCCTGAAACGAGGAAGATCCAAGGTTCCTGCCAGAATTGAACTCCCTTCAAATTCAGAGAAGAGAGATCGGTGTTTTGGTCCAGGCAGAAATCTGTTTTCAGCACCTAATATTGATTGCAATAAAACAAGGAACTAGTTAAACATTATTCTTTTTGATGAGACTATTCGCTTGGATTTCTGTTCTTGAATGATACTTTGAGGTCTAAAGTTTGATGTCCTTTCTCAAAAAACATTTTGTTTGCACGATTCAGAAAATATTCATTATTTCACAAATCTCAAACCCCAGAGACTCCTTGTTACAAGGAGTTCAGTTTCAGTGGAAAAGAAAAATATGCTTTTAAATCCGTGATATCTTACCTACAAACCATATATGTCCACACATTTACCAGCTGAAACAACTGAAATTTTGCAAACATCAGCAATCTGATAGCAGAGGCTTAGAATTAATCATACTTTTCTGATCTCACCAATAAATCAAATTACAACTCTTGCACCCCTGTGTTAAAATAATCTTTTTTTTCAGAAGCTTACTCGTTGATCTGAAACACATACCTACGGTTGTTTTGTTGGAAAAATAACCAGATTGGGGTTAAACCATGACACTAAGCTGCAGGTATGTATTTTACATCACAACTTCCATTCTGAAAGAAAACTGTAGAGTTTATACAAGACATTTCTTTCTAATTAATATTTTCCTCATTTTGAAAAGGAAACAATCCAGCTTTCAGGTACAAATAAGAATCTGGTATCAGAAGCTCTTCACTAGATATGTAGTTTTACTTGCAATTCTAAGCAATGGATGAAATAACCTAGAAACCTCTCCTAGAATTATTTTAATTAGTTCCCTCTCCCCTTATGCTGCTTCATATGTTTGCATCTTACATTAACTAAGAAGTCATACACAGTACAGACTGACTTGTTTGTAGACATGTAGGACTGGATCATCCATGTGGTCTCTGCTGGCTAATTAATCTGTAAATTTATGAAACTCCCTGCTTGTGTATCACGGACTGGGGACAGAACGGATTTGTATCAACCTGCTTACAACACTCATAGTTCTGTGCTAAGATAATATATATAAGTAAATCTCATGCTTCTGGCATTCACCTGTCGAGCTCAGGAGAGAGACTGCTCCTCCTCTCATGTACATAACTGACTCCTCTCAGGTAGTGATATTCGTGTATCTAGGCATATATTAGATACATGAGAGGGAAGGTGTTTTGTCTTTCCTTGAAATGCTGAGACGAGCTGGGGTAAGAGAGGATGAACGGTGGCAGTACACTGAGGCAGCAGAGAAAATCCTTTGTTTTCAAATCCCAAGCTCTAGACCATGTGTATGGTCAGATTTTGTATCAAGAAATCATTCTCCTACATCAGACTGGCTACAAGTTTGGAGGATCTTTCTTTGCTCCTGCAGCACCGAAAACAGTGTCCCTTCTTAGGATTGTAGGGAGGACTCCCTTAATAAATTGGTGAGGTATTATTAAGATGAATCACACATATAGTTTTGAACCTATTTTGGGGGGTTGGAAAGCAAGGGGGAAAAAAAAAATTAAAAAAAAAGGCAAACAGCTACTCTCAAAAGGAAAAACCTCATCAGTTTTTATAGACAGGTGAGATATTCCAAGTTTTCTCCACCACACCATGTTCTACTTAGCTTTGTGCCAACAAACAAAATGAATGGCAGCTTGCTGCTGAACTCGCAGAGCCTGACCCTGCTGAACATATGCCAGAATTTCCTCATCCCCTTTGTAAAAACTTTCCTTTTCCTCCTGACGTTTAGCATTTTTGGGGAAAAACTTGGAATTGATCATTCTAGGCAAACAGAAAAAGAGAAAGCCTTTGCTAAACACATTTTCCTTTTCCTTTACTTACAAAACTACCAGCAGTCTTACAAGCAAATAAATAACTCTTCCTGACCCATAAACAGCAAACCCAAACACCATTATTTCATAATGACACTGGAAGTACACATAGAAGTTACCTAATATGCAAATTAGGTTCTTAAACCAGCTGCCCTATCTACAAGTTCTTAATAAAATTACAGAGACAGGCCCGTTGTAAGTACACACAAAATATGCCATTATCTTCAACTGCCCTAGTCAACTCTAAGCACATTCAAAGATAGAGGTCAAAGTCTCTAATATGACATTTAGTGTACAACCCAATAGATTTGTATAGTTGCAAACAAAAAATAAATCTTATATATTCATATTAAGTGTCACATGGAGACAAAGGAATATAAAAATTAATAGGAAAGGCAAAATTTAGTTTAAGCATTTACTTTTCCCCAAATCTACCAAGCTGATTGCCTAATTATTCTTCAGTTCTTCTATTAATAAAATAAAAATGTGTTGTAAACACTGTCCTCGCACGGTAAGCAGTGTGCTGTCTGCCAGCTGACTAGAAACATCTCAGTTCATACCAGGTAAATTGCCCATGTTTTTGTTAGTCTCAAGACGGTTTTCAGAATCAGTTAAATACAAGGGGATTTTTTCACTATAACTTTTCACAGTACTTAAAACAGGCTTTTGTCTGCAGCTCCTACATCTTCGGATCTTTGTTACTTTCCCTCAGACAAGGTCCTTGTCAAGAGCTGACCGGTGGAATTGGGCAATGACAATTTTTCGCAAGTCACTGCGTAGGCTTTCAAGGTAGAAGGAATAGGATCTGCTGTTGATGGGTCCAATTCCATCTTTGCCCTAGCTTACATTTTTGTTATAGATATTGGTGTGATGAAGCTAAATAGAGAGAATAAGCCTATCAAGCATGGAAACTAGTTGAATCAAAACATACTGGAAGGCAACTAGTGATAATTTTTGCTACAATGAAGTAATGTCTGTTTTATATTCACTACACTGATAAATACATCTTTTTGAAGAAGTCATACTAAATTAATTTCTAACAACCCTAGATGATAGCTTGTGCATTACTATTTCTACCTGACAATTTTAGGTTTGCAACAAGAAAAGAAAATAATATCCCTTCATGCATGCTTTGAGTATGTTGAAGGATAAGACAAGCAATGGCCAAACCCGTTTCATTGGGATGCAAAAGAGGAAATAAAGGGGGCTGGATAGGAAGAAAACACAGAGCAGGTTTGGGCTCAAAAATGGACTTTTTGTTTCACAAACTTATAAAGCCCAGAGCACGTATCCACAGACAAGAAGGGTGATCTATGATGAGGATTGAAGGGAAGAATTAAGATAAAGTGAAGCCAAAAATAGGTACATCATATCTTGTGTTACACCTTTTCTCAAGATTAAATACAGTGTTCTGTCTGTGAGTTCGTATAATAGAAAAGCACCCCCAAAACCCCAATGCTGAATGAGTCCACTTAGATCTCATTTTACAGTTAAGAGAAAAAGAGTATTCTAGCCCATACCTAATACTTTCCTTGGCTTCCTCAGATTTGTGAGACACAGCTGAGTTTTTTACTAACTCAAAGAATTGAGAGCAATAAATGAGCAGATATAGATTTTAATTAAGCATAAATTAACAACTGCTGCTAAGATTTTGATTCTTGATTCACACTGCTTTAATTCCATGCCAATCCCACCATTTCTGATAGGACTGCTGATGAAGTTGGGTATCCAGGGTGAATTAAGAATGACATGTCAGCCTTCTACATCACTCTAACTCAGCATGCCTCTCTAAGGATTTAAAGCGACATGGAATCTCCTCTGTACAGCTTTTCCTGAATACTGATTGAGGTGACAGGCAAAGCAAACTGAAGACTGGTCTTCTGGAAGTATTAGAAGATTGCAGTCAATTAAGCGAGAGAGATAAAGAACATCAGAATAAACACCTAAGTGGGAAAACCGAGCTGAAAGAAGGGAACCTGGAGAAGTTATTTAAAGAAAGAATGAAGGCACCTGACTTGGGAGTATAAAATTACTGCAGGTTTAGGATGCACCTTTAGAAATACAGAGTTACACTCAAGACGAGACAAAAAATATTGTGATGTTCAATTTTTCCCTGTTTAAAGCTCTAGAACATGATGAAAAGAAATCCTCAGCATCTGGGACAAAGGTGAATAAAGGAAAGTGATGGTAAGCATACCTGTGCATGGATGCTTTCTGTGACGTTCTGATGTGCTTCATACTTCCTTTCATTAACATCTGTTTTCACAAGGTGGATATCAAAACATTTTTGAAGCCTGCTTGCTTGACAGGTTGTATTCCAAGTCATAGGTTTTCCTCTTGAAGCAGTAACAGTGATCTTATGGAGAGCCCTGAATCTTGAACCCTTGATCAACCTCTTGCTGCGAGACTTTAGAGAGAAAAAATGTTGTAATTCTTAACTCCATTTTTTTAAAGTTACCATCAAAATGATTTAAGAAAAGATTATGCTGGAAGAGAGCATAGCATACATGAGGATGGCAATAAAGATCTTGGTATGCTCGCAGCAAGACAGCCCCTTCTATAAACCTTGAAAACGTCTAACAAACTCTGATAAAACAAATTATTGATTGGAATTTAGTTAACTGGTATGGGTAACATAATGGAAAACATGTTAACTGATGGAGAAAAGTTACAAGACAATAATGCTGTGAGAGAGGAATTGAAAGAGTGTGGAAATGTCCACATCACAACATGATTATGGATACAAGAAAAGACCTGTGTCATTCTAGGTGCTAAACTCCAAGATTTGTTCTTTTTATGGAACAGGGCATTAATAATCTGTGACCAAGTGTGGCTCTGGCATAAGAGCCTGCGTTTACTTATAAAACACTAGGGAAAGGTATCAACGAAGTGGAGGGCAGGCCAAGGACATCAACTAACCACTTTGATTAACAGGGAAATTACCACAAGGACTGATTAAGAACTAAATTGATCTAACTCATACTAACCAGTAACCAACAGGGGTAGTCTTCAAATACATAAATAACCCCAAAGATATCCCAGAAAGAGCAACTTTCCTTACTGAATTGAAGGCTAATAGCTTTATAATCTCTAAATAATTTAACTGCTCATCTGACCACTATAAGCACCATACTGCAGAAAGGGTGGCAGAAAGAAGTACTAAATTACCTTTTTAGCACTGAAGCACAACCCCTCTGAACCTCAGAGAAAACATTTGATTTTCCTTTGCTCTTCATATGAAAACCAGAAAAGATCTATTTGTAAAAAACTTCATGAAATGCATGGTTTTGCTCTTAAATTATTATTGCTTTATTAAGGTTATTCTGCAGTAGTAATTTTATCCTCTGCAGTTAAACAGAATTTCACAACATGTGTTTTATTTTGTTTGGCCAAACTCCAGGCTTTTTGCTCCTCTAGTAGACCCTAAAGAGTTGCCTGCAGATTTTAGAAGGAGTTGCACATT
Organism: Aviceda cuculoides; assembly: GCA_035590195.1. Taxonomy (NCBI): domain Eukaryota; kingdom Metazoa; phylum Chordata; class Aves; order Accipitriformes; family Accipitridae; genus Aviceda; species Aviceda cuculoides. Next base: position 11,397,908 of record JAVJGG010000054.1, read on the forward strand.
TTTAAGTGGACCAAACAGTACACTGAACAGAAAAAGGCATTTAGGGTTGTTGAGAGTAATGTCTGAAGTTCTGTCTATTTTACGTATTTATTACAGCAGTAACACACTCAAGTATTGCTTGTCCTACCACAAGATTCTGAGGAGTGCCAAAACCAGTGATGCCTCTAACCCCTTTAACTTATTTTATTACTGAAACTAAACTTTCTCCTTCTTTTAGGAAATAATGTGCTGCTGATCATTTCAGTTGAGTGCCCTTCTCTTCATTTCGGGTTTCTAGTCTCACCTGTCTCAAGAATCTCAGTGGATGCTTCCTCCCCAAATGTAAGTGGAGCATATTCTTGATATATCTTGTGTACTTTCTGGAAAGACCTCAGCCATTTGCTTTTAGCTTGCTGCCTGTGTGCAGATCACTGCTGAAAATATCCCTGTAAAATGTGCTATGAAGATGAGTAAAAGACATCTCATATGCTGTGAGAACATACCAGAAAAATTAAGAAGCTGCTCTAATCCTAAAACATGATTAAAGAACACCACTACTTCAGGTAAGTGCAGCTCTAGCCTGCCAAATTGCTGCACAGTTTGGCAGATGTGCAGATACAGGTTTGAGTCTTAATGAATATGTATCTCAGCTGGGCCTCAGTTACACCATCTCTAAGATGGGGATAAAAATCTCATATGCCTATTTGATGACAGTGTTATCAGCATCATTAATAAAGATTTGGGGGAAATTTTCCTTCAAATGATACATTCTAATGCTGCACTTCGTACTATAATGAGAAAAAGCACTGCTGTTCATTTAAATAAAGATACCATTAATCTGCAGGATACAATGCTGAAGGAAACTCTTCAGACTTAGTATTTCTTTCGTGCAAGTGCTCAGCAGTAAAACTTCCAGTGATTAAAGAAGTGAACCACTTTCAGACTAACGAAGAATAAATTCATCTCCTTAGTGGATTGGAAGGAAAACCATGTTTATTCCTTTACCAAACAACTTCTGAACAGAAGGAACTCGGCACTAACCCAGTAGGCTGAGGTTTGCAAATTCTTGAAACAAAATTTTCATCCTGTCTGTACCACTGGTTAAGAAGCTGCAGTTCTTTGTCACATTCAATGGCAGGTTTATGCTTGAGGAATGAAGGTGACACATTAAACAGATCCTGCTCATCTGAAATGTTTGAGTCTGATTCTCTGTTAGAGTGAATTCCAGCTATATTTTCTTTTGATGATTTGCCAGTTCCCCAAAACTGTTGAGTAACACCTGCCTGATTATCATGTCTGCACTGCTTTTTCAGTCAGAACTATCTCTTTTGATTCCCCATGAGATGCAACACATAACATTTTCTGCTTTTGCATTATTTCAGTTAAGTTTCATTCTTCCAATTATATATTTAATTAATTCTAAGTTTTTATCTCATAATATTGCTGGGATGACAGGACCATCAGGCTTCCACCCAACAAAAAAAAAAAAAAAACAACCAACAAGCGGAAAGCAATGAAAAAGGGAATACATATACAAAGGAGACAAATACAACCCTGATTTACATACAGCACAAAAGCCAACCTAATAGGTTTCTTATAGTGTGTATCAGTCAAGAATCTGCTTCACTATCCCTTATTCTTTTGCATTCAAGGTTTACAATATGCCCTTTCTTTATATAATAAAACTGGTAATACATTTACTGTACTCGAAAAATAGAAATTCAATTGAATTCCAAAATCAAATAAAAAGATCCTGAAAATCTTACAGCAAATGTTTGATGTCTCATCTCTTGACACTTCTTCAAAATTTTCAGATGTAGTAAAGCATTGTGGTGATCACTTCTGACACCACCTGGAAGCCCCCACCTCAGGTCCGTCAGCTGGGGTTACAACCTTTTTCTTTACAGCAATTGTACAATTGAGATAGAATTCTTCCATTAATACATTTCTTTCTGCCTCTGATTCTGGTACCAATAAGTATAATGAGATCAGGTGGTTGTAATCAAAACTGCAATGATTTTTTATTATTTTGCTGCATTTGATGGCAACAAAAGCTTTGATTACGTCAGAGGATAAATATTTCTCAAATAAGACAGATGTTCTTACAGAGGATATACTTCGTACATTCACAACTTAAGCGATATGATGTAATGATGCACCTTACCAAGATTCTGCATATATGCACAAGTGTGGCAAATCACATTTTAACCATTCTACTCACAAGACACACACTTCAGTTGGAGATTTAAATACTGACGAGCCAAATTCGCATGTGCAAAATGTACATCTAATTCCAAATTTTGTGCACTACCCTTCCTTCTAGCAGATAAGATTTTGAGCTTGCAACATTCAAAATATTAAACTACTGAGAATCTGGCAGTAAGGATGAAGCTAGATTTTAGAGTTGTCTCCATCTCTTCATGTAATGGAAACTGTATTTGATTGGTATACAAGAATCTCACAGCTTCAAATAAAAATTTCCAGATTTGCTCCTGTGTATAATTTTCTGCTGGTGACATTCTTTCCTCCCCTCAATAGTTTATCATTAATACCTTCAAAAATATTTTATAGTCTTTTAAAATACCTTGGAGATGTTTTAACATGTGGAGAAACAATGTATGTTTATCAGCTGTATTTTTTAGAAGAGTAACCAACCACGTTGTTAAGGCTCCAGACCTCAAGCTGTTCCTCCCTCCTTTCACCTCTTCAATACTTCTGTCATCTTCTCTCCCTGAACAGATACACAAAGAAGTTCAGTGTTTGCTTGTCATATGTAGCATGTGTCTCCTCATAGAATACGTTTCTTCCCCATTTCCTGATCCTGCAAGACACTGACCACCCTTGCTTCCTTTGAGTTCAATGATACAGCATCTAACAGAGTAGGGCTTGTGTCTGTGGAACAAAGATTACTGTGATGATCACAAAGAGATTCTGCCCAATCTTTGCCAGTCAGAGGTTGTAGTAGAGGCCTCAAGTATATACATTCACAACAGGAGAAAACAAATTAGGAGGGAGACATATTGTAGCTTGCGCATTATAGTATATGCAGTGTGACCCAAGTTATCTTAATTAGTTCCAGGTGTGAGGCATCAGCACCAGCCAGTAGTTTATATATTAATTTCCCCCTCCAAAATACCTTTTTATATAAAAGCTATGAAGGAAACACGCGGTGATGCTGAGTACTATTTTTTGCCCATGCTGGGAAGAAAACCAGGGGAGGGATATTATCTGTAGGTATGCACCATGAAAAGAGTTAGAGAATTCTCATCATGCCATGAAATTAGAAAAGACAAGGTAACTGCTCTTGAACTCATCTGACCGAATATTTACTTGATACACACACTCGCTAATAAGCTAACATATCTGCTTGCACTCAGAGCATTTAAACATCACAATAAGCAAGTTAACAAAGGATATACAAAAATAGTGGACCCACATTCATATAAGCTACTACAATTATCTTGTAGAACTTCACCTTTTTAACTCTTTCAGACTGATTGTAATGCCTGTTGACCAAGTCCAGGTAGCCTTTGTTGACAGCAAACATGTGGATTTCTTTCATTCCCAGAGAAGTAAGCAGTATGTCTCCTCTCCTTCCATCACATGAAAAAGGATGGAACTAGAGCTCATTAACAATACATTAGAATCTGCACTTGACTTCTGTAACACAAATTTATTGAAAGCAATGCTTAATCACATGGACTGTAGCTATATAGTCAACATAAAATTATCCATAAGCATTTATATGTCACAGATCCACTGCACGGAGACAGACTCTGAAAGAGGCACTAGAGCCACTCAGATCCAGCCAGTTTTATTAAAGCAAATTCATCTGCCTCTATACCTGGTCATCCTGTTTCAAACATCCACTTTGTTCCAGGGACAGTTCTGTTACTTTATTTACTTCTACAAAGTGAAAACTTTCTTCCCTTTTCAGATTTATGAGCATACTAAAACTCAGGTTTTTGTACCGCTTTCCTTCTAACAGTGACACTAGGAAGCAAAGCACTAAGCATCTGCTTGGACACTACCGGGAGGCAGGGAAAGAAAAACAAACACACAAACAAAACCCAAAAACTATGTAGTCGCAGAAAGAAAATCTTCCTATGCATTCTTTTTCATATAAACATCACATAGGCAGCTTTAATTTTGGCACATCTTTACTTCTGAGTAAGATTATTTCCTTCCTTTGAGTGGATTTGTAACTTTAGCACTATTTTAATTTAGGAAATAAATTTCTATACTACATCCTGTACTTTTATCATCTAAAGCCATATGGCATGAGGGGAAAGAAAAAAAAAAAAAGTCATAGTCATGCTGTATGCCAGTTAACTAAAACCTGGTAATATTCTAGTGCTGATCTTCAGAGAAAAAAAACCAACAAACTGATAATGCTGTGCAAATTTGTTAACCATCTATAAAGGCTATGTACTTCTTATCAATGGGCTGCTACATTTTTCCTGTACTATCATAAAATCTCTCTCTTCAAGGTCAATTGAACCATAGTTTTCCCTATAAGTAGCGATCAAATGGTTCCCTACAGTGGAGACAGCAGCTCTTTCAATAGTAATGTTTTCTTCACATTTGTTTTTCCTGCAGGAAATCAGAAAATGCATTACTGACAGAGACACTTGATTTAAAGTAAGATCCTGATCTGAAGAGTGACTCCACAAAAGACTGTTTATGTTTATTGCCTCTCAGTGACACTATAACAGATAATTGTTTGAGAAGGAAAAGATCTTTTCTTGAATGATATCTTCCAAACTCATCCTGGACTGATTTTTCCCTTTCACTGATCATTACTGGTAATAAACATACTGCAGAAGAAGTTATGCCCTCAGAGACGTGCACAAAACCCCATTCCTCTCCACTAAGGCTGTGCAGTTATAGTTTGGCTTTCTCTCTCATTGCTGTGACTTTATCCCATTTCATAACATAAGCAACTTGCAGTAGGCAATCACGCTAAGAGTTTTAAATTTCTGCTGTATTGTAAACATGAGTACTTAAAACACATCCTACTGTAAGAACCACAAGCATGAATGCTCAGACACAGTAGCAAGGGATAGCTATGTAAAACTTTAAACTAGATGGACAAACTTTCAGTCTGACATAGGACACCGGTGTCTGGATATAGATTCTCATATGTCTTGTGTAATTCAGCCCTTTGGAGTCACTCCTCACTTTGCTCTGAATGAAGGAGAGAGAAGAGAAAGAGTTAATTCTTCCTTTCACCCACATAAAGTATTTTAACACGATTTTCCAGTGCCTAGTCAGTATGTTTTGTCTTAACTTATTTCTGAGAGTACACCAGACTTTCAGAGGTTGCTTCCATGGGCACAGAAAGAGAATAACAGTAAGCACAACAGTCAGACAAACAGAAGTTATTCTCACAACCATGTAGCAGCCCCCATTCTGAGATGAAGCCAAACCCACGTTGGTGAAAGAAAAGGTGACAGTGACAAAGAAAAATCTATAATCCTCTTGTCTTTTACCATAACAAAACCTCATGCCAGCATCTATAGCTCTGCAACCATAAGCTTAGCTTTTGTTTTGTTGTACTGTCTTGCAGCAATGAAGATTTAGCCCCTATGCTCTTCTAGTTCTGCATATGAGATGCTTTTCCCCCCCTCCACTTCCTCCTCCAATCCACCCAGAATTCTCACACTTCTGGTATTTTCTATGTTGAATGAACATTTCCTCCCCCCTTCATTCTGCTGTTAACTGCAAGTGCTTAGGGTGCCGTACTATAAGCCACAAAACATAGTCGAAGGAAACAATTTCCAAAGGGGAACTATTTCTGGTTCAGACCCGTTCCACAATTTTCACAGCACGAAGTTCACAGTATAACCCCAAACCACTTGTATTAACTCAGATGAAAGGAGTATGTTCTCCATATGTTTGCACCTCTACCAAAGGCCCTATGTGAAGAAATGCTGGCTTTTTTCCTGCTGTTCTTTTACTCACCAAAATCTAACTGCTCATCACTTGGGCATGTTTGTCATAGTTTAACCCCAGCCAGCAACTAAGCACCATGCAGGTGCTCCCTCACTTCCTCCCCACCAGTGGGATGGAGGAGAGAATTGGGAAAAAAAATAAAACTCATAGGTTGAGAGAAGAACAGTTTAATAGGATGGAAAGGAAGAAAATAATAACAATAATAAATTGACAATAATAAAAGAATTGGAATGTACAAAACAAGTGATGCACAATGCAATTGCTCACCAACCAATGCCCAGTTAGTTCCCAAACAGCAATCCCCTTGGCCAGCTCCCCCCCAGTTTATATACTAGGTATGATGTCACACGGTATGGAATACCCCTTTGGCCAGTTTGGGTCAGCTGCCCTGGCTGTGTCCCCTCTCAACTTCTTGTGCCCCTCCAGCCTTCTTGCTGTCTGGGCATGAGAAGCTGAAAAACCCTTGACTTAGTCTAAACACTACTTCACAACAACTGAAAACATCAGGGTGTTATCAACATTCTTCTCATACTGAACCCAAAACACAGCACCGTACCAGCTACTAGAAAGAAAATTAACTCTATCCCAGCCAAAATCAGGACACCAGCACACCCATTTATCTGATCTCTCCCCTGCCAGAATTTCTACAGTCTTTGATAGCTGCCTTTTGATTGTTTTCTGGATGGGCAATGGGAAGAATGGGAGAGAGGCAAAGGAAGAGAATGAGACACTAGGAGCAGGAGACAGAGAAAAGTTAATTAGCTGCCCATGAGTTTTGAGAATATGGTGTTTCTACAAGTGAACAGATGCAATACACTTAAGGAGAGATCTTTAACCTTCAGAGGAAGAACCTGAGTTCAGTGAAGTGGAAAAACAGGACAGAAGGAGTAAAACAAAATGAACAGGCTTCAGAGGACTTCTGTCACTCATCACAGTGCTGTGAGAAGGAGACTGAAGTCAAGAAGTCAAAAGCCCTAGGCATGTTTTTACTAATTCCATGTCTGGTTTTCTTCCTTTCTTCCTTCTTGACCAACTCATTATGGCTGCATTAATCCTAACAGCTCACCAAGTTATCAGCACCAAAGAAATGGATGTGTAAAATGCAGATATTTAGTTTATGCTACACAACTGGGGTATTACTATTTGAAAAATAATAAAATTACACTGTCATAACGAACCTTTTCAGTTCACTGTTCTCATAGCAACTATTTCATGACAGTATATGAACAATTAATGTCGCTTGATATAGTTGGTGAAGCAGGAGGCAATATTTACTCTATGGTATTGAAAGAATAGGACTGAAATTGGTGCACTACTCACATTTGTGGCTGGCACCAAAGCACAGAATCTGCTCTTCTACCAGAACTTTACTGCCTTCTGATCACTGTAACTCCCTTTTTGCCATTGTTTCCCTCTATTTGCTCATGAGCCAACTTAGGATTCCATGCACTTTCTTGAAAGAAGACCATTCTTTCGTTGGGATTTCTGCATATGTTCGACTTTTCATGAGACGGGGAGATCAGGGCTAAATCCCATTTAGCCATTTCAGAAGATGTGCCTGATTTCATCATATAATCCATACTCCAACTCCAAGGGAAGTCTATACAACTTGATTTCCCAAGGAAAGTCTTTAAGAGTTTGCCTACACTGTTATATTAGGGCAACAACTGACTGTCTTCATTGCATTCATGTCTGTTCACTCCTAGGCTCTCTTTCTTAAGCAAACCACAGTAAGTCCACAGATGACATGACAATGCTTTCCAGGGTCCACTCCAGAAGCTAGTGCTTTTTTACTTCTACCCAAGAGAGTTTTCCCAACACCGTACCCCAAGGATTTTCACTCTCAAACACTTCCACACACCCTCAGGACAAGCTCAGCATCCTGCAATGCTTTTTCATGGTGCTAAACTACAGTATGAAAGAGCACCACTGCACAGAGCTGCAACACGTCCCTCTCACTATTTTGCACCCTTTGTACTCAAAAAGGACACTCACAAAACTAATAACTATCACAGGACCACAGAAACAGCATTTGGGATGCTGCATATACCCAGGCCAAGCACTCTGCGGTATGTATGGCTGGCCCACATTAGACAGTCACAGTCTCAACCACTGTAGACACAATTAAGTCATATAAAGTAGATGAGAGAGGACAGTATCCTTGATACTGACTGTGAGAAAAATATAAATATACCACAATAGGAATCTGGCCTTGGTCTGGTCTCCTTGGTAAAGAAAGTGGACATTCTTCCACTCTGATAGATTTCACATGGTTTGCACAGATAAAAGGATTTGGGCCTTTTGAAATGAAAAGGAGATTTCTACTACTTGTCAGCATGCTGCTCACGAGGTCTCATCAAAAATGCACCATGACCATGTCTCTCCCTTGGTTCCTCTGTAAAGCATATAGCAACCTGTGTCTGCGCCACAGGAAAAGCTGTTTAAATAGATCATCCTCGGGACTTGACACCGAATGCGATACCGCACTCGAGAGTCTATGTAGTACTTTCTGTTTGTGACTCTGTTTATCATACTACAAGTCTTGATTATTCTAATGACACTGGGCCTCTTCAGAAACACATTGTTTATACCCCCAAGGAGTTTGCTGTGCACACAAGTATTCTCAATCTACTGTATAAACAAATGTGTTATTCAGCAGACAGCTGCAGTTCTGCTGCTGATAACTGGTGAAGGGGCTGACAACAATATAGCAAATATTACCACCACCTCTAAGTAATTTGCAGACTTGTACAGGGACTGGAGTCATTCTCCATCATTTCAGTGGGCTCTAGAGTTTGCGTTCCTGCCTGCTTTGGGGTCCTTGGTAGGTTTTTGCTTAAACCACAAACCTTAGCTCTTGGCCCTGCATCTAAAACTTCATTTTGTCCTATTTGAGCAAATGCCTGATTACGGCTTTCAGAAAAGGAGCCAGTTATCAGACCCACAGCTTTGGGAACGCATCAAACACAGGTGCTTCTCTATTAAAAGCACACAAGTTGCAAGAAGGTGTGAGTTGGCAAATAGTGGAGGTGTTTTTTCACTGAAATGGTGGTGCTGGTGGCCTTCCCTGCTCCAGTTATCCCTGCTGATTCTCAGAAGTCCTTTGTTTGGATACAGGTTTTAGAAAGAGACCTTCTAAGATGTTTAAAACCTCCTTCCACTTGGAGGGAATGTATCTATGGGGAGAGGGGAGACCGAAGGAGAAGAAAAGGAAAGGAAGTAAAGAAGAGAGATTCTCCAGTCAGTTGCACAATGTTACCTAAGGATGACTGAAATGATTTTAAAAGAAATGACTGAGTTTGATAGGCTAAATACAGCATAGCTGAAGTTGCATTCTGGCACATAGAACTGGGAGCCAGTGGAGATCATCAGAGGTATCTGGGTCTTGAAATCAACTGGACTTAGCAACTGCATATTGGCTTCTGACTCTTCTCAGTGCAATGTTAATAGCTGTCTCTCTCTTTGAGTTGTTTTGGGAATACCAAAGTTAGGTTTCCTTCCTTCTTTCCTTTGGGCCAGGTGGGTAAAATTTGGAGATACCAGTAAGCCAATCAAAATTATAATCTGCTACAAGAAAGTAGAAAACATCATCCTGTTGTTCCAGCTGTGAAATGAGGGATACAAAGTCACATTGTTAAACAATAATGACTTTAAGAACTTCAAAGCACCTCAGTTGTTTCAAGCAAACCCAGTCTATACCCACAGACACAAATGTCTGTCATCCTGCCTTAGCTATTGTGTTGGTACTCCATGACAAAGCTGGTCTCTAAAGAGCAATGTTTTGAGCCCTTATTCCTGAACTTTTTTTTGCATGTGTGCTTGTCAGTTTTCCCTCCAATATTACTTTCCTCTAGATGTGGATCTGTCCCTCTGTAGATGAAGAGGTGTCACACAACAAAGGGCGAGCAAAAGGGGCAGCAGATAAATATGTGATTGTCATCGTCCTTTCCTGCCTTCTTTCCTTGGCTTACACACACACAGACAACAGTACTTACAGGGAAGGCTCTATAAATGTGAAAGAAGGGTAAATAAATTAAGCAAGTTTTTCAATTGGCACCACTCTTCTTCTCCTTGCAGATTAATTTGGTGTCACTGGAGCCAGAAAGGTCATGCTGATTGCTCAGTATTTTTATTGCCTATTTCATTTTGGTTTTATGTGTTCATCACAAGCTCCACATTAATATTTCATATCTGTCTGGAGTTGTGGTTTGGGGGTTTGCAGGAGAGAGTGGACTGTGCCACCATGGCAAGAAGACACAGGTATTAATTCCTGCCATGAATGCCATCAGCATTCAAGCCTTCTCAGAATTTTAGGCAGGAAGGAGAAGAACTGGGATCAGGACAAAGCTGGATCTTCTGTGTTGCAGAAGGGAGAGAGAGAGAGGAAAATACAGAGCTGGGACAGAGACCTGGGGAAAAATCCTCAGATGCCAACTGGTCCTGAGGGAAGGCAAGCAGGGGCAGTGGCCAAAATTCAGTGAGGAGCTGCTTCCCAGCAGAGGGTCTGCCTTGCCAGGGCTCTGGCATACGTGAAATAATCCGGGTGATGGCCATTCCATGTCCCGAAGCAGTCTGCTCTCCTGGCACCCATCTCCCTTTGACTAGGTCTGGTGCTTATCATGGGAAAATGAATACCCATGGAAGAATCACCCCATTTTATTATCATTCCTTGTTTTCTAGTAATGTCAGGACACCAGCACTGATGTAGCTGAAAGTCTCTGAGCCCTGCTCAGTGCTTAGACTCTGAGGGGCTGAGCAGAGTGACACTGCACAGCAATATCCGTAAACGCACAGTAGAGATGGGGTATACGAGCAATCTTTCCCTGGCAGGGGGACTGTGGACATAAAATACATTAAAATTTCAAAGTACTCAAAAGTGGCATAGAAGAAGGAGTTCTTAGAAATCTCTCAGACAGGTTCTAGGAAGAAAGGCTACAGGTCTAGAAAAATATTTCTTATGCTTAGCCTGTGCTCAGTTTGTCCTGAGTCCTTTGTCCTTTCTTTTAGAACAAGGTTTCGACCAGTAAATTTATCTTTTTATCATGGAGACATTTATAGTTTTAGACTGTCTTTGTCTGGCTAGCTAAACCTACTATCTTCTAGTTCTGCTCTCCTAAATTTGAAGGCCAGAAGAACCATTATTTTAATATAGTTTGACTTTTTCCATGCTTCAAGACACGGGATTTAACCAGTGATCCCTTTATCAGGCCTGTAACTTCTGGTTGAACTAGGGAGTCTCTTTAGGAAAGACATCTAATCTTGATTTAAAGACTTCTTTAAAGACTACTTAACAACTCATCAAGCTTGTCTGGGGTTTCTTCTTTGGTTTATAGAAGTAATGAACTGAGTCCCCCATCCTCCCCTCCTGGAGATACTTCTTAATGGAAAGTAAAAATGCCACAATTACGACACACCATGTGTGGGACATAAAACCTCACTCTCACTCTAGTATCTGTATCGTATTTAATAAAGTACCAACAGAGCAGCAATAATGTACACTGGGAATCAGGCATCATAAATAAAAGGAGGAAAATGTAATAATGGGCAGTTGGAGAAAAATATGAAAGCAGCTGTAAGAACAGAAACAGACAAGGGAAAACAAAATATCAAAAAACCTCACAGCCAGGCATGGAAATAACGTATTTTAAAGTAGGTGTACTTTTGGAGGATTCTTCCTGGATAGAGGAAGAGATACACAGGCATGCATGCACACACATATACACGCACACGACTTGCCAGATCTTACCAGATGATGTAGTTGAGGCTGGCTGAACTTAATTAACTTGGATGAGTGGTTTTCGATTTTAACCTTCCTTGTTTATTTGCTTTCACTGTGCAGTGGTAAAGACTTTCAGACATGGAGGGAAGGGGAAGAAGAAAGGGAGGGGTGAAACGACTCTTGAAGAAAACAATAAGCAGCTCCATATTTGTCCAGTTGTTTGTTTTTAAGGATGCAGGGTAATTGCTCAGCTGTTGTAAACAAACACAGCTCTGATACTCATCTACACCGTCTAAGAATCTGGCCCTGGGAAGCTTTTCCTCTCTGGATTTCAAAGGTAATTAATAGTTCCTTTTTCCTACAACCACGTCTTTGTTGCTAAAAGAATCACTGCAGGGGCCTGTTGTCTGGAACTAAATCCACCTGACGTGGTTTGACCACTTCCATAGCTCTGTTAGCTTCCAAAACAAGCTGTTCACATCCAAATTTGTTTATGGGAATGGTCTCTGGCCCCTGCTAGCTCCCAGACCATGCCTGGGAACTGTTCAGGAAAGTGCTAATTGGTCTGGGCTGAAGACTTGGCTGGGAATGGAGAAGTTTGGAAGAATGAACTCCAAAGCCAAGGTCTGTGCCCTGGCTCTGGGTAATTCACTAATTTAGGCATTGCCTAAGCATCTAGAACAAGACGAAATAAATATATATATATATATACTGACAATATGGGTCCTTCATGTCTGAATTTAAGCATGTCAGGACCTTTAACTCCCCTAAATCATACAATCATAGAATGGTTTGGGTTCGAAAGGACCCTTAAAGGTCATCTAGTCCAACTCCCCTGCCATGGGCAGGGACTTCTTCAACTAGATCAGGTTGCTCAAAGCCCTGTCAAATCTGACCTTGAACACTTCCGAGGATGGGGCATTCACAACTTCTCTGGGCAAGCTGTTCCAGTGTCTCACCATTCTCATTGTAAAAGATTTCTTCCTTATGTCCAATCGAAATCTACTCTCTTTCCATTTAAAACTGTTGCCCCTTGTCCTGTCACTACAGGCCTTGGTAAAAAGTCTTTCTCCCTCTTTCTTATAAGCCCGCTTCTATGTATAAAGATCTTTTCCTTAGCCTATGACAAATGCAGGTTTTGACACGGTCTCCAGCATAATCTGCCTTTAGCCCTGCCACAGTTTTTTTGTTGCAGCCTTAGACTTCGTGTGATGCACATTGCAGGGGACCGTCAGGGATCTTTGGAAGATAGTTGAGGGATTCTTCTTAGCCAAGAGTATATTTTCTGGAGAGATAATAATCAGCATTTGTGAAAGAGAAAAATCATCCCGGTTAATTTGAGAGGGATGTGTGAGTAGAGTTTAACCCTGAAGAAAATAGTTGAGGTCTGAGGTCCAAAGTCCAAGGTGCAGCTGAGATCTAAGGTGGGTGCAGGTTCCTACCTGCCTGCCAAGGGATCCTTACGGCTCCTCTTCTGCCTGTCAGAAACAGAGCTGGCCTGGGCTGGACTACAGAGGTCTGGCAATGCCTATCAAAGAAAATTAAAACAGCAACAGGAAGCAACAGAGGGCTGCAAATGTTTGTCCATCTGTAATCTCAGACCTTTGTTCTGGCCTTTTGCTCCCGACCGAGAACCTCAGCTCGCTGCTTCCGAGGAAGGTGGACCGGTCCCTTGCACATAAAGGCCCTGCCAACTTGCCAGGGGGTGGGGAAGCTCACTCCTGACCTCAGCGCTGACAGTCGGGGCGGATGAGCAAGAACGACCATGGGGAAGGATTCAACGTGACAGCGAAAAGACTGACAGCTACACTTAAAAATGCAGCTCTGCTCTGAACAGTGATGTGTAAAAAACGGCACTTTCTCACTCAGCAGCTCAGCTGCCTGGGCCTGAGCTGCTGCCTTGGCACTCTAAAATAATATGAAAAATGCAGGAGGAGGATTTTACTTTGTGTCAGCCCTGTTGAAACACTATTTAACTTTCACGTCAATTGAGCTGTACACTGAAGTTCATTCTTGTGGTGAAGCCTTCCTGGGTTAGGTAGCAGAGCTCGAAATGGTGCAAATAGTCCCACTCAGTTTCTCGAACACTGGTTTCAGGGCTGCTGGTGTAGGGGGGCACAATGTCAAATCTAGGGTACAGTAATTGCAATTTCCACTCATGGATGGGAGGGGGAGGGAAAGGAAGGGAATGCAGGGCTAAGTTTCTGTGCTTTTTATGAAGTCAGCTGAGAAGAGGAAAGTCTCTGAAGCCTTGGAAAACTTCAAGGCTTCTTAGGATAACCATGTCTGTGATGACTGCATAGGAAGCCAGTAGAAGTGAGGAGGTGCCAATGGCTGCTCAAGATCTTCCCTTCTTGGAAACATGTCTAATGAGAAAGAACTTGCAATTTAAAACAAATTTAAAAAAAAAAAGTATTGTGATGGCAGTGTCCATCACTTTTAGCACGAAGACCTAGCGGTTAGAGGATTTTCCTTGGTACCAGACGAAAGTCCTGGACCCTTCTCAGCCTGCAGTTGCTTCAGCTATCAGATCTCACACACGAGGTCCCACCTGCTTTCTGGAATGTTGGATGTGTTTTACCTTAGATCAGTCTTGGATGAGAAACAGAAACAGTCTCTGGGCTGGGGATGAAAACACCGGGTGTCCCCTCCCCTCACCAAATGCTCTAGACAAGGCGCAAGGCAGGTTGCCTCTTGCCTGATGTCCACCTGGTCCCACGATCTTACGTTCCTGGCTGTGCACTTCACCCAGAACGTCTGTAAGACGGCGGTTGCAATATCCTCTTGGGATGCGCAAATAGATGGTTTCCAACCATTCAGACTAAAGCTGTCCCGAAGCCCAGGTCTTTTGCTTCTTCAGTGCATACTGTAAAATATTACACTACCGTGGCAAACGAGGGTGGCCCCATCGTTATGGAGTAAGGGTCCTGTTTGATAGAAAAGCTAGTTAGTTCTCAGGGCCTGGGTCATGACGAGGTCTGAGAGGTTTTGTTGGCTTCTTTATTCACAGAATAAACATTTCTGACCTCATGTGTTCAGCTGAAGGTTGACACTAGTATTAATGGTGCTGAAAGGCTGTGGCCTGGATTTCGGCCAGGTAGCTGGTAGATTCAAGTCCTAGCTTCAGAAGGCTCTGGGTCCGCATGTTCTTACCTCTTGCTACTGTAAAATGAATATATTACTCAAGGAAAACTGGATAGACAACACGAGTGAAGTCTCTTCCAGAAAGCGATCTCTCCTAAAACCTCTGTTATGTTAGATAAGTTTTTTTATTACCCCCAAAATGTTTGTTCTTGACAAGAAAGAAAAAAAAGACAAAAAAAGGGCGGGGGGGAAGGAACTGCCACCACCACCAAAGAATAAACAGCAAGAGACTTTTTTGGTTTTTTTTCTCAGTAATTGGTTTGCAGTCCAGTAGATATCCAGTGATGGATATTTGACTCTCACAGGGTCTCTAGCTATATTAACTCTTTCATGGATCCAGGAGGAGAATTGCAATAAAATGCAATAACATATTATTGATTCAATCACTACTTTTTCCTGATCAGAATTTCAGTAGTGCAATGTCATACAAATCAGACACGTGACACACCCCAGCACTAGGCCTCTTTTCCCAAAATACAGCTTGATTTTAGCTCATGAGGTGCTTGCAGGGTCATATTAGCCAGCTGTCACTGGAGGATGAGATGATATTAATGGCAACTGGCGTGTCTATTCAGCGAGCTGAGCTCATCCCTGCAAAATCAGATGGAGTCTATTTCAAACAAAAAAAGGAAATCAGAAGAAGCCAAAGGAAATGGCAGAACTGCTACCGGCTTGAACAATCCAGCAATTCGTCACCTGAATGTAGTCCTTGTGAATGTAAGGAAGCCATGGAACCAGACTGGGTCTGCAAAAGGTTTCCTCATTGCTTGTACCAAGTAATTTATTGAACCTCAGCCCTTACCTCCTAAAGCTCTGTGTCTGCGCATCTGAGCCTATGACTTTAACAGAGCACTGAAATCCCGGCTGGCAATAACATTCGGTCGGTGGCTTTCCAGTCAAAATGCATCCTGCATCCTGCCAGACTTGGTTTCCGTGTGTGCTCCAGGGTAGCAAGCATCAGCTCTACCATTCACCCAAGGATATGAGTAACTTAAAGTGTATGAGTAGTCCCGTAGACTTCAGTGGGACTACAAATGTGTTTACGCACCTTAGCAATTCACTTATTAGTACACAAAAACGGTATTATATTTCTGTCAAAAGGAAACTAGAAGTTCACTTTCTAAATGCCAAAAGCCTGTGCATTTACCAAGAACAACATTTAGCTTTTCCAGCCTCTGTTCCTCAGGGCCAGAGAACTTGCACAAAGGAGGAAAATCACCCCAAATAGGCTTTTCTTGTACCACAAGGATGAAAGGAAAAATTCATTAGATAAAAAGAAGGTCTACATTTATGGTTAAATATTGGATGTGTAATTTAAATGAGAAAGCCAAGTTGAATGCAAAGCAATTACTGACACTTAATATTAGTCAGACTAATAAAGCAGCAATTAAACCTCATTATACAGCCATAAAATTGATGTGTAATAGATTGATTGCACCAAATGCTCATACCGATGTTGGATGGCATATCATAGGCAAGGTGAACTTGTTCATTTAATTGGCGGATCAAAATAATTTCCTGCAATAGATTTAACCTTATTGCATTTCTTGGCTTCAGATGACATCGGTGACAGTACAAACAAATAAATAAACAGAATGAAAGAAGAGCGAAAAAAGCCTACAGACCAGCTTGCTCTATGGCAAATACTCTCTATTCCATAGTATAATATTCCTTCTCCCAGGAGATCCACGGTTATTTGAGAATCTTCTTGCCAGCAGCACAATTTGGATCTTGCACAGCAGCGCTGCTTCATTGTTCACTCCTTGAATTGACTGTGAGGAGCTGAAGGAAGCCTACATGTAAATGTTTTGCTGCATGTTTACAGCTGACACAAAATTCAGCACCTTGGAGTATATTAAGGCCAATGATTAAAAGAAATTGCTGTTGGAAACCTGAAGGGTAAGCAGTGAGGGAACCATTAATAAAAATGTTTTAAGCTCCTCCAAAATTGCACCTGAACCTTTTTATTTTGGCAATAGGTTCAGACCTAATCATTACATTTAATCAGTGTCTAAGGGTCCAGCATATGCAGGTTTGCTCCCTTTTTTAATACAAATTATTTACGTGCGTTCATGTGATGAATATATTAAAATAAAGATTCAACTCCTTGATAGCTATAAAACAGCATATTTGCTGAAGACAAAATCTGGGGCTTTGGTTCTTATGGATTTTCGTGTCACTCATCTCAGTAAGGTCATATAACAACCCATTATCCTTAGCTACCCATCTTTGCATTTCACAGCATCATTACCAAATCTGAGCCACCATGCAGCAATAAAGCTAATTGAATGATCGTATTTTCTGCTCCGGCAACATCTGCCTTGGTCAAGAGAGCTTTATCTTTCTACCTGGACCTCATCTCTACAGCAACTGAAGGGCTCACAAACTGCATAACCCCATGTCAGAGGAACCCTTTGCGGGGAAGAAATTATCCGAAAGACAAAAGTACTTTGACTTACCCTCAGGATCCTGTGACCAGGCAGGATTTGAAATCATGATCTCCTGTACAGCTGGCCAGCAAACAGTAAGCATCTTCTCTTAGGGGGGGGAAAAAATCTGTTTTAAAAATCCCAAGAAGCCTCAGGTCAACAGAAAATTTGCTTTTGACACCAGGATTTTCCCAAGGATTTTAAACAATGCTACTTAGTAAAATCCAGGCACGGAAGTAAAGGAGATAAGAGGGCTATAGCCCATCCCTCATTTGAGTTCTAGTGGTTCAGTTAGCAAATTTTTGTCCACAAGCCAAAAATCACAGAATCAGCAAATGTGCCATTTTCATCAGGCTTTGAGCTTCCAACTAACTCTGGGAGAAAGTCATCACTTGCAAAACCCTGTTGCTCTTGTGAACCTTTCTCTTTCCTTGGTCTGTGACGTGCTTTGGTTCATGCTGATCAGTTGTGGTTTTAACTTACTCTGGGTTCCAGTAGAGAAGTGACCTCAGGTCAGATCCATTGCTCCCTCAGCCTACAGAGCTGAAGCTCCTTATTTTCAAATTCCTGGAGTTTCTCAGAACCAGATGCAACTGCTGTGTGAAAGGTACGTGCTGTATCTCTACAAGGTCAGGTGAAATGTCTCTGAGCTAACACCCTGACATCTAGCCCTCGGCTCACGTATGTGACTTGAGTTCAAGAGAGCATCACTGGCCTGAAAATAGAAGAACATAGAAGAATAGAACATCACATTCTATGATTCTAAAATAAAAGAACATAGTAGAGGAATGGGACATGGCTCAAACCTGTGAGAGTTCATCTGGTTTCACTCAGCCATTTCCATTGTACAACATGAAAAAGAATTATATATAAAGAAGAAGAAATTCCTGAATATACCTACTTGTACTCCATTTTTTCAATGTGGTTTAAATAAGAAAAAAAATGCTTAATAAAACCTGGTACTTAAATCCCTTGGAAGGGTGCTGCTGGCAAGGGTCACATACTTCCATTTAGGCAGCACGTGGTCTACTGCTCTAAGATGAGATTCCTAAAAGTAGGATCTAGCATTTCAGTCCATATTTGGGTTCCCTAGCCTATGGACTGTTTTTAGAAATGATGCTCACCTTGTTTAAATAGAACTGTCAAAAAATTGCCTCTTTTAGAAGTCAGGCCTCGTATTTATTGTCTAAATATTAACATCAGAGCTTGATTTTTTGGCACTATACTTGTAAATCTTGATCTGTGTTTTAAGAAATGTCATTTAGATTAAAGCTTCAGAATTTTAATTATACCTTATTCTAATATATCAGTTTTCCTGAAGTAGATTTTTATGGTTTCTCCCCTAACCCCACCCCCCCACCCCCCCGCTCCATGAAATCCACCAGAATGCA
The DNA here is from genome assembly GCA_035590195.1 of Aviceda cuculoides. Lineage (NCBI taxonomy): Eukaryota > Metazoa > Chordata > Aves > Accipitriformes > Accipitridae > Aviceda > Aviceda cuculoides. The sequence continues at coordinate 11,416,525 of JAVJGG010000054.1, forward strand.
CAAAATGTGAAAATGCAATATATCGATATGGACATTTTCCAAACACTGTATCAAAAGTATCCAAGATCTTACTCCTTCTTCTGAGCAGCTCCCTGTAAAAGCTGTTGCTGTGTTTTCAAAATCAATAAGGTCACCCCAGCTAGTATGTGTTTTGGATCCTAAATGGCTCTTCTCTTTTGGTATGCAGCACCTTGCCCACACTTCTGCTCGTTCATTCCTTATCAATCTCTCCAGTGCAGGCAGTGCTGTTCTTTTATGGGAAGTTTTTCATTGGATTTATTTAGTCTAAAATGGACTACAAATTTATGTAGAGACATAGCAACTGTCTTTGAAGATGTAAAAGGGTTGCTGCAAAGGAGGGAAATGAACTGTTCTCTGTATTTTCTGGGGAGAGAAGAGCTATGAGACTTAAAAACACAGCCAGGGAGATTCAGGTGAGGTCTCAGGTAGAATGTGCTAACTGCAGCGTCAAGAGGGCCTGAAACAGATTGTCTCGAGGGATTGCTGAAGCTTAACAAGTTTTTAAGAACAAATTAGATGAGCATCTAACAGGAATCATTTAACTGTAACTGATCCCATTTTGGGGCAACGGAATGATCTAAGTGATGTGCTGAAATTTCCTCCTACCTTGATTTCTCTGAAAGTATACATTTGAAGACAGTATTCCTACACTGAACAGAAATCATGGACAGACTTATAAAAGCGATGCTTAGAGCTGTTGGCAGGCTGGTCTAAGTTTCCACCACCACAGGATTTAGTATGGCCTCTTATTTGAAGACGAATTTGATGGGAGGCTAATGGTGTTTTGGTTAAGGTTAGACAAAGGATAAATGTTTTGAGGAAACAGTAAATTCTCTAATAGAATGTTAAATCCACTGAAGGAAGCAATTCTGAGACACCACTGAAATTATTTTCAAATGATTTTCCAATGTGGAGGAAAAAAATTAGCTCAGAAGATTGAGATAAAGTTTGAAAACCTGTCATCCAATTTGTTAAGGCATTCAGTATTGATTTATAGCTTTAAAATAAGCCCAGTGAATAGCTCTCCATCATGCTCAGCTCCCACTTTGACTGGAGGAGCCGAGGCTAGCTTAGACCTGACAGCTCTCTCTGAGAAGGCTGAGGTCAACTGAGATGCCTCCTCTCCTAAAACATCCGCCAGAATCCCTCTGCGATACTTACAGCTCCATCTCTTTAGCAGCAAAAGACAGCCGCGCTCTATTACCATCCATAGCGATACACTGATTTATCCCAGCTGTGTGCCTAGACAATGCATGCATGTGAATGCAAATGTACATATGCCTTCAGCTGCTGCCCCTGCGGCCTCCAGGGAGGTGGGAGAAGGAAGGTGGTGACTGCTGCTCCAGTGCGAGCCCTCTCCAGGAGCAGCAGCTACAGCCTCCTGCTCCCTCATCCCTCCCTCTGCGGTGGCAGCAGCCAGCCAGGTTTTCCAGGACGGTGCCGCTGCCCAAAATAGGACGAGGAGCGTGGGGTTTTGCTGTTCCTAGGCGGTCAAGTATATCACATACAAAGAAGAGCATCTCGGTCCTGAAACGAAACCCTATAAAAGGTTATAATCTTTCCAGTTTTAGGGAATCATGAAAGTGATGGGGATAAATGTCCCTAATATATATGTGCAGATAATCCGTAAACATACGTTGTGGTTTTCACATCGATATATGCTGTCATTTTGAATTATCTGATGTCAGCAAGTATAGCAGCTTGAGTGCTGGCTAAAGTAGCCCATGGATTTTGGGTAGCTCTTGTGCTCTTGGTGGGTGAAGCGACGCTTAAGTATAGTGAGATAGGGAGAAGCGCGTTGTCTTGAACACAAGTAGGAACAGGGTCAAACTCTCCAGGTTGTTTTGCACTGAAAATCAGCCCAGTGACCTCAGTGTGATTGAAATGAGAGGGGACATTTCAACTCATGTTAACAAAAAGCGGTGGAGGCACTTTGAATAAATTTGTAAGCAAGCGTTATAGCTTCGCTGGCTGGTCTCCAAAGAGAGAAAGTTACGTTAGTCCAGCCAAGATGTAAGACAGCCGCAGCTAAGAGATCTGACATCCTCCTCGGAGAGGCAGAAACGCAGCCTTATAGCATTCCCAAGATGGAGAAACTGAGCTGATCTGTTTTTCTAAAGATGGTCAGGACATTTTGATCACACAGAAACATTTCTTCACTGCCACAGACGTACCAAAAAAATCACACATTAGCAGGGCAAGAAAGAGACAGGCAATAACCAGTGGAAACAACAGCAAAAGTCCTTGTCATGTGGCTTTTTTGCCAGTAATAATAGCAAACTTTAACAAACCATTAATTATTTCTCTGAGCCTGGGCAAGCTTAAATCATTGTGTAGTGGCCACTAATTACAGCAATGCAGGTCCAGGTCTGATTATTCATATTTTTCACAACACTGGGGACTAGTTTTGATCTCCACGTTGCTGTCACATACAAAATTTTCTTTTTAGGAAGAGTATTGTGTTTGCATGTTCAATTGAACTTACTGATTTTCTGGTACATAAAAATCTTTGACACTTTTTATTCACAAATATTTTTCCTGGAAAATCATCTTTGTATGAAAGGAAATATATGTAAAAAATTTCTTCTAATTGTTTTGTATTTAGATATGTAAGATTATCTTTTTCTCCCCCTTTTTTTTTTCTTTTTTTGTCACTTGTTCCAGCTTTCTTTGCAAGCGGGAGAATGAACAGAAATGAGGGAAAGGAAGGAAATGGAGAAAATGTTAAAAGGCTTCATATCGATTTCATACAACATTTGAAATTTTCAGATAGCTCAGAAAAAGAACTCAAAATTATGTCAATGTACAAATATTACAAAATCATTAAATATATGCTTTTAAATAAATTCTACTTGTAGAATTGCTAAAAGAAAATTTTAGTGCCTTGGGGGACACTGTACTAGCGGTATTTGAGGACTGGCTGGAAATATGAAACAAGAAGACATGTCCTGAACTGAATCCATTCCTATAAGATTTCCTGCCTAGGGCAGCATTCCTTGAAGGATATACATATATCTGCTTAACTATACATATGATGCTCCATCCCACTGAAGCCAACAGGAGCATTTACTGTTCATCAAGTTAAGCATTTACATAAATCTCTGTGATAATGTAGTTTAATCGAAGACTCAAGTGCTTGGATAAATCTTAGGTTATTCAAAGCAAACTTCAAAGCTTTTTACATTCACTTAGCACCAATTATTACCCAAACAAGTCAAATGGACTGTATTATATGTGAAGTTTTAAATTCATAGATGTTACGTTACAGTGGCTTTTTCTATTCATCTGCATCCTTTTCACCTCACTGAGAAAGGATTCCTTATTAAAGCTGGTTAAAAAAAAAAAAAAAAAAAAGAAGCCAGAAAATGCCTGGAACAAAGTAACTGTAACTGTAAAATGTCCTTAAAGGCCAATTAGAAATTGCAATACTGGGAGTTTTATTACAACTAACTCCTCCTTAATTATCAATCAATGGATTCTGTCGGAAAAAAAAATCTCAAATTCACAGCTGGGAAAATGATGCTAATTATTTTCTGTTAATTAAGGCTGTGCTGGGATTCAGACTTGCCATCCTTCAAATAAAGGATTGACATATCAATGCTAACATAATGCTTAGGGTCTTTTCCAAAGGCTTTATTTCTAATGGTAATAAATTGGTGTCACGTTATTTTAAGTGTCTTAAGCTACCGTGCTATTATACCTAACCCTGATCTATGCTTAAAAGTGTATATCTATCTCGGTACTCGTACTGTCCTCTGATATGGAAGTTGAATATTCACCATTTTCCACTGCAGCTGTTCTATTGTGAGAGCGAAGGAGCTTTACATCATTTAGAGTCGCAAGGAGTAAGGCTAAAAAATTTGAATGGCAGTAGGATTCCCCAAATATCACAGAAATTGGAGAGAATAAAACACCTGAGTATAATTCTGGACACATTGTATTCAGTGACACTGTTCTCGTTGACTTTCAGAGACCAAGATCTGTTTTACTGCAGCCAAACCTCCAGTACTCCTTCACTGCCTCCTTCACTGTGGGAGGTGCCTAAACAACCGGCTGTGAAACTTCTCGCGTCTTTTCTGTGGAAAAGGCAACAAAACTTAGTTTATTGGAAGTCTCTTTTCTCGCTTGCTCGATGTTTGTTCCTCACCATCTACCACATTTCTTATAGCCAAGGCTGAGTAAGAAATAAGACAGTCGAAACAGATAAGCAGGGGGTGGGGGAGTTTATATTCTGCCAGACTCAGTGTGGTTTATATTTGAAATAAAGCTCCAGGTGAATTCATGCACCATCTTAGGAACACTTGGCCTAAGACTTAGACAAGTTTTAAAGATGCGTTAGCAGTTTAAGACAAAACGGGTAGGAGGGTGGTGTTTTGTTTTGGGTTTTGCTCAGGATGAGGAATTGGTGTGTCTCTTTCTGAAAGGCAGATGTGAGATAAAGAGCTCTGAAAAGACACACCCCGTACACCAGCACGGATTCTTGAAAACCATAATAATAAGCTTTTTAAAACACCGACAGAGGCTGGACAGGAGCAGGCATGAGAAATAACCATGTTATCTCCCTCGTCCCTCTCTCTACACGCTCTTCTGGAGGGACCTGCTGTAAATGCCAGAGCAGGAGAGTTCCTCCTTCCTCTGGCCTCCCTGTGGGGACTATCAACATCGTTACTACACAGGTAGGTAGGGTTTGCTCTGGGATTTAGACTGCAAAGCCGGACCTCGTTCGACAGATTCCATGAAAATGACTGTAACACCCAATTACAGTTGACCAACCGGAGCCCAGCACAGATGAAGCAGGAGACTGGGTGAGTGGTTCACCCACTGGAGTTTAGGCATCTACAGGTTCAAAGTGTGACCACCACCTTCCTTTCTAATAAGCAGAGAGAAACAGGCACCTCCACAAGGTATTTTGTCTCACAGGAAAACAACATCTAAGGGCAAAGGTATTTTCTTCTTATGGCATTTATTTTTCCCCAGTGACCAGAAAGTGATTATGGCTAACTCTGACTTGGGTGTTCACTTTTAAAGTGTCCAAAACTATCCGTTCCACTATTTTGAGTCTGTATGCCTGTTAAAACTCTCTTCAGCAACTTATTCAAAGTTCAGGACTGGAGACAATGCAGCGTTTTCCACTTCAGTTATTTTTCAGACCTGGAACATTATCTTCTACTTGTGTATAATACCAGTGCAAGGGGATCCATGGTTTTAAAGGCTGTTCCTGGTGGTGTGTCTGGCCACATCAAATGAGAACCCATTTCTGCTAGGCACTGTGCAAGGGACAGTAAAACAAATCCCAAACCCTATAAGAGACAGTCACAAATCCAAGATAATTAATCAAGAAACCAAAAGCAGAAAGAAGAATCTAATGATTCACAACCCAAACCCAAGGCCTTTAGTCATCACTTAACAGAACAAAAAGGCTGTTGTGGGCACTGGGGTGTTTCTGGTGGGTGAAGGTTGAAGAAGCTGTTCTTAGGGGTCTTTGTAATCCTAAACTCTCCTAAAATCTCCTACAGAAGTTTCTGCAAGAGTAAGAGCCTACCCAATGACCTAGATGGTCCTACCCAGTCCTGTTCTCCTACAAATATGAACTTTCATTTCTAAGTATATTAAAGTCATATTTGTATGGGATAAAGAAATACACAAATGGATGGCAGGCAAGTTAGGACAATAGATTTAACTCAACTTTCACCATTTCTTCAAAAAGCAAACTAGATGGAATCTAGAGTGTGTATCTTTACATTTACCTGATCTTTATCTACCCCCAAATAAAAAATATTTTACCTATGCTACGTGATTACAAAGCTTTCTCTCAGCTTTTGTAATTCATTTGTGCCTTCTAGCAGTCATGAGTCATGGGTCTTTTACACTTGTCAAGTACACCTAATCCCTACCCTTCATGGCCCAGAAATCCTAAAGATGGCTGAACATGTAATTGCCTTGAAGTGTAAAATATTTCCCACATTATTTATTATAACATTGCCTGCTAGCACCTCTATAGTTAAGGTTGTGTCAGCATTTTCATTATAAGCCCCTATTTTCAGCTGTAAAAATGTGCTTCAGGCTGGAACTAGGAATGCTAGTGATTTTTTTTAATTTTTTTTTTTACTATTTTTTAAAAATAAAATTACCTTGGACATTTTTTAAGTTATTCCATCTGTAGTCACAAACACATGCGCACACCCACACACGTCTATTTACAGCTGTATGTGCACATGTGTTAAGGAATATCTGGCATGGTATAAATATAGAAATAGACATTGTCATAATAACACATAATTACTCATTTTTGTTTTCAGCTCCTGCTCATAAAAATTGTGTCTGTGTGGGAGCAATTTTAGTGATAGCACAAGTTTTATTCTGAGTTGTTGCAGTGCCAGTGCCCTTTTTTGAATTATGCTGATAGATAGCAATAATTAAACATTTATTCATTTTTAAACCTTATATTTTAATTCTGCATGTTTTCTTCTGGAATAACTCCAGCAAAAGCATTTCATCTCTGTTCTTGGATCATGAGCAAGAGTACCGACTACACTCAGGTTTTACTCCACCAAATGCACGTGATTTAGTCCAGCGGGAAAGAGGACTCCTTCTGTCAGGTCTTGCTTTGACGTAGCTCCAAGAGTAGGACGTGAGCACCAGCACCAGGACTTTGCAGACCTAGCTGCTGAGCACTCGTCTGCCTTTGAGGTACACCAGTTCAGACCCCACTGCTCTTTTCCACATCTAGCATAGATTGCGTAAGTAGAGCTGAGATTTAACATAAACTTTTATCGGTTTACGTGCCTTTTATAAATTGACTTACTGTGTCTAGTGGAAACTCTCACCATAGAGGCACTGCTAACAAACACCGTATTGTATACACCATCTATATTTTATGGGTCATGGACTACGTTACCAGTATTGTATGCAATTTGGGGAAAATAAGGAGACAGAATTGTTACCCACTGTTGTTGGTGTTTAATGAGGTGTTTCTGGAATGAATGCTAACTTTGGTCCTTCCAGTATCCAGCTGACCGTGTGCCTTCATTCTGAAAAGGGAAGGGGAGGTTTTTATATTCCTTCAGCCATGATCAATATGATCCTCAAAATATACAATTCCAGCTTCAAGTTTTTGAATGCAATTATACTTTATGGCCTTAGTGCAGTTCACCTCTCTTTCCCCAAGTATTTCAGAACTGCTACCACTTCTAAGTCAGATAAAAAAGAAATAGATTTTTTTGTTTGGTTTTCGGGGGGCGGGGAGAGGAGCTTTGAACCATTCTGGACCCATTTTTGAAACAAATCAGTGCTAAAGGCCTAATAGTTTGTGGAAGCTGTCCAGAACACCTGGATTCCTGTGATCTTGATTCGAAACCTAGTGGGACTGTGCTTTTGATTGAAGCTCATTATGAAATTTCAGGTTTGTCCAGACCTTGGACTCCACATTCTGTACAAGCGTACAAGCTGAAAAAGCCTGAAGCCAAAGGAAATGGTCTCATAACTCCCAACCCAGAACAGCTGAGTTTCATGCAGAACTGCCAATAGCATTCTCCGCTTAAAAAGTGTTATCTCAAACTATTATGTAGAGCTGCAACGTGAACCAGTGTTTGCATGTTCTAAATAGAGCTGGTCCAAAAGAGACACAATTTTCAGCTATGCTAAAACTGTTGAAAAGAAGCATAAAGGAAAAATAAATCAGACAGAATTCCTAGTTAAGTTGTTCTTATATAGCCTGGGTGATGATGGTTTATGTATGTTTATGAAAGACCCCTCAGTTTATATGCCTTCTACTGGATGACACCTATTTGGTATAATATTATTCATACAGTTTTCAATCCATTTGTTAAATACAGTTAGGAGTTTAACCTTTACTTTTCCTAGGAAGAGGTGTTTCCAAAACTTCAAGCCTAGATGATTAGGAATGTTCCTCTTAAAAAAAAGGTGGAATTTTTCTGGTCAAATGTAGATATCTGGTTGTCTACATCTGAGGCCTATGTCTGAACTCCCGTTTTATTCGATTAAAAAAAATAGTTGTTTTTAAGCATGATTCATCTAACTTTAGTAATTTGTCTTAGAATGGAGTAGGACCTAGAAATACCTGTCAATCTACATTGACTACTTATGGAGCCAAGGGCAACATAGGCATCTGCATTGAAAGACATTTACATTAAATCACATGCATCTTAGTTTCCCAAGTGTGTGTATCAGAGTCCTCTCAGCCAAAGTCTACATGGTAAGTAATTCTATTTTGTTGGATGCTATAAATACTCGTACATTTATTGGCCAAACTTTGCAAAGCAGTAGTTCAGTGGTTTTGTCCTCATCGGTAGCAGAGAACTCAGCTCAAACACAGCAATCCCATAGTTTTCCTTTATCTATGGAATTCCTTGCTTTTTTAGCATGGTGTCACACAGGGTTTTAAGGAAATGATCTGAGATTGTACGGGGATAGAGGCTGTACAAATATAACACAGACAAATCCAAGCTGGTCCTTATCCACACCAGCACAAAGAAGAGAAAATAGGTGGACATGGTCACAAAGACAGGGAGTTTTAAAGAACATCTGAGAGAAAACTGTTGTTATTTATTGAAAAAAAAAAAAAAAAAAAAAAAGATGTAGCCTTCATCCACAAAGGGCTGCCCATGCACATCTGTCCATTCATGCCTGTGTTACTCTAAACCTCCCTCCTCCCAAATTCAAGCAGTAATTCACATCTGACATGCAATTCAAAGCTTCCCTGTGCAGAGAATGAGTACATACTTCCACATTTGTTAAGGGTGATATTAGAAAATGAGCAGTATCTCTGACTCGTCTCCCTAGTATTTTTGGAGTGGGATTTATCTTTCCTTGGTTGAGGTATCTGAAAGTCAGACAGTCATTTTACTACAGCCTATAGACGGAGGTCCTGAGCAACAGACAGACAAATCTGAAAGGAGATTCATCCCATCTGACTTAGATGGGAAGAGGAAGAATCACCTCACCTGATTTTACCCATTGAGATTGTAGCTACCAAGTTTAGTAGAAGATGAAGTGGAAGATGGCAGTGGCTCAAAAGCACCACTTAGAACAAATGTATTCCTTATTTTAACTTAGAAGAAAATCACAGCATAAGACCAAAACAAACAAAGAAACCTATGAAACCAATAAAGGCTTATACATGTCTATTCTATCTAAACTTGTACGAAGGACTATTTTACCCCAACCCAAAATGCTGAGGCATTTGTTGTGCATAAGTGAGAGTTCATATTTTAGACTAAGGAGATGTTTGTTCTCCTCTTCCTGGGTTTTGACATTGTTGACAATACTGGGCCAATTCCCTCGGATACTGGAGTTGGGACACACAGTTCTCACCTTGTTACTGAAACTACCTTGAAAATCAGACAGAAACTTTCTTTACAGGTAACTGCTGCAACTGTTAAGCTCTCCTTAAATTAAGTCCACTGTTCAGCTGAGTAACTGAACAAGCAATTTCACTTGGGACCTATAGGTCTCCAGCTCCAACCATTACCTCGTGCAGTTTTATTTTGTTCACTGGAGATTTGTTTGATATAGAAGATGATATTTTATAACTAGCTTACCAGACAATGACCTATGATCCTGTCCGGTCTGCAATAGTTTAATATCTTTTCCTGGCCTTAACTGTTGTTTCAGTGTCTGCAGGAACTCTATGTCCCCAAGACAAAATGAAAGAAGAATTCTTAGTGGAAATAATTACCAAAAGCATCACTGTGCCCAAGTCCCTTTTCCACTGCACACTGCCATGTAAGAAATAGCTAAAAGAAAGGCATGGCTTACCTATTTCTTTTCATTGACTACAGAATAAAATAAGGCACCTAGCCTACTATAATTGTATGATATTTTGATGGTGAAGTTGAGCCACAATGCAGTTCAGACTTGGTATTTTGTATTATCCAGTTTGGATTGTTGAAAAAGGAAAAATGAAACACGCCTAGCAGTACACCATTTCTCTTTGTGTATCATTCTCATTCTGATTTTACTGGGGAATCAATATAATGTCTGAAGTTGCTAACATGGTTTTCCTTGGAGTGCTAGACTAGTTTTCCTATTTCATGGAAGGCAATTGCTTTGATACATGAAACTAGATGTGCTTTGTCCACCAATTTGAATGTGTTCCAGAGCTACACTTACACTTTAATGTTTCATTTTTTTTTCTTTCCCAAGTATAGTTGCCTTGATCTGAGTGATGTAACAACTGACATTTGAAGAGAGAGACTCAGGGAATCAATCAGTAGAGCAGAATAGGACTGAAATCACAACTCTTCCATTACTTATTTGGGACAGTGCTTTGTAACGTTCAGTTGAATATAAAGAATGCATAATATTTATAGACTGTGACAGGTAATTCCACATCTGTCGCACCATACCTTCTGTGGTTAGTTTAATATTTGTATCCAATTTTTTTCCCTTTTGGCTTAGTACATTTGGTAATTTTACTGTTTAATTTTTTAGCATTATCAAAAAGTGATTAATTAAAGCTGATTATCAGGAATTTCTCTTTGCGTGCCCTTTTAAATGTTACCAAATAGGTGAAAGTTCTGTGAAACTGTACTGACGACATTTTATCATTACCATTTCCTTCTGTTGACTTTATTAATATACCCAGATTCATTGTTGTTGCAATACCCCAGAACTTCCATGTGATAGTATAGATGGATTTAAGAAAAAAGAAATAAAAGACAAAAAATTAAAAATCTGTTTCTAGTAAGTACAGGGAAAAATAGGTGTCCAAAATTTTGAAACCTCAAAAGAAAGTTAAATTAGCATAAGGGTTTGTCTGTTTGTTTTCTAAAAATGTATCTCATTTCTACACTGAGGATGAGAAATTGTGTGAACATTGTTGATGCTCATGTATGATAAAATGTCCTCCAATACATCACAAACCAGTCATAATAGGGGGATAGCTAATGAGCTTTTTTTGTGTCTAGACAGGGCATATGAAATACCTGCATTCCCTTTATTGATCTGATCCCTAACAGCTTTGTAATATTACAGTAATGTGTGGGTAAAATAAGAAAAGTCACAAGAATTACAATGTCAACAGCAACAAAACCAGCAACCACCACAAAAAAATCTAACTCTCTCCATGTCGTAAGCTGCTATGGTTTTCTTTCAGGTTTTTTTCAGTCCTTTCCTCCTTCAAGATGTGAGATAAAACAAGTTAGTATCTTTTAAAATTTCTTGTTGCAGCTACAGTTTCATGTTCGCTTGATGCGGTCACCAACATGTTCTGAAGTGTTATGTTAAATAGCATCAGTCTGTTGTCACATCGGTATTTTCAGAAAAAAATGGGGGTGGGGAGGAGCCACACCTCCCTCTGCCTTTTTTTTAACAAAGGAAATAATAAAATTGCAATACTCTTGAGAACCGTAAGTTTGTTTTACTGTTCTAAACTCTCCGGGGAGAGAATGATGCAAACTCATGTTCACTGACTGATTTCGAACTAGCTGGCAGATTTGTACTTCTCTGTGGATGTGTGTCTCTTCAACGGGACTGGAAAAAGATGTCAGTGATATGTACAGCACACTATACTTCTATGAAATCAAAGCTGCAAAAAGATACCCTAAATTATGTAATGGGATGGGTTATGTGTGATTAATTTTCTTGTGCAATTTGTAGATCTATGGTCACAGGATGTAATCCAAAGCCTCTTATATTCAGTAGGGCTCTTTCCAGTAACTACAAGTTTCAGACACATAAATCGGCACCAAAGGTTGTGTAAGCCCTACTTTGAAGACTGCTTTTTCTGAACTCACTTTATTCTTCCCTTTTGACAAACACGGCATCTGAATTAGAGTGGTGGATTCAGAACTCCCTCTGCACCCGAACTTCAGGGAGCTGAAATCTGGTGCTGGAGTCCTGACCTTGTTAACAAACAATAGGAATTTTGCTACTGGCTTGAATGAAATCAAGATTTCACTCTAGAAGACTGAGACCTAGGACTTATCTCTTGGATCAAACAAGAACACTAGCCCTAAACATTTATCTTTGATGAGGAAGTGCAGTTTCAAGTCAGTTTGGGCTTTGAAATCTATGGTTCGGACTTATTTCAAAGATGAGTTCACATGATTCAGTAGGCTTTGTAATCTGTGAATTTCATGCTTTAAAAAAAAATAGCTGGGAGCAGAATTAGTATGTACAGAATAATAACAGTCCAGTTCAATTGCTATTTAGTTTGGAATGGTTGCTTTGAGAGCTTGTTGGAAAAGGGAAAAAATGCGATGAGAAGAAATATTTACTGTGCAAACTTTACATGCCAATAAAGAAATTATAGAGAGACTATTGTTAGGCTTGACTCTGTAATTATAATTGAAGCACAAAGATGATCAAACGCAAGACCATTTACAGTTAATCATTTTGACATTGCTTGATTTTTCCTATGAACCATAGAATAGAAAAATCAAACAACATTATATCACAAGAGCCTAAACCTTAGGTGGTGCAAATCAACTTAGCTCCTTCACTTTAAACAATCAAGCCACTTTGCCGCAGCTGGTGGTTTGGCCTTACATATCTTTGTTACAGTTTGAATCAGCTTCACTGGAGGGAAAATTATAAGTTTGATGTCAACACGATCTAGTACAAACTTGCTAGGCAACAGAATCTATTTATAACTGTCTGGATTATATCTTATAAATTACACAAGGAATTTAGAAACTTTTTTTCACATCAGAAACTATTTCATAATTTAGAATACATTTATCTTTTTTTGCAAATAAAAAGCAGAAACATCATTTATGCTGGGAAGTAAATTATTACTACATTGAAATTGTACTTACAGGTCCTTGGTGAGACCAGTACTCCGTGGTGGTAAATATATAAATGGAAGTGATCTCACCTAATGGTTACCATCTAGAAGCATATTACCTAGTGTGTCTTTTTTTCACCAACTAGGGTCTATCAGAAAACTTCTCATCTCTCTTAAGATGGGAGAAGTCAGTCTGTAGATGCGCTTTTGCATAAAGAAAAAAGGAGCCTGAGAACAGCTTAGATAAGATATCTTACCGTTAGGAGCCTAACTGTAGGTGAAATGAGTCCCACAATCACCTCACTATCTTAGAAAATGTCAGCTAAAACATATTAAAAAGGGGGAATAGGGTTAAATGCTGGCACAATGCTGCACAGACAGTAAGATCCATTTGTAAATAGTCCTTAAATGCCCGTGTCCATTTTGACTTAAAAATGCTTGTGGTTCTATTCTAGATTACTCCTAAAAGATCTCATCCTTCTCAATGATTAGGCCAGAACTTGGACAGAAAAACTATTCCACTTCTCTTCCAGTGTTTGAATTTCAGACTTGATGTTAAATTTCTAAACTGGTGTGTGGTGAAGTAACCAAATAAGATATAAAATTATGAATAGTATTGTTCATCTGTGACCATACTTGTCTGCCTGGGAATTTCTAATGTGAAACCCATTGCTCCCCCAAAATTTCTTTTCATGAAACCATTTATTGAACATTTTTTTTTTAACTCATTAATTGTTTGGAATTTGAATGAACGATAGTTAAAGCTGCAATTTTCATACAGCTTCTGGTATAATCAATAACCTATATATAAAGGTGTCATTATTCTTTTTGTCAATTTGTATTTGCACGTTTCAATTCCTTCTGTTCATTAACTGAGCACTCATTCATTGCTGCTGTACATGTTCGCTTCCTTCATAACAGTGTAAGACATTATTCCGGCCTCATGGTGCTTGAAAGATGAGTCA
>JAVJGG010000054.1:11435258-11445096 GCA_035590195.1 Aviceda cuculoides
ACTCCTGCTTGCTTGGATCCAGAGTAAATGCCTATACTGTATTATATCATCAACCCAAGCCTAGCCCCAACTGAGGTGTTAACAGAGGCTCTTTGGAATTAGGACTATCATTTTAATAAATAATGTTAGGACCCTTTGCAAATTGTGAAGGCAGCCTGAATAGTAATACGGGATAGGATTAATCTCTTCTAACTTTAAACACCTACAACTCAGATACCTTGTCTAAACTAGCCATCATCTTGCATAGTTGATTTAGAGATGTAGGCAATCTAAACAGATTCTTCTCATGCAAAGGCGGGATGACTCAGACCATGCAGTGACTTATCTCCCTCTACTAAGCAGAGACAGATAAGCATAGATGAGGCACTCTTAGACAGATAAAATGTGGGGAATGAATCTTTCCATTTAGGTTTGTGGGACAATTTTTTTTTTTTTAATGATATTAGCATGAATCCAGAACAATTCTCTCCCAACTGCATTTTTTTAAAGACAGAATGATTAAAGTCTAATTGCAGAATCAAAACGATGGCACTTTCTGCAGAATAAGGGTTATAAAAGGTTTATCAAACAGTAAAATAATTTTTGCCACCTAAGGGATGAAACTTTGGAAGCTGGAGGGAGATTCTTTCTTTTTTAAATTTAGAGAATGATTTTAGAAGTCTTTTTTCTTTCTATTTTGTGATTCTTCTCTCAGATGGCAACTTGGCCTGTCAGTTTTGTGTCACTGCTTGTTTATGCCATAAATGTCATTTGGAATGACAACACTAGGAAAAGGTCAGGGCTATTACTGAACAAGCTTACCCCCTGGAGCCTAATACAGTCAAGACACTGTGATTCAGCTGCTGGGAGTGGCTGGAGAGATGGCAGCAGGGAGAAATATTTAGGTATTTTTCAGTGCTGGTCCATGGAAATCATACCTTGGGGCTCAAAAAGGGACAAAGCCCAGAGCAGCCTTGTGCGTTTGATTCAGGTAATGTATTCAGAAGAATTAACAGCAAGCTCCAGGATTTGAGGAGGCAAGCAGAGCTGTCTGTTTCTTTTTATTAGTGCATGGATGCTAAATACTGCTCAGAGAATGAAGTTTGATCAATAAATCATACCCTAGTTGTTGTTCTGCATTGGCTTCTTTGCCTGGACTGTTAGAAAAGGACCATGTGTTTGCCTTTTTTCTTTCCTCCCCCCCGAGTAAAAATTCTTCAGTAAGTTGAAACATGAAGGAAATAGGAAAGCAGCTCTAGCTAAATATTATTTGCTGTTATCTGTGGCTTAGGTAAATAACCTTGCATGTAGATGACACCTGCTAAGGTAGTTAACTCCCTAAATAACAACAACAACAACAAAAACTCAAACTATTAACAATCACACCAGTTGATCAAGAACCACCTAAGCAGGAGGACTAGAGAGGGGAGGTAATCCTTCCTTAGACCTCTTCAGATCAAAAATATTTGACTCGCCTATGGCAAGGCCAGGTAAGAAACCATTTTTTTTAAAATGCTATCAGATAGATGAGATTTTTTTCTAATGAGCTGTTGTCAGTACCGTAAGACTTCCATATTGAACCCCATCTTAATAGAGTCCCTAAGAACATCATTAGCTTAGTCCAATGAAATTATTCACATATCCAAGTTGAAGAATGAGTGTGACTACCATCCTTATTTGAAGCTAGAGGACAACATCGAAGTTCTTCTTTTTAGGAATGATTCTTGGAAAATAAAGACATTGAATACCTGCTGAAAGTTGTCCCAAAGCACATTTACTAGCTTTCTTTGAAGTAGCGAAAAGAGATAAACTAAAAAATAAGCAAGCAAACAATCTTCTCATCAAGGAATGATGAAAATGTGGAGCTGTAAATACCTGACAAGTAACTTCTGGCTGTTTGGCCACTGGAATTCTCTTTGCTCCTGATAGTAGAGGAAAGTTACCAAGAAAAACTGTAAAGATGGTTTTGTATGCTCAAAAGCTTGTTTTTAAACTACATTTTTTGAACTGTTAGAAGATCTTATCTTTCTCTTGAAGTATTGGTTGGAAAAATAAATCATATTTTATATAAAAAATATACTTTTGCTGGTTAACAAAAGCCAGGTGTAACAAAAAATGTCCCTTTCAGACTTTCAGAACTTTTTAAATTCTGCCTCTCTCCTTTTTACTGTTGGGTTTTTTAGACAAGAAAAAAATCCCCTAGTGTTTGACTTTAAACTGAGTTTTTATTCCTTTATCAGATGAAGTCTTGAAAAGATGCAAATTGAGCTATTGCAGCTATACTTCTATTTATTTATTTCATTTCTATTTTACAGGCACTTATCTAGCAATCTTGGCACTTAATGTTCCATGAAAACAGTGCCAGAAATTCGGATTGATCCAGATCTACAAAACAAAATCCAAACTCACCATTAGCAATACAAGATCCATAAACACTGATAGTCTTGCTGTATGATAAATGGAGGGGGATAAGTAAAAGAAAAAAAAAAAAAACAACACCCAAACTTGGAGAACTTTGTAATAATAATTTTTTATTATTATTTCATGGTGAAAAATAGAAACATTGACAAGGCAAGTCTGATTTGTCCCATCTGTGGCATGAATTTCCCAGTTCATTTTGAATGGGACTTTCCATTTCTTCCCTCAGCAAGGATTCCCTCTTTTTCAGTAAAGATGTGCACATTCCTTAGGAGGGTGAGCCTGGACATTTATCTACAACCATTCACCCAACTTTGGTAGCCCTGCAGCCTTTAATGAGAAAGAAATACCAAGTCACAGCTGGGGATTAAAGTCAGACCTTGCAGCTAGCTTGCGTGTGCTGTACCAGCTCAGCTATGAGGCGTGCCATACCATGCCATAAGCGCTCCCGCTGTACTCGAACCTCCTGGGTTTGCTCCCCAGCAGTCTGACTGGATTAAGAAGGGAGTCAAATGCTGCTGTTGGTCTTATCAGAACAGATCTGAGTCCAAAGTGACGAAAACATAAGGAATCAGGATCACGGTATTTTCCCTCGGTGCTCTTGTCATAAACAATTGCTGCAACAGAAAGAACATGGAGGGGCTGTGCTCTTACTGTGAGATATTCAGATCCCCCCTTCAATTTGGGCTGCTTTGGGGAGCTGATGACTGCCTAAACTCTTCAAATGCAAAGCCAGGGTGGATTTGTGTAACGCAGGCAGCTCAGCAGAAGGTCTGAGAAACAGCTCTTTCTAGCACAAATCTTCAGCGGACCACTGTCTAGAAGAATAGAAGGGAATTCTTGCACATTATGAGCAAAAGCATCTGTCCCTTCCATGTGGCAAGATGCAAAACCCCAGCAAACGTGTCTGTTTTGATAAAAAGCATGGAACAATAGTTACACATTACTGCAGGAGGCTGTGGGAATCAACAACTGACCTGTCCCATCTCAGCCAGCATTGCGGGACTTCAGACATTCACTTGCCTTCCCCTCCCTACTGGTGTGCCCATAATTTCCATCTCTATGAAGCCAGGCATCAATAACAATGAAATTCATAAGGGTATATTTTGGAATGCTAAGTGGTGAATTTTGCATCCAGGCAAGCAGCTCTCCATTAGAGTAAGTGGGAAACTGGAAAAGTAGGACATTAACCTAACTGTAGGTGTTGTCCTAAGGAGCCGGAGCCCTAATACTTTTACAAGAGGCTGGCACTCTGTGTGATCTCACAAAACAGAAGTGGTAGGCGGGAAAGAGGAGATTTCAGCAGTTCACACAATCCTCCCAGTGCCTCAGTTTCTCCATTGAACAGAAATTTGTATGTTATTTTCCAGAAGAATCTCCCACGTTTCTTCAGGATACGCTTTTATCGGTCTCTGTATGCAGAAGCAAGCTTTGAAACCAAGCTTAGGGCCAATTATCTGCACGGACTCGGGCATTACAATTGCTGTATGTAAACTATTGGCTTGCTTTCTTCCAAAACTGCAGAGCGGAACAGCAAAGTATCTTAGGTATGGTGGTTGGCCAACAATAAACAAAAAGATTGTAAACTCTAAAAACTAATACAGTATACAGGGGCTGCATAGCAAGATGAATGAAAAGCTGTGTGGTGTGGGGAGTGTTCGGAGGGATTTTTTTTGTTGTTGTTGTTTCAAAAGGAGTTTTTTTACCCCAGGCCAGAAGCCTTTGTGTCAGGGAGACTGTCTCATTTCTCTGCTCAAAGGCTGTCAGAGATGACTGAGGTTTGAAAATGCTTTCTGATGTTGACGAGGTCAAGGGAGACAGAGCTGCCTACCATCAGTCACTGCGTCAGTGGTGGGATGGGAGAACACGTGAGAGGGAGAATGGAGAAAAAATAGGGAAATTATTATCTCTGGAGAACCAGATGAAACAAAATAAATAATATAAAATAAAATACGGGAGAAAGAAGAGGCACAGGTCAAACAGTCACACCAAAGTTTATGGCATTAGTATTCAGCTGGAATAAGGGAAAATATCTTGGTTCCCAACTGGGGATGTTCTGAAGAGAGGGAAACTGACTGGAGGCAAAAGATATATTAATATTACTCCACTTAATCAATACATAAAATCCTCCAATGTGTTTTTTGTACAAGCCTGCTCTGCAAAGTTAACACCTGCAGTGTTTTCTGATTTCATCTAATTGTGCTTGCAATAGTTCAAATCAGGACTGCCCAAACCAGCCAGGAATTGAATCGGGCCGTGGGAGCGGGCAGATGAGCTGCCACAAATTGAACACATCTTGCCCAAAACAAAGTGGGCCAATGCCACAGTCGTCCTTAAAGATGGACTCTCTCTGTCCCACCTCACAAAGAAGCAGCAGGAGTCTTCTTGGATCAACCTAGGACATTGTATCTAACTGGTGTTTTCCAAAGTTCACAAAAAAGCCTTGAGCGTGGGGTATAGTCCTGCGTGGGCCATGCTTCCCACAGGGGTACCCAGCTGGGCTGAGCTCAAATAACCTTACATCTCAAATCTGCTCAGAAGAGCAAGCACTTCTGTAGGGCAACGCATGCGGCCAGCTTTAGAGCGCTTGTATTGGTTTCCAGCATACCAGTACCCACTGGTAGCTGGTTTTAGTATTGATTTCACAAAAACATTAGACAAAGACAAAAAGGGATGCCACTATTTATAACTGGAGATTTATATTGGCCATGTCTTTTTTAATTTTTAGAGCCCTGATTTTAGCTAAATTACCGACTTTCTGAAATGACAGGTCAGGTTTCAAAATGTCTAAGGAAGCTTTTAAGACATTGTGGACATCCATTTCAGACAACTTTGCCCAAGACATCCTTTTTTTTAATTAAAGGATAAGTACATTTGAGTGTCACCATTCCCTTTGTGGGTGTTGATGGAGCCCAGTTGTGCTGGTGGTGGCTCTTGAACTTGGCAATACAACAAGTTGCAGTAGTTTAGCGCAGAAAACGAAAACCAGCAGCAAACCATAGCAAGTCCTGTAAGAAATACCCTTCTGCAGCCTATTGCTTCAGTGTTTACTGGAACTGGGGCAGGCAAAGGATTTCATATATACAGCAAAGTAACTAACACAGTTAAAATAATTTGGGTCCACTTCTCCAATATGCTCCCCTTGTAGGCAGGCAAAGGTGGACTTGCTGATGCACGTGTGCTGGGCAGAAAACACAGCTTCTGCTTCATGGCTCCTCGTAGTTTGCCCCAAATCTGTGTGAACCAGTTACGACTGTGGGGCCACAAACCTCCTCCTGCTCCGTGATTCCTCAGTTCACTGCAGTGCCCAGTGGACCACAGGAGCTGCTGCCCAGTCGGATGGGCTCCTAGAGTCAGAGGGAGACTCTCGCGACGTGCTGGGATGAGGGAACGCCACCCTAGAAAGCTGTACGCTTCAAAGGATCCTACGAGGCGATAAAAGTTCTGGTTTGTGACCCCTTCCTTGTCAGATGACCCAAAGTTTAGGAAGTGGTCTGCGTGGGTGTGACGGGTAACCATTTTGTCTTATATACGGGAAGAAAGACGTGGGAGAAGGGATGTAAAACGAGTCCATATGTACCTGTTAACGTCGTCTAGTCGGCCGCAACTGAGCACTGAGGAGGACGACAGGGCATCCGGCAACAACATATTGCTGCATCACATCCCAGTAGCCATGCATGTCAGAAGAGAGGGCATCGCAGGTAGCAGGGACTCGACTGCACATGCCTGCACTCACGGCTCCATATTGCAAATCAGCAGAGCCAGTTTCAAACATTTCCACTCCCAGATCCCATTGATAGAGACTCACTGCAGTCTCTCCTTTCCCTGAAGATTAATATCCCTTTAATTGTGTTAAATCGGCGGTTTGGAGGGTTGATATCTAGCGCTGGATCAGTGAAATAATCTGGTTTTAAATAATGCTTTCGCCCAAAGACCTTTAAATTTTTCTTTTTTTTTTTTTTTTTTTTTTCTTGTGTGCTTGGTTTTAAGTTGGCTGTTTAGCAGATCTGGTTTGATGGTAAGCCAAATATAGTCTTAAACCAGTATAGCTGAGTGGGAGCCAATCTTCGGAGGTCATAGTAGTTTTGCTTTAGGTAAGGAAGGAGACTCCCTCTCAAGTTCTGCCTGTATAGGTGATGTGGAGCCACAATTATTCCTGTATTAATAAATGTGTAGAACAATTAGTTCTGTATTAATAAATTAAATAGTACCAGGCCCATTTAACACTAGAGCCAGCTGGCATGGGATGGTCTATGTCCACACTATTAAACTGTCTGGACCTCCAAAACTGAACGGATGCATCCAAACTACCTATCGGGAATGGTCTCTGGACCGGGCCAAGTCCCACACTGTGTCAGGATATCGTTCAGGGCAATGCTACTGGACTACACCAGGGCAATTACATTGTTTAGTCTCTATGCCGTGGCCCATAACTATTTAATTTGCTATTATACACATAGTCACAGAGTTTAAATATTAATTCTTTCAAAGCCCATATTTATGGCCTGACTAAGGGTACAGCTTATTGTACATTTTCTTATGCACTTTTTTGCTTTTCACAGCAATCCAGTCTGAGGTCCTGAACCTGGCTACTCATTCCCATCTTCCCCATATTGCCCTCTACTCTCTTGCCTACCACCAGTTCTGCCACTAAAATTATTTGTATGTTATGTTGCAAACTGTATCAGTGAAATGACAGCAAGGGAAATAAAGACAGCAGGACATGGCATTAGTCATTTGCTTGCATTAATTTATTTATTTCAAAGTGAAGGCACCATGCATTAAATCTCAAGGTGGCTTCCTGATCATTATTTTATCCTAACAGTAGGGAACGCTAAATAATCTAGCGTATGACCTAAACTGAGGCAAACGTGGAATGGGATATTGCATCTATGTTGTCACCAAGGAAACAAGAAGCAATGACAGTTTTCACCAGCTGAGCACTCACCTCCGCGCCTTTAGTTCACCTGGAGGTAGCAACCTGGCACTTTCATTAAGGATGGGTAAAGTAGAAGGTATAAAAATAGCAGTACAGAGAAAACTATAAAAAAAAACACAGGGAGAGAGAAAATAAGAAATAATTTATTCTTTCCCATCCACTCACATAGTTGCAATAGGGTAGATGATTATAAAGCAAGGGTGACCGTGCCTTGCAAAAGTGAAATTTGTTAGTTCCAAGAAACCCAAACTGCAAAGGCAGTTGGGTGCTGCTCAGATAGGTACCACCTGGGGTAGAGCTCGTGGGAATTTCTGCAAGAGAAGCTAAAAACACCGTTGGAGATTTGGACTTAAAATCCTATCTGCTCTATAAGAAAAGTAAACAAAGAGGAATAACTTTTAAAATAGGGGACTAACAGGAAGTTTCTGAGTCTATAATCAGCTTAAAGGTGTAAATTCAAATAACACTCAGTTCACGCTCTCTTTTCTTTAATTAGACTTACAAATAAATAGAGATAAATATGATTGTTTCTTTGCATCTAAAATTTCCATTTGTTTCAAACTCCTTTAATTGCTGCTTCAGTAGTTGTGAGATAAAGATTTGCTTCTTACCTTAAAACCTCATCAAAATGAGCTTAAACATAACCCTCCTCCCTTCCTGGGAGGAAATTCTTCTTAGGTGTTTTCTGCATCCACAAGCTCTGGGACTTATCTGTGCTTATGAGGAAAGCAATTTTCTCCTTCTAACAAGATTTTACTCTGGAGTAAAATATATTTTATTTGAGATAGTTTTAGTTTATATAGCTACAATAAGCTTCCACCTAATGCTTCCATTTTATTTGTATTTTTTAGGTGATCTAGAAGTACTTACCTTAGTCATTTAAAAATCAAGCAAATAAACACATAAACGTTTTTCACATAGCATTCTATCTTTTTTTTTTTTTTTTTTTAAAAAGAGCATCAGAGAAAACGAGTATCCAACAACAACAACTTGGAGTAGATTTACAGTTCTTCAGCCTTTGCTCTAGCCCTGGAGCCTGATGGGACGCTGGTGTCCTTGGAGGAATGGTAGAAGGAATTGCTAGGGGCCAATTGCTGATTTTATCATTCAAACACAAAATTTGTTACACCACTTTATCGGTCACAGGGAAAGCAATTATAGTGTGGTTCAATTTTCCACTCAATGGCTGTACTGGGGATCAAAGTCAGTTTTTTATGATGGAGAAAAAATGTTTTGCTATTTTGTTTGTTATTTAAAAATAATAATAATAAAAAGCTTGCACTTCCAGTACAATACTGTGCTTGCCTGTGTGCTTTTTTTCTTTCTTGAGATAGAGCTGATTATTTTCATTTTTTGTTGTTAAATAATCAGGGTATTTTGTTGGTGGTTTGTTGGGTTTTTTTTCTTTCTCTCCTCATCATTGACTGAAGTCATTGCAATGTAGAAAAGAAATTGTCACGCTTAAAAGCAGTACAGCATTAGAACTCTAATCACAAACACTGGAGGTAAAATAGTCTGTATGGCACATTTCTTAATATGAACAGTTTTCTTTTGGTACTCTTTCAAACAAGAAAGATTCTCAATGTGCACTTGTATTTTTATGTCTTTAGCCACCTAGAATGTAATTGTCATTGTGATACAAAATACTTCAATATCATGTTAAAACACAATCCATTTTCAAAAGCAAACAGACATATTTAGTGATCATACAAAAAAAAATTGGAGTCCACCGTAACAAATAAATCATCCACAGACCTCTCTTTTAACATTTAAAAAAAAAAAAAAAAGAAAAAAAAAAGAATATTCCTTGCAAATTAAAAAAAAAGGAATCACAATAGACAAGAGAGGAAGGAAAGCATATTTCCTCAACTGGAAGTGTAGTAATCAAACTTACACAGAGCTTTTATCTGCAAAGCTCTTTACAAATGTTAACTAATATATCCTTCAGACACTCCTGTGCAGTAAGAATCTGAGCAGTAAGAGCACAATGTTGCCACATCAAAGAAAATCACATCAATTATTTAGACAAATATTTTAATCACTCATTCTCAGAAAGCAAAACAGAATTTCCTGAAGATTTTTTTCTTCTTCATTTGCTTTTTTTTCTTTTTGAACTCGTTTAACATAGTCTTGCTTCTGAGAGTGGATCCATAAAATAGCATCTCAGACCAATGTGTAATTTCAAGCTCCTCAGCTCACTTTTTTTTGTTGTCGCTGTAAAATTACCTTTCTTTCTACCAAAATCAGATATGTCCTTGCTAGTAGTCTCTGTTCAGTAGGAATCTGTTCGCATTCTCCTATCAAGTGTTCACTTTGAAAGTGACCTATCGCAGTCAGTAAAAATTCCCATACTATTAAAGTTAAGCAAATGCTTAAGTACCTTATTATACTAAGCTTCAACACAGAGAGCAATACCCAGAAAAAAAAAAAATTAAAATTTGCCTGTTTTATTTTCAGAATTATAAAAAAAAAAAAAAAAAATTCAAAAACCTTGTTTTTTTG
>JAVJGG010000054.1:11468863-11479264 GCA_035590195.1 Aviceda cuculoides
CATACTGAACTCAAAACACAGCACTGTACCAGCTACTAGGAAGACAATTAACTCTGTCCCAGCTGAAACCAGGACACAAGGGTTGCTTGTTCGTTAAATATTTTTTTGTCTTCTTGCAAAGCTAAACCAGTGTAGTTCAGTTACTGCTTGTTAGGAGGAAAATAACTCTTTAAGAATTAGACCATGCTTTTGTGGTATTTGGGGGGGCTCTTAGGTAAAACAAAACTATCCCACTATTTATAACACTTAGAACAATCCTGGAGTTGGACTCCATCAAATTCCATTTGCAGACTGCAGGCTTCAAAGATAATGATCTTCCTAGTGGCTCTGCAGTTCTGTCTTGAATTTGGCTGTGTTATGCACTCTTCCATTTATGAGTTGGGGGAGAAGGGGAAGAAAAATAACATTAGATGAAATAGAGGATCACTTGGTTTCAGGTGTAGTACCTTATGGTTTACATCTATTTTTCTCCCTGTGTTCTCTATGCTATTTGGGCTCTTCAGAAATACATAAAATTAGTTTGTTTGTGTTTTTTGTGAGTGGCGCTTTTTTATTTTTTTTTTTTTTTTTTAAGCTAATCCTGAGCAGTCTAAAACAATTATTTTTCCTCTTATTTCGATTTCTTCTAGATCTGTCGCCTCTGTTTTCAGCATAATACTCCACTGGATGCAATTGCTCAGTTCAGGAAACATATTGACTTGTGCAAGAAAAAAATAGGAAGTGCAGAACTGGCTTTTGAGCATGCTGCCTGGATGTCCAAACAGTATGTGTTTGCTTAGTAATGTTTCTGGTTTAGTCTTATATAACCTTGGGAAGTTCACTGTTTTACT
Organism: Aviceda cuculoides; assembly: GCA_035590195.1. NCBI lineage: Eukaryota > Metazoa > Chordata > Aves > Accipitriformes > Accipitridae > Aviceda > Aviceda cuculoides. The sequence continues at coordinate 11,469,694 of JAVJGG010000054.1, forward strand.
TGTCTAGGCAAGAGACAATTTCTGAGCTCTTTATCTAAGAAAGAGATACACTAGATCATAAAAAAAACCCTGTATGCTGTTACTCTGTTTTGCGTTTGTTATTGACCACTTTTCTCTGGGAATGAACAGGGTATGATACAAATGCAGCCATAGAACTTAGATGCAAAAGTTCAGAGAATATCATCTGTCTTCAGACTAACCAGAACTTTTAATTGAGGTGTACCTTTCAGTTCAAATTGCTGTTCTGTACATAATCTTGGTTATGAATTTTTTTAATAGGTTTCAGGCTTTTGGTGACTTGTTTGATGAAGCAATTAAGCTGGGACTGACAGCAATTCAAACTCAGAATCCAGGTTTCTATTACCAGCAGGCAGCCTACTATGCACAGGAACGGAAACAACTAGCAAGTATGCTTTGTAACCATGATGTAAGTTGGGAGGGGAGAAAATGCTGCAAGTAACCAGGTAGTAAATTAGCCAATGTTTTAGCCTAAAATGGTAGTGGAATAATCTGTGATATGTGTAAATGAAATCCAAGGAAAGGATACATGCTTTTCTAATGCTTACTAACATTACAAGTATCTGTTATGTATTGGAAAAGTTACTCCAGAACAGGTGTGTTCGTGTTTATTTCATTACAAATAATTCTCACGTGTTTTTAAAATACTTACGAAAAATAGTATACTTTCTACATCTCTGGATACTTGATAACTTACTGTTTTGTTTTTCCAGTATATTTCTCTATACATGCACTGTATCTGGTGACTTACAGAGAAAAAGAGCATTAGTATCACAGTGTGTGTGGGGGGTGGTGCTTATTGTTGTTCTGGGTTTTTTTGACACTTGCCTAGCAGAAAGGGTTGCATGGAAAATTGATCTCTGCAATTGATTAAACATACATGCTAATTATGTGTAGCTACTCTCCAACTGACATGTCCTGATTATTTAAAAATAACTTTGTTCCTGTTGGTGCTATTTATTTGTTGTTCTTGGATTATCTTGTTAGGGACTAGTTTTAAAAAGGATTACCCAGTTATTCTTTAACAGTATTTGAGACAAATGAAGGTAAGTGAAGTAGGATGTCAGACTGAATCAGAAGTACTTAAATGTTTGGGTTTCCTGAAGTACTATTTTTATACAGGTGGTCAGAAAGGTTACATGCTTTAAAGAAAGTTTCTTTTATGTGCATGTGTATTGGAGCATCAAATCACTTTTAATGCTTTAAAATGAAACATGAACCCTTTTTTTAATTACTATATTTGCTGAATTTACAGTCCTCTGTGATGTATCCCAACCCGGATCCCCTGGAAACACAAACTGGAATGCTTGACTTCTATGGGCAAAGACCGTGGCGGCAGGGAATATTAAGTACGTTTCTGTGTCTTGTATCTTGTAGAGTTTGGACAAACTTTAGCTGCTGATCCTGCCAGCTGACTTAGTGGGCATCAGCATGACTTGGTGGGCATCCCTCTTCCACTGAGACAGATGCAGGGCTGGGACCTCACTCTTGTTAGTTGGTGGTATGACGTGAACAGGTGTCAGCTGGAAATACAGGAAGTCTGTTTGATCTCTATAACAAATAGAAAAGAAACCTCAAGTTTATGCAGGATCAAGTCTTCAGCAAAGTTGCACAGACCGTATTGAAGCTCTGCTGCTTTGTTTCTATTGCTGCCTAAGCTACTTGTAATCAGTGTGCAGCTGGAATGCTTGACTGCAGTGAAATGCACTCCTGGGAAGAGAAGTTGGAGAACTGGATACAGCAAAAGTAATGATGTCCCTGAATGCAATTGTTATAAATTCATCCTGCCATCCATACTGTATCTTGTCAACTGTAGATGGGAACTCATTACTTTTTTTTTCTTTTTTTTTTTTTCTTGAAAAAGCTTTTTGGATTTCAAAATGGATTGAGAGGATGCAATGACTAGATTTTAGTCTAAGAAAGGAATTTGTGATTTCCCCCCCCCCGTTAAGGAGGATGTTTTCTCAGAAATTCTGACTTTGAATGTATAGCTTTCAGCTATGTATGAATACACATGCAGTTCTGAGATCTTCATTGTTGGCTATGGTTTTACTTCCCTTTCTCCCTCTCCATTTGGTTTCCTATCCTTTATTCTCTGCATATCCTTTGGGCTTTGTCACTTTATTCCTACTCTCTTTTAAAGACTTTTTCATTTACTGTAAACACAGTATAGTCTAACCTCTTTTATCTTCAAGCGTTACTGTTTTAAAATTAGAGTCTACTGACAAGGTTAAACAGTTTAAGATGAAGAGAAACTTTACCTGTTAATATATTCATGTTTTTTGGTTCCTGCAAGAGTTTTAGTCTTCTAAAGCTCTATACAGTTCTTCATATGTTGGCATTCTCTACTGCTAGAGAAACACAAGCTTGAATCTTTACTTGAGATCAAATAGGAAAAGGGCTACAAATTTATCTTAACATATGCACTTTAAATGTTAATAGATGCAGTCTAAAGACTAGGTCGTCTTACTGTAGTTTGCTATTTTTGGGTAGCTTCAGATAACTTCTTTTTTTTTTTTTTTAAAAAAAAAAAAAAGGCAATCTATTTGTTCTAGAATTTCCCTTCTAGAACACAGAGGATGGACAAGTTCTTGCATCAATGGATCTGTCTCCTAGGCAAAAGAATGTTTAAGAGTTTGAGGTTGCATTGCATGTAGCTCACCACATAAATAGTTCCCTTTGGGTCTGGACAAAATTCCAATTTGATGGATTTTTCATTGTCTTATGCAGGCTTTGATCTTTCTGATCCTGAAAAGGAGAAGATGGGGATTTTATCCCTACAGTTGAAAGAGAAAAATGTCCTTCACTCTGTAAGTTTTATTCTACAAAAAAGACCTGTTTTCTAATATTATCCTAATGTTTGCATATATAATGATATCAGTAATGGTTTTATCTGTTAGGAGCTAATAATCACTTTGTTGAGTAATGCTGTCGCGCAGTTCAAGAAATACAAATGTCCAAGAATGAAAAGTCATTTGAGTGAGTATAGATAATCGCATGCATTTTTTTAAATTAATTTTGCAAAGACTTTTGTTATTGATCCGGAACTTTTTTTTAATCAGTGGTTCAAATGGGAGAAGAATATTACTACGCTAAAGATTATGCCAAAGCTTTGAAGTGAGTACCATCCATCATTGCTTCTTTCACATAACTATTCTTCTCACTAAAAACCCATGTCTTATTGCTATAGAATGATGTTGGAAGTTCATCTAAGATGCTCCTTTTACCTGGATTTGATTGAAGTACAAGCTTTGGAGTCTATGAACTCCACTTATATTAAAGAAAGCAAAATAGATAAGATGAGTCAGAGTAAAAAAACTTCCTGCTGAAAGCTGTTGTGGAGATTTGCCTTATTGGACAAATATTATTTCTTTCTAGCTCGCTGATTGAGTGCTGTCTCTCTCCCAGAAGTGATTTCTGAAACTTGCCTGCTACTGCAATGATAATGTAGTTACATTTTAATTACAGACTTTGTAGTTACAAAATTCAAAAAATATTGAAATGTAGCTGAATTTAATTTTTGTTTATATACCAGAGAATTGGCAAAAGGAATTATTTTTATTGATGTAGTTTTCTGCTGTTAACGACTACAGAGCTAGGAAAGCTTAGTACTGAGGTACAACTACCACCTTTTCTGAAGGATGTGTCTTATGTTTAGTTTCTTAACTTTGTATTTTTAAGGGGAAACAGAATCAAGGTCCTGTTAAATAGGGGTCTCACAATGTTTTCATTAACTAGGTTTCAAAGATAACATGTTGTAAAGGGAGTATGTTTGAGGTAGGAGAGATGTGTTTACTGTTGTTACTAGCTAACTGGAAGCTACATGGAGGAGAAGATAGGCTAGGATAAGCAGATCAATTTGTATCAAGCCTAATTTTTATACAAGCAAGCATTTCTTATTTATGTTTAGGTAGATTTTTCTGAAGTAGACAAACTCTTGAACAGTTGAACAGAGTTTAAAAATTTCACTTCTCTGCTTTGCTGGTAACGGCAAACATTGCTCAGTATTAAAATCATACTAAGGTGTGTAGTTTTGCCTGATAAAGATTGGTGCGTGTGTTGTTCGTAGATCTTTGAAACCCTTGAAGGGAGCAGAGGATAGGAGGTAGGAGGGAAAAGAAACATCTCAGCTTAAAGGACATTAAAATTCTTCAGTTTGGAAGGGGACTTTATCGTGGGGGTTTTGGTTTGTTTTTCTTAAAACTTACCACATACTCAATAGTAAAGCGTATTTTCAATGCAGTGCTGGACTAAGAGTCTTCCGTCCAGTTGCTGTTTTGCTAGTTCTTTATGTGAAGACAGATGAATGTTCCTGTTGTTCTCTTGTGAAAATTGTTCAAGCCTGAAATAGAAAATTCATGGAATAAATGTGTTTCTTTACAATAATTTCATGCTGTTTTCAATAAATCATTACCATGTGTAAACAGTAGACTTGACTTTAATCTAGCATTTATATTAGTGAAGATGACTTGTATTAATGATACCAATAAATGTGAGCTTCTAAAAATATTGGTGTGTCTAACTTGTTTTTCTCTAATTTTTTACTGTGTTGCAGGCTCTTGGATTATGTTATGTGTGAATATCGCAGTGAAGGATGGTGTACTCTTCTCACTTCCATATTGACGACAGCTCTCAAATGTTCATATCTGATGGCCCAGCTAAAAGATTATATAACGTACTCTTTAGAGCTACTGGGTAGAGGTATTCTTTTAAGAAATATACTCAGCCTATACAGAAAAGTTAAAGTACATGTATTTGGAAGTCTGACAAATCATTGTCAGACACAGTGCTTACAGTACTTCAAATGATTTAACTACAAAAGAACTGTATACCTGTGCTGAATTTTTACTACTTTCTCTCATATGCCAGAATTTGAATTTTCTTGCTCTTCTATTAAATTCATTGCATTCAAATAGACTGTGTCAGGATATCTGAGGCACAGAGCTTTATTTGAGACTGTTCAAATAACGTAACAGAAACTTCCTGAGCTTTGGGTTGGGGAAGAACTGTAGTATAGCTAGCACCATTTTTCTGGACTTTAAAATCCCAAATGTGTTTCTCTCAGGCTTTTTACTAGAAGTCTGCTGATGAAATAGGCATGTGGTATGTTTCAGAGAAAAAATGTGACATAGGGTGGCTGCACAGTAATAATGCAAGCATTCTACTTTGTATAATGTCTGTTACCTGACATTGCAGAAATAATCCTTTTGTGCCCTAAATTGCTAACTAATACCACTATTAGGGTAGGTGTGGTAAAAATGGATTGGCATCTTTTGTTAGCTAGCCAGGCTACTCTGCTTTGTATTAAAGAATAGCCAACAAGACAAACACACCTTTCTTCATCTTCAAGAGAAGAGGACTTATTTTAATTAGTCCTTTTTTCTTCCTGTCTAGTTGCTGTTTTTAATATTATCTGAGCTTGCCTCTTTGCATGTTTCAGATTTTTCTACTGTTCCTTCCATTTTTAAACATAAATAACAAGAAGGTTTAGGCATTATTCTCTTGGAGTTTTCCTCCAATAACTTATGAAATGCTTGTCTAACCAAAAAATATTTTACTTGGTCCCAGTAGAAGTAAGAGGAAACACTTAAAATGGGGGAAGTTCTGAAAACTGAATGAATCCTTCACTACTGGTAGATGGATGCTAGATTTCACTGCCCTCCCCCCGCCATGTGTTTTTTGAAAGGTGCAATCTAAAGGAAAGACTTATTCTTAAGTTAAAAAACCAAAACAAACAACAACAAAAACCAAACAGTAAGTTTGGTCTTGTAATCTGTTTTTGTTCTGTTTGCTAGCATCTACTCTTAAAGAAGATCAGAAATCTCGAATAGAAAAAAATCTGATAAAAGTTCTAATGGTAAGTGGTAAAACTCCTGTTACCCTTTTAAATAATCTTAAGAGTGGTCAATGTTTGGTAACCGTCTTTTGTGGTTATTTGTAATCTTCTTTCTGGATACAGAATGAAAGCCCTGATCCTGAACCTGATTGTGACACTGCTGCTGTGAAAGCATCACAAAAATTGTGGGCTGACCGTGTCTCACTGGCAGGCAGTAATGTTTTTACAATAGAAGTCCAAGATTTTATACCATTTGGTAAGTAAGAAAGCAAATTTACACCAGATTATAAAATTTGGTGTAGTTATATCTTGAAAATAACTAATTAGGAGAAAATACAAAGTGTGTATTAAAGGCAGCAACACTGAAACTCTTGTTTCAGCACTGTTCTGTTCTTCATCTAAATCAGTAAGGTAAGAAATCCATGAGAGAAGCCAGTGATCTCTTATCCCTGGTATGGATTACTGAAGAAGAATCCCTTGCTTTTTGAAAGACTTCTGCCGCTCTGGTGTGTTTAGAAGTAGGATTCTGAGGAAAGGGCAGTATGTGTGCAAAATAATACTCCCCATAGAAAGGGGGCATGAGTGAGCATTACCTACAAAAGAAGTGTATCTAAGTGTACAGGTTTATTTTTTTCTGCTGGACATCTGCCTCTCCTCTGCAAAGGTTTCGGCCAAGTGCTGAAAAGTGGCTGTCTGTGACAGTGTTAGTAGCTAAACTTGTCCCACATACATAAAAACCGAAGTTTTAAGAGTATACACAGAACAATCCTTACCACAATTATTTCAAGAGTGTACCTCTGGAATTTAATGTTGTAGTTTTTGTTTAACACCTACTTCTTGTTTCTTTTCTTTTTCTTTTTTTTTTCTTTAATTCCAGTGCAGTGCAAAGCAAAATTTCTTGCTCCTAGTTTTCATGTTGATTTTCCTGTGCAGTTTGATGTATACTTGAGAGCTGATTGTCCTCATCCTATCAGGTTTTCTAAGCTCTGCATCAGTTTCAATAATCAGGTAACTATGTTCTATCTATCTCTAACCTACTGGTAGAAGCTTATCGTGAGAATGGAATAATATCTATTAGTGTTTTTAAATAAAAAAAAATAATTCAAAAGTTCTTTTCCAAAAATTATGGTAATACTTAAGTTGGAAAGGTTTTTTCTTTTTGTATTGTCTGTCACTTTTGACAAGTATATTGATACTGTGATAAAACTCCCAAATGCAGTTTGATTAGATGAACTATCACATCTTTGCTTTTCTATGAAGCTTTCTAAAGTTTCAGAAGGATCCTTTTAATGTCTTATTTGTCTTGATGTTCTTGCATGAAGTTATGTTAATATAATGGATATCTTGTGTCAAAGAATTGCATTGTAGTTACTCGTTAAGTCTAACTTCAGTAATGTGAAAACTAGCAAGAACCCATATAGTTTGATCCCCGTAACACAGAGCCTTAATCTTTGCTATGCTACCATTACTCTCTAAAGATGTCTTAAGTCTGGATTTATCAACTTTTTCCCCACTCCTCGATTTTAGGATTACAACCAATACTGTGTGGTAGAAGAAGCCTATCAAAAAAGTGATATTCTGGAACAGTCATCACAAGGAACAATGTGCTTAGTTCCTGGCAAAACAAGAAAGTTCACTTTCAAATTTGTTGCAAAAACTGAAGATGTAGGAAAGAAGATTGAGGTTCGTCAATTTGTTTTCCACTTTTCTTACTGATGCTTATGAAGAACTCAAAACTACAAAGCTGCCTCTAATCTGGCACCAGTTACTAATGTCGCTGCAGTTCCAAATATTTGAGTTCTTGAAACTAAGTACTAAAAATGACAGTAAAATTTTATTGACAATGCCAAAGCAAGAAACTTATCACAAAAACTTAACTATCGCTTCAAGGGGGTTTTGTGGTGTGGTTTTTTGGGTGTGTGTTTGGGGTTTTGGGTTGGTGGGGTTTTTTTTGGGTTTTTTTTTGGTTTTTTTAGTATGTGCAATAACTTAAAAGAGGGGGGGGGGTGGGCATGATATAGCACTATGGGAGTGTAGGAAACTACAACATACTACACTCCACAGCATGGAGATAGTTTTCCCACCACTGTTTCATTAAATGAAATCCTGGAGTGGTGAGGTGTATTCAGTCTGCAAAGCTGCCAGAAGCTTTTTGGTGTAGACAGCTTTATTGTGCCTACATATGTCAGAAAACTATATTCTTATAGTAGGTGATCTGAAGACAAAGTTATCAGTATGTGTTTAAATTTGTACCTATCAGATCACCTCTGTGGATTTGATCCTGGGAAGTGAATCTGGACGATGTGTGATTCTGAACTGGCGTGGAGGAGGTGGAGATGCTGCTTCATCTCAAGAAACATTGCAGGCATCACGTTCCTTCAGGCGAAGACCTAAGCTTCCAGATAATGAAGTGCACTGGGACAGTTTGACTATTCAGGCAAGCACTATGTGAGTAAAGACTTGAAAACATATATAATGTATCATTGTGAGTCGCCTGCAAAGTCCTGATCACTCTGCCTAAAAGAAGATGACAGACTTATTGGGACTTTAATATGAGCTTTTTAATATGTCTTTGCTTAACTGGGGATAAGATAGTACCTATCTTCATTCTTTAGGCCTTTTGAAGCTCCACATAGCTAGAAGTACAGAAAAAGCTTATACTGATCTTGGAACATACCAAGTATGCTTTAGTTCTTCCTTTCACCTAACTTTCCTAGGCAGACTTTTCCCAGATTTTTGTGTAGACTAGGAGGTGTTATTGTTCTCTTACAAAAGCTATCACACAAAGAAAGAATTCCTAAGAAACTGTTTTGGAAAATAATTATTAATAAATAGGCTAACACTAATTTAGATGTATTCAGAATAATTAAATCCAATTGCTGTTGGTGGAGGTGCTTTTTTCTTTCCTGGCAGAACATCTGAATCATTTAGGCTGGGGTTCCAAACTGTTTTTATAGAATGGTTCCCATCATGTTGCTTTTCAGAAATCTCACATCTCCTATTTGGATAGGCTACCAGTTGTCAGAATTCTCTTAAACAATACATTGTTTTAATCTCGTTTAAACTAGTCTTAAAAACTTGTTATTTAAGAAACATACAATAACTGAGTCTTTTCTCTTAAAGGATTATTTCTAGAGTGCCAAACATTTCTGTTCAGCTCCGTCATGAACCTCCTGCCCTGACTAATGAAATGTATTGTTTGATTGTGACAGTCCAGTCACATGAGGACAAAGTGGCCAAAGATGTTAAGCTTACAGCAGGTTTAAAGACAGGTATTTGGTGTTATTTTATTTTAATCCTACAGTCTCCTAATTGACTCCTTGTTCTTGATGCAATGCAGAGAAATGTAGTAAATAGCTTTCCTGTGGTAATTAAAAGCCAAACCAAAGTAAAAGTTGGGAATGATGAGATACTAGTGGTAAGAACAAGAGCTGACCAGACTCATTCAGTTATGGTTATCTTAACCACTGCTTGTCAGTGGTGTTTATGTGGCTATTTTCAAAAGATAAGTCTTCACAAGTTTGAAAGAAAACATGGAAGCTTTTGTATTCCTTCCTAACCTTTTATTAAATGTGGTCATAACTTTTTTTTTTTCCTAATAGATAGATCTTTTTCTTGCTGAGATGAAAGTATTAGACAGTGCTAGATAAATGTTTGCTAAGTATATTCTTTGTGGGTTTTCTCCTACGCCTACGTTTTTTGGGGGGGGGGGGGGGG
>JAVJGG010000054.1:11479274-11499462 GCA_035590195.1 Aviceda cuculoides
GAAATCGTTTGCCATCATCACACTTCTGCTTGCAGAAAACAGGGCTCTATCCCCAGGCCACATTTAGTATTGTGTGTTCAAGTCCTAGTTAGCTGTATGTAGTTATTGCTGACAGTTTTCAATATGTGAAGTCCAAATGTTATACTCAGTACACCTATTTGTAGAAATTATCCTAAAAGGCAAAAATATTTTTAAGCCACTAGCATATAGGATGCAATATGTGCTGTGTGCTCTGAAATAGAACCACATTCCCTATACAGTTATATAGTTCGTTAAAGTCAGTGGAGTGTTCTTTAAACTTACTTAATCGGATGTTTGGGCTTGGTTCCTAAAGCAGTGTTTAATAGTTGGTCTTGATCCCCCCCACCCTTGATCTTGACTCTTAACACATGATATGCAAGGTCAGTGTGGCCTTGCTAACTGCATTAAAAGAACAATTGAAATTTGACATTTCATTTATAGGAAAGGTGATATATTTTCCACAGTTACAAGTCTTTGGCAAGACATGGCTTGTTTTGCTTTGAAATTTATCCCACATGAATGCAGTAATGCCATTATTCTAGTCAACCTCTGACTGAAGAATGGTGTCATTTAACATCTATAAAGTTATGTATTTTCAACACAGATTCAGAAGAAAAATCTTAAAAATATGTAAAATCATTAAGCCATGCTCTTGAAAACAGAAAAATCACAGAACAGTGAAATTCCTCTTTATTTCATATAGAGTACCAAGAAAAACTTGAATCACATAATCATGTTGTGTTTTATATATGGTAGGGAACATCTAGATATGATTTCTGATTTTTGAATTTTTTTTTTTCCTGGCCTAAATAGATGAAACAAAAACCTTGCAGGATGTGAACCCTCCAACTTAGAAAACTTAAGGTGTTGTCAAATCTACCCTCTGCTAGTACTTCGGAAAGACTCCCTCAGCCAAATGAACAATGTTAATTCCTCATGCATTGCTGTTTGAGATTAATAACTTATTATTTTTAGCTAATTGCTTTCATGCTTCAGTGATGTAAGCCTGTGTGGATATGAAGACTGTTTTTAATCCTAGGGCAAGATGCTAACCTGACTCAGAAAACTCAGGTGACTCTTCATGGAACAGATGCATGTGATGAGTCCTTTCCTGCACTGCTTCCTGATATCCCAGTAGGAGACTTGCAACCAGGGGAAAAGGTGAAGGCTTAAAACCTTATTTCTGTATCACACTTAAGAAAATGGGGATCAACTAATAAAAGACTCTCATAGAAGGACCTATGTTTACTTTTAGATATCTGAACTGATAAATGAAATACTTACGGCATATTTTACCTATTGTTTACTTGTAGTTTAGTATTTCTTTAGCTAGATCCCCTTTTGGACTAAATTTGGGAGTAAGGTATATTCTAGGATTGATGATACAGCTGAGAGATAAATAAAATAAGGAGGCTAATCTCAACTGCTAGTTAAACACACTGCCTAATGGACAGTAGATAACAGTCAGCAAATGTGATTCAACATGGTAGAGGATCAAATATGCAGATGTTGCACCAAACCAAAATTGTGACTAGTAAATTAGAAGTTGGGTATATCATATATTACACAGTAATGGTTCTTTTTTTGTACTGTTAAGTAAGAGGCCAGCATCAGTAGTGAAGCCGCTGGAGCTGTGCTACTCTGATTAAAATAATTTACTGTGTGATTAAGATCATGCATTGTAGGGGATTCTTTATGGTCAAAAGAATACCCATTCTACTATTGCCCTCTTGGACCAAGATGATTAACAAGTTTTGGACAGCTCTAGGCCTAATTAATGTAATTTAGGTATAGCTTGGCTCATACTGTCTCCTTTATTTTGCAGCTGGAAAAAACAATATACATTCGTTGTGGAACAGTCGGTGCAAGAATGTTTCTGGTTTACGTTTCTTACTTAATCAACACTGTTGTTGAGGGGAAAGAAATCCTCTGCAAGTGTCACCGGGTAGGATGTAAAGATTCACCAATTGCTGGAGATACATTCATGAAATGCAAGAAGTATTTTCAATGTAAAAGCTGTAATTCCAAGTCTCTTAGAGGCCTTTCTAGTAGATAGAAAAAATGCTACATCAGCAGTGTGGTAGCTCAATTTAGGGTGAGCAATTTCATAAGTAATTAGAAGAAAAGTTTTCTATATTTATTCTTAAATATCTTGAAGATATGTTCTGCCCTGGAGAGGACTTGGTTAAAGTGATGATTAAAAGTAACTTTACATTAGTAATCTTTGACATCAATAGCCAGGTCTGAATATAACTTTTCCCCCCTCCTCTTCCCACCCCTTTCTTTGCCTATACAGGATGAAACTGTAACCATAGAAACAGTATTTCCTTTTGATGTTGCTGTCAAATTTGTCTCCACAAAGGTATGTGTTGGAGAAGTTGTTGATATTTTGGAATCGCACCACTTCCAATGGTCACACCCTGTTTAGTTGGAAATAGCCACATCTTGTGTCTGTCTTGACAGTTGGAGCACTTGGACAGAGTATTTGCAGATATACCGTTTTTACTGATGACAGACATCCTGAGTGCCTCTCCTTGGCCTCTCACTATTGTAACCAGCCAGCTACAGCTGTCACCTTCCATGACCCCAGTAGATCAACTGGAATCTTATGTGGAGAATGGTAAGTTTTCTTAGATTATGCTATCAAGAGGATACTTTTTGCATAACTTGGGAGTAAGAAAGGGGGGTGTCTTAAACAGCATTTGCTTATCAAACTCTAAATAGAAGAAAGCTGCTTAATACTATAGTTACTTGCCAGAACACAACTTAGCAGTGTGCTTCAAGATGTAGTTCTGCTTCACTGAATCAAGTAAATAGACATGAATGATAGATGGTAACCAAAATTCTAAATGTAACAGATGTAAGGGAAAGCACTTCTGATATGCAACTTCTTAGACATCCATATGAAAAGATACTCGATAGTTCCAGTGTTTATGGACTACATATGCTTTCTGGAATGCAAACACTTTACCATGTGATAGAGACAGCATCCAAAGCCTAAAGTGATCCATGTCCATGATTGCAGTCATGAAACTGAAAAATGTGAAGCTGGACAGGGTAGGCTATAAAGAACAGCTAGAAGTAAGTGTCTTTCTTTATAATAACACAACTTAATAATTAATTACTTAAATGTTAAAAAAATTACCTTACAGATCTCAACCTTTTAAGAGTTCAGTATGTTAGCTTTAAAGTCAAATAAGTGGAGTACTTAGCAGTAGAGCTGATCCAAAATCTTCCAACAAAACATTGTCTTTGCATTTGGTGAGTCAGATGTGAAAATGTGTGTATTCTGTCAAAACTTGGAATAAAATGAGGCAGTCTGGATTGCTGCCTGATTGTGGGGCAGAAAGACTAGTACCTCTGTAGGTTCAAGAGTTACCTGGCAAAACCCAGTTATTTCCCAGGTCCTTTAGTCTCCAAACTAGGAGATTTCATCTTTAGCTCTGGCACCTTGTGCTTCATGGCTTCTGGCTGGTGCTCCTAAAGAGCTAACTGCCAGAAGGTGTGAACCCCCCTCAGATACCAGCTATTCAGCTGTCTGCCTTTTGGGTGATTTTGCTGCCTCTCCCCCCACCTTGTGAGACTTGATTAATTATTATTTTGAATGACTGAAACACCTATTTTCTTAGTACTTTTGTTTGTTTGTTTAAATCGCTTTCTAAGTGAAAAGGTACTTTTTTCTCTAGCTCATGCAAGGTGGAGGGGAGGGGCGGGAAGAAAAAAGTGAAAACTCAAAGCCAGTAGATTTTTCTTGGATTCTCTCTCTTGCCCACCTCTCATCCATTTGGGTGGGAGAGGAGAAATGTCTGTTCATTTTCATTTTAAAACCTGAGAGGCATCTTATGCTGATGTCTTGGAATTTGCTGTGGGAGAAGTATAGAATCTGAATTTGTGCATGAACTCTAAATTTGGAGTGACTTGTTCTGTGTGTACATGAAAGATCTCATAATGCTGTTCAGAAAGTAAACTGTTGTGTATTTGTATATGTCACCCTTTTATATATTGGGATACTTCACAGTCTTCATTGAATTTATATATTATGTAGGTATAGTTTGCAAAGCACTTCAAAGGCCTTTCTGGCTGAACACGTGTTTGTGTCATATTGAATTTTTAGACTTAGTGGCTTCTGCAGTAATGATTATGCTTTGATTTTAAACCAAATCTTGCTGATAGTTGTTTTACAGACAGGTGAGAGTGCTAGTGAGTGCTTTTGCCTTCGATGTCCTCCAGTTACTAATGCTAGTGGAGTGGCAACTGGATGTTACGTCATTTCCTGGAAGAGGTAAGTATCTCATGGCCTGGGTGGGGAGATAAATAAGTTGGCTTGTTTTTAGGGATGATGGTGAATTGGTTGGATTTTTTTTGGGGGGGTGGGGCAGGGGGTTGGCTTTTTGGGTTTGGATCTTCCTGTAAGCGAGCAGTGTCTATACTTTGGACCTTACTAATTACCACTTAGCTTGTTAGACTTTTGAATAAATACATATTTCACTTAAGAGAAAAATGTTATGTGGTTATGGCTTTAACATTTCATAAAGCTTTCTCCCTTGTAAGATCTTGGATCAATTACAGAGCTGTTTTGTCACCTTCCACTCCCTGTTTTCTCCAGTCATGAAATACTTCACTTGAGAAGCCAAGTCAAAGGAATAGTTTTGTGATAGTAGAAACAAACAAACTTTTTTAGTGGGGAAAACTGTTTTCCCACCCTAGATTGTGGGTTTATGCAGTCACTCAGTTTTCAAAGACAAATGTTGAGGTATATCTTTCTTTCAGTTCACTTTTATTTAGTTTTAGAGCTGTTTAGTGTTCTTACTTGCCTTTTGCTATTTTATCCCCATGCTGTGGCACTTCCCCCCCACCCCCCTCAAACAATCCAATCTAAAGATTTGGTTTTTTTCTTCACACCACTATAATTTCAGTTCAGTCACATATAGGTGATGTTCTTTTGGCATACTCACTTGATACTTTGTTGTATAACTTTCAACATGGTCTGCGTTTGACTTTTTCCTGCAGAAGTTCACCTGTGGAAAGCGTACCTGTTGTTAGTACAGTCATCACTCTACCACATGTGATTGTAGAGAGCATTCCCCTCCATGTTAATGCAGGTAAAATTAATTTGGCAACGAATATGTCCCAGTTAGAATTTTTTAGGACTGCCAAAGCTTTACAGCATCCAGAGCTTGCCTTTACTGTAGCAAAAGACAGAAAATGGGTGCTGGATGTTACGGAGCTAGTGAAAGAAACTGCCTCCAGCCTTGCCCCTCTCTCCCCTCGTCATCAATTCGAGGGAAGAGCTGGAAGATCGTTACATGAATGTGTTGGTTTAAAAGCTGTCAATGGATTGACCTGTTACGTGGCAGCACAGAGGCCAGAGTTACCTCTGCTGATGCTACCTTCCCACTAGGTTTCTCTAGATGCCTATGGCAAGCATTGTTCCATCCACCCACACTCTGGCTGCATCCCAGGAAAGAAATAGCCTGGAGAATTGGAGCTGCTTGTGGGCAGGTGAACTGTTTCTCTTCTAGCACTTCACCTGCACAAAAAGCAGAGGAGGAGTGGAGAGCTCACTGAACACACAGAATTACTATGCTTTCCTCAGTTTGGTTTCATTTGTACAGAGATTCTTCCACCATCCTTTCCTGTTACATCTTGAAAGAGCTTCCTGACAGTATCTGATAAGGTTTTGGTAAGCTGAAAATACCTAGCAGCAACCAAAGTGACTTCCTAGTTAGCATTCCTGGACAGCATTAGCAGTTGGGAGTTCTGTAACTAGATGTTGAAGGAGTGTTACTGAAAAGTTGTAACGAAGTTGCGTTCTGCTCTTTAATCTTTTTTTCTGAAAAATCTTGTCAGAAATGCTTTGGATGCCTAGTTGTTGTTTTTTTTTTTTTTTTTTCTTCAAACTTTTCACTAGTCTTTGTGATAGACTTATGTATGGAACTTCTAAAATGTATTTTATATTTGAGATTACTTGCTTTCTTTCCAAAGATCTGCCATCATTTGGTCGAGTCCGAGAATCCCTACCTGTCAGATATCATCTGCAAAATAAGACTGACTTAGTCCAGGATGTGGAGGTGTCAGTGGAACCCAGTGATGCCTTCATGTTCTCTGGCCTTAAACAGGTACAAAATTGTCACATCTATTCATCCTGCTGGCTTATCTGCTAGTGAAGAATACATTGATTAGACTTACACTGATGTGCAGAGAGGACAAACTCATTGTTTTTCAGATGTTTAAAGTATGGTAAATTCTGTCTGGAAGACTGCATGGATGCAGACTCAATGTAAAGAAGGCTAAATAGAAGCCTGACTAGAAGCCATTTCATATAGAAGTAATAGTTTAACTAGAATAGGACAGTAGTTGCATTCTTTCCAACTTCAGAAAGTAAACAGTGTATAAATAGAAAGTGAAAAGAGGACTGCTGCTGGTCACAGAACTTATCTATGTAAGTGTCTTTTTTCTTTTCTTTTTTTAAGATCCGATTAAGAATCCTTCCTGGCACACAGCAGGAAATGTTATATAACTTCTATCCTCTGATGGCTGGATATCAGCAGTTACCATCTCTTCATGTTAACTTGCTGCGATTCCCAAACTTCACTAATCAGTTGCTCAGACGATTCATACCAACACACATTTTTGTAAAGGTAAGACTGTGAGAAGTGCCTTATGTTTAAAGGCTCCCCATGGGGCTGCTCAGTTTTTGGGGACTACCATCCCAGCAGACTAAAATGGCCAGCTTGTTAACACAGTTTCTTGCCTTAAAAAGTCTTGGGTTGTGCATTGGCATTGGCAATCAAAATCTTTAACAAATCTGTTCAAGTGCAACAGGTATTTGGTTACAATTAGATGAACCAGCTGAATGTGCTTAGCCTGTTACTGTTATTCCATGTCTTACTCTGTAAAATGAGTTTTAAAGTTGTCTGTATTATGAGTACAATGGCATGAGCTAAATGTAATGAAATATTTTTAATACCATAATTTGTAGCACTGCTGGGAAAAAAAAAGTGTTTGAGCAACCCATATGACTAGGTTCAGAAACACTGTACCATCCCTCACCTCCCTAAAAAACTTCTAAAAACACATCTTCTCAGTGAATCACTCAGTCTAGGTTGTTGGTTTTTTTTTTTCTTAAGCGGTATAACTGAAGACAATTCAATCATGTCATGAAAAATAGATCACAGGTTTGACTCTTTAAGAATCATTTAAATCCAATTGCCCAAAACAATGCTTTCTTGTTCCACTGCTGCTGTGTCCAGAATATTGTATTCACTTTTTAGTCAGACTCCTAGCAAGCAAGCAGCCTGAAGAGTTTGTTTATATGACTTGAGATGGACTTGTTCAGACATCTGTAATCCAGTTTCTAGGAAACAGGCCTGGCATTCTTTCAATTTTGTTTTAGCCAAAAGAGATAGGCAGAATTTACTTTTTACATATGCTGTCAATCAGTGGCTCTTCTAGATTGGTTGTCAAGATGGCCTTCTAAGCCAGTACAAAAGGCTTTTTCCCTCAAAATCGTGGTGATCTCAATGGTCCTGTGGATTCTCTCGGGCATCAGAATTACTTGCTTTTGCTTCAGAGTTGTCAGGACCTCAAAAAAACCTTATCGTAAGGATGCCTTTTCTTTAAAACTTCTTCCTTGCTCTCTCCTATATCTAGTGATTCTGCTTAAAATTCCTTTGAGAAACTGTCAGTTTACTTCCCATTTTATGCATTGATAATTATCAGCTTTTTATACTGCATAACTCTGATCAGCCACACCTCGTGCTAAGTGTGTTTAGAGATGCTCTTGGCATTTAACAGGGGCAGTTAAGGAGCTGAGGCCTGTACCAAGTACTCACTGGGACAAACTGAAATTTCAGTTGCCTGTCCTCTGTGTTTGTGCTATGATTGGAAACCATTAGAAATAAGGATGAGCTTAATGTCTCACTTGTGTACTAGGGCTGCATTGACCAATACAATGTATGGCAAAGTGAGTTTCATAACAGCCTTAGTCTCCTGTGTAGTGTTTTTATTTTTTGTTTTTGTTTTTCTTTAATTCTCCATCTTTATTTTGTTAAAGCCTCAGGGTCGTCAAGCAGATGATAACTCGATTGCAGCTGCATAACTTCGAGACCTGTACCCTGCACTTAAAGAAAATGGGATGTTGCACAGAATATACAAAGCTCACTTTGGAAACATGGCTTTGATCAAACAATAAGAATTAAATTTGATTTAAAAATTACAACTCTTAGCAGAACTAATGTTTTAAAAAACCCTAGTCTTTCATGGACTTTCTTTAAGGAATAAACATATGGGGAAAACTTGGTACTTTATTTAACAGGAACATTCTTTTGAAGTTAACTTTGAATGTCAAAATCTTAAAAGTATTATTAAGGCATATTAAATGTCTCGAGTATCTAAGTGAAGAAATGCTAATTGATTTGACCAAAACCAAAAGATATTTTCATAACTAACAATAAGTTGAAGTGCAAAGTTTGTACTTAGAGATTTACAACATTGGAAATTGATCATCCTTTACAGAAGTTTGTTCTGTGCCACTTGTGTTGAGGACAGAACAGGGTGTGCGGCAGCACAGTAAACTACAATTGGTTACATTGTACTGCTGGAATCAAGCAGCTTACTAGTTCTTTAAAACAATAAATCTAAAAGGCATTATGTCTTCTGGGTAAGCCATACATCTGAATTTGGGTTCAGCAACAGCTAGTCTAATGAACAGAGAGAGAGATTAATTCGTAACGGCTGGACTATCCAACCTGAAGCTGATATGGTTTTGGATTATTTTTACACACACAGCTTCCAGATCAAAGATGTGTCTTTGTAGTCTCCTGCTGTGTGAATTTAAAAAATGGACATCCTACTGTTGTACAGCTCTGGATGAACTGGTGTTTAAAATACAGTAAACCATGTATATAAAAAAATGCATTGTGAAAACTTCGGTTGTTTAACTTTCTAAATAATTACATTTTGATTGCTTGGGAAATACTTTATTTATTGTCAAAGTGAAGTTCTAATAAACAGCTTGTAACAGAGTACTTCTGAAACTGTGTCCTTAATTGCATTGTTTTCACAGCTGTTGTTTCGTAACTCTGGTCCGTCTTGTGGGCTGATACATTCATTTATGGCACTGAAGTCCAAAATAACAGCTGTAATACTTGGAGGAAAGCATTAGAGAAGCATGTAAACATTCCTTACCAGTGAAAGGACTGTAGGCTAATTGGCAGTCCTGAAAAATTATATGTGAGAATATACAGCTTTTCCATGGAGTGCAGATGAGTTTGAAGTTTTTTTTCAGTGTATAGAGGAGGAGAAGATGATGACTGACAAACCTAGCTAGGAAGAACAAACGAAACCTTCCTTATTCTTTCCTTAAATATCATGAACCAAGTGGCAGCCATGGAATAGGTATCTTAACTCTTTTTTTAATTTTTCTTTTTTTTTTTTTTGAGTGGAAAATGTATTTCATTTCCAAATTTTTTTTTTGTTTTAAGTATCCACTCATATTACAGCAACTCTGGCACCTCTGCTACTGCTTCTTAAAAGACATGTTGATGCAAGTGGTGTAAGTGTTCAGTATAGAACTGGGGTGCCTTCCACCCCTGCCCCGAAACAGTTTAACAGCAAAATAGCGATTTGCATTCCTTTGAGAAAGGAGAGGGCATAAAATGCTTTCATGGTTACAATTATATTAAAGTCTTAAGTGAATTGTGTAAATAAGTTTCTACTTAAAATGGTGAGTTGTAAAAGTAGGTACTATATAAAAATAATATAGAAATACAGAAATGCAAACTTACCTGACACTATGGAAAAAAAAAAATTACTTGCTACTTTCCTATAGTTGTAATTTCTATTCTTTTTGTCATTTGCGAAGAGAATTTTTTTTCTTGTTTTATGTGATCTTATTGTGGCTGTAAACACTGCAAAGCAACGATTTTTGTCTTAGTTGTCTGTAAAGTGCTAGGCACACCTTTTATGCTATGTAAATGACTGATGTGGATGAAAACATGCAGCAAGCAGGAACCACCTTGTTAAAAATGCTTGAGAAGTGATTAATGATGATTATCTTACTGACTCATAAGACTCTAATGCTGAGGGGAATGTTTGTGATTCGTAACCCAAATCCCTTTGGAAGTCTTGAGGAGATAAAAAGGACACATATTTCAGTGTAAGTACAGCTTTTTTATTGTTTACTATATTTTGATGAGCACCATTCGAACTCCAATATATACTTCTTAAATGTAGTCTATTTTAACTGGAACTAATTAAGCATCAAAGAAAAGAGAAGCTACTTTTAGACTAGTTTAAAAATAGCTTTCAGGGGAAGAAAAGTTTGAGATCAACATGTTCAGACTGCTACTGAGCTGGAGACGTAGCCCTAGCAATATTGTTTCCTCCCCTTTTGTGCTACCAAGTGCGCGAGAGGGGAAGGATATGTCCCATCACCTCGGATCTCCTGGCCTACAGTGAAATCCAGAGCAAAGAAAGGTACTCTCTCTTCTTCATTGCTTCTGACCGCTGAACTCTAGTTACAAGAAGTTCAGTAAAAGTGAAGAATTAAAAGAAAGGTTTTAATTCCTGGTCGATTTTTAGGGTCTTGCATGATGTCTTCTCAGATCATTGATTTACACGGGGGTTTTGAAGCTTCAACCAGCTTCCTTTTTTGCATGACCTAGTGAACAAGATGTTTTACTTCATGCTTTCTCTGCCTTCATTTGGGAGATTGGGAGTCTCTAGGTAAGAATACTTGTGCTAGGACCCTCCTTCAGGTTTGAGGTTGCTGTGTGTAGAGTAGGAAGAAGAAAAAACATCTCAAAAGCACCTTATTCCTTAAACCTGCTCAGCTGCTTCCTTTTCTGAGAAACAATGAGCTCCTGCTCCTTCATGTCTTTTCAGTGAAGAAGTTAAGCTAAAGGAGGGCAACAGTGAATGTGGGTGTCTTACCCCAACCTACCTTCCCAGTCTTCTTCCAGGGATGCTTTTGACAAGACACTGGTAGGGCTAAGAGTAGTAATCTCTGCTTTATTCCAAGGACATTCCAAGGCATTTTACCTGGTTAACTGAAGTGAGGGATGGAGACCGGTGCAGGACTTGTGACTAACTGTGTTCAGCTTTCTCAAATTCAGCATGACTGTTCAGATTGCTTTGCATCTCAGCTTTCAAGGTATTGGGCATTTGCTCAATGGGGTACTGAGGCAGCTTCTACTAGCCCAGTAGGTTTGTCCCGTTGCCCCACCACACTGGGATGTAAAATAGTTCATGACTATAATGCTTCTTGCCTCACCAGGAACATGGTTGTTGAATAGCCGTAAAGTGCCCCTGAAAGTGAGTTGTGTAGTCAATAAAAATTAGGATGTATCCCAATTAGTCATTGTGCTTAAAGAAGGTTCAGAAAACAAGTTTATATAATGTGTAAAATAATTTTAGGGAATTGGTTCTTTAGAGCTCTCTGTGGGGATGGTTGTGGGTATTGTAGTCTGATAAAACTAGATAAGGGGAAAAATAGTTTCAACTGCTTTAAGGTTTCTGCTAAAGTAAACTCTGTGTTTTTGGTTTGGGGTTGGTTTTTTTGTTTGTTTGTTTGTTTTGGTGTTTGTTTGTTGTTGGTTTTTTTTTACGAGGGATGAACAAACTTAGTGGAAGTGTTAAGAGCTACCTGGGACCTGTTTAATCCTGCTAAATTTAAGGGCTAGCATACTGGGCTACGTCTTTGTGTGCTCTGCAGAAACCACAGAGGTGACTTCAGATAACAGATACAGACTGGTCCCAAGAAATGCAAACTGGTCAAAACTTATCCCACCTCTTCTGCTCCGCTTCTCAGGTGTTGGCAATCCCTCTGTACTGGCAAGAGTGCCATCCATGCAGAATGTGACTGGCCGCCCTTCCCCGTGCTGGTGGAGGGGGCTTGGCAGGAGCGAGGTCCCCGCTTCTCAAGATTACTCGAAGGTTCTCTTCAAACCCAGGCTGTGCGCTTCCCTGCTTGCTTGCTTGCCTCTGCAGATAGCTACCTGCTTCCAGAGATCACTGTGACCTTCTGTTTGATCTCCCTTATGTTATTGTATTTCCTGATAATGGTTTTTCTCAAAAAGTTCTGCAAGTTTCCTCTAGAACGAGCTCTGATTTTTGCAATTAGTTGGGGAACTAATTGGTCCGCTGCCTTTCCTGGACCCCAGAACTCTACGGCTGAAATGCCCTTTGCACTTTGGATGCCAGACATGCCTCAGCTTTCTGCTTGTTCAGGGCAAAGCAGGGAAAACCCTTCCTTTGTTTGTACAGCAGATTGCGTTGGGACCTGCTGTGAGATTGTGCCTGTGGATTTCTGTGATAAAAGCCTGCTCTGAGAGAGCTCCCTCAGCCTCTGGACTAGGAGGGAATACTTCTTGCCATTGCCCCATGTGAGACTGTGCGTATGCATTCTCCTGCCGTGGAAATACGTAGACGTGGTGCAGGACTTGGAGAAGTTTCCAGTCTCAGTGCAGCTCTGAGATTTGTCTTCGTTTACTCTGCAGTGGAGGTGGAGGCTCCCAAGGGGTGACATCCAGAGCTTAGAAACCCTCCCACCTCAGTGTTCAAGTATTTGGTCATATATCTTAAAGCCCCTCAGGTTAGAAGTAACCAGCCTTCCTCACCTTTTACTGCAGAAGCCTTGGTGTTCCTTGCCTGGTTGTCTCATTGCCGGTGAAACTTTACAAAATGCAAGGCTGTTTCACGTTGCAAGGTGTTACGTTAGGTAGAGTTGAGCATGATAAGCTAAATGAAAAAGAATAAGCTCAATTAATCTTGTTTGTCCTTTATCTTTGTGGGCCTTACAGAAATAGTTTTAATTTTTGGGAAGGTGAAGAAGGAATATATGTTGCGAATACTAATGGGAGTGCGATGTTTTAGGAAAGCAAAACTCTACATTTCTCAGTGCTGTCATTTTTCTTACTTCTAAAGAGATGGCAAGTGTTGGATAACTAAACTCGGGCATTTATGTATTTAAATAGAATTTTAAAATACCCTAAAGATTTATTCATGACAGTATAAATTCCTTCACCTGAACAGAATGTAAATATTTTATTCTAGTTTTTTCAAGAAAATTATGTCGAATTTTCTTGCCACTAGATAATTTGCTGGGGAACATGATATTGTGCAAAGGCAATCAAGTTTGTATAGCCATGCTTATAGGATGTGTTGTATCAATGCAAAACTATGTTAACTATGCGTGCTAGTTACCATAGTCTGAACTTGTTGGTGGGATGGGGAGATCTGGGAGTCAAAAACGTCTCCCTGGAAAGTAAATGAAAATATGTAGCTAGCATTTTTTTTTGCCTGCATTTAGGAGTTGCTAAAAAGTATCTGATTCCATTGGGACATTTGAAGCAGACCTTCAGGCTGCGATTTCAATTATTTTTCTAAAAGTGTAACTCTGCATCCTCCAACAGTATTTCTACTTTAGAGCATGCACGTACTTTCTCCCTGTAAACCATTTTGCATGCAAATGTTTAGCTTTTCTGTCTTTATCTGCACTCTTTAGCAATTATTGTGGGTTTTCTGGATATTTTAAAGTAGTTAATGGAAAAGCTTGAACTTTTAAAAAATATTTGGTTTTCCATGCTTGAATATATTTTTTTTTGCCAACCAGTATTGAAATTACTCATTTCCCAAACTATTTTAATAAGTAATTATATGTAATATATTGAATCCAGATGCCTCTCATTATATAGCTTTTATATGTACATACATGTATATGCACAGGCACCTGTGTATGCCAGTGAAATAAATTAATTCCAGTAAAAGAGCAATGAATACCCAAATGAGGATAAAACCCCTTGTATTTCAGTTCCCTGTCCCTCACAGAAGATATTCCATTAGCCTGCAGCATGGGATGAACTTAGCCTGATTTTTCTTTCCCGTTCGATTTCATGATGCCAGCTTAGAAATCTTGCCACCTGTTTTTCGTGAGCAGTAGACACGCTTGCTTCAGCCCTAAAAAGTAAGCAAAACCATGGAGCTGCTTCACAGCAGCCATTACCCTGTCCCTCCCAGAGCCACCAGCTATAAGCCTGGCATAAGCCTATATGTGTACACACACGTGTGTGTATATATACACATCCTCTGTTTTGTTATTGACATTGGGAAATCTCACCTTAACATCTCCTGGAAGCTTGGTACCCGGACATACGTGCTCAGTAACAGATTTCTCTTGGCTGTAAGAGCTGTGTGCTCTCAAGATGGTCCACAAGTGACAAAGCAAACAGCTGTAATAAATAACAAAATATATATGATAATCGCAGAGGGAAGGAAATTAGAAACACACTCGAAAGTACTAGAATGCTTACTATTTGGTTTTCTGTGTTATCTGTGGGCCAACATTAGGAAGCTAAAAAGCAAAATGAAGATATTTTAGTCCAATTTTCAACTACCAGCCTCTTTATAAGAAAGAAAATGCTGATTTTTCTCTATCTGCTACAAAATAGCCTGTTTATAAGACATTTACCTGGCTAGGAGGTTGCAAAGATGTCAGACAAATGTTAACCTTTTAATAAAGTCCGTCTCTCCCTGGCTCACTGCTCCTCCACTGAAGACTTACGTAGGTAATGCAGCAATTGCCTGTGTTAATTTATGACCTTGAAGATACTCATCACTCTGTGTGGATTTGGACTTGAGAAGTTTTTTAGTTCAAATATGCTTATAGCCGAGGAATGAAGGGGATGCTGATAAGAATGATTAATGAATTCAGTGAAGGAGTTTTTAGGTAGTGAGAGAGGAATGCTCTTATCCCCCTCAGCCAGGTACAGCTGAGTAGACGGGGCAATTTTAACAAAAATGTTTTTCTATTTCCTAGATTGGTGACATGTCCCTAAGAGGCTGTGCTCTTTGCAGGAGCAACCTGGTGTTGCTCCACTGACTGGAAAGGAGCTGTGCCCATTTGTACCTGGGGGAATCTGGCACGATGCTCTTTGTGCCAGGATTACCCCGTGGGGTGAAACGTGCACTGCCGAGCAGAGCACGTGGGATTTACCTGGGATTTCATTGCCGGGAGAAAATCAGCATTACTTGCAGGCACTATCAGTTATGAGCTATCCATGATGAGGAGAGGGCATAGCATTTTCTATAGGGAAATAGAGATGTACAGCTACGATTAAGCTTCATGTTTGTTACTGTAATGCAAATCATTGTGGTGAACTTTGGCTTGCGATTGCTGCCCTATTTCTAGGTAAATTAATTTGATGTTTTATTAATATATCCATATGAGGAGATCAACAAACGCTAGCTGTTTGAACTCTGCTGCATGGCTTACTGCAAGTAACCTGCCGCCTTAGGTTGCAAAACTGACAGCTGTCTCCTGCAAACCAGGGTCTGGATCTCCTGGAGTTTCCCCTACCCGGTACCCTCAGGCTGGAAGGAAGACTGTGCTCCTGCCCCTTTGGAGTGAGCTGCCAGCTGCTCCCCAAGCACACGTTCCCAGGGCAGCTATGGCCCACACTGCAGCTTCTTAAGTATGGTGATTTTTTTTTTTTTTTTTTTTTATGGTAAAAAAGAAAGAAACAAAATAAGGGATGGGCTCTTCCACTTGGACTCCGCTAAGCTCCAGTGAAACAACTTTCTAGGAAGCTCTCGGTTCTTTTGGGGTAAATAATACTTGGTTAAAACTTCCTTTTCTTGCTTGTAGACTATCTTTCTCCCAACAGCATCGGTGCACTTGGTCTACACTCTAGATATGTGTTCGAAGTCAGGCCAATCTGCAGCCCGCAGAACTAAGGCATGCCCCAGATTCCCTGCCGCCCTGTGCTGTTGCTCAGGTGTTGCACTGACCCTCACCTGTTCTGCTGATAACTTGCAAAATAATGAAATTACATTTTAGTGACCACATGGTATTTAAACATCAGCTGGGTATTTTCCTTGCCCTTGTCTTGGAAAGCCAGCTAGCAGCAGAACAGGAACTGGTCGTGTGGTGAGCAACAGCCAGGTCCTGCATGGTGACTCTGTCCTGGAGACACAGCTTGCATTGCTGTTGGAAGGAGGAGGTGTGCTGCAGGGATTCCTCTCTCATAAAGTCTCCTGAGGGTATATGCACACCAGTGATTGATTTTGCATCGCTATTTCCAGAATGAAAACCCCCAAAACCTACGTAAATCTTGAACTGGGATTTTTCTGCTTCCCTGTCCTCTTTAGTTTCCCGTGTGCTCTGAGCCGTTTGTGTCGCGTGAGGGAGGTGTAGGGGCTCCCAGAGGCAGCACCCACCAGCGGCTGCAGCCAGGCCACCCTGAACCCTCACATCCCCCGCAGCAGGAGCCGTCTGCTGGGGCTTTCCCAGACCCCTGGCAGGGATGAACCCCAGATCCTCCTCAACCTAAGCCGTGATAGGGCGCGAACACGAGCACTAAAACCCAGAGCGCTGCTGACGAGCTGGTTAGCGAAGGGGTGAACCAGATGCTGCTAAGGACCAGCCCAGCAGGACTTACCTATGTATCTCCCTTCCGATCAAGCGGTTGCCATTCAGAGTGTGCCCGTGAGCAAGATGCTCTGCCCCACCAGCCTTCGGCAAGGCTTCACGCACATCGGGAATACACCCGTACTGCCGAGGCACCTGGCCACAGCCCAGTCCGGGGCTGGACACGAGGTGGAAAATGCCAAGGGTAGAAAATACTGCTGCTCCTTGCCTGGTGGGCATGCCGCCATGGAAGCTGGCAGGAGATCTACTGTGCTCCCAGGCAGAAATGGACACCTTTCTCCCAGGTTTGTACAGGGATCAAGTGAAAATAATCACACCTCAGCTCAGCCAGGGCAAAGAAGGACATTACGGTAAAGTAAGAGCAGTAAAATGTTCATAAATCTTCTTAAATGGTGGATAAAGGACCAGATCTGCTGAAAGATTAATGCAGCGCTATGGGAAAACCTGAATGCTGAAGGCTGCAATGCTTAAACAGTGTGAAAGAAAAACCTGATAGGCCATGGAAAGTGGACTGGACAAGGGACCCTGAGGCGCTGCAGACTGGGGGGAGTGAGGAAACCTGGCTGTGAAGTACTGCTGCCTGCTTTGGGGCCTGAAGAACTCTTGCTCAGGGCTTTGACCCCCAGGAAGGATGACCCAGCCATAGCCATTCCCACTCTACCCTGGCCTGGGTGCCACCTCCTTCCACCCCTTCTCTTCCTCTGGCCCTGGAGAAAGGAAAGATGTTGGAATGGAGGCCAAGCTCCAATGGCCACCCAAACCAGCACTGGTGGAGCAGCGGGTCTGCCAGGTCCCTCATCAGCCCAACATTGTCATCTGAACTTCTTCCACCCTTGGTTTTCAATGAGTGCCAAGTGTGCCTGCTCATGCTCTGCTGTCAGCTGTACTCCTCTGTGCTTTCAGGTTTCCCCTAAGGGTGCCCACAGCTAAGGGTGTGGGGCAATACACAGAACTCACTGCCAGAGCCCCACAGGTGCCCACGGACTCCATGCACATTAGTCTGCATGTCAAAAAGATCCTGAGTTTGAAAACAGAAGTCATTGAGGCTCAAGTTAGCAGCGGTCAACTCAGCTCCTCCGTACTGCATCGTCTGGTGGCACCTGCTGAAGTGGGATTGCCACAGCCACTTGCCAGTTGGAGAGGGGTGAGGGGTTACGTCCAGCTCTGATCTCCACGGAGGTCTTCCCAGCTGCACTGACCTGAGTGCTTCATGCAACGAGGCAGCATGACCAGAGAAGGAAGTAAGCAAACCCTGAGGTTTCCTCCTTCCTCACTCCCTCCCAATAATTTCATGCTGCCTTCATGCCTGTGTCGGTATGAACCACCCAAAGCCATCCACCCTTTGAAGGCAACAGCAGGTTGGCCTCAAAAAGGACCACAAGGTCGAGTATGGGCTGACCACGGTCAATAGCCGCGGCATCTCTGAATGCGCTTGTTCAGCACGGGGAAGCTGGAGTACAAAAGCTGGCTCTTAGGTTCTGTAACTTGCAGCGTTTCCTACAGCAAAGAGAAGGAAAAGCCTAAGTATTTTTTTTCTAAATCTACCACATACCCTGGCAAAGCTCCTCCCATAAAACCCATGGTAAAAATTACTCATTCCCACCTCTTCCTTGCAAAGAAATGATCTGATTCTTGGCTGTTATCATGTAACTCTTTTCTGCACAACTATGAAGTAGCTATGTGTCCATTTTTTATAAACAGACAACCTCATTTTCATGAAAATCAAGACGAAATTTGTTTATAAGAGTTACTACCTTAGCGGGAAATTATGTTTTCTCCTGGGTCTGACATTTGCCAATGAAGTGGGCTCAGGTTTAGCTGCTGAAATTTGCACTGGCCCAAGAAATAACCCAGCAGAGCTCAGACTATTCCCTGGTACATCTTACAGCCCTGCTACCAAGCTCTTAAGCTCTTGGTGAACTTTCCATCCGAGCCCACCCTCCACATCCTGGTGGGGCCAGGATTTGCCCCAGGAGCCACGGTGGAGTCACAGCTGTTCCACTGACGTGACCGAGGCCATTCCCTGCTCTCTCCTTCCACAGCTGAGCTCTGCTGCACGCTGGGGACAGCAGGGAAATCCCTAGGGAAAGCATGAAAATCAACGAGGGAGAGGAGAGTGGAGGGTAGGTGGTGCTGGATGGGGGAGGAAAGGAGCAAAGAGGAGCACAGTGGAGAGATAGCCACTGCTCACCATGCCCGAGACGTTTGAAACAATCAGCTGATAATGGCTAATAGAAGAACAAACGCTTAACTTTCTGGTTTAGCCTGGTGTTGGGTCCATGGATAATCTTCAAAGAGGAGCTACAAAATTTAAAAGGAATTAAGGTCTGGGAAATGTTAAATCTGGCACACCTGGTTTACAAAGGGGTTTGTCGTGGTTTTTTTCTGGATGCTGCTGTGTTTTCATTTTTCTGTCAGAGTGCCAAAGGCGATTCTCTCTGTCAAATGTAGACTCTTGACCTTCTAGTTGGGATGACGAGAGAGTTATCTCAGGGTGTGTCCACACCTGTCAGGCAATATTAGGCACAAAATAGAGCTGTCTGTCTTCTTTAGCTAAAATGGTTTCACAAATACTTCATAAATGCCTGTCTTCACAGAGCAGAGAATTGCCTGTATTATCTCGGTGCATTCAATATTGAGATTGATGACAACCAGGGTCATCGGTTAAACTGTCTAATCCTGACAAGCCGAGACAAAGGGAAGAGGCAAGAGAGCAGCAGGACGGCTGCTGAAAATACCTGCGAGAGAGATGAGACCCAAGAGCAGGCAGGGCGAGCGAGGGAACCGGCGGCTCTTTTCTGTGACTCACACACCAAATCCCGCCATTCGGAGACGCTGCCGCACGGACTTGGCTGTACTTGAGGATCACCGGTTGTGACATTGGGCAGGTCTACCTCGGCTCCCATAAAATAAAAGCAGAGTTTGCATCTGTAATTACGGCTATTATAAAAAGTCTAATGCAAGGGAGCAGTGTTCAGGAGATGGGAGCCAAACTGCCATTTACACAAAAGGCTTAGCTATAATGAAGGGCTATTAAACCAGGAATAAATTCTCTTACACCCACTCCACTGCCCCTTTCACCGACTCTGTGTTGCCAAAGGGGACCTGAAAGTCAGCATCTAGCCCATCAACCCTCATATTTCTCTCTTTGCTCTGAGTGAAAGGAAAATGATGGAGGAGCGGAGCAGCTAGGCGATGGCTGGCAGACACCGTAATCTTAATGTGCGCCAGTTCTCGGCACTCGCCTGACAGGTACAAAACCAGTGCTTGATGAGCTGCAGCCGGCCCTGCTGGAGAAGGTGGCTCTTATCTTCCTCCCCATGCACATGAGCATTTGCTGGGCTATTCCACTGCCCCTCGCCAGTTAAAAGAGCAAAAGGGGATGATTCGCACCACCCCATAACAGGTATTGGACTGTGTTTAAAAGTAATGATTGTTTATTGTAGGCAGCTTTAGGGTGCGTGTTACTTTCATATGTGTAAAGCAAGCATGGCTTTGACTGAACTAGCTCATCAAGGACAAGAAAATTAAGGCCTGAAGTGACATGGAAAGAGAGGTTATTGAACAGAGTAAACTGGATAAGAAATTTCTATAAAAAGAAAAAAGGGAAAAAAAACCCCACGATGGTAATTTCTTTCTCAGGTTGTCCAGAGACTGTCCATCTTGGGCACCGAGAGAGAGAGGGAGGCTTCTTTGCTTCGGCTGGTTTTTTTGGCTTCTGCTGGAAAAAACCTGGGA
>JAVJGG010000054.1:11515509-11525661 GCA_035590195.1 Aviceda cuculoides
TCACTACTTGGGTGTTTCCACTGTACAGTTATCTACATACCGGGTGTATAGATTTAACTGTTCCTCTTGTTTCTTTTTTTTTTTTTTTTTTTCTCTGTAGCAGAAAAGCAATGGTGTAATATTGCCATCGGCACTTGCTAAGCCTATTTTTGGTTTTCTTATGAAAGAAAGTTACTGTTCTGTGCACTTAAATATGCACAGTATAATGACTTCTGTAGTGCGTTTTCTGGAGCTGGATATGCTTCTAACCCATGCAGTATGAGACTTCGTTGTTCTTCTTCCGTGAGGGGATGGGATGAGACACCAAAACATCAGAAGTCTGAGTAAAATACAGCAGCCATTATCAGACGATTAACGAAGGGATATGCAGGTGTATCAAAGGTTGCTCTTTTAGAAAGGCAAACCAAAGGCAAACCAATGCACTTAAACTCTAGGAAACGACTCCAAACTTGGTTCTTTACAAAATCTATACACTGTGACAGTGAAAAATGTTTCTATCTGAAGAGCATGGTTGGAGTAGCTTAATGAAATTTTAGTTTTAAAGCAGTTTTTGCTAGCTGTTACTGATTCAGAAACTACATACGCTAGCTCATGCTTGCCTTTGGAGGAGAGTGAGGATGCTGAAGGGCCCATTGCTGGCCTCGGTATGGGGAATCCTGCCGAAAGAGCGGAGAAGGGCTCTTGGAAGGTGACGAGTCCCATTGGCTTTCCTGATAACATGGCCAGCAGGACTAGGCTGGCTGTGGGGGAGGCTGATTCCTCCTTCTGATGCAGGCAGAAGGGGAAGAAAGGTGTGTTTTGGGAGGGGAAGACCTGGGGCTGGACTGTGGCTGAGCAGTGGCTTGGTCCCCGCATTGGTAGCGAGGCAGTGCATCACTGTGTCCATCCTCACCAGTAACTGCAGCTCCAGTAACTCCTGCTTATCTGCTGGTGCAGTAATGTATTTTCTCTCTGGGTGTTCAGAGACTCTAAAGAAGGAACAAGACTGCAAGGACCGTGTTTAACACTGGAGCTGTAAAACTTGCAATGTATTATGAGCATTAGAAAAAGCTGGGTGCTGCCAGTGTGTTTGAGATTTGGCAGCAGAGCCTTAGATATTATTGTGGGGCTATAAAATGAGCATTTATTTTTCAAAAATGGGAACTTTAAAAAAAAGCCTATACCAAGTCTAGTGAAACTTTTAGCTTAAGAAGAAAGACAAATTAATATTCACTCTTTCAGACTGTAGTTGCATTTTCCACTTTGGTCA
Organism: Aviceda cuculoides; assembly: GCA_035590195.1. Lineage (NCBI taxonomy): Eukaryota > Metazoa > Chordata > Aves > Accipitriformes > Accipitridae > Aviceda > Aviceda cuculoides. Next base: position 11,516,759 of record JAVJGG010000054.1, read on the forward strand.
TAATATCCATGGATATCTTTCTATATGCAAAGAATATGTAAGAAATAGATAGGTTTCTGGATGCATCAGCCTTTCCCCAGGTCATTGTGAGGAAGACTTAATAGCCTAATATATATATCATGTCTACTTACCCTGTCTTACTGGTATCCTTGGGTCCATGAGGTCCTATAGAGCCCTGCAACTGTGCCAATAGCAATGCATACAGTTTATTACCAATGTCCCTTCCCAAAGAGATCAACCCAACACAAATGGAATGTATCACTGCCTGTTAATTTATTGCGTTCAAATTCTAGAGAGGTAACCAAAGTCCTGTAAGTTCCATGTGATGCTGCAGTGAATGTCTATGCATTTGATTTTTTTTGTTTGTTTTGGGAATGGGGTTTCGGTTTTTTTTTTTAGTGGTGGTGTTTTAGTCAAAGGATTCTCAGGGTGTTATCTGGCCGCCAGCAGTGCTCAGCCTGCCCTTGAACCTTCCAGCTGCTACTCAGCCCATGTGGGAGTGGACTCTGCCCTTGCCTCCCGCTCCAGCAGACCGGCATTAAATGTTTGCTCTCCTGCTTGCGAGTGTTGCACAGTTAGTGCCCAGACAAGTTCCGTTTTCATTGACAGATGAAATAACAATAGCTGGCATTATGAGCAAGCTGAGTGTTTTCTTCGGGTTTCCCTGAAGGGCCTCCTTTGTCTCCACCGTGTCTGCTCAGGGAAACCCGTACACCTTGCTTAATCCGAGGGTGCTGTCAAGATGCTCTAACTTCTGAAACCAGAAGTGGGTCAGCACCCATGTGGAGATTTCCATCCGCTCGGCTTGCCTGCTAGCGGGAGCCTCCTGGTGAGGCTTTGCAAATGGCCCCTGTCCAGCGGGGTGGTCCAGGCTGATGGGGTAATCTTGAGAGCCCAAAGAAGAGGGTGAAACCTCCGCAGCACTGGGAAGGATACTAGATGAAGGAGGTCCTGGTGGACTGTCACATACTTGGTGTTTATATGGCTGTTTAAGTCAAAGGAGGAGCAAATTGTGGACAGTCACATGAGCCTGAACAGGGGTTTTCAGGTGCCTGATATCACGTTGTGTGTGGCCCTGGTCCAGCCGTGAGAAGTCAGCAACTCGCCGGGGCTGTAGGGATGTCCTAATTAGCCACATGTTCACAAGGTGGTTTAACCAGTTGAAAAACAGGATTTTAAGGTCTATTTTAAAGCAAAGACAGTATCTGACATAGTAGACATTATTAGCAGGAGGAGTTATTAAAAAATAAATAAAAGGATGGGAATTTTCTCCCTAGTTTAATTTGAGAAAAGAGAATTTAAAGGGGCACATTGACCCACTGTTTCTGAGGTGGGGCTGAAAAAAGTTTTGAGGAAACCGAGCTTTCCTGCTGTCGTTGCTAATTTGTCATAATTATCCTTTTGCTTAAAAAGAAATACGTTCTTCATGTTACTGATTGAAAAATCCTATGCAGTTAAAGAGGAAAATGCTAGTTTTGTGAGAAGCTGCGGAGAACAGTCACGAAGGGGTAAACAGTGTGTAAAGAGGCAGCAGGAAAATAATAACTTCTAGTCTCTGCAATCTTAGATGCTCTAGAAACAAGAGTGTTTTTCAAACAGGCGTCTTTAGACCAGGCATCAGCCTTGTATAGAAGCCTCCTTTATGAATATGAACATTTGGAAGGGGTGGGAGACAGAAAGAGGAGGGGGGTCAGCCAGGTTTTTAGATAGTCTTGGATGTAGTGCTTCATGTGGTAGGGAAGCAAGTCTGATAGGTGTCAGGTCTGCTCTGTTTTTATTGAAAGGGGAGACTTTAATAGTACTTAATGCATTTTCTTAGGAGGTCTAGCTACATGGTATCATCATCTTTCAGCAGGTTGGGAGGTGCCTGCAAGGTGGGAATGGAAGAACATAGGACTCATAGGGCTGTGAAACTTTGCAGGGTTTCTCAAAGAAATTTTCTGTGCAAAAAGTAGGCAACTTGACCTACAATCATTCTGGTTTCTTTCCTTGGGCAGAAGTTAGTGGCTATTGTCTTGTTATTTTTTATTTATGGCAGTAGCTTGTAGCCTTTAGTTTATAGATTTCTTATTAATTCAATTTCTTTGGTTTTGTTTCCAAGGTATCTTCTGATTGTTAGTTTGTCATTGTTAGAGGTGTACAGCCAGAGCTCCTCGGCGAAGCTGATGCCGAATAGCTGTTGCAAGGTCTGTAGAGACTTGCTTCTTGGCTACCTTTCAAGTGCAGGATGGCTGTCAAATGTTTTAGTGTCAGAATCACTACATCTATCATTGTTCTGCTTTTCTCTGTCAATAACTAGTCTCATTCAGTGACATATTTGATATTAAAGAAGGAAAGCAGATTTATCTGTGTGCCAGCGCACGAGTCTTTTTAATTTTTCTGCTCAGATAATTGTTGGGCTTCAGGTTTCAGTGGTTACTTAAATTAATCCCAGTGCTGTCTTTCCAATCTCTTCAATGTTTGTGTTGAGAGAGACGCCAAAACATACCCTGTCTGTTGGGAGCCACTAGACACCAATCATCTTGTGAGGTGGAAGAAAAGTGAGCTACAGACTTCAGAGCTGATTTTTGTGATGAGTGATGGAGGTAAAAAGGAAATAGTTTTGACAGAACTTTTTTCCCACTAGCTAGGAAAATGTTGAAAAACTGGGACGTGCTATTGTAATTTTTTTTCTTGTTTCCATGCTGGTGAACACTTTTGCTCAGTGACTTGTGCACCCGTTTCCAGTTCCTGAGGATTTTCCATTACTTTGAATCGTTTACGTTGCCTCCTGTGCCGGCAAGTAATAATCCACTAGTGTAATGGTCCTCAGCTTTCTTTAGTTTGCAGACTGCTGAGTTTCCAGTGGAAATACAGCAAATATAAGTGGCGCTCTTCACTTTTATCTTTCTGTAGACCTTTTGGAAAGTAGTTCACAGATCACTTGGGGTTCTGCAGGCCCCAGGCTGAAAACCACTGACCTCACCAAGCCCAGCATTTAACACCCGAGTATCTGTGCAGCTGAAGCTTGTGCTCCCCTACGAGCATGCTGCAGACTCCATCAAACCTTCCCTTCTAATAGTTCACAATTTGTCATCTACGGCAGCTACCCTGAACCTTGGTGCTCGCTCTGCACCTTTTCCTCTTCTCCGCTTTGAGGACACCTGCGGTGGTAACTTTTGGAGCCGCCCGCCTAACCGTGTACAGGGATGGCTGGCACTTCGAGGGCTGCCTGCTGGAAAGCTTGGTCCAAATGTTGCTCCTTGTCTTGTGTTTGACAGCACAAGTGCTTTGGGGCAGAGAATTTGGTGGCTCTGTCAGATCAATGTTGTGCTGGGCACTGCAGCGCTGACCTGGGGCTGAAGTCTGTAGATGCTCTTGCAGGGCAAACCTTGAGATAATTATACTCACATACGAGGTTACTTGTGAATGAGAGGTAATAATAGGCAACCAGGCAAAGATTTCTTGCTCAAAACCTGCCTGGATTTGCTTTACCTGTTTTCTCACCGCTTGGGCTGTAGTAATTACTTGTTGTGGCACCCCTCAGCCTGCTTCATGAATGAGTTTCATGCATAAGTCTTTTGAAAGCTTTAGTAGAGCTATGGTGAATTTGCAATCACAGATACTTAGATAATGTGTTTGGCTTGAATCTGGAGCCATACTTTATTTGCTCTGGTTGTTCACTAAGAAAATGAGTGCAGGGCCCATCAGGTCAGTAGACGTAAGGGTAGGCATGTCATACTGTCCCAGTCTGTGGTGTTGCACTCTTGGTATATGCCATGAGAACACCAGCAGTGATTGCATAGAGTGTTGCCGAAGGGAACTGAAGCCTGTAATGTCTTACATGGTGTTACTTTCACTAAACTGCAAAATAATTATTCTTCTGTTACCTGTAGATTTTAGTACTGTGTATGACTTCTCTTAGGCTTGTTCTTTCCTAATTATGATAAGAAAAGATGAGATTTGCACCTCAAGGCAACTCTGTGTCTTCTACTGAAGCATGTTTGTCAGTACTGTCCAGTTCTCTTCTCTCTGTGGCAATGTGCAGAAGTACATCTGGGGAAGTGACCTACTCTCATCCTGGAAAAGCGAGAGTAGAGAGGGGAAGTGGTACCTTGTGGGGTTTTCTTTTCCCTTCCTGAAGCCATAGGTATCAGTGCTTTTGTAAGATGACGAAGCTTTGTTTCATCGGTAGGCTCCTTGATTTTTTTTGCTGCATGTGTTGCAGCGGAACATAAATGTTTCTGAGCTAGTTTGGAGCTAGTCAGCTCAGGTATGTTTTTCATTCTTCAACTCCAGCAATAATTATGGTTTTCAGCAGTGGTTAACTCCCCTTGCTGCTCAGGCAGCCTGTGGTGAGCTGCTGCAGTTAAGTGACTTAAATTGCTAGATTAAAGCTAGCTCAGGCTTATCTAGACTACACTGCAGCATAGGGAGACTGTAACCCTCCTTTATAAACTGAGCTGTTGCAGTGAATTCCTCAGGGCTTTTCACTTCCTGCCTTTTGACTTTCTTTTTCTGTGAACTTAGCAATTGTGGCTTTTACCTTTTTTCCTGACTGACCTTTTCTCAATACTATCTCTCTGCTTAAAAGCTTGCAGCAGCATGCAAGCTCTTTTCTTCCTTTCCACTGGTGGCTTTGTGCCAGGATCACACCAGCCTGATGAAGTGTCGATAACAGCCTGTCCCTTTCCAGCCTACCTGCCACCCCGCTGCTTGCGGCATCGTCATTCTTCTCTTGGCTCTGCTCTAGCTGCTTCTACAATCTCCACCTTCCTCGGAGACATCTTGTCTCTCCTGATGGCTCCAGAAACGTCATTGGCTAAATTTGGTGCTAGCTGGGGCTGAGCCTTCAAAAGTTGGCTCTTGGAATGGATATAGTGCTATTTTGCTTTGAAGTCAGACCACACGTTTTGTAAACGGCACATTTTTGACCCTTAAAAACATGAGAAGGTTAAGGCAAGGCACGGTGCTGAACAACGTGGGAACAGCAGGGTTGAGAAACCATCTGTTGGGACCTAGTAGGGTGGATATGGAAAGTGCTTGAGTCAGTCTCTACCAGTGTTGTCCCTAACTTCCCTTTTTTATCTCAGCTTCCTTTTCGTTGAGGAAGGTGCAGGTCCATTTTCAGATGTTTTACTACAGGAGCGTAGTCCCTCCTTATCTTTTTTTAGCAGGAACCGAACTTCCCTCTGTATCTGCACTGCCGCAGTGGTTTGAGCCGGTGTGGGTCAGCACCATGAAGGTCTCCCAGCCTTTGCTCTCCCTTTTGCTCTGACACAGGAGCCCACAGTGAGCCAGCTCAAAGGCAAAAACCTAACCTGGGGTGAGGGAGGAGGAAAAGAGAGATCGGGATAAGTTGCTGCGCATCTGCAGCCTTATCTTCTCTGCTTTGTAGTCTGCGAATGGATGTTTGTGGGATCATAAGGTAATTTGGGTGGGAAGGGACCTCCAAAGGTCTCTGGTCCAACCTCCTGCTCACAGCCGTGACATTGGGCCAGGTTGCTCCCATCAACTAACCCGTAATGCCCCGTTGAAGCCCACAGCAGCTCTGGTGGATCTTGTGGATGATTTTCATATTTCTTGCATGTTTTGCTGTGGACAGGTCCTTTTGTAACGCTGGCTCCGGCATAACAGGTTCCCCTGGTCCTCCTGCCTCCAGTTGCTCAGCATAATGGGAGACAGGGGAGCACACAGCGCCGTCGGGCTGGCTTTTCCACCCACGCTGTTTGGACACTGGCTTTTGTGAGGCAAATGGGATACCTTCTTGAATGCACAGCTATGAACAAGATTAGGCAGCTGGTGCCTTCGGTTGCAACGTGCTTGTTCTTTAAAGAAAAAAAAACACCCATAAGCACATCACACACACACACACACACTCCCCCTCAAATGTTGGCCTGCCTCAGCTGTATTTGTCTGTTTTGACAGATCCTTAAGGTGATCGACAGAGCCACAGTTGCCAGCAGCTTTTTATAGGAGGATCTCTTCTTACTGTGCTGCTTGTTCTTGGGAAAGACTTTTTTTTTGCCAGCCACTTAATGCATGGTTTAATTTTTTTTTTTTTTTTTTTCCAGAAACCCAGCAATAGCTGCTTTACATAATTGTGGTAGACCTCTTGAAACGGCCAGTAAACCTCCCCTTTCTGTAATTTTAAATGCTGAGAAATTAGGTTGTAATGACTTACTGAATGGAAGTTACAGAAAACAAATTAATGAGTGCTCTTTTTTTTCTCTCATAACCTCATTTTCCCACTTCTTTTGTGACTTTTCTATCTGCAGTTGACCTGCTGCTTGTGCTACCACAGTCTTTTTACTCAGCTCATTAAATCATGTTTTCAGTCTGGCTTTAGACTCACAAACTACTCTTGTTAGTGGGCATTTCCTTCTTATCTCCTTCCTTTCCTTCTTATCGCCTTCCTTTCATTCTTATCTCAGCCTTTTGGCAGAAAGCACTTAATGGAGGCTGTGGGCCTTGAAGTTGGTCTCTCTGAATAGAGGGGAGGAGGAGACATTGACCATTCACACTTTAATTTCAGTGTTTCTGCAGCCTTATGGCTACCCTCTGGGCTATGGAAATATGTGCTTCATTGACTCGCAGAGAATTAATCTTCTGCATAAATAATTTAAAAAAAAGAAACCTTAGTTATGTATTTTTACATAGACTGTGATGTCACTAAAAAACCAGAAAACATACAAAGTGTGTAAGCTTTTTGGCCCATCTACTACAATTCCTAATACAACAGATCTGTTAATCTGCTGCTGATGCAGGGTAAGACTGGTTTGTTCAGTGTGGCTGGTCAGCAGGTTTGTGTGTCTACACCACAGAGGATCTGGAAAGGGACTAGTTAAAGGAAGAAGCCAAGTAGATGGATGACCCTTCTGCTTTTAGGAGCTGTTCCCTAAACCCTGGTGGGTTGCTGGAGGAGGCAAGCTTGATAACTACAGAGCTTCCCATCCCATCTTACATAAAAGATCCAACTTTTATTTCTGTCAGTGGGAATTTTCCAGTGACAGTAGGAGTGAGACTGTGTTTCTAGTGAAATAATAAACAGAGATGCCTCAAGCTAAGAGGAATACAAGAGGGAAAGAATATATGAAAACACAGACTTTGTGATTTGTCTTATTCTTTCTTCTAATATCCATTTTCTCTCTTCTCGCCCAAGAAAATATGTTTTGCTGTTGAATTATTGACAGATCAGCTTCTGAGGGTCCAGCCAGGAAACACTTTCTCAGTCTCCAGAAATGAGAGTGCTCTTTCAGAAGCAATTTACAGCTTTCATCATGGTTGTGAAGATAACATGAATAGTGACAGTTAGGTGAAACTGTTCTGTAAGTGCTGGAGCCAAACTCACCCTGGACTCAATAAAGAGGGGAGGTCACACACTTTTTTTACTGTTATTCCAGGTTAACTATGAAGGCTGCTGGTAAAGTTGAATATTCATGTTACTTAGTTGCTAGCAAGAGTAAATACATTTTCCTATTATCTTCTGGACAAACTGTAGCTTTCTTTGTAGTGCCCTAAGTGGCTGGTTTCAGTGAATTGCAAAAGATAAGGTGGGATAAAATAAAGCAATTCTCTGCTCATGTGTTCCACTTATTCTGCTTTACATTTAAACAGTTCAGAAGTGTGTGTATGTAAGCAAAGTTTACTGCCAGTGGAGCGAGATTATATGCCTTTCCTGATGGTATAACTCATACAAAATATGCTGCCCAAAGCATCACTAGAAATACGATATAGTGGCATTTGCAAGCCCAGGCAAATATATACAAGATTTTCTGAATGTAGAATCCAGAGCTGCCTGTCTGACTAATACATTGGTAAGGGCATGCCTGACTTTATTAGATAGGAGTCTATTCTTTGGCTTTATTAGATAAGTCTATTCTTTCACTTTATTAGATAGCTTTAGTGACTTGATCAAAGAATAGACTCCTACTTTTTTTTTTTTTTTTTTTTTTTTTTTCCCCTTTCTGACTAGCTAGCAATGTCTGGGCAAGCTGTCTTACACTGTTAACTCCTGACTCCTTGAAAGTAAAAGCATTGTCCTGTTTCTTTGGAAGTTTCTACAATTTATTACTGTATGTTGTAAACAGGGAGGGGAAAATACAGATGTTGTGTTAAAAGGATTATCGTTGGTGCAGTTTGTATTTCCTTCTCTCGGTCCATTTAAATTAAATGTCTCTCCCTTCCCCATCCCATCTTTGTGTTGGGTGTCAGCGTGTGTATTATTATTTATGGTGGTGGCGTGGGGCATCCCCCACTCCTGCACTCCTGGCACTCATGACCAGGAGTTCACGCTGATGACTGGACAACGCTGAGAAATGCAGATGCACAACAAACATAATTAAAATGTCTTTGTTCCTTTTAAGAACAATTTTTGTTAGGTATGTTTAAATGCAAGGGTGTGCATTAGCTTCCTAACTACAGTTGGGGTTTGGTTTTTTGTTTTTTTTTCAAGGTCAGAGCTTTTCCATTGGAGGAGTTCTTGTGTATTTATTCTGGCTGGGAAGACAACTGGACCAAAAGTTTTTGCTCAGCCTTCTTTAGGCAGCAGCCCAAGTATTCAGGCATTTTCTGTATAAAGGATAGAAAAACATTTGAGAAACAAACTTAAGTTGATCACAGAAAGGTAGATGGAAAATTGCAGAAACAAAGGTAGGAGCTTAGGCTTCCTCTTTGATTTTTTTGAAACTTACAGTGTTTTACCAGTTTATTTTGAACTTAATATATGATTTTTTTTTCTGTAAATGTATGGTTTAAGAAAACAAAAATACAACTGAAGATGATAGGATACCAATGTATAACCACTGTGATGCATAGGTATGTTGAATACTGTGTGAAGTGTGTTTCTCCAAGTTGGAAAAACCCACCACCAAAAAAAAAAAAAAAAAAACGAAAGAAAAAAAAAAGAAAAAACCTGCAGGAAT
>JAVJGG010000054.1:11525671-11543840 GCA_035590195.1 Aviceda cuculoides
AGAAAAAAACACATGAAAAAAGCCGGAAAACTAGAAAAGATGCAAGGAAAGGTAACAAGAGTGCTCCAAAGAATGGAGCAGCTATACTGTGGAAGCTGACTGAATTATAAGTCCTGTGGAGAAAATGAGCAGAGAAATGATGTTTTTCTGTCTTTTCTGATGTAAGGATTTGGGAACATGAAAATAAATTATTAGGAGGTAAGCTTGAAACAAACAAAAGCACTACTTTTTCAGAAAATGTAAGAAAACAATGAGAAAGTAATGTTTTAATTATTTTTAGTATCCCCTGTATCTTATATGAAAGATTTCTCTTGGGAAAAAAACAAAACAAAACAAAACAAAAAAACCCAAAACAAAACCCCAAGCCAAACAAACAAACAAAAAACCCCCAACATAACAACCTTTCCCCCCAAAACCTGAAAGTTCTTCTGTGACTGTATCTATTTACTTTTGAACAGAAGAAACCCTGGCATGCACAAGAACTTCTTTGTGTGCTGCCAGACCTTGTCTGGCTCCCCCTGTGACTAATGCGGAGCCGGTTTCTGTAGCCACAGGTGGCTCCCGGAAGAGTTCGCAGGAGGAGTCACCCGTGGAGAGTGGTCACCGAATCCCAAGGGCCAGGGGGAAGTACCTTGCCTGTGGTCTCAGGGCAATGAGAGTTTGCCATCCGTGGTTTGACCTGGCTAAGAAGGTGGGCAGTAGGCGCTGGGGGCGGGGAGCCCTTCTTGCTGAAAGCCGAAGCACGGGGGCGCGTTGAGCGGAAGATCCCAGCCTGGAAATGCTGCGTTTGAATTCCCCATCGTGGGTTGAAGGGGGTCAGTGCACTGGTATGCTGCCTATTATATGATCTTCCTTCTACTTTTACAGACACATCATTTTTTTAATCTGATAATTCGCTTCAGGGACCAGAAAAGTGAGTCTGTGGAATTTGCCCCTGTCGCTGAAAGAAAAACCTGGGGACCTCCCAAGAGCTTATTATAGACTTGTAAGGACCTACGTGAAGCCAGAGGCTCTTGCTGTCAGGGTCTCGTTACAAAAAGAGATATTTACTACAATATTCCTTTAAAAATGGACTTTTACTTAAAAATGCTGAGCTTGGAACAAACAGTGCAGCACATCAGTGGTTTTTGGGTACTGATCTCTGCAAATGCCCGAAGAGGAGATTAAATGTTTCTTCACAGGGGTAGTTATAATGACTTTGGTGTGATTACTCATGTGAATATTTTCCATAGTGTGACCATAAAGTACAAACATTTGGGATAACATGTAATCTAGGGAGGTGGGGAGAATTCTTTTGTCACCTCTTTTGAATAGCAAGAGCAGAACAAAGATAACATAGTTCATTAATACCTCCAATAAAAGAAAGAAAAATTAATGCTACCTGTGCAATGTGAAACTATTTGACAAGTAAAAATATACCTGCTGAACTCTTGTGGAACATAGGGTCTCACATAGGGTCTCATTTAAGACTTTTGCTCATTTCTGATTGTTGCATAGGGGTTGGTTTGTTTGTTTCCCCAGTGTTCCTGGTGGAATAATTCAATGTGGCAAATGACATGGTATGAAACAGTCGTAGTGGGCTTGCTTTCTGTCGGTATCGTTCCTTAAGTTTGGATCCACCAGTGAGAATGATCTCCCAATTTTGGTTTACTGTGTAGGGCTATATGTAACCGGTAGTAGGAGGGACAGCAGCGGCTGGGCCCTCTGTAAGTAATGTAGGGAACACCAAGAAGCAAGGTGCTCACTAGAGAGAGGCCTTTCCTACACCGTCTTATGTGGTGGTTTGAGAAGTAGTTACCTGGAAATCTTCCTCTGCACAGATCGGCTCAAGGGTGGTTTCATGGGATTCAATGAGCTGAATGAAGAGCTCGTCAGCGTGCTCCCGCGACTTACCTTGTGTTGGTTGACACGAGCTACAACGGGGTGTCCCAAGAATTGCTTTGCTTTGCCAGCCCTAAAGAAAACAAACAGCTGGGCCATGCACATCCTTAACATGGCAAAAATGCCAGGAGCGGTGGGGACAGAGGAAGGGCTCGCTCCCGCAGGTTGGGGCGTAAGGTCCAGCCCACGTAAGGTGTTGGCAATTTGTCGGGGCAGTGAGGGGGGAAGGTGACCATGTTAGAGACTGTGCCCTTAGCTGCTGTGCTTGCGCGCAAAGCAGGCTGATGATAGTGTTAGGAACAAGGCTTGCTGGTGTTGGTGTGGCACGCTGAGGAGAAAGAAGAAATTTTTGAACTATTAGTCCTTTGCAATAGCTTTTCCTTCCTGTGATGGCTTCAGCATGCTTGAATATTATTCTCAAAATCACACCCTTGTTTCTTTTCTTGCATCTGCTAGTGCGGCTTAGCCAGACCGTGTCCTACAGAGGCAACACACCTTGTGAAATGCCGCATCCTAGGAGAAGGCTTTAAATCCCAGCAAGTGTTTTGGGATAACCACTCCCTTATGCTTCAATCTGCTGGGCCGTGCACAAAACTAGATTTTTTGACAGACCATTTATTGCACTGATACCTGCAAAAGCAAAGTAAGACTGTATATTGAGGGAATCAGGCCTTCAAGCCTAAGAAAACTAAAACTTTAAGAAGCAAATCCTAATGTCAGAGCTAAGTCCTTCGCGTGACCCAGCAGGCCCAGCTAGCCAGATTGGTGGCAGGGAGACAGCATCTTGACATAAGATGTGTCGAGTGTTAACTCAGTGTTATGGAGAACAGAGGGAAGAGAGAATGGAAAGACAGGAATTGGACAGAAATAGTAAAAATGAGAACAGTTGGGATATACATTCATCTGGAGAGGAAAGCCAATGTAAGTCATCCTCTGGGTTTCGTACATATATGTGTGTATATTGTGCTGTGGTCGTGGCCATATGCCCCAATGTGGCTAGGGTTTCAGTGCTTTGGCCTTCATGTAAGCAGAATGTTGAAAAGGCTCTCTATCTTAAAGATTTAGAAATAGTTTGTAAGTTTAATGTAATATTGAATATAGAGTATTTCATTATCAAAACTTGAACAGAGTAGGCAAGGAGTGGCTTCTTGAGGATCTGGGTTTTATCACTGGATTTTGAGTTCCTAGTCTCCTTTCCCTCCAAACTTTTCTTCCTCATTAAAATCTCAGATGAGGTAAGATGTGTTAGTGTGGAATACAGGGGCTTTCCTTGGCATCACATAGAGTTGCTCTGCTGAGTATTTTGGAGGATTTATCCCTGTGTGGTTCTGTTGGCATTATGGGTACTCACCCTCTGCTTCTAAAACAGTAGCAGAGCTTTATAAAGTAGGGCCTTTGTCTTTGCTTTGGGTGAGCTTTTTTATTAGAGGGCAGCAGTCTAGCAAAGTGCATCCTCACTTGCATTGATCTATGTAAATGTACTGGTTTTGTCTTCTCTCTTGCATCTGTCTTTGTCCAGCTTATCAGCTTATTAGTTGCCTTGTGGAAGGAAAGATATATGTGTCTTGCTGGCTGCCTGGTAAAGCCTAATTCATTTTGCTCTAAGCCATTTCTTGAGTTTATGTTACAGAACATAAAGCACTTTGACGCAGTGCAGAGTAGAGTTTCAGCTATTACGGGCGTAATGGTAATTGGTGAAGAATGCAGGATGGTTAAGTGCTGCTGTCAAGCTGGGCTGTGTTTTAGACCGATCTGACAGGTAAAGACGGCTAAGAAATAGCTATATTTTGCTCCCACGACCTTGTTTAGAGGTGATACAGGACCTTCCTCCTCCTGCTTTTTCTCTCCTGCAAAATACTCAACTTTTGGTTAAGAGCTGAGCTTGCTGCTGTCTTCCCCCCACTGTCATGTGAGCAGTTTCAGCTCAACAAGGAATGCTTGATGTAATCTTCTGAAATTAGGCACGTAGGTGTGTTGTCATTATTAGCCTGCTAGTGGCCGTTTAGCTATTTTATCTTAGTTATAATTAAAAGAGTGTTACCTGGAAGGGAGTGAAAGGAGGTGGGTCAGGAAGCTGGAGCTGGATCCAGGGCGGAATGTGTTTGGGCCTGTGGATGGGAAGTGTCTGGCAAAGATGGTCCCTGTATCTTCTAGCTATCAGACTACCTTGATAATGAAAAAGGAGATTTCCAGTACCAAAACATCCCATTTACCCTGTTGTTTGAAGAGGTTTTTTGCCACTTGGCCCAAGCTTCTGCATAGCTGTCCTCAAATCACCCACGTCAATGTATGGGGTGTTTCTGTCTGAGATAAAGCATTTTCCTCCTACAAAACTATTTCTTTTCCCCTATAGAGGGGTGAGAAGGTGCATGAAGCTTAAATATGACCTGCAAAGTGTGTCTGCTTGGTTTGAAGCATTTTGGTTTAGGATCTCATAAAATCCACAGCTTTCCTTGTGAGCTCTGACTGACTCTTCAGGCCTCAGAGAAATGGACTGTATCTTTGTTTCAACCTCCTTCATCTACAAAATTAAAATAAAGTTGACATCTTTGTTGAGTGCCCTTCTATTGTTATGGCTTTCCCTTGGAGTGAATTTGACAGGGATGTCGATGGAGAGCTCTTGAAAATGGCTGGTGCTCTCTGGCTTCCTGTTTATACATCCCCGAAGATCTACAGATAGAGGAAGCTGAGCAAGTGCAAAATCGCATTAAGAGGTTGGGGGATCCCTTCTGTCTAAATTAATTAGTGCCTTTGAAATGATGGAAATTTATTAGTAGGGGTAAAATGACCATCCTTTTAAAAGCAACTGGCAGTGTCATCAAGAGAGGGGTAAATGTTGTAGCATCCTGAAGTGATGAGGAAGCTAAACCAAAGCCTTCCTTGCTGAAGGTGCACAGAACAGTGCCCTTTGCTTCACAGAAAAACACCCAACCTTGTGATTACTTGCGATGGGCCAGAAGTGGCTTTCTGCCAGAAATTAGTAACGATTTAGAGAAGAACCAAAGTTTGCCTCTGAATGGGGCAATAATGGTGTAAATGAGATTTTTGAAATGTTCTTATAAATTATTTTAACAAGTGTCAAGTGAATTCTTTTCTTCAAATGAAATGGTGGACTAAGTTATTTCTGGCAGAAAATGAAACCTCATTTCTTTAGTGTGGGGGAAGGGGGCTGGGACAGTAGCGACAGACCCAGAAAGACACTGAACATCTGCAGGTCTCTGGTGAGGAAGGAAACTGGCTGTAGCTGTTGTCAAGGAAGGGATGCTGCTTCTCATAACCCAAAGGAAAGGGTGTGAAATGTGGTAATAATTGTAGGAAACAATCATCATTGTTGTTCTGGCTGGGCTGCGCCCTACACAGCGTACGGAAATAAACACGGATCTCTCTGAATCTCGTCACCACGCTGGTTCAGCCTCGTGGTGCAATGAGAAAGAAAATCAGGAAATAAAAGGGATCTTGGCAGGCTTTGGTTTTCCTCTGCAGAGAGGTGGGAAAGTGAGCAGAGTTTAAATGTACCCTGCAAAATATGTATGTTCGGTTTGAAGTATTTCAGAGTCAGGCAGAAGGCAAAACACCCATATAAACTCCTGACTCCTTGTGCCTGTGGGCTACCTCTGTTTGGGATTCTGGTATCAAAACTACGTAGAAGTTTTGGGTTTTTTTCCTCTCTCTTCCCTATATTCTCTCTCCTGGGTGTGAGGAAACCTTCCTCCTTGAACTCTGATTTACCTTCACATCTTTTCTGTCTCAAGACACTTTCTTGGTCAGGTCAGGACCTTTCACCATCCGTGTTTGGCTGCTTTGCTTTCGACTCTCCTCTTCTTATCCCCTGATCTTCTTTGACCTCTCTGTCTGTCCTGGTGGCACCTCCTTGGTTCAGTTCTTGCTGCCCCTTTTCTGGGCTGTCCTGCATGTTCCCGTTGGTTCTCTGATCAGTCAGGCCCCTTGCCTGCTGTACGCCAGCCTGCTCCAGGGTCTCAGCTACCATTTCCATATTGCTCACCTGCTCTCCTTTGTTCATCTCTTTCCATTGAGCCTTTCATTGCCTTTCTCGTGACACTTTTCTCTGTGCAGCTTACTGGTGATATGAGCCATCTCCTTAACCCTCTCTCCTAAACACCCTTTCTTAATCCATCCACAATTTTTGCCTGTCCTATCCCATTTGGGCATGTAAGTGAGTAGTTCTTCAGTCTCTGCCTCTTGCTCATCCCATGCGTCCGGACTACGTGCACAATCTTCGGCTACAAACTTTCGAGGAAATCTAATTCTGTCTTCATGAGCTCAGACCTTTGCAGGCTGTAATTACCTCTCGCTGTCATCGCTGAGACCTCCTTCCTGCTGGCTCACCTGACGCAGGCACGCACGCACACACGTGTACATATACAGCATCCCTATTTCCCCCAGGTCTTTAGCCCGTGCAACCGTCGGATCACCTGCGCTGGATCTTTGCTGTCGCTGCCTCTTGGCACGCCTCCTTCAGCCGCTTGCAGGCTCTGCCTAATTTTCCTCCCGTCTGCTGAGCCAGGTATCGTCCCCCACGTTACCCTTCCCCATCAAGCCGGCGAGGAAGGACTTGCTCATGAGTGTCTGTGGTGTCTTTCTGGGTTGGCTGGGCCTTACTTTTGCCATACTGAAATACCCTCGGTGGTTTCCTCCTTTGAATACCTTCATAACCTTTGCATGGGGATGCCTTTTCTTCAGCATCTCCAGCCCCCTGTTAACTCCCAGCCTTGCAATAATTGTTCTGTTTTTGTTGTTCCCTTAGTTCTCCTGTGGTCTAAGGCAGGCAGGCACCCTTCTAGATAAGGGTGCTTTCACATTTCAGTCTGTCCTGGGCAGTGCACACCATCCTATTCGGTACTGAAATACTTGTTAACAGCTCTGATGAACTCATCCCTAGAGTGACATCACCTCTCAGTGAGGTTAAATTCTTATACTGACCTTTGTAAGAAAAAAAAAAAAAAGCACTTTGGAAATCAATTGCAGGGGTGTCTGTGAATTTATGAAGGGCATAAAAAGAAAGTAGCCTTTCTTGGAGAAACAGCCTTT
Organism: Aviceda cuculoides; assembly: GCA_035590195.1. Classification (NCBI taxonomy): domain Eukaryota; kingdom Metazoa; phylum Chordata; class Aves; order Accipitriformes; family Accipitridae; genus Aviceda; species Aviceda cuculoides. The sequence goes on from JAVJGG010000054.1 coordinate 11,532,602, forward strand.
TGTCAATGTACCTGCTTTCTCCCTCTCTAGATGCACAGTTAACATTGTCGCCGCTGTTCCTTGGGTTAAATGCCTGAACCATTAAAATACAGAGGAGGAAAAGCCCCTGGATGTGAGGCATGAAGTAGCATTACTGCATTCACTCTGGCTTGGACATGCTTGTCTGATTTCAGAGTCATTGGAGCAATTGTGGTATCACCCTTTGTTTTCTCCCTGCTTCTCCTTGGAGGCCCCCTCTTGGCAGGTCTCCGAGAGCAGAGTTTGCAACCCAGGATGGTTTGATCCTAGATTTGAGAGCAGAAATCCAAGGAAGTGTCATTTTAAACATACAAAAAATCTCTGCATATCCAGCCCGTCGGCACAGGGCGCCCAGGTGAAGGCTTCCCTCTCCTGTCCTTCATCCCCTGGTTAATTTTCCCCATTTCTTGGTGTACATGAGGTCATATATTTTGTGCAGTGGGGCGGCAGAACAAAGCAGTTTTCAAAGGAAATAAAGACAGTTGTTATCCAGTTTTCATTTCCTTTTTCTTCTATTTGGTAAACTGTAGAATTTTCAATAATAAAAGACTTGCTAGTTCTTGTATCACAGACGCTGAATTATTAAATCTCAGAATCTCTGATTTTGCTAAAGTGTAATTAGTGTGTGCAGTATCTTCCTGATACGTGGTGGAGATGTAATTAGGAACCAAGGTGCTCTTAGCAAGAGCTTTGTTAAAGCATACTTTAAAATACAACCTTACCAGGAATGGAAAGAGCCTGTAGTCATATAAAAAACCACTCCTCTCAGAAGCTGAGAGGTTTGGGAAGATGGGATCAGGTATATGTAGTGTCAGAGACTGCGCTTATCTGCTGGGTTTGTCCTTTGTTAAATTTTCAGCATAGATCCTCATAACATAGTGTCAGCAGAAATGCAGGCAAAGCTTTAAGGATTACTCTGAATAATACGAGGATGCGAGTTTTGTGTTTTGTTTGTTGAATTAGAGCTGAAGGAGTCGTTTGGGTGCTTAGCTTGGACTCGTGCCCACGTCTAACCATACGGTAAAGCAGTTGATGGAATGCAGATAATAACTTCATTTTCTTTGCTATTTACGTTCAAACTTGTGCTAACAGGTCCCCTCCCAAGCTTTGTTTCGACCCACTATGTGAACCTAGTAGGGAAATTCATCTCTCCATGCCTCAGTTTCCCCGTACTGCAAACGGCAATAATAATACGCATCTTCTCTGTTAATGTGTTTGGAGCATACAGATGAAAAGCACTGAATATGAGCTTGCTATTTAATTATTTGGCCTATTGCTTGTACTCAACTTGTCTGACCGTGCAATGGGAACACCCGTGATTGGGAAACCTGGGCTTCCCACGTCTATCTGGGCAGCACCGGGCAGTGGTGCTAGCTTTCCCAGTTGGGCCATGACCCGCAACGCTGGCAAAGATAGCTGGCATTAGCCAGCTGCCCACTTCAAAGGGTGAGGGTGAGAAGGGAGTGAGAACTTGCACGGGAGAAAGCGTGCTTTGAACCTGAATAAAGCAAAATTTTCTTTTTCTGACCAGGGAGCCTGAATACATGGGCAGTGCTGCTTCCTACGTAATTTGAAGCTGTATTAATGTTTCAAAAGAGAAGTGAGTCAAACCAGCTAATCCATGTCAACTGTTGTCATAGGTACGTGGTGAAATCCACGTCTGTCAGCCCTGAGAAGTTGTTGTGTGGGGTTGGATCAAGGCATATCGGAGACCCCGTTTCCCTGGGTGGTACGGGAGCAGGGTCACAGGGAATGGGAATACTAATTTCTCTTTCCCTGATGAATGGCTGATGAATGACCTGTCAGATTTGGGCTCCCAAGACACCACTGTGAACACGGCTAGCATGTTTTTACTACTTTTTACAGGATTAAATTTAGCACAAGAGGAATCTGCTTTGGAGGGGACTTTGAAATTTTGGAGGCAGGCTAAACCAGCCCCTGGAAGGCTGATAGTAAATGTGCATGCTATCCAGATATGTCGTGATCTTCTGAGGATAAGTGTAGATATTGTATGTACATTAGATATTATATTTTAAATCTTCGCATTTAAAAGTAAATGTTTAAACCCTGCAAATAAACCAGTAGCTTAGAAAAAAGCTTAATATGGAGCAATTGTACAAAGAATTGTATTGTGATGTAGCGTTACACCAACTATACCAAGCCTACAGGCAAAGGCTTATGCCTTGGATTTAAGGAGTATATGGTGTGTCTTGGTCTCACTGTAGAAACTGCATGCAGGAGGAGACAGTTTCAAGATGCAAGACCTGCTGTTCTCAGTGATTCCTCAGTCTCCTGACTCTAAGGCTTCTTGGCCTGAAAGCAGCAGGCAATCAGTGAGGTCATTTTAAGGGGTTTGGAGCTGATCTTCAAAGTCACATTATTTTTATAATGTTTTCAAGGAGAAATCTGATTGCGGAGTCACACGTTAAACCATGAAAAGTTTGGGGAGCTGATAGTGGTCCAAAAAGTTTGCATAGATAGACATATGAGAGCATAGTTTGGTAAAATGAGTATTAAGTATAAATAGTTCAGAGTGTCCCTAACTTTTAAAAGCCCTAAGGTGCTTTGCCATCCAGCAGATGATGAAATCTTCACTCTCTCTTTCATGTTTTTGTCCTGCTGCCTCGCATCTTTTATTTGATTTCATTGTGCTTATCCAGTTTATGCCAATAATGGTATCTTCCAGTAACAAAGTTATGTCCTTCAGATAAAATGGAGAGCCCTGATTTCTCTTTTAGGTAGGTGAAATATAAATTCATTCATGTGGTCTGAAAAAAAAGTCTCAGTATCAGAGTACTCCTGATGTCTGTGAGCTAGTTTCGGTTTAGCCATTTTCCTGTGTAGCGTGACCTACTTGACATATTATTTGCTCCCCCCACCCCCCAGCTTTTCTCCTTTTCCAGTTTTAGTGCTGTCTTGCTTTCCTGTTGTGTGGAGATGGTGCTGATGATATTTTCTCTTCTGCATGTGTAAGCTACCTTCTTCCCTCCTCCCGCTCCATATCACTGCTGTTGTCTCTTCCAGCTGACTGACCTCCACAGCTTCTATGTGAAATGGAAGTTATTAAATGTAAATGATATCTCAACAGCAGTTTAAAATTTAAGTACATATAATGAAATTGGAAAGGGGAAAGTGACCCTGTACTTGATTTTGACGCCATAAGCAATTGCTTGTTTATCTCAATGACCTGAATAACTTTGATCTAGATTCTGCTAATGCATACGGTCTGCAGATACCTAGGTTTGGAGAATTATTTGTGCACCAAGTAATTCAGGATGATCACAAAGTTTTTGCAGGAATGGTGTTAGAATATCTCGCAATAACTTTTTCAAGCACCTAGCCTGCACACAGTGGGTAATTTTTTTTTTCAGTTATGCTTAAAACCCAACCTCAGAACTTGTTTTTAAATATTAGTTAAATGTTTTCTTAGTGTGCAAGCTGTCTTACTAATTCAGACTAAAGTCACCGTAGCATTAAATCACAGTGCAGAAAGCCAGAAATATGCAGGATCCAGGCCATTAGTTGTACATGGCAAGGGAGGAAAACCCTGCAGTATCCTACACTTAAAAACTCCCATTCAGCAAGCCCTCAATTTAATACCTGCTGCCCTCATTTGCGTTGTGTGGGACACAGTTTATATGCCAAGAAGTGGAGAAACTTGCTCCCGTCTGTTATTTTGACATCGAAAAGAAAACATCACGTCTGGTTCCTCTGCATATATTTCTCCCAGTGAAGCAAGGTGTCATAGTCTGGTGGAGCGAGTGAGAAATGGAACTGGAAGCGTCGGTCACCGCACTCCCCAGCTGGTAGGCAGCTCCATGCCTTGCTGTGGTCTAGACCAGATTTTTCTTGGTGGATACTTCCCACTGGTGTTGGCAGTGATGATGGCAAGCATGTAAGCAGGGCTTACTGATTCCTGCCCTCATTAGTCATGTCACTGAGGTTATTACTGCTGGCCTCAGGAGCCCTCCTTGCTTGGCCCTGCCAGCCACCTCCACCTCATGGGACAGGTATGTTGGGAAGTGCTCAGCTGTAAAATGGTAGGGTAGAGGCAGTCTAGGCATTACTGGTTTTTTAAATGTATTTTATTTATTATTTTTTTCCCTGCTTAATACCTTTTCCAATATTTTCTGAAGGTCAGGAGCTGCAGAGCACTTCCCATCAAGCTTGCTCTTGCTCTGCTGCTTTTGAAATCAGAGCTAATTTTGCCTTCTTCCAGACTTCCTGAATGGCTGCAGGTCTTGGAGGTTTGGTGCTTCAGATCGCTGAACAACTTACTGATACTTGTGATGTATTATCCTGACTTTTGGGCATGATTCTGCATTCTCGTTTCGATATCTGTGCTGTTTCTGAGGGATGCTCATTCAGTAGGCAGCTTTCGTCCTTCTCTGGTAGGAAACGTCTCATGTGGCCCTTGGCGATGCTGTCAGGGGCTCGATGCGGCCAGCTTGGTATTCCTCTACAGGGAGAGTGAGCGAGGAGGTGAGAATTTGCCTTATAGCATCTGTCATGGTTTGGAGCTGTTTGAACATGTCCTAAGCTCGCCGCCTTTTCAGGCCCTGAGATCCTGGGAATGCTGCCGTGGTTGCACACTGGGAGTCATACGGCATCGTGGCAAACTCCATAGTCTCTGTGAAATGCATGCAGTAATGTTTGTAGCTTCTGTGTGGTTGGATGGACACAATGTCTTTACTCTGGCCAAGCCCTGCGATAGCTACTGGCTGCAAGCAGGTCTCTTAACTTGCTGAAAGAAAATCAAATGCCACCATCAAAAATTCTTGCAGACCTTCCTGGGTCTCCTCAGCCTGGTTGTGCCTGGCCCTGCCTTAAAGTCCAGCCCAGAAAAAGCATTGGGCTGTCGAGGATGTTGGAAAGAGGGTTTTGCGTCAACCCAGGAGCTTCCATGTTCGGGGCTGTCCGGGGCAGACCCTCAGGTAGACCGTCACACGGACAGGCCACCTCTGAGCAGGCTTAGCAAACCGGTGTTGCCACAATGCCATTTTGCTGATCTTCAAGCGAGCACTCCTCGGTGCTGGCCGCAGAAAGGCCATCCATTGCAGACTGCTCGTGCCAAAGATGGGTTTCATCGGGGCGCAGATAACCAAACTGGGAGTGTGATGGGGTAAAAGCATCCCCCTGTGGGAATAGAACTGCAGTACAGATTTACACCAACTCATTTAGGTAGTGCTATCAACATGACCCTTAAACACTGCTGTTTCCATGCTGCTGCTGCTGGATGTCATTACCTATAAGGAAACAGGTGGAAAAACTGTCCAGGAAAAAAGAACCAGGTTTTTGCAATAGGCAGTTTGGGTTTTGGCAGCTGGGGAAAGCAGGCGTGTTTCCATTCAGCATCTGTTTCTCCATGCAAAATGGCAGGAAATCTGGCCTTTCAAACCCTTTGACACTTTTCTGCGCATTAACTCAAATGCCCCAAATATTTCACAGCGGAGATAATATCAATAACAAAATAATGCTTAATTTCAGTGTTGCAAAAATCTGAAGCAACATTTTTTGAATATTGCTCCCATCCAAAGCGACCATTGCCAAACCCGCACTCCGTGTAGCCCTGTGTCATGTGAAGTGGTAGCTAGAGAAAGCGTTAGCCCCTCTCCTCTACCCATTTGTCTTCGCGTCCCACTCCCCTGTCCGGATTTGGACACCCCTCACGTTTCCCCATAACAAATCTTTCTGGTTCCCTTAATCATAGGAGTGATGCAAGGGAGCTGAAGGGTGGTTAGTGGCAATCCTGTCCAACTCCCTTCCTCTCCCCCAGATTTGTGCCTGCTTAAACGTGCTTTGCGTAACTGGCAGATGGGTAAGTCTGCGTTCCTGTGGAGTCAGGAATAAGAGAAACATCAGGAAACTCTTGTGTTATGAAGACTGGTGGAACTTCCCAGGCTCTGCTCTCTACTTCTAGATCAGCATGATTGCAGAGCGCTAACGCTAACATTTTTGCTTAAGGCTCCTTGATCAAGATGAAGGCTAGGACTGTGCAGCTATGAGCCTTGAGTCATTTTAGGTATGGAAGAACAAAGCAGGCCCCTGGAGGGCAGGAGGGAGAAGACTGGTCACAGGCTGCCTTGCTTCCTTCACTATAAATACCTTATTGTGTATTTTTTCTTCTACCACCCTGGAAGGGTCCCTAGCTGCAAGCCAGTGCATGTGTGAGCTGAGCAGGGTGGTGTGTGTCACACCACCTAGCTCTGTCCCATTTACAAAAGTAGCATCAGCTTCCCTCTACCTTCACGACCTTCTGCATGAAAGTCCTGGGCCCAGCTGACCCCTCTGCAACCCAGGCTGTTTGGTTTTCCTTTGCAAATCACTGAGATCCTGCTGCAATGCAGTACAAACAGCCATGCAGCTTTTTCTTCCTCAGGACCAACCTGAACAGAATTTCACTTCTTAAGTGCTGAAAACCTGCAAATGTAACTTTTCTTTTTCTTTTTAAAAAAGGAAGCAATTCTAACTGTGTAAAGTTTATGAAACATTCAAGTTTTCAAAATGCACTGTGTACAAAACAGGTGTACTTCCAATTTCAAACCATTTTTTTATAGCGAGGGGGTCAGAGCTCTCCTGCAGTTATCAGCAGGGCTGTACCTTTCAATAGCTTTGAAAGTGAGCAAACATTCCCTCTCTGTAGTGCCTTGCTAAATATTACACTAAAGCAGTTTGCATACATTCAACTGCTATTGTGAACTGAAGAGATTCCCCCCCCCTTCCTTTTTAACCTCTTTGAACTGCCCTGGAGCAGAGATAAAAACTACTAAAATGACAACATGACAGAAATACTCCACAAGTCAGCAATCTAGGATTTCTTTTTATTTTTTTCTCCTTGACTGACTAATCTGCAAAAGCACCTGGAATGAAAAGCATCCAGCTTCATGCTTGGAGAAAAGAACTCTTCAGGTATTTTGTAGAGTAATTGCAGCAGCTGAGATTCGGAGCTGGCTGTAGGGCCCCTTTGCTGTTCCCATGTACCTATTAGTCAGTCTGGATTGGCCTCAGTATTTATGGCACGGGCTGAAAGAAGAGGCTGGTGGCAGAGCCCTCGTGCAGAGGCTGTGGGTGCTTGCTAAGCCTTCCTCCTCCTCCTCCTCCTCCATCGCTGGGTGCTGCGGCTGAGCCCGGCCACCGAGGCACCTGGCAGCCTGGTGATCTGTGCGGCTTCAAATGAGCGTCCACTCCTCTCCGAAGAATGTGCTCAGGAACACTGCCCTTATTAATTTATTTTATTTGGCATTATTAGGAAAAAAAACCCCATCCAACCCCAGACCCTCTGTTGTCAGGATTTTCTTTAAATAGCCAGCTCTGGAAACAGGAAATTCCTTTACCTCTGGAAACAGGAAACAGATCTGACTATTACATATTTGTTTTAAATCTTTCGATTATCCACTGCTGCCCCTGACCTCTGACTTTCTTTCCACTGCTCAGCAAAATTCTCTATTTTTGATAAGCCAGTATCTGTGGGTATTGTGCAAGACTCAAGGGTATGCTGCTGTGGAGTAATTCAATGTATTTTGTTACAAAGCTGGCAGGACTGGTGTTCTCTGTATCCACCATGTTCATTATACGTATGAACACGAGAAGTTCTGTTCACTGAGGTTTGATACAGAGGTGTGGTCTGATGACTCAATAAAATAATAGAAAAAGAAGGGAGAAAATGAGAATTGGCATCACAGAACTAAATGAAGGACAAGATTTTTATTTTTTTAATAATTTTTTTAAAGGCTAATAATCAGAGCCTACTGACAAGAAAGGGCATACCAGTGGAACTGGAGTACTTTTAGAAATTCAGGGCCAGAAGGGACTTCAAGATATCTTCTAATCCATCTCCTTGCCCCCAAGAAGGATAGATGTTTATCTTCAAAACCTCTGATGAGGGTGATTTCACAACCCGTCAACAACTCCTGTGCCAGGCCCTCCCTCTCCATGTAGTCAGAAAGATTTTTCATAATACCCTCAAAACTTATTAGGTGTAGAGTAGGGTTTTGCTTTTCTTTGTGCAGTAGAACAACTGATGACCATCCTTTTTGCACAATTTTTGCACAATCTCAGGCCTGTGTATTCTCAGGATATATTCGCCACCTCTGTAACCTTCTCTCAGCCTTCTGAGCTTTTACCTATAGATCATGTTTCCATGTGTCTTTTGGCTCTTGTTGCTTGCTTCTTGGACTCTATCCTGAATGTACCTGCCTTTTTCTGAAAGGGTTATTTCCCAGGCTGGGAAAAGTCTCCATCTGAAGCCTCACGGCTGCTGAGCAAAGAGAAACAGCTGCCTCTCAAGCTGTGCCTGTGATAACCTGTAAGTCTGTGCTTCGGTGGCCTTTGCAAAAGCTGTGTGTCATTGACCCCTGACTTGCTTGCAATCCTCTGCAATTGCAGCTTTGGTGTTTTGGTGGTACTGCTGCCTCTCCGTTTATTCCACTTTTGTTTCTGTGGAGTCCTCCTTTCCAAGGAGAGCATGGTGCTATTAACTGTCCTGGGAATGTGTTGGCTCTTAAAGAATCGCAAGCGGGGCCACTGTGCCAAGTTTTGGTTTGGAGTAACTGTTTTTTCTGCTTCCAGACCTTGATGTAGCTCCAGAAAAATAAAGGTGTTTACGGATGCATTATGAATTAGCACCCTGGTTGCCAGCCCTTTGTAGCCGGGTCCCAGCTCCGGCAGGGTGCTGTGACGCCTCTCGTGCTTGTGAACATGCTCGAGCTGGTGGGACTCTCTGTTGATCCCGTGGCGTTCGTGTCCAGACCCTTTCCCCGCCATGGTGCACTGGGTTGTTCTCAAAGACTTTTGGTAGCCTCTTGCATGCGGGGTGGGACTCCTCTTTGCTCACCCCAGCCCTGCTGCTGCCCTTGACACGGAATTCGTTACCTCTCGCTCGTTCCCTCCGAGGCTGGCAGGGCATCAATGCCTTGTGCCCTCCTTCCCAGAGCACTCCGAGATGCGCAGAGCTGCAGGGGTGGCGGAGGATGAGCGAGGTGTGTTTGCCGTCCGACCTGTGCGACGCTGGGCCGCAGAGACCCCCTGAGACGCAGCCAGAGGGAGGAGGGGTCCCCACTGCCCCCCAGCACTGCAGCTCACCCCCGCGGTCCCAGGACGCGGTGTCAGCATCCATCTCGCGCGCTCCCTGTTTGTAACCTCGCTTTATGCTTAGCTGACTTCTCCTGGAAGGGTCTTGGGAACAGAGATGGAGAGGTAGTGGTTAAGGCCGGTTTAGCAGTGACCTGCTGCCAGTAGGTGCAGCTATTAATCTCTGTACACCCCACTGGGTAGCCAAGTAGAAAGTAGTTAACAAGCAGCCTTTAAAACCTGGGGAAGCCTAGCTTGTTCAGCAAGCAATCCCCCAAATGTATTAACAGTTTTAACTCCTGGTTAGTACAGAATGTATAATATCTCGTCCATGCTTTAAACAGCATGTTGGTGCCGGGCATACTGTGCTGCACTGCTCAGCCCTGCAGCTTCCACCTGATCTCTGGCATCGGTCTGGTCCAGGACACAACTGCTTTTGATGTTAACTTTATTTGTTCTCGGCAAAGGGTAGCTGCTCTTAGCAAAGGATCCTAAAACAGTCACCACATTAGCAAGGAAATAAACCAAACCAGAAATAACTCTTTGTTTTAATTCCAGCGTAACGTGTCGGAGCAGTTCGAGTATGCTTTGGCAAGCTGAATCGTAATGGAGACTTTTTCTGCATTGGTTAGTTTGAAAAATAACAATCGATGGCAGCTGAAAGAATAAAGATGTGTGTCTTCCGGATCAATAGCTTTGTAGCTTACAGACAGCCTGCACAGCCTGCTGACCATTCCGATAACTCCATGCTCCCAATTTAGTGTGATGTTTTTCCCTTTGAAACATAACCAATGGGAAAAAAAAAAAAAGTTATTAGCTGCTAGTTGAAGGTAAGCTTCCAAATGATGTCCCCAGAAATGTGAGGAAAAAGAAATAACTTTTTTTTTGCATCCAAAATAGTAGTGATATTAATTTTTTGTCTTTGCCAAGTTTCTTTGGAGCCCATTGCGGTGTGCGGTTGAGTTTACCTGAGGTCGATGGGAGCCTTGCCGGTGATTTCATCATGTCTCAGTGCAGCTCTGAACTGGTGACAACTCATCTTTCCAGCTTGCTTGGGAAGCAAGTTGGAAATCCTGATTCCGATGCGGAGGAGCAGAGTAGCCAGCTAACCAGTCTGGCTGGGTGGTTTTGACGTCGTCTTCCCAGATTGCAGAAAGGCAACTGATCTGTGAGTTTTATTCGGTGTCCCTGAGCCGGGGTGCTGTGCTTGTGCCTGCATTTGGGTGGCAGCTGTTGTCAGTGTCAACTCACTGGGTGTGCTGAAGTAATTCTGCACAGAGACTGAATTGCCAGTACTTATACAGCAATGACTTGCCAGGGCACCTGAACATGTAAGTGAGCTGGGCTGGGGTGCAGTACTTGCTCCGGCTGGCACGGCTACCCCTGGCTGCCGCCAGAGTAACCTCCCAGGCTGGCCAGATATGCCTCCTGTGCTTGCTTCACCTGGGAGTTTTATTCAGGCCTCATAATATTTAATTATTGCCATTCCCATCAATGTCTATGAAGGTGCTAATCATTCTTCTAGTTCTCCCCAAGTGCTAGGCACTGAGCACAGTCTCTTGGACCGCAGCGTGTATTTTTCTAGTGACATCTGTCTTGCTCCAAATAATTTACCTGCATCAAATGATCATTATACTCCTGTTTGGTATGTGAATAAGAGTTTTGGTATAAAGCACGCTAGCATTTTGGAGCGTGACTCATATTGAAGGCATTAAGTTTTCAAGCAGTTAAGTATATTCACGTGTATTTCACAGTAAGGCATGTGAAAAATGGTAAGTAGGTTCCCTCTGCTGCCTTGAAGGAGACTTGCCCTTCTTTTAAACCATAGATGATCTCTACTGTCTGCCTTTCCTTTAAACAAATGCATAGCTGGTAAGTTTGTTGCTGTTGTTTTGGAGAACTATTGAATCTTTGACCTGTGGCTTCACACATGTATTTTCGTGTTTGTGTTAGTTTCTATAAAATATGAGTAGCACATCATGTAAACCAGTCAAGTTGCTGGGTTTTCTGATGGCCAGGTGTCGTGGTTTAACCCCAGCCAGCAACTAAGCTCCACGCAGCTGCTCACTCACTCCCCCCCACCCCAGTGGGATGGGGGAGGAAATCAGGAAAAAGAAGTAAAACTCGTGGGTTGAGATAAGAACAGTTTAAT
>JAVJGG010000054.1:11549265-11578411 GCA_035590195.1 Aviceda cuculoides
CCCCCGCCCCCCCCAGGTGGGGCTGAAAAGTCCAACTGGCAGGGCTGCTTTTGTCTGCCTGCAGCATCCAGCAGTACAAGGCCCTAATACCCCTCCAGGTCTTCACTCCCCATGGCAGCAGCCGTGGGAGGTATCGCTATAGACCACTTGGATGTGGGTTTGGGTTTTGTTGGGTTGTTTTCCTGATCACCTGAAATGAAAGAGTGATAAAATAGACCTTAAAAGATGACATGCAAGAAGGGCAGTTTCTTTGTGGAAATTGTGGAAATGCTGGCGTTGCTCTGGCTGACTGGCAAGGCTAGGGGAGGTGGGGAGGGTTGTGCTGAACTTCTGTGGCAAGAGAAAGTGGTCAGTTTGATGGTCATCTCTCCAAGCTTTCATAAAATACTAGATCCAAAAATCTTGGATTATAGCAGCTGCATTAGGATTTAAATGCCATGTCTATTATGCTGTAGCTAAAAGGAGACAAAGTATATTAATGGGTAGCAAGGTTTTGCACCTGCTTAATCAAATTATCTTTTCTTGCCGTATTTCACTCCTGTAGGTGCTGATGGATATACCATGGCAGAAGAAAATAACATTCGCATTGCCTGTTACATTAATTTCTCCGATAAAATGAGGCTACCGGGATGACCCATCTGACTCCCGTGATATTTTTATAGAGAACAAAATTGAGTACTGTTGTTATGATTAGCGTATTAAAAGTATTAGGTTTGTTGTCTTAGCTGTGCTGTGTTTTCTCATGCTCTCTCTCATGCTGATTGCTAATGACAGGCTTTGGCAGGAGCTAGCCTAGGCAGTCTTTCCTGTGATGGGAACCAGATGGATGGTTTTGCTCTGGCTGCCCCTCTCATTGAACACCAGGAATGGGAGGAGGGGGAGCCCTTTTGGGGGGGGTCATTGGTAGAAAAGTAAATGAATGGCGGAGGACCAGTTCTCCTCTATCCCCCACTTCTCTTCCCTTGAGGCTCCCTGTTTTGCAACTTTCAGCCTCACCCTTGGCTTTGACTTCTTGGCTTTCAAGGGATTGTGCTATATGCTACATTTTCATTACTGGTACAATTGATGGAAAATCACATTTTATTATGTGAAAAATGCAGTGTTCTTGACTGTCAAAGTTCCATTCAGCTGGAAAAAATCTATGTGAGGCACTCTTTTATATTTCATGTATTTTGTGCATTGGTTGGAATGAAAAAATAATGAAAGGCTGTATTTTGTCAACTTTTGCATCTGTCTGACTGGCAGCGCTGACTGATTTGTTTTTTAAATGTATTTATTTCTTGCACTGAGCACTACTATTCTCCACCCTTTCACGATAAATGCAAATAATATGTGGAATGTTGGGAAAAGATAGATGCAAATTATTCGGTCCCTCCAGGTAGGTCTGTGAAGGAACTGGAAATGTGACTGCAGTGTGGAAAAGTACTGTTTTTAAATAAGCTGTAGCAATGATAACAGGGCTACTGTCTATATGCGTTTCAGGTTTCTGTGGGCACTTTTTTAAAAAAATTTTTTCTTCTTCTCTTTTTCACTTTCCTTTCCTGCTGTGAAACTTTAAGTGGGATCTGGGGACTTTGAACATCTGAGGTACATCAGTCTGTCCATAAATCCCTCTGCCACTGGTGGGACCACTGCTGCTCAGGCATGATGTGCCCAAGCTGCTGGGTTGGGTTGGGTGCTGGGAGGGAGCTAAATAACCTTGGCGTCAGCGAGAACAGGCAGATACCTCCCCTGGGATCCAGACGGGTATACCTTTTAGCATGAATCAAGCTTTCCCTTAGGGGAGAAACGTGGCTTCCCTCCCCGCACAGCCGTGCGCCAGCTGCATTGGTCCGTGGGCATGAGTCGGGTGGAAGGAAGCCAGACTGACTTGGCACTGTGGGATGCCGCAACTCTTGCGATGCCTTTGTAGCAGGACTGGCTTTTGTTCCTACCTCGCCGTCACTCCTAACTGCGCTTCTGCCCAGGAGAAGATATCACGCTACTCTGCACTGCCGAGCGGTGGGACGCGGCCCCAGGCATCTCGGCCGTGCCCTCAGGTACCGCATGAGCCAGCAGCCTGGGAAGGAGCGTGCGGTGCAGCTGACAGACCCATCCTGCCAAGCGCCGGAGTGTACTCCATGCTTCAGGCATACCTGTGATTCAGGATCTCCCCACAAACTGAAAAACAGCATTTTCTTTTATTACAACAACTTTTTTTTTTTTAAATGTCAGAATTGTCTTTGTACCTAGATCACTATAATTGCGATTTCAAATGAAGAGCCTGTGAAAAGAGGTGTCAGGGTGCTCCTTCTCAGCATTGTTTCATTATTGCCACTTGTAAATTCACTCCTGATTCCAGTTAAGATTTTAATGTGACACAAATTTTTAGTTACTCTAAATACTAAAAAAGTGATGTCTTTATTCTTGCTAGATCCATACAGGTTTTCTTTCAATGCAAAAGAAGTAAAATGAGCAGTAAAATCTTACTGCTAACAGTAAAAGCTTACAGAGAAATCTAGAAAATCCTTCTTTATAGCTGAGACATTGTTTATCTCTGTACTTCTTGACTCCCAACCCTGTGTGTGTTAGGAGCTCTTCAGTGGGGCCACTAGGAGAACCTTGCTCTGGAGACCTTCCTGGCTGGAGGAGGGCACCTCGCTGTGCCTTTGTAGCGAATTGGCCCCAAAATCCTTGCAAGGGTGCTGGGCTTCTGAGGACTTGCTGGCCTGGATAGTAAATGGTCAGCAGCGTGCTGGTTTGAGCGAGAAGGTCAAACAGAAGAGGATGCCAGGAGAAGTCAGGTAGGAAGAGACCTCAGGAGGTCTCTGGTCCAACCTCCCGCTTAGGGCAGGGACAGCTGTGAGATCAGACCAGGTTGCTCAGGGCTCGATCCAGTCAGGTCTTTGAAAGCCTCCAGGGACGTGGATAGCACAGCCCTGCTGTGAAACCTGTTCCAGGACACTCTTGGTAATTTGCTGTTAATTTGCTGCTCATCACACCTGGCACTTAGAGCAGTCAGAGGTGGTCAGAGGTAAATACGTGCCATCATTCTCTTGCTCTGTAGAAGATGTTCCTGAGATACTTTTTGTTTAGGAGGCAGTGCAAGCAATGACCCCACAAGCCTGGGACACTTCTACATGGCGCTCCCTGCCATGAAGAGGTGGATGTGAGGGATGAGGACCTGCTTTGTCCTCTTTTGGGGGCAGGTGTGGGGCAAGCAAAGCCATCCTGCCAGTCAGGGGGTGAGAACCAGTCCAACCCCTTCTGTCTCTGGTTCTCCCTGACCTTTTTCCCACAGTTGCATCTAAGTGATGGAGTAGGGACTGTGGTGCTCTTGGGCTGTCGTCCTTTCTGCCCAGTAGGCTATAAATCTGTCCTGGCTGAAATAGTTTGCCCTGGATTGGTGACGTGGTAGCTGTTACTGCGGTTAATAGCAGGGCTGAGCCTTGGTGTCTGCCGTTGGCAGAAGTCATTCTTGCCGTTTGCCTTCAGACACAGGGTTGGGGCATGGGGATGTTGTAGCACCACACTCGGTGCCCAAGACGCCCAGCGTAAGCCTTTGGAGAGGTGGGCACCTCCCGAAGCCTCAGCTGGGGATGGAAAGCCAAGCCTTGCCAGGCAGGACGCAGCCCAGGAGGTGCCTATTGGACTCCCTGTGCATTTGCGTTTTCTGATCTGCTGCCTAAAGCATTATCTTGCTTGCTCAGACAAGTCATTCACCACATCAGGAGCGTGTGGGAAAATAACCCAGTCGGTATAACCAGAGGAAAATAAATGATTGTGTGGTTGGCCATTTGGAGCTGAACTAGCTTGGGATTTTTTTTTTTTCTTTTAGCAACACCCTGAAAAAAATGCAGTGTGAATGGGTGTGAAATATAAAGAGAATTTGCTTCCTTCTCACATAGGCATACATCCAAAACAAGGCAAAAGTAAATATATAGACAGTTACTCCTAAATGCTTTGGCAGGGCTTTAGAGGATCCAAAGGCTCAGTGTGTTTGACTGGTAGGACATCGGATCTTCTCCACTTGAATTAGCTTTGAATACGAGGGAAGTCTCTAACACGGGAGAGAGGAGAAGCCGCGGTGATCACCTGGGGTGTTTCAGTGTGCTGCTTTGTCACCCAGAGTCTACTTCTCCTCTTGATTCTCCATTTGTATTTGAAGAGAGGACCCCAGATGTAATGTAAGTACGGAGGGCAAACCATGTCCTGTGGTGGAGGCAGCAGTATGAGGCTGCAGTGGGTCAGATCTGAAAAGGGGCTGATATTTGTTACCAGGGTGGGGAAAGAAGAGAAAATGTGTCCAGGCTAAGGGAATTCTGAATTCCTGCTTATTAAAACCCCAGAGTTATTTTGCTCCTGTGAGATGTAAACTGGATTTCACAGCTACTGTTTGCTGTTGCTATTTAAGAGATGGCAGCAAAACAGAACAGGATAATGTCTTCTGCTGCAACAGAAATGCCAGTGTGAATAATTTATTTGCTAATTGGTAGACATTGCTCTAATGACAGAGATCTTTAACAACAAGTTATTTGTATCGTATCAAACCCTGTATTCTAGAGGTGGCTTTTTCCATCTATTGGGTGTTAATGCAGTTGTGTGGATTAATCACACTATAATGCAGCCGAACAGCTCTTATCCCTGCTTGACTCAGGGAGCAGAGGCTTTTTGGCTTGATACGTGCATGAGAAAAATCACATCCAAGTTTTACAAAGTATATTTTGGAAATAAAGGCTGAAGTTTAATTAAAAAAACAAACAAACCACTTTTTTTTTTCCCAATAAATGAGGTCATGCAGCCTGATTGCCTGGCCCATCTGTTGCCGTTCGTAAGTATGTTGTTTTTTTAAAGGGCAATACTAAGTGGTATTATGTAGTTATCTACTTTTGTATGCCTCTTGGCTTGTCAAGCACTGTCATTATATCGACCGCTGTTCTTAAAACAGGATTTTGGTTAAAATAGTATATACCTGCCATCTGGTTGAAAAATGTAAGCTTCCTACACAACTAAGTGGAGTTGTACTGTGGTATTAGGAATAGCTTGTGTTCTCTTGAAAATAGCAGCTGATGGCAGATTGCAGAAATCAGCCAGTTATCAGTTGTCATTAAGATATTTGACATCTGACACACATGGAAAGCATGCTATTTATAAGTATGCAATTATGTTATAGAACTATGCCTCTTTTTTTTTTTTCTTTCCCCCTTTTTTTTCCCTTTCATTTACTCATTCAAATGTGTTGGTTTGTCTGGACTGGAAAGCAAAGTCCCCCTTAATATCCACAGAATAGATGCGCTGCAGACTGAAGGTGTGCCAGACTGTGGGCAATATTCTGCCATCAAGAAGTCTGAGAGGGATGTAGAAATGAGTTTGGTGTTCCCGTGCTACAGAACTAAAGGTGTCTAAAGAGAAATGTCAGCTACAAAGAGCCCAGGAAACAGAAGTGTGTGGAACCAACTAGTAGAAGATTGCACAGCTAGAAATCGTAATGGAAAAGATGCATTTTACTTTAATATCTATTTGCATTTCTCCTAGGAGAAAAGAACTCGAGTCTTAGGATCAACTAAAACAGAAACATGAAACATGTAATGATTTGCTAAGCCTGGGCAAGGCACTGAAGGCTCTCAGAGCTATAGGCTAGTCACTAACATGGAAGCTTAATACTGACCACTAAGCAAGGGTTCATGTACGATGCAGGGCAGAGGACGCTGCTGGAGAAGGCAGTGAGACATGGTGATGTTATCACCTGTTCCCGTGTAATAAATGTTGACGTAAATGATGATTACAGAAAACAAGGCAGAAACAGTCTGCCGAAAAAGAGGACTGAGTATTACTTCTATGAATAGTCAAAATAGAATGGGGTGCTGCAAGGCTATTAATTTTAGTCAGAGATGGTATGAGGAGGTATTATCTTCATGTGGGCTGGGGGTTAGACCATGATTAATCTGCCTCAGTGACACTGAAACCTTGTGAGCAAATCCTGCAAGATTTTGGTCAAAAATCCTATAAATAATAGCTGATTATTGTCAAAAGATTTCAGATATATTAAACCAGAAATGTTCTGAGAACTACAAGGAGTTTGTTGTCCCCACTGGCAATCCCCACAATCTCTTCTCCTATATGAGGGTTAACTGGAAAATGAAGCTCTTTGCTCTTTTGGCTTCAGCACAACCTTGATCAGGTTTGAATCTGTTGGGTTTGAATCTGAATCCTCTTGGCTTTTCAAATGACATCTGAGATTCTGGTTGTGAAAGGTCTCTAGTCATTTTGCTTTTAAAAGTTACTTCACCCACAACCATCCATCCACGATGAAAATGCATTCAGCTTCATAATTATAAATTTTAGGGTGTCACAGTCAATGGAGATATGTTCTAACAGAAAACTGCGTAGCAAAGGTGTAGGTCAGAGGTTGTGGTTTGCTCTTTGTTCGTTGACTTTTCCTCACTAGAGGAGTATTTGGAAATTTTATTATGGAAATTAATCACGTCTCCCTTGCTTCAGGCTTTTGGAGACCTTCTTAGGCCATCAAAGCAGCTTCAGCAATCTCAGCATTTTGGCAACATTGCAACTACCTTGACCATCAAAAGACTTGAAGCTGGTGCAGAGAGCACTCCCCGCAGAGGAAGGTTTGCAGGAGTGAGTGGTGCCCAGGAGCGACTGTGGCTCTCAAGCACTCTTTTCCAGGTGTGTGCACACATGCCAGCTCCCTGTGCTTTCCTGCTAACCGAGCTGGTGTTCCCAGTGAAAAGCTGTGGTCTGCAGGTGCTGTGGACAAGCCTTCTGCTGGCCCACAGGGAGGGCGGGAGGTGGGGGCAGGCAGGGACCCTTGCAGAGTGAAAAATGCAGATGTTTGACAGTTCAGGGCGGTTTGGCAGAAAATCTCTTCCTCTCCACTTCCCAGGAGGCGTACAGTTATTTGCAATTCCTAGCTGATTATTCTCTAATTTAGTAGCTAACCACCCATCTGCCCTGGTGTGTTCCTCCTCCCCTCCCAGCCACCAGCTCTCCCTGCTTGCTCACTTGCTCACTAGCTGACAGGAGCAAATTTGCTGCGTGGTTTGGTCCCCTTTGGCTCAACCTTCGCAGGCCATTTCAGCTTCCCCACCCTGGCAAAAGGTTAGTGAAAGCCCATTTATATGCCTCTCTTTCTTCAGTTTGTAACTTTTCCATGTGTTTATCTGCACTAATACAGGTCCAGCAGATGGCTAATAAAAAAACATAAAATCAAGTTATCTAAGTTTGTCTTGTGTGGAGGGGTTTGCAGAGAAAATTGGGAGGGAGAGCAAGCACACATAGGTCAAAAGTAGCTGTGTAGGCAATTCTGTTGAAGGACAGAACGCAGTATGGTGTTTTGCTTATCACAGTTGAGAAAAAAAGTGTTAAAAACACTGATTACAGTTGAAGAAAGCATTTTTAAGTGTATCAAAACTTGTAAAGACAATCAGCAGTGGTGTGCAGTAATCAGGTGTCAGTGTGAGAAGCAGGCAGCATCCTGGCAGACAAGGATATTTCTCAAAGAAACTCAATAGTTTTGCAACCGCGTAATGAAGTTTTCCTTTCTCTGTACTGGAGGCAGATGCCAGTAGTACTGGATATGGTGGCGTGTAACTAATAGCGTCTGTATAAGGAGGTTAGGAAATTATGTAAGAACATGGTAGCAAAAATAAGTTGTTTCTTCAGATGAGTTCCGAGAGCATTGCGTGTCCAAATGAATTCATTGTGTCAGGTGTAAATGTGAGAACTTACTCTCAGCAGTCCCGAACTGCTAAACTTTTCCCAGTAGAAACTTGTCTTGGAAATGAGCTTTCTGGGACACTGTCCTGGTGCTGTTCTCAGGTTAATTATTCCAGGTCAATTTTTCTTATAGAAGCTTAAGTCATTTTCTCACCTTCTCAAATTGACCTCTTTGCGTCAGTGGGGAATCTGGTAACACCCATATTTAGGCCACCAAATGTACTGTGTTATGAACGTTTTGGGTTTTTTTCCCTTCTTTTTAGGGGAAGCAGGAGTGGGGGAGAGGAACTCTAAAACTGGTTTTGTTTGCAGCAGCATATAACTTGCCTTTGGCTTAGGGGAGCGCCTCTGCTTTGACTTGGGAAGTTCTGCTCTTACCAAGAGAGATCTAGAAAGTGAAAATTTTCTTACCATGGCCTACATCCCTTGAGAAAACTTTAGGTGTGCCAGAAAATATGTACTCTGACCACACAGCCTTCAAATCATGAGCAGCCAGAACAGCTCCAGGATTGCCTCGGAAACTGCGAGACAAAGGAGGGTTTCCCAGCATCCAGTGTATACCCTCAGTACCTTGCTGAAGGGCACCAGGTGATAAAGGACTCTCTCATCTTCCAGCTGGGAGTTGCCCAGGAGCACCCTCCAGGCTCTGCATTTAGTGCTGGGGATGCGGCTCTCCCTTGTTCCTGCTTCCTCCCAGAGTAACCACAGCCTTTCCCTATCATCTGATGTTTCTCAAGAGGAGAACATGTGTGCTGAAGTTCGGAATCAAGTTCAACAGGCAACGTCCAATGTAACCTGTCTAATCTGAAGATTTTTTTGGTACAGTTTAAGTTTTTGATGAGCGTCATGTAAGTAGCTGCTGGTGCCAACAAGTATTCTGCATGTATATGACACAGAAAATTAATGTTTTGGCTTAAAATGAAAAAAAGAAGAAAGAATAATTTTTAAAGTCTGTAAACTTGGCACAAAGTACTCTTGGTGGCAGCAGCGGTAGAGGCAACATGAGATTAGCCTTCAGTAATGAGGCCCATCAGGGCAGTATGTTCTGGAATAATGGCTTTCCACAATGTAAGAAAGCAGATATTTAGGGTTGTACACATATAGCATAGGGTGTGCATATGCAGGTAGTTAGCAGCCTTTCTGTTTTCCTTAAGATACCTTAGGAACTTATGTGCTGAAACCTAAAGTTAAAAGCTCTGAAGCTCTCAGCTTAAGAAATGGCAGATTTATAATTTCTGATACAACCTTAAGTTTTGACACTTTCCTGCCTCTGGGTTATAACAGACAAAGACTCTTTTGGGTTATGTGTAAGGACCTTGCTATCTCTGTACCAGAACATACATGGCAGTTTTCTGTCTCTGTGATCACAGAAGCCCTTTAGGGAAGGATGAGTTACTGCTGTCATTTGGCAGCTGAGAGCAGGAGAGAATATATGACCACATACCATGTTTTTCCCCAGGACTTCTGCTTCATACTAGCTACACAGTAGGTGTATAAGGGAAAAAACAGCGAGGGCCACTTGCATCTGGGCTGTTGTACTAGGCAGGGTGTCCTATGGCAATGGACCTGTGGCATTACTGCATCACCTCGGGCGTTCATACATCTTCTCACCAGCAGGGTGTCTTTGTAAGAAGATACAGGGAGAGCTGCAAACTAGCGTGCTTTGCCTGAAATTATGCAAGGATCCTTGTTAAATACTTTCTTTATGCTGTACGGGAGACTTGCTTCGTGACTGTCATTATGTGCAAAGATATGGTTGTGAAGCGCTTGTTGTGCCCTGCTAAAGAGGATGGTTCTGGTACGTGGGGTTCCCGTGGGCTCGGGAGGCAATGGGCCTGTGTTTCTGGGATCCTGTACCATTCTGTGTGAGAGAGGTACTTCTGCTCTAGATAATATAAAGAATTAACATAGCGCTTTAAAAGAGCAATGTCCTTTGGACTTTTTCATCATGAATATATAATTAAAATTTCTTGTTGATGACAGGAAAGATGCAGGCATTCGCATGTACAAGTGGTGCATTACATTACCTTCTCCGGTAGCAAGCAGAAGCCCACGCAGTGCTGTACTTGAAGACTGATTTGGGTTGCCCTTGGATCAAGGTTTTCCCTAGATTAAAGGCTCAGACTGAGTTATGTGAGGTGCTGCAACTGTGTGCATGGCAAATGCAGGGTTATTTGACTGACTTTACATCTCAGGTAAAAGCCCTGGGGCTAATAGCACAGAGAAAATGTTCAGCTGATGCCTTGTAGCTTCATTACAAATTGACTATTGAGAAAAAAGCAGGAGTGTTGGTATATATGCTACTGGCCGCTCCCAGCTGAAGCCCTACTTAGTGATGACATGCGGGTTAGCTCATTTTAAACTGGAACAGGCTGAATTCAACCAGCCAACAGAGATCTAAAGCAGACCTGCCAAATGCTCGAGGGTTGCCTGACGTGTGATGCTTCTCAGCCCTGCTTTAAATGGGTATTTGGCATCACCGTTGCGTTATTGCTGTAGCCCAGCAGAGATGCCGTGCGTTCAGCAGAGCTGCAGGATGAGCCGGCTGGGGTGGCTCGTGACCACGGAGCAGAGCCCCGAGCAGCTCATCTCACTTTGGATGGTCAGGGGGAACTTGTCGGAGGCAGAGATGGCAGAGGTCTTCCCCCTCCTCCACTGTAGTGCCTACCGTGCTCTTCTTATTTCAGATAGACCCTACTGGAGCCCACGGATTTCTAGGAAAAAACATATGGAAAACTTAGGACTGGGCTATCTGGCACATTGCCAGCTTAGCTTATGGCAGAAATGAAAGAAATGGGAAGGACGGCTCCCTCGCTTTCCTCTGGGGGAGGGAAGGCAGCCGCAGCAAGCTGGCTGACTGTACTTCTTTTTCCTTGTCACTTTATTTAAAGGAAAAACGAAGGAGAAGCCTGAAACTTGGCTAGTTACGTAGATTCATATGGCAGAACCAAGCACAGCGATGATACTAGCTGTCTGCCTTGTACTCGGTCTGTGTAAGACAGGAAAAAGGATGTATGTATGTATGTATGTATGAATTCTTCCCTCTTCTCTGGAGTATCTCCTTTCATTCCAGGCTAGAGCAGAGATTATCAGTTTGAGAAAACCTTTTTCTACCATAACATCTTCATGCCATTTTTTTGTTCAAGAACAGTGTGGAGACCTTGAATGTTTCATGTCTCATGTAAAATAAGATACCTTACATTTTCATGTCTGTGCACGTGTGTGACATGCCTGTTTCATGCAGCATGTCTGCATGCAAATAACATTTTGTTTAATGACCTAACTTCCTTGAAGAGGTTTTAGTCTTGATCAACTTTGTTGAATTTGATTTGGAGTAGAATGCTAATAAACTAGTTAAAATGCACAAGCTTTGTTTCTGGAAAATATTCCAAGTTCATGAAATGGATCAGAATTTATAGTCTGCTGCAAAAGAATTTCTGTTAATCTTCTTAAAGGCAGCAGATAAGATTTCAGAATCGGATTAAATATTTGTATTCCATATTAGGAGACCACCTCGGTGCTGTCTGACAATCAATAAATCCTCCTCAGGCTCGCGGTTCCTCCAGTCTGTGTTTACCTCTTTCATGTTGTGCGTGAAGGACCTTTTATAGACCGTTAATGCCCATTTATTTGGAAGTTGAAAATTACATCAGAGGTTTGACCTTCCCTTCTGTTTGTTTGTCTTTGTTTTGTTTCATTCATCTGAGGGTAGGGAGAGATGGGCACTTCCAGCTCACTTGAGTTTAGGAGGTGTGGCAAGGGCAGTGTGCAGACCATGTCCCACTGAGCTGTTTAGCCATCGTGAGTGTCTCGTGATTAAATCTCATGCTGAGGGTGCTGTACGCTCCCCCCACCCACCGCCCAGCCTCTCGGCTCACTCTCAGCATGAATTTCCCACTACGTGCATGTGGGAGTCAAGTTGACAGCTTGCTCGCAGACAGAACACAGGATACTAGATGGAAAGAGAGAGTGTAAAAAACATCTGCTCTAAGATGGTACTGAAGACGTTTGCATAATTTGTTAGTATTTTTAGAAAACAAGCGTAATTAAGGAAATAAATATTTGTCATACATACAACATATCCTGTTGTTTAATATCAAATGATGTCATTGTTCAGTGGTGCTTTGCTATTACCTCTGTATGCAGCAGAGGGCACTACATGGTGTTTAGCTTTTAAAGTACAGCAAAATTCTGCAATTTTTCTTCATTACCCAGAGAGCTGCCTTGAGAATACTCCTTGTATGTTTTAGTTACCACCTAGTACTTTTTTGTGTGCCTTTGTCAGATTCTTTCCATTATGTCTTCGTAAAATCTAGAGAGATGGCCCATCCAAGGGCAGTCTGTCAGCAGTTTTACATGTTTTGAAAAAAAATCAAATGTGATTTTCTTAGTTCATCTGCAGTTATCCTTATTACTATGACTCCTCATAAGTTTCAAGGCACAATCATGATGAAACTGGGGAAGACCTAGACAGATCCCTCATCCTGCAGTGGTGACATAGGTGAGCTAGAAAAATAGGGTTAGATTTTGAAGAATTTGCCAACTTAGAGCAACCACTGCAAGATTGGAGGCTGAAGTATTTTGCTGATTTCTACAGGCAGCATATTTTGCACAATGCCATAACCACTTTTCAACAGAAAAAAAAATCTAAAGTAACTTTTCTGGGAGCTATATATTTCTCTATATATATTTCTGATATAAAAAGTGTGTGGGATGGTTCATTACAAGTTTCATAACTGTACACTAAAAAGTAGTTTATATCACTACCATCTCCTGAGTACATTCAACTTGCCTGGTTCAAAAATAAATTAAAATAAGGCAAGAGTTCATTGTATTTCAATACAACACATCAGGGATGAAAACATTCTTCACAGTAAGAGATGAGGAGGTGAACTGTTTATTCTCTGAAGAAAGAGCATATTGTGGTCAGTCTTTGTCATGCATGTTTGTGCATGCAACCTTGGTTATAAATTCCAGTATTCAATAACGCCACTGCTGGATTCTTTCTGTATTGAGAGCAATGCTATCCTC
Organism: Aviceda cuculoides; assembly: GCA_035590195.1. Taxonomy (NCBI): domain Eukaryota; kingdom Metazoa; phylum Chordata; class Aves; order Accipitriformes; family Accipitridae; genus Aviceda; species Aviceda cuculoides. The sequence goes on from JAVJGG010000054.1 coordinate 11,562,010, forward strand.
AAAAAATAAGACTGAATTTCCCAGTAGCCACTATCCCATCAAATCAGGCAAGGTCAATAACGTTGGATAAATCCATGCTAGTATATAAAGACAACATGATCATAAGGTGCAATGGCATGATGCTTCAGCTTCTATCCATAGTGCATCATGTGATATACTTTAAAGTTGTTGCTCATCTAGGTGCTGCTTGTCATAGCCAAAATAGTTTTTTGGAGGAAATAAAAGTGAAGGGAGCTGGGCTCAAAAGAAAGAGGAGGTGATTCTTCATGCCAGAGGGAGTAACCTGCAGGACTTCTGGCTGGATGATGCTGTGGGCGCAAGTTTACATAGGCTGATGGGGAGACAGGGCAAGCCTTTGGCAGAGAGGTCTCACAGAGACTACTCAACAGAGGAATCACAGCAGGAATCACAGAAAATCCCTTGAGCTGAAAATGGGGGGAGACACAGAGATTATTAGGGGGAGGTATGAATGCTGCCTTATTCTTCCCAGGCTGTGCACTGCTGACCTCTTTAGGAGGCTGAATATTGGGCTAGATGTGTATTGAGGATTACTGGTGCCTTCTATTTGAATGGTCTTATAATTCAAATTAAAAAAAAATGAAGCTGTTGAAAGCAGTTCTTGTGCAAATGAATCATAAATGTAAAGCAGTTTCAGGTGCCTGATGAACTGCATTCATTGCTTGGCTATCAGAATATAAATCATAGTTATAAACCCACGCCTGTGGAAGATTTCTGCTGTATTTATTCAGATGGCTTTCAAGCCTCACTTAAGAATGTGTTTCTCTAGATGTTTTCAAATGCTACCTTCTCATATTTTTTTTTTTTGTCAAATAGTGTACTAAAATGGTATGAACTGAATAGTTGCGATATATTTCCTCCCCCTGACCTCCCATATTCTGTCAATTGCCCTAATAAATCTCCAATTTGCAGGATGTTAGAATAGTAAGTTGAAGAGTTGCTTTCTTTAGTGTCTTATCCCGAGCATCAAGGTATTTGAGCAGGTTACAAATGCTACCTGCTACTCAAATGACCAAAACGTAGAATTCTGGACTAAATAAATGTGCGTTCATCGCAGGAGTCCTGTGGGCACTGTATAAGTCCAGTCTTGTCTTCTAGTGGAAGGGCAGCCAGTTCCCGCAGGGAATTACAGCTGCACGTCCCGCACTTGCTGCAGCTCTGGCCGGCAGACTATCCCCGGCATCAAAGGCCTCTCTTTGAAGGGAATCTTTCATTTAGTCGCAGTGTAACCTTCCTAACCTGGCACTGACGGGTTTCACTGAGTGGGGGGGAGCCCACCTCACGGGGCCGCGGCTCCTGCAGGGCTTTGTGCAGGAAGACGAGGTGCAGCAGCCCGTGGGGGGGACATTCCCCTGCCCCAGCAGGACTCGTCTTCCCTGCGTCTGCCGGGGACAGCCGGCTCAGAGCAGGGTGTGGAAAAGCCAGGGGGTACCGAGATGCCGTGGATGCCCGGAGCAAGCAGGCACTAGCTTCTGTTGGGTGGTGCGTGCCGTATTTTTGCCAGCCTCTGGAGGAATGGCTTTTCCCTTGGCTGGGTTTTGCTGCGGCCGGCTGGCCTGCCCGGGCTTGGGAGAGTGCTCAGAAGTACACGCTCCGAGGTTTGATCTGCATTGCTTTAATCATCCCAAACAAGCCAGTCCTGTCCACATGCAAATACTCAGTAAGTGTCAAACTGTGTCATCCTCTTGCGTTTCATTCAACAGTTTTGTATTTTTCTTAGTTTGGCAACTGCCGTGTCTTATGAGAGTCAGAAGCAACCTCCTTGCTTGGAATTGGCCCTTTTGCTTGTTTGCATATATGGTTTCAGAAAAGCATCAGTATTTCAAATCCTTCTGCTTTCCCCTTCTTTCTAGCTCTGAGCAGAAGAGGCCAGTGGTGAGACTGGTGGGATGGTCTAGAGGCACGCAGGCATGCTTGCTGGGAACTGGGCTGAGCTAGGGCAGAACAAGTTTTCAGAGGTAAGCTGATCGCAGCTTGAGCCTGGGGCTGGTGAGGCTTCCTCTTACAGGCGAAGGGTTTTGGTGTGGTAATGAGCCCTGTGAGCAGTCTTCACTCTTCTTCCTGCCTTAAATCACTGCTGCGTTAAAAGTACGTTCCTTTTTTCCAACGCCATTCTTCCCCATGTCAAACAAAACTGTTTTATCATAAAGTTGAGCAAAAAAATAAAATCCTTTAAATTATTTTTTCAGGGGACATTGTACAGATAGTTTAGCATTAAAGAGAAATGAAAGATTGGGATCATTTTCATCTGTGTGTCTCAAAAGCTACCCTGTCCTTCTATCTATGCTTGTCAGTTTAGGGAAAGCTGACATGTAGCCCACAGACAACGCATGCATGAGGAACATCTTTCTGATGCCTTGTTAGGATGCAGGGTTGGCACTAGGAGATGCGAGTGCTGTTTCTCACTGCTCCCTGCGTGGTGCTGGGCGAGCTCCCAGGGACGCTCCGGAGAGCAGGCAGCACGCTGCTGTGTTCCCCTTTAGGACTCTCAGTTGGAGCCTGCTGGGAACTTATTTTCTCCCCGTTTTTTCCCAGGATGCTGAAGCCCAGTGAGAGCCAAGTGGCTGCATTTGCAGTTATGAGACTTTGGACTTCTGTGAAAAATAACTTTAAAACCATCATCCTTTTCACTATGAAAGATGAGGCAAGTGAAATCACTGGACAGCTTTTAAAAACAGAGAGTACTATACTGTGTGCCTCTGTCTGACTAGCTGCCATATCTCCCTGAGCACTGGGAAGCTATTTCAGTTACTTGTATGCCAAGCTACAGAAATGCTGTAAGTAATATATTCTATAATTAATAGACCACACCATCGTGTGGGATTAATAAACCCCACTGACATGACAATTCAAGTACTTGGAAATTTTTTTTTTCTTTTTTTCTTTTCATTTTAAAATGTGGATGTGAATAGGAAGAAGATGGGTAGTGACTTCACATATTTAGAAAGAAGGGTTTTTTCCTGGTCTGGCTTGAAGTTTTCACTGTATTTGCATTAATGTATGAAATTTAGTGTTCTTTCTTCACAGTAGAATGAATAAAGATGCCATGGAAAAAAAAAAAGTTGTTTCCTCTGTAGACTTTACATTCCTGTACAGTTGTCAGTATTGCGCATATTTATGCCTGTTAATTTTTATTGAAATAAGAGTTTCTTCTAGTTAAACTTCATGCTCCCATAGAATTTCTTTTTCCCTTTTTTTTTTTTAAGGAAACAGTGCAAGCAAATTCAGTTGGGAAAACTAAGACCAATGTTGTGGGAGATGAAAAGTACATTTTTACTTTGTTTTTCCTCCGCGACATATAGAAATAGAAAATGTAGGATTGTATTAGTGCACTTAGACTATCTCAGACTATTACATGCCGGAGGAAGGGAGTCAAACGCTGCAGTGAAGCAGATGGTGTTCATGAGTCTGTCTGTGTAACACTTCCCACACCATGGAGTGGGTGGAGGGATAGGGGTAGACTTCTCCACACTGGCACAAAGACTCAGATGCTGCACCAGATAGAGCACCGGGCTGTCTTGCACCAGATGTTAATGGGTCAGATGTGAATGCTCCTGCCTGGAGCCCGGCTTTCCTGCACTGTACCTGCTTCCTTCTTTTGGGCTTCAGTCTCTGGACTGCTGCTGTGGGATCTGCCGTACCCACAGTCCTGATGGAGTCCTCAGGACTGCAAGGGTACTTATTGCAAGAGGACTCGTTTGGAGCTCAGTCATTTATTCAGAGAGGCTCCCCTGTCCATCCCCACGGTAATATACCTATGGATGTGAAAATGTGATCCGTAACCAGCTGATCCATGCAGCCATCCTGCATGGATCTTTTCAGCACGTACCAGCCTGTGAGGGCATCGATAAGCATGTCCTGCTGTATCACATTTACATCCTGCTAATTCAAAGAATCTACTGAAAATGTCTTGCTCTACTTTTAGGACTCTTGCCAGTACATAAAATGACACTGACTACTTTTAATCCTTTACCCACTTCTTGCAGTACAAGAACACAGTGTAACTTTTGCTAGTGGGAAAATAACGTAAAAGTTCTTTGCCTGCAAAACATGGGCTAGGAAGTGGTTGCCAATGGCCTTTACAATTGTAAGGCTGGTTATTAACCATAGGCAAGGGCAGTAGCATTACTGTAACTGCAGACAGAAGATACTTTCTGATGATTGTCGGGGACTTAGATGGTCACACCTTTCATGATTTTCAGCAGCTAATTTGTCTGTTGAAATATTTTAATTCTTTTCCCAACATAGTATTTACACATAATTGGATTTTACGGGCTTAGAATGGCTGCATTATTTTTCCATGCCCAGAAGATAATGAGAACAATCCTAAAGAGGGGGTGAGATGATCTAAGAAGAATCTGTATTTCCAAGAATGGTTCATATGGCAAGGGCTCACTGACGCACAAACAGTGTTTTTTGCTTCCCCACCACATGACGGTGGTTTCATCATGCATCATGCAGGGTTAGCACCAGGGTTGCAGCGACGGGGGGCAGTGAACAGGCAGCGGTAGCAGTTCCTGGATAGTGTAAAGGGTACAGCCAGTAATTACAGGCTCACTTCCCTGCCCTGGAGGACCTGAGCTACTTCTGTCCTGTATCCAAGCCAGTGAGCAGGGCAGCTGTAAGTCTGTGACCCCCTTTTAACCCTTTCTTGAGCTGCAGCGTTAGACATACCAGTCACTTAACTCCCTGGCCGTGAGAAGGGTCAACTGGGACTTTTGTCATTGTAGGAGAAAACAGCGTAATTTGAGGGTACGTACTTGAGCCCTTGATGTTGTGTGTAGGTAGCTGTATGTACTATGTATTTAATATATACAATAATATATAATATAGCTGCCGCTAACATAAGGAAAGTTTCTTTTTTGCAAATATGCGAGTAAATAAACAAATTCAGCCCACATAAGTCATCAGACAGAGAGTGATAACTCATTGGCCATCTGCTTCTCTCTGCGACATTGTTTTCCTTGCCTGCTTTTCCGATACAAGAATGTATGATAGAGAGCTTCAGCTTGCCATCTTCAGCTAACTCAGTTGTCACAGTCATCCTTGGGTGATTAGGTTTTGTTTCTGACCACGAAAATCATGATATCCAAGAAAAAGGTGACTTCCAAAAAAGTCAAGCAAACCATGAACTCATACATGAATTATGAACAGGATTTCTCCAGTTCATCAGAATAACTATTTTGTTACTGGAGTTATTGATTTTTAATCTAAACCCAGTAATTACCCTTTTTGGTAAATGTGGAACCCTAGCTTGTGCAGAAATAGGTGCAAACATGGGTAAACATAATTAAGTTTCCTTAGGGGCATTCAGACCCGATAACTTGCCTCCATCACTTGGGAGGTGTTTCTGCTTGTAGTACCTATAGTAATTTGTATGCATGTTGCTTGATACATCTCCATAACTGACTCTAAAGCTATGCATCCCGTTTTGGAAAGGACTTGTGTAGTTCTTTCCATTAAAGGTGTGTAGCATTACCTTTTTTTCTTTGAGAGGACAAAGATAGTCCGAATGTTTTCTGAATTTGTTCTTGGTTTTGACCACTGAATTTTCTCACAGTTGGTAAGCTCAGGTCTCTTTTCTTAAACATTATTTTATGAGTTAGAAGGTTTGAATGTCTTACCTAATTGTTCCAGGGGTGGTGGAATATTGTTATTAGAAGATCGATATGGTGAAATATGTGTTTCTAGTAGTGTTTTCTCTTGATCTGTTTGTTTGGAAATCGCCAGGCTTTGCACTGATATTCAAGGCATAGCAATCAGGGAGAATGCAGTTTTCTGAAGTGGTACAGATAAATAGGAATCTGTTCAGACATCCTCCAAATCAAGATCTTACCACTTTCGAAATGCCTTGCTCCACATTTCAACTTGCTAAAAGAGGAATCTGCATTATTGTAGTCATGTGCTCGGAGATCAGTGTTCTTGTTTAGTTTGGGTTTTTTTCTTTAAATAGAGAAAAAGTAAAATGTGTTGGAAACTTCTCTAACTGGTTACACTGAAACAAGAAGTAGAACTAAATATTTAAATGAGTTGTTGACAGCATACAGTTATGAAAAAAATCATACTTTTATAATGTTAGTGGTATACATCTCATTAAAATTGGTGAGAAGTCTTAGTCATCAGAAATACATAACCAAAAATATATTAATATTGAATCATTAACATTCTTTTGCAGCTAATGGGTGGTTGGTTACTTTAGTTGAGGACAGAGAGTACTAGTAGTTTTGTTTCATACTGAATTATTTTTTTTTCCTCTTGGACAAACCAGGCTGACTGACTGTAGTTGATATTGCAAGTAGTGTGAGTCAAGGCAAGCCTGAACTGTGTCAGTGAATCATTGCTTCTGACTCCTAGGAGATTTGTGGACCTAACCTCCTCTAACAATAAACTACCTACCTACCAGGGTTCCTTTAGGGACACTTTTCTAGCTGCACACTTTGCTGAAGCCTAGGTGCAGGTTACAACCACCTGGAGTTTGTTCTTACTTGTTTTATAGGAGTAAGGAGTCCAACAGACAGGCAGAATCACTACCTATCTTGTGTTGATTCCTGCCATGAAGAGTGAGGATTGAATATGAGGAGCATTTTTGCCTGCCAGGGCTATGTCCAGCAGTGCCTGTTCTTCAAAGGCTTTGTCCTGCTTCACTGGCCTAAAGCAGGGTGTCAAGGCAGGGCATCTGTTTCAGAAGAACCCTGTCTTCTTTTAAACTGTGTAGAGCAAATACTGCCTGTGCAACTAATTATTGAGGCATGTTCTTCTGTGTGCTAGTCTGGCATGTTATAAAAGATGCCTGTGATCTGTAATCATAGTTTCTGTGCTTGTTTAATCATCAAGGAACAATAAATCTTCTCCTTACCCTCCTTTGCCTTTCATCCTCCTCCATCCCACCTTGCCAAAAGCATGTGATGTTCCTGAGCTTGCTATAACCTTTCAGTCCTTTTCTGTAGCTGGAACATTTCTGCTTTCCCTCCTGTGAAAGTACCTAAATAATATACTTATGTCTAGAAGCAGAGGACAGCAGCTTGTCAAACATGCATGTAGTCACAGCAATGGCAGTTTCTGTGGGCTGGGCTACGCTAATTTGCAAATAACCCAACATTAAACAGCTTGAATAACTTCAAACTGCAGTAGCCTGGTTCTTCAGGATCACCAGTGATTTAACCACACATTTGCTGCTGGCTGGAGCACTTGCTTCCATTAACCACTTCATCTTATTAAAGGGGTTTTTTACTCTTGGTACCTTTCATGAGAGTGAAGTCCAGAGGCTCCTCAGACTGCAGACATCACTGTGGCAACTGGTTACATTCCTCCTCAACTACACAATCTCTAAATCTGGACAGGGATGTTTCTATGGATGTCTGGTGGAGCATCTAGCCAGAAGCTACTATGGACAGGGCTCACGAGACCTTGCGAGACCTTATGAGATAAGCAAACCAAACACAAGTTCTTCAAAATGAATGTAAAACTCATTTTTCATTGAGTTTAAGATACCCAAATGAGGAAGTAGAGGCATCGGGTGTTCAGGGCGGGGCAGGGGCCAGAAATAAAACTCCTACCACCCCGTTTACCTCCAGGGGAATGCAAGTGGACAAGAAAACTTGACCACTGACCAACAGTTTTGAATGACAAAGCTCATCACTTCCACCTGGGGCCTATGTCAGTGGCAGAGCACCGTGGTGTCTGCCTGCTCCCCTGTCCTGCAACTCTTGCATAGTTTAAGCTGACAAGTACTACTTCGTAAAGCTGGTATGCTAAACTAATTTTTTTTTTTTTAATCTACCTTGAAAATCCCATCCTCCTGCAAATACAGTAATTACCTGTATTTGTCAAGAAAAATTGCAGTGGACAAAAGGCTTGTTAGTTTATGGGATAAGAGGGGATAAAACAGGTCTCACAATCCTCGATCCTTTTGTGTGAACTGGAAGGCTCTTGGCAGAAAGATAGCTGGATTCCCAGTGCAGCAGGGAACCACACTGGCTTCTATTGAAATAATTGGGCAGATGCTGCAGAAGATTATGCAATAAAACCTGTATGTTACTTTTAAGTGGCTGGGGTTTTGATAATTGCTGTAGGACCATTTATTAGGTAAATAATTAGTCTTTGCAGATAAGGAGTAGGATACACTATACATTGGAGAGATTTATGAGAGCTAAAAGGTAACACATGCATATATTGGCAGCTGTTTACAGCACTAATTTGTGTGTTTCATTTCATTCCTGAGTTTTATTTCAAAAGCTTCAGACAATGCAGGATTGAGAATACGGTGGCTGAAAGCAAAGCAACTAAGAAAAGTATTTGAAAAGCCTGCATATGATATCCATTCCTTTTATAAGGAATATTTCCTTTATGACCTCCTCCTGTTTTGTATTTAACATTTCAAAGAACTTTGGGGGACTGTTTGTAGGCTGTGTCTTCATGAAGCCAGTAGCCAAGGATTTAAAGTATTGTCATTGCTGGCCTGAAGCTGAAAACTGCAGGCGGTTTTAATCCCGGAGTGGGGGGGGGTAGGTGTTTAAACCCAACCTTTTGTGTTCAGATTAGGAGTGCAGGAGGATAGACTTAAGGGGTGTTAGAGAGAGTTTTTTCATTGGTGGCTCAGTAATAGCATCAGGCTTTGAAACTACTTTTTTCCAATTCTTTGTTATTTCGGTAATTACTATGTGGTGGGTAGAAATCTATCGGGTTTGTGTTTTTTTAAGTACCACAGCAATGACGCGGGGATATGGGCAATAAAAAGAAGTACTTGTTTTTCTAACTTTTAACTCCTTGGATGACTGTTGGCATTTAAATGCCTTCTCAGATAGTCTATCGTTGTTTCAGTCCTGGATGTTTGTCTTGGTTCCATCAGCTGGGATAATAGTAAGATCCATCTTTGCAGAGGAAGGAAGTCAAAAACAATTTGGCACTAGCATCATGCTCTGACAAATCCAAAATCTGCCAGTTGTGAAGGCAGGTTGCCTGATCTACCTTACACTGTCTGAGAGATGGAAAGGTTACTGAACATCTCCCCCATCAAGGAAAAGATCAAAGGCAAGTTGCTGAGCACTTGCATACAGAGTTTCTTTTACTTTCTGTTAGAACCTAAGAAACATTTGCCCTGAGTATTTGTTGATTCCTGGAATAGCTGGGAGTAAAGAGCACTTGAAATTTTTATGTGTGGAAACATGATGACTGCTTGCAAGAGTTCCTGAGATGAACACCATAACTAATAAGATTTACCACCGTTTGCTTGTGTAGGTATTGACTTCAGCTCAATAGTGATCAGTTTTAATGAAGACTAAAGACTTTCTAGCTCTTCATTTTGTACAGGATTCTTTCAAATAGAGTTGTAATGCTAGGAAATGTCACTTTCATATAAATTGTCTCACTTACGATGTTTGCTTCTTTTGAAAAAGATCTTTTTAGATTTCCAGAAATATTAAGTATAAGTGGTTCTCTCTGCCTTACAAAAATTCATTATAATATGAAAAGCATTTTGAAAGAAACCTTATCCTATGCCAGTGCCATTCACATGCTTTAAAGGATGTAAGTACTCTTTTGTGGTGGGAGTGAGGAGTATACTTTTCAGAATTAGAGGAGATTTTTTCTCTATTTTTCTAATTTGGTATTAGTTTACTTAATTTCACTATTTCAGTTTGGCTATTGCAATGGTATTCCTTTGTAATAAGGGATATTTTTCTTCATAACATCTATGTTTCACTTGATCTCAGCCTTGACTCTGGTAGGAAAGTTGTAGGTTGAAAAATTCACACCAGATACTGCTCTTCTATCCAGTGTGACGCTCAAGTGCTATGTTAGAAGCAGTTTGCTAAGGTGAGGCTTTGGGTGCTGTTCCCTTCTGCTTAGCTTCACAGAGGACTTGAAAGATCTTGCACTGACCTTCAGAAAATCTGGACAGTAACAGTACTCTGCTGGCTTTACATTCCTCTTTGTATTTAAAAACAAATTAATTAATAACAAAGCAACTGACAGCCACCCAGTAATATAGAAGGATATATAGAAAAAAGTAGTAGAGCTCCCTGTGGTTGATACATTTGCTTTAACAGATTGTACTGTTATGTAGGGCGTCACTTAGTAAGACAAAAATTATTTTGTTGCATTAGTACCCAGCTGAAGAATTTTTCTTACAAGGTGATGGGAGAAGTTTGAGACCCAATGCTATAAAATGTTTTTTTCTTGTTCCTCTACTAGAATACAAAAATCTCTGCACTCAGGAGAAATGCTCAGAACAGCTTCTACAGAGAGGCAAGTGCAAGTGGTGCCTGCATAAACCTTCATCTGAACAGGGCAATGGGAAATTGTCTCTGGGTGCACACAGGTGGGTAATGTCAGAACTTTAAAAGCCAAGCAGAGAGTGGCAACAAGCTGTGGTAACCAGGAATAGGCAGAGTAGCTGTCCCAAGCATGGAGTCTTCCTTCTGATGGGTGCTACTGCAGCATCAGAAGAGAACAGAGAAGCTCCAGGGTCCCACTGAAAACCAATGACTAAAGAATACTGCCTTCATGGGAACAAACTGACTCTGCAACACTACAGTCTGGTCCAGAGAACACGCAGGCTGATAGCTTTGCATTGAGTTTCCAGAAGCCTTTGGGTCAGGCATGTGTTGAGTCACCTAATTTCTGTCTGTGTTTATGACTCCTCTCTAGGGTTTTTTCCTGCCTAAATACTAATATATGCCAATGAGACTGCCTCTGAATCTAAGACTACAATAAAATATCCAAGGAGTAATTGAATTACTTTTCTGTGAGGTGATGAATCAGTGCTTTTTCACTCTTGGGTTTGTCTCTTGCTTGCATTCTCTTCATACTGATGGGTGGGAACCATACATTTTCAGTGCTAAACCACTATTTTGAAGGTCTATTTAATACAGGCAGAACTTCATGCACATATGGAAGTAAATTCATGACAAGAGGTTGTTTACAAAGGGTGGAGCAGCCTATTTTCAGGCCTCCCAACTTTTCTAAGGTTTTTAAGATCTCTGCCTGTTATACATGCTATATATATACATCTATAAAATATACCTACTATATTGCACAGCTGTATAAGCAAGAATTTTGAGAGGGAGCTTAGTACTGGGTTGTTCGGCAAATGCTCTGTGGAGTTACAGCAGCTGCTGGGATTTAGTTCCCTTGGTGTGCTGTTTCAGTTTTTAGGACTGCCCATCAAATATGTTCATTGTCCCATTTGCAAACATGCCTGCTTTTGTGTATGGCAAATAATTCTTCTAGACAAGAATTTAGAGGTTACAACTAATATACTGATAAATAATATCCATGCAACCTGCAAAACAGTGCCCACTTGCTGTAGCCAATGGCTTCCTTTTCTTTCTCAGCGGATTTTTCCTTTAAAGGTACCTACCTGACACACAGAATCTGCTTGTTGTTTGTGCTGCTGTAGCACCCAGGAGCTCCAGCAGAGCCCAAGGCCTGCTCATGATTGGTGCCATCTTCACAATCTCGTAAGGTGTTACATGAGCGTAAAGGAGAAACACAGGGTCTGTGGAGGAATGGGAAGAGACACAGAGATGTGTGAATTAGTCTTTAAAAACATAATCTGTAATGGCTTTTACTGCTGGTAGGATCTACACTGGCTACTTACTTCTCGCTCTCTATTTTTTCAACTCCCAAAGCAGAAGGATAGTCTGTCTTTCTAACTTACAGTACAGCTGGCCCCCATATATCAGTATGTTACTTAAATACCAGAGTACTAATGATATGTGACACCAGTGGAAAACAAGAAAGTTGAGGCCAACACTTTTGGCACATCTTTTACTACTATATTCTTTGAAAGAGCAGCCAGTGAATGAATTGAGTTGCTGTAAATCCACTTCTCCAAGTTTTTGAACTCTATCATATGCAAGAGGTTTAATAAATACTTGACTGTGAGAATGTGTGCAGGATTCATGGCTTGCCTCCCTCTCCAGTTAGTTTTGTACACCGAGGAGTTACAAGCCCAGCTTCCATCCATTTTAACTAACCCACTGTGAGTCAATGATAATAGGAGAGGAAAAGCATGCATCAACGCGAAGGCTGTATCCTACAGCCTGTGTTCCTTCTGGTACGCTGGTATGTTTTTGGGTAGTCTTGGGTACCCAGATTTAAAACCCTTCTGCATCAATTGTCTTCTGTGCAGAGGAAGCACAAATGCAGTCAGAAGGTCTCGCATAAAAAAAAACAGGGGAGTCTTTCTTCTCATAACAGAGGCAGGTTTTTCTTAAAAGTCATGCAAGTTAAAATAAATACCACAGCGCATAAGCCAGCACACAGAAAAATGAATCAGTGAGCTACAGCATGTGTGCAGCAGCAGTACTGCATTCCTGTCATCACACATTCCCAAAGCATAACAGTGAGAGAAATATGATCCGAAACTGGTTTAAGTGGTGCTGTAATTAAGCCAGGATTACTACCATAGTATAACACAACCTGATAGCATTCCAGAGGTAGACTGAAGACTTGCTTGTGATAAGCTCTGAAGCATTTTCCTTTTTTTATATCTGGAAGTTTTTTCACTTACACCTTTGCCCTTGGGATTTTTTCTTTCCCTTTCTGGTGGAGTTTCTCAAACACTCTCTCCAAGGAGAGAGGGCTGTTTGAGCAAGCCCAACTTTTCCCTTGCCAATAAATCCATCAAGAGAGGCTGCCTTACTTTGTGACCTGGACCACAAGCATAGATTACAAGTACTTGGCTTCTCTTGCATATCTGAGTAACAGTGAGTACCAGAGAGAGGTGACAATACTGTTAATGTCAGAAATCTAAGGGCTGGTGTGAAAGAGGATGTGCTGCATCATGAGTTTTCTGGTTTGTTCTTGCCAGTATATCTGATTACAAAGACCTGGAAGGGAAAACGAGTGCTTCCTACAGCCAAGGACAGTTGCAGCCTGTTGCCAGACCTCCTTAACTAGTAAGGGATTGCACAAAAGCATCTTTTTTAGAATCTGAGTTCTGCACATTTGTTAATATAGAGGCACAAGAATCTATGCGTGAAAATGGTGAGTTTATGCAGTGGACAATTTTCTCACTTCATGGATTTATTAATATTAGAAACACAGGCAATGTATTTTCTCAGGAAGGCTATTATGCAGAGCTGTAGATCTAATAAAACCATATATTGCCAAGGCCTGTATGATGTTATACTTGAGTTTGGTGTTTTCCCCAAATTCTTAATTACATTTTTTCCACCTCTTCTCGCACTCAACTTTCCTCCCCCCTTCTCTGCTTTACTACTTTTCAACTGCTTGTACTACAGGCTTTTTACCTCTTTATTTTCTATTTATTCCTTTCTGCTCTCCCTCTTCCACTTTCATAGGCCCTGCATTTCCTTCCCAGCATCTTGCAGCATCCTGTCTCCACCCTTTAAAAAGTTACAGAATTTGATGGTTTTGTTTTCATAGGCCACAAAATGACCCTCTGCTCCCTGTTTTACCTGGCTGCCGGTGACTGTGGCTGCTGGTAGGGCAAAGTCTCCCTTGTGCCCCAGTAGTACCAACACTATTCATAGCCTTTGTTTCTGAAGCTGGGGACGGGGAAAGGACCCTTATCATAGACCTGCAGGGAGTGAAGCCACAAGGCTTTGTGCCGAGCACTCGGTATCTTGACATTGTTGGTTCTTCTGGTGGTGTTGGGTGCTTGTGAGACAACAGCTCAGCTGACAGTAATAAAGCAAAGCCCTTTTAATTTCCTCCTGGCAAGGCAGGCAGTTGACTACGTGCAACAGGCAAGGCAGTGACAGGGTAAGGGAGAACCCAGGCTTTGAATGCATAGTTTGAGAGACAACAATTTTAGAGGTATAGCTTGTCTTAGCGAGGAGGGGAATTGCTTTCCTCCTTGCGTGTCCTATTATTTTGGCATTTTTATTTTAGCGTTTGGCTTGCATGCTTATTTCATTTGAAAACCTCAGGCAGTCAGTCCCCAAGGCAGTCAAGCTGAGGCGGTAACACCAGCCCACCCTGCTACTGAAGCCTGCTTCTCTCCCCCTGTGGAAACTTGTTTGTCATGGGGAGGAAAAAAGAAGTAGCCCCAACTGAAACTTGAAATACCACATTACATGAGAGCAATTACCATATATGCACACGTGCACAAGCACACATGCACACACACATGCGGAGAAATACATATATACAGTTCACCCTATTGTACTCTGCTAGATAATTATTATTTTTCAATTGAGGAAAAATAAGCCTATGAAATAAATGCTGGGACCCTTGTGTTTTAAGTGTATTTGCCACTGATTTCCTACACTTCTCTGGGCCAGTGATGTCCTTTCCTTTTTGCCATTTTCTGTCTATAAAATGGGAACAGACCTGCTTAGCAACTAATAAGTGAGTGTTTATGAAGATAAATGCAATAGACATCCTTAGTAATATTTGTTTTCTCACTTTTTAAAAGATAACACAGAAGGTTTTCAGAAGCTAAGATTTTGAATTTCTTCTCTGAAAGCCTTCAGGTTCCCTATGAACTTGGACTGAAGCAGGGTTGTGATTGAAACCTTGAACACATAAGAATCCTTTGTAATGTCATATATGTACCTAAGCTACTTTTCTGAAATTCATAATGTTAAATTAGTGCCTTTGAAATGGCTACTATTATGTTGCCAATTCCTGATAAGTAGTTGTTAGATTAAGAGGGAGGCAAGATGCCTATTTTTGGTTTAGTTCAGACTTTTTCCCCTAAGATCTCTATGGTCTATTCATCCAAGCCTCACCTCTTCCTCTAGTAATTCAAGAAAGAGATGTTACCTTTTGGACTTTAAATACCAAATGATAAAAATAAACGCCCTATCTGATTCTCAACAGAAAGCTTCTGTAGTAAAAAAAAAAAAAAAAGACGGCAAAAAGCTTTGAAACCATCTCTCTTTCCTCTTCATCACCGATAGCAAGTGATCAGATTCCCATTGGTTCAATTCCTGCTTGGAAGAAGTATTTTTCTTTATTCGTAGCAGGCTCCATCAGACTATTTCAATACTTCTTTTTACAATTAGGTAAAACTTTACCAATGTGTAGCAGGTAGGCAAAAATATTTGTAAATTAAAGCAGAATTTCCCAGCGGTTTCAGCCAAAGAAAATTGGTCCTCCCCGCCACTGTTAAACTGTTGGATTAAACAGTGTATTTTTATTTATTTCAAACTGTGCTTATAAGGGTACTGTACTACTGTTCACCAAGCAGGACGCCATTTGTAGCTGGGAATGTTTCTTTCTTTACCCTACTCTAACATAGCCGTATGAATCCAGACATTTATTTTCTTTTATTAAAAAAAAAAAAAGTAATTTAAAATGTCTAAGAATAAAATGTTGTGGGTTTTTGTTTTTTTTTTGAAAGCCCTCAAATTTTAGCTTTCAGTTCGTATGAAGAAAATTATTTTATTTCAGTTTGGCCACCGAAGCAAAAAATCAATTACATCCACAGTTCTAGTTCTTTTTCCAAAGCAAACAGCCAAAAAATAAACTTGGTCTTTAATTATATATTTGATTCATCCCAGTAACAACACTTGACTTCAAACAATGCAAGAGCAGGAGGAAACTTGCTCTGAATTCCTCTCTTCAAAGAGAAGAACTCTTTCAGATACCATGTCAGAAAACTTTAAGCTGAAACCAAACAAGATAACTGTGAGAAGACCGAATACAAGAAGTTTTAGCTGACCACAGGAATAACGTCTCAGTACTCAGAGGAGGCCTCCAAAATTGCTTTTAAACAAATCTCCCCACATTTGGGAAAAGAAACTTGACCTTGCTAAATGGACTGCTTATTCCTCTCATTGCCTCCTCCCCGCATTTTAATATGAAAATAACTTTTCATAGTTATAGGAGCAAATTATTATTTGCTTAAAATTATCACACAATGAAAATGCATCCTGTTATCTGTGCCCAAAACTATGAACCAGTCTGATTCCTACAACTGATTAAGTAGAAGATACTGTGTGTTAATCATATGTAGTGTATTACTCTCGTGACTGTTCCCGCAAGTGTACAAATTAAATAAAACTACTTGAAAGACAGTCACCAGTTCATTACTGCACAGCAAATTGCTCAAAAAGAATTGGGATATGTGTGCCTTATCCAACAGCTGCAGAGCTATCCCCTGGGTTTTTATCTGATACTTGTTACAATAGCTCTGGAACTGGACTCAAATATTTTTATTTGGGAATAATTATGCAGAAAGCCAGCATAAGGATCACTGTGGTCTTGTTCCCCACCCCCACCCCCCCCTTTGTTCTGTCTTTCTACTTCTTGACCTCATTTTTCCTCCTCATTGCTTATTCCATTTGTCTCATGTCTTTTTTAACGGAACAGATTGATATCTAGGGCTGTGTCTAGACTAGGAGAAAGGTTGAGTTTAGTTCAGCTGTAGGTTGAAGCTAGCTGGCCAGCTATATTCAACCACTTCTTG
>JAVJGG010000054.1:11582508-11595911 GCA_035590195.1 Aviceda cuculoides
CTGAAAACATTTCCAGCCCTGTGCCCTGGCCCATGCCCGCCCCCCCCCCCCCCCCCATTTCTGCTGCAAAGGTTGAGCCAAAGATTGTGGTTGTCAGTTATGTGCTCACTTTCCTATCTCTGGCCCTAATAAACATATCTCTTTGGTCAGGATTGGTTTCTCATGTTTTAAAAATGTCTCGTGACTGTTATTTCTTTAACGCCCGAGCACAGAGGGAATAATATGCATTTTATTGAAAAATCTGCTTGTGTAAGAATATTGTGCTATTTTGGCAATAGCTGCTCTGATTTTTCCTGGGAAGCCACATATTGAGAGAAAATGACAAGGATAATTTATGCTTGAACAGCTGAAGAAGAGGAGAGTGGTGGTGGTGGAGGGGTGATTTTGTTTCATTGGTGCTGCAGGACCTGGAAGTGGCTGGAAAGCCAAATCTGTCCCTACTGTGAAGATTTTTGTTCTGCATGAATGTCCTGATATTCCCACTGTAAGATACACTGTCTCAGTTCTGTTGAAGTCAGTACTTAAGGCCTTTCTTTCAGTGTGGAAGCCCGTATTTAAAAGAGAAGGAGCTCACGTGAGCATTTTGTGCCAAGCGGTGTGGTTTTTTGCTTGTTTCTAATTCTTCAGGGAAGCGGTCTGGCTCTGCAAAAGCTTTATCTTGGCAGGATTGGTACAATCCAATCAGATGGCCAAACACCAGCGATCTGCAAAATCAGATGTGTCACCCTGCATTTTTTGGCAGATACGTGTGTCCTGAGGCAGGGCAGGGTGGGCTAGATTTGTAATCTGCTATAAATGTTTTAAAGTAATCTCCAGACCCCTGGAATACCATGTTTATGAATATACAGTGCATTGATTTCAGTTGCAACAACTGAAGAAGAACAAACATCATGTTTAGTTTGAGTAATTTGCAAAAGTTGTTGGAGGGAGAATACATTGAAAATTAAAATCAGCAATTTTTTTTTTTTAAACCAAAACAACAACTTAGTAGGCTTTTAGCTGGAAATGCAATTGTTCTCTTGATGGATAGTTTCCACATTCATTTATTTTTAAAGGATCCTTGTCCACTGCCTTTCCAAATATTAGTTTTGGGAGGAATGGCTACTGTATCTAAACACTTCTCACTATTTGAAGGAAACTGTCTTCCTCGAAAGAAATCTATAGGAAGTCCTCTGGAATAAAAGTTGTGGGGTTCAGGAATACAAACACATTCTTTGTCATGCAGAATGTGGTAGGGGAGAAAGTGTCCTGAAACACATGGGCTTTTCAGAGGGCTGCATTCTGTTTATCCCAACCATTTAACCTCATCACCATTAGCATTGTTGTGGTTCTCTTTTAATTAAATGCCACATTGTTTGGGATGGGGGTGGAGAGTGGGAAAGAAACCTTGGGGTTTTGCCTCAATTACTCCGCTTATGGAAATATGAAAAAGCAGACAGTCAAATGGCCTTCAAAAAGATGCTGAAAAGCTTGAAACGTTAATATTCGAGTATGCCCGAATGGTGCATGGAGAATTGTATATATATTTCTTTCAGCACAGAGAAATACTGAGTAATGGTGTTGCAGTCAATGCTGTGGTGTTTTATCTGGGGAAAATACAGTCTCTAAGCAGAACCATGTTTATAATGGAAGTGCAAACCTCGTGCAAGAGTGGTGAAGCACACCTGATTTTAAGCAGCCTTTTCAGTAAAACTGAGTAAGGACCAGTTTGATGTATGCTTGATTAGAAGCAGCATTGGTGGCTGGCAGTCACGTTTTCAATACTTGGGGAACAAACTGCCTGCAATTACAGAAAATTGATGCAGATGCAATTCATCTGAAATTTAAAGATTGTTTGACAGACGAAGGGAGATGGAAGTAAGGAGGAAAAAAAGCAGGGAGTTTAGAAAATCACACATTTTTACTGCTGAATAATCTCTTGATACATGCTATTGAATCGGCTGTACTCCAGGGTTTCTTTAGGCCTCCTAGCAACCACTAGGTTCAAAGGCCATGCAAGGAGTTCATTGTTCATGTGGAATATTAATTTCCCAGTGGAAGACTGGCTTGGAGAAAAAACACTGAAAAAGAAAACTACAACAATGTAGAGCTTTGACCTTGCGTGAAAAGAGATGTTGAAAAGTTTGAATCCAATAAAATTCATACACGTTACTGAAAAAGGGGAAATGTACTTGAAGTTTTTGATAGATTGCTGCTTAATTGAAGGGAAAATAAAGAAATAGTATGAAACTGCCAAGCAGGATAAAACTTAATGAAACTTAGGAAGGCTCCAAACGGTCACACGAAGTAATGTGTATAGCTTTTGAAATGTAAAAGCTTCTTGCTTTTTTTTCTTTTTTCCCTTCTAAATAACAAAGGCAAATCCTGGATTTTGTTTTAGTGGAGAGAAGAACTGCACTCTGTGGTTGACCGAGACATTAAATGTTACCAGAACTGAGTAGCGCTCTGGAAAGAACTATTCTTTTTCCCGCAGCCTTTCCTGAGCTACTGTAACTGAAGATCTTGGTGTTGGAGGTAATGTGTCAGTTGGAGATGGGGGTGGTGTAGGGTAACAGTCTAGCACATGCAGCATGAAGGAGTGTCTGAAGAGCTTTCTTTTACAACAGTAAAAACTAATTAATTCCAGAGCATGCTTATTTGAAGATTACCTTCTGAAAAATTTGCAATTACTTTATCGCTCTTTGCTATAAAATTTCCCTGCAGAGGTTTCAGTGCTCCAAAGCTGAAAGGTAAAATTCAGTCTCGGTGTTGTCCTACTGTTACAGGAGTCTGATTACCAAGTTGAAGCAGAAGGGAAAGGAGAGAAGTATGTAACACTGCCATCCAACTGATGGCATCTGCGTGCAAATTAAATTTGTGGGAGGAAAAGATATCCTCATTCTCTGTTTCAACGATATTTGATGGAAGGTGTAGGACTGCTTCCTTGGCCTCCTTGAACAATAAGAAGGATCTTGGGAGTCATTTGAGCAAATATGAAAGTCATGGGTATTTTTTTTAATTATTATTATTTTTTTAAGCTTGAACCTGTAACTCTAATAAAAACTAATATTTGGAGATAACCATCCATGGTCTGAAGAACTCAGTTTAACGTAATTGAGAAATGACAAGATACACACAAAGCCTTGAAGCTTATTCAGTTCTCCTGTCCCTTAATTCAGTTATCCAAAGGAATGCGTTCTAGCTTGAAAGTAGCTGTGTTGTGATTAATATTTAATGGAATAATCAGTATTGCATCACCTTCTTTTTCTCTCAGTGTGGTATTAAGAAACACCTTCCAATTTATCTGCTTAACAGTAATTTGATCTATGTGCCTCTCTGAACTCTGAGTAGCTTTAGGCTGTCTTAGACCAGGCCTGTTAATGGGACAGTAAAAACTGAGACCGTGTAGGTGTCAATGGCTAGCAGGGCTATCTTTGCCTCTTGGCTCCTGCTCCATCTCCTTTGCTTCAGTCTGTGCTGACCTGGTGAACCCCAAGTGGGTCACTGTTTAGTTACTTCAGGGGCTATGCTTGCTTTATTGCTTGGAAAGTTGCTCCTGGGCTTGCTGTGCCTTCCATTCCCTTTTGCCCTCTGCAGCATCCACTTACCCTGACAGAGAAATAGGAACTTTTACTGCATCCTGATCGGGGGAGGAGGTCTAAGTGTGCTCTCTCTTCAGACCACAAGCTTGATCCAAATTCATAGACCAGTCATTTTTGCACAGTTTCTAGCTCATTTCCCCCTGGTTTCTTGCCTAAAAGAATACAGAAGACAATCTTCTCTTCTCCTTCTGTAGAACCCTGGTTTTCCCTCCTGTGCTTGGTTGCCTATGCGGTATTAACTCACATACAGGGCAGTGCCCATGCCTGTGTGTTACACCACTGTCTCCGTACCTGGTCCTTTCCCCCCAGGTACCAAGAGATTTTCTGCATTTTCAAGGCTTCACCTTCAGACCAAGCTGCGGACAGCATCCTGTGTACTACTTGTGCATTCAGCTGACCAAACTGCATTTGAGTACCTGTTCTTCCTAGCTGCTGTGACCTATGAGCAAGGTGATCCAGAATGGCTTTTCTGTTCACGTCATTAGAAGTACAATTAAAGAGGAATGAAGATAGGAAAGAAACAGAAATCTGTGTATGCCCCTATCTTACCTAAACCTGTTCATGTTTCTATCTCAGTTCAAAGCACTCATCCCTGCAGGGCTAAGTTTTGGGTTGTTTTTCCTCCCCAGCCTCTGTCGCTGGTTGCATTCAAAGTCCCTGTGTTTTCTCTGCTGGTTTGCTTGGACCTTCGGCCAGGCTGGCGTGCATCGAGGTGCTCCAGGATAAGGTCACCAAAGGGTGTCATCTCACTGGCGTTTGCGCAGAGGTGTCAGTCTGAATCTGAATACACTTCTAGGTGTGTTTTCCACTAGTCCTGTGATTGAAGTAATTTGTTATATGCACACCAGACATGGTGATAGCCTACTGAAGATAAAGGAAGCTCCTTTTTCAAGTATAGACAAGGGTTCAGAAGAAACATAGTGCTGATTCATCACAAATAGCTCCCAGTGTCTCACAGCTGTAGAAACTCTGTCTTTGTTGGCAACATTTGATAAACCTGAAGGGTGTTGAATATCTTGCCATTTTGGAATTGAATAGCAGCCACATCTTTGCAAAATGCATTACTTGTTGGAGGAGGCTGAAATGTGAGAATTTTGCAGATCACCTTGGTTTAGCCTAGTGACCTGCTCAGTTGTGAGTAACAGTAGGCTTTCATTTGTATGCAGGAGAGTTCATCCCAGAGTAAACTACCATCTTTGTAACATTGTTTGCACAGTTTAAAGAGGTGTAAGTACAATTAGGTATGAAGACTAAAAAGATGATATTTTGCTAAGCATGTTGTAGAAATCTTCCAAAAATTTGGGGTTTCTTTTCAGTATTCTGAGGAGCTGCTTTAGGTGACTCTGTTTCATAAACTGTAGCAGGTTATAGAGTATCTCTGTGAACAGCATTAAAACCAAATCATCCTATCACCTAAACTGGGCCATGATTCAAGTACAGCAGTGCTGAGAAAAAAATTCAGGTACAATTACTCTTGACTCCTCCAGAGCATGCTTTTACCTGGTTGGAAAAGGCCAGACAGTATTAAAGCCATGATCAAAAATTGTCAGCTAATTCAGAACTTATGTAAGAATTGCTAAATAATACAATATTAATTGTGTGGGGTTTTTTTTGTTTTTTTTTTTTCTTGAAAAGCATGATATGTTACATTATTTTAAATGATAAAGCTACCGTTAAATTACCGGAGCTGGATATTTGGTGGGTTTGGTGGAGTAGATATAAATCTGAGCCTAGAAATATGGGTTGCCCTTTGTAAGAAGTATCTAATGAATACTGCATGCAATTCTGCCTAACTCTTGGGTTTAATTTTCACCAGAAAAAGGAAAAGGAGTGGTAACCATTGAAACTGATACCTGAATGCCTGAACTTAACCAGAACACACTAAGTTATAGGTCTTTTTTTCTAGGTAGATTAAATATGAGGACAGAAAGCCAAAACGAGGGCTAAAAGCTTCTCTAAGTCTCAGGGAACTGTGAGATTCTGTACTTGTCCTTGCAATAATTTTTGGTGTCAAGGCTAGTGGCAACCAGAGTAGTCCTAGAGAAAATGCTTGAGTATTGAAGCTGCAAAACTCTCCCAAACCAAGCAGCTGTTGCTCCCAAGTGACTGCCTCTAGCAATAAGGGGGTATGAAAGTTGTTTATAGCACTGGCTTGCTTTTTTCAGCACATTTATTGAGTTGGCTTGCTCTACTGATGCCGTTTTTTATCTCACTCTTGGATGACACATAGGTGCTGGAATTATCTTGCTCAGATAGACTGGGGGGTGTGTGTGGGGGGCAAGACCTGGCTTTACAGAAAGCATATTTGGGCATGCAGCGTGATGGAGTGGGTAGAGCAGTCTAGTTTAGACAGGGCCCTGGGCTCTATTGGCAGCTTTTGAGCAGTCTGCAAAAGGTAACCAAAACAAGGAAACTTGATTTTCAACAGGCCTGAATTCATTATAAAAAGGATAGCAAGTTTCCCTTTTCCTTCCTCCAAAGAAAGATTGGAATCACTGGGTTTGAAAGTCAGGAGGTGAGGAAGGTGTTCCCAGTTGTGTCAGTGGTCACCTTTGTTTTCCTGGGCACTTCAACTGTTTCTGCAGTTCCCTACACTTAGATTGTAATCTGTTCAGTAGAAGCGTCTCCTTTATTTTGTACTGTAATATTGCCAATCACAAAAAATGTCCTGTCTCAACCCAGGCCTTGATTTGGTAATGGTGGGTAAGAATGAACATCCAAAAATAGGTGTATTCAGTGTGAACAGAGCAGTCCTCATTCTGCAAGTGAAATCCTGCATTCAGACAAACCTTTGGAAGCCACCGTGTTCTTAAGAATTTTCCATCTCGCCTTCCCGCAAGCTGAAAAAGAAGGCCTGTTTATAATACCAGCAGTAAATGTTGTGTTATTTAGTACTGTTATCACTTCTACCTTGTCAACCAACTCCTCACAACCCAAAGATAGTTGTTTTTCATCAGATTGTAGATCATGTGATTCCTATAATTTTTAAAGTATGGGAGTGGATCTTGTTACTTCAGTGGGAAATGCTGTCTGCAGGAGATGGCTACAAATGCACGATTCATTAGAAATCTCAAGTTGTGTTGTTGAAAAAACACATATCGATGGTTTTATTGGATCTGATACAGTGTGAAAGCAGAAGACAAAAGAGGACAAATGAACAATTTATTTGAGGAACTGCTTTTAATTTGTGGACTTTTATGTGGACCTATGTTTCTTGAGGGTAGGGATGGCCTGTGTGTTACACATGGATTTTGGGTATTGTGAAAAAGAATGAATGAGAAGTTGATTGTATTTCGACTAGGTCTTTTCATTTAATGAAAGTAGCAGAAGAGAGACAGCAGAGGTATCTTGTAAGTCTTTCATTTTGTATCTGTCGTGTAAAGTTACTCCTAACTTTTGTTTCTTTGTGATCCATTAGAGGTATTGGTGGCTAGGCAGTACATTGCATACTTTAGCTTTCAGCTGAAACGATTAAGCAGTAACTGCTTCTGTTTAGCAGTTTTTCTTTACAAAAGTTGTCCAGATAGCCTAGATGAACTGTAGCCCTCTCTCTTCCTTATGCCTTATAGACCAGTGGTTTTGTTTTGAAAAGTATGTCTAACAGTAGAGTAGAACAGACTCCTGGACACTAATTGCCATCTTCCAAACGTGATGGAGAATGCAGCTGCAGTTTGTCTGGGATGCTGGAACTGAAGCAATACAAGAATCCCTTCTAGAGTTTGGTATACATGTCCATGAAGCATCTCACACACCCGTTCTTGAGGTGCCTATAGTGAGTAGAAATCTGCATTTAGTGATCTGAAAACACCTTTGCCAACTACTATTTTCTTTCCCAGCTGTATTGTCTAAAGAAAAAAAATGAATGGGCCTTTGTAGTGAATTTGACCTCAACATTTTGAGGCCCGAAGAGTATAATAGACATTCAGAAATACTTACTTAATGTGGCCTGGAAAAGGCAAAGTTCAGTATGAAAGCCGAGTTCATCATAACACAGGAAGCAGTGCTAGGAGAATCTAGATTATATAAGCTAGTTTTGTTGCCCATTTGTGTTCTTTTAATATCCTCCATATTTTCCTATGAATTTCCTGTTGATGACCTGTGACCTAGTGTCAGAAGATGAACTTCTGACCATATGTAATAATGTTTTAAATGCCATAAATTGGACCATTTGTCTTATAAGGCAGTAATGATGATGTACTAAATTTTGTTGTGGTACTTAACTTTGCCTCTTAAATTTTCACAGTCTTTTAGAGCAAAGTACCATTCTTCATTTTCATAGGATGTTCTAAATTCTGCTCTCCTGAGAATTTACATTCTTGGATCAAACAGTGACCTTGTTTTACTACACATAAACCTTAAACTAAATATTTTTTTAAACAGGGTGAAACGGAAATATTTTTTACAAGGTTTTCTTAAGATTTGTGTGCTTTTAGGTGTAAATGCTGCATGGCTGGCTGTGTGAATAGAGGGAACAAAAACTTCAGAGGAAAAGTTTTGTTGGCTTTAACGTTAAGTTTGAAACAGCTGCAACCCCCACACGTAAATTGGGCATTTCTGCAGCACATCTCTTTTGAGAGACAGAGGGCAGATACCACTGGCCGTGGAAAGTTCACCCAAGGTCCAAGTGGTCCCTTAGCCTCTGGCGTTAACTTCAGGGCAGGTTTAATGATGCAGAGACAGGATCACAAGCGGGAGCAGCACGGCTCGCTGCAGTTAGTCCACGTGCCGACTTCCTCCCTGTGCAGTAGTCCAGTCCAAACTTATGAAGAAAGGAAATCCATATTTTGGGGTTTGTAATATGTTCCTAGGTCTTTAGTCTCTGCTTTCATTGTGGATGGATGTAGTTGCTTTCTTGCTCTTTAGATACAAATGTTTTACAGTTGTACATGTTATGTTGCTTCGTAACAGAAATTACGAAAAATCTTAGGGAAATTATGGGGAGTGGTATATATGTATACACTTAGTCAATAGGATCATTGTATGGAAGTACTGTGAGACCAGGGCTTAGTGAAAATCACTTGGGCTTCTGTATGGGACAGGTGTCCTTCCATAGGCATTGAATTTTACGAGTGAAATCTTGAAATCATATTTGCGTGGGATGTCTACATAAGAATGGATCTGGTTGGAATATATTCACAGAACAGAGAAGCAAAAAATGGGTTTCTTCATTTTTTTCCAGCCAGCTCTAATGAAGTCTCAGCTTCTGAACAGCTTTTTAGAATCTCTCTGGAAAGAGATATATCCATCCCTAAATGAAAATTTTGCAGAATTTTTTAAAATTTTTTTTTCTTTGTAAAATCACAAGGTGTTTTCCTTTGAGTCAATCTTATGTTCAGTCTGTATAATTATTTTAATTGCAGAAATATACTCCTGTAACCATGAGTGTAGAATTAAGGCATCTTTTGGAAACCTCATTTTAAAAACCACATTCTTAACTACCTTTTTTCACAAGAGGGTGAAGTAGCTGTGTAAGGTATAGTTTATTTTAGAGCCACGTGCAATAGCTTTTCATCAGATACATGGTCTGCCATATTGCCTTGTGCAGCACAGTAAAGCATAGTTTATATAAGTTTATTAAATTTTATATGTTGCAAACCTGTGCTCTGTGTGTGTGCTAATGGTTATACATGAGAATGCACGCTAAGTCCTCAAGGGTCCTATTCTGTTGTTTAGTGGGAAAAGTGCACAAATTTTTGGTTGACTGTTCAGGTAGAGAACCTTAATTCCCAGCAGTGCTGCTTCCCAGAATGATGCACATAGCCATCTCTCTTGTGCCTATTGTTTGCCTCTTCCCCAATTTCCATCAGGGAATTGGAAAGGCTGAGGAGAGCGTAGCTGTAACTGCTGAGTAATGCTCCCTTTTAATTGAAGTCTGCCTTTGAATAAGGGCCATAGTTTGGACAGCTAGAGAAAATGGGGCAGGCTTACCAGAAACAAAGGTGGGTGTGATGGCAGCAAACAAAAAGAGGAGTCGTGGGCAGAGTTGCTGTTCTGCCAGAGCAGGCTTGTGTTCTTGCACCCTGGCCACAAGAAGAACGCTTCCCCAGCTCACCCTCAGATTTCAATTTAAGTCATTTAACTTGCTGGATTTAAATCAGGACCATCGCTCCTTCACTTGCATGTCTCTGAGCTCATTTCAAAGGCTAATAACTGATACAACTTTTTTCTGCCTACCAGATGATAATGTCATTCTGTTTTCATTGCAGTGCTGATTGTTCCAAATAGAGCAATAGGCATGCAGCAGTACAGTGCACTCAGCTTTTTATGGTTATCCATTTTTATCCTAACAGTGTTCCCTTTTTCACATCTACAAGAAATATACTAAAGTAAAATGAAGTGTTTCACTGTAGCTTGCATTTCCAGCTAAATTGTGAAAAGGTAAGTTAAAAAAGTTGGGGAAAAAAGCTTTACCTGCCTGTGTCATCATAATTCATTCACTAGTTAATGGGGCAGTTGAATGGGATGGTATATTTCAAGCAATGAGGAAGCATACAGAATGATGTTGATGTTGGATTTTACTCATGGGTTGGTGTCAAACCAAGCTCTGTCAATACCAGGTGTGGCAAAATTGGCTGGTGGTGCAGCTGCCCTTGGGAAGTGTCATTTTATCTCTGGTAGCAAATTAGCTTCAGACCCAACTTTTCAGATCAGAGGATTTGACCTGTGTTTTGTACTCCTAAATGGATGTGTGTATGTGATTGCTGTGCATAAAGCTGGGAGGGCTGTTCTGTTATGGGGGACCAGCAAGGAGAAAAAAAAATCTAAAACCTGCTGTGGTATACATTGCCATACAATGACAGTTTTGGATGATGGCTTTCCAGCAAGAGTCGGAAGGAGCGTGGAAGATTTTTCTTTTTTTACCACAAGTGAGAACCCGAGAGTGGCCACGCCAGTGAAGACCCAGGTCTGTCTTGCCCACTCTGCTGGGTCCAACTATGACCACCAAGAGGTGCCCAGGGAAGTGGAAGAAGAGAGCAAGTGCGTGTGGTGCTTCCCCCGGCATGCTTCCCCACCTCCAGCTGGTTCAGGCAATATGGTTTGTTTAGCAATCCTCAACAGGTTTCTCTTGCAGGTATGCTCTGTGGTACCTGTGGGAATGTTAGGGGAGTTACAACTGCTCACCTTGTGTACGAGGAGCTGCCTTGTGGCCATCCTGAGTTGTGTGTATTATCAGTACTAAACTTGCATTAGGTCTCATCCTGTCCTGTTTTGCAGCATTTCTCACTAAGGAGGAATAAATGCACATGTGATGAAGGTTTTAAGGCTCTAAGTATTTTTGGTGGTGGAAGAGCAACAGATCAGCTGTTAGGTCAAGAGGCAACATCAATCCCCTCTCTCCAAATACAACACACAAATTCCGGATTCCTGTAACTGGGATATTAATAGTATTCGCGTCATCACACATTCTATTCTGAAGTCATGAAAGAAGCATTTGTTAATTATTTCTGCAATTCCACTTATTTCTTCTTTCACTTAGTTTTATTCCCTTAGTTCCTCCCTTTCCTTCCCCTCTGAATTCTGGGCATCACGAGCCATCTCATCTTGAAGATGACACATGCCTAGATGAAAGGTTTGCATTAAGCAGGAGTTTCTTCTTATATCAACTCTTGACATTCCAAAAATGTCAGCTCCTGATTCACATTGCAAACAGGATCTGATGCCAAGATGTTAGTGATTTCCAAATCTTCTGCTTATTAATAAGGTAGAACTGCTGTTTCAAGACAGAGTTGTCATGAAGAGCTATTGCAGAAGCGGATCCTAACCTTTCATGTCTCCAAGGGATCCCCTTTCCTTATTCTGGAGGCATTGACTGGCTCACAAGATTAATCTTGGTTGAGAGGTTATTGTTCAGCTAATAGCTAAAGGCCATGACTTTCCAGCATGGCTTCCTGAGCTTGTGACACATTGGGTGTCTCAGTGAAAGTGCTGGTTTTTGCAGGAGCCGAATGTTCAGCATCTGTGAAGGCTGGTAAATTGGGCTGCGTGGGTTTCAAAATGCATGTATCTGGATTTGCGTCTGGGCCTGAACTGACCCCATCCATGTGCTCAGCAAATAGGCTGCCTTTGAAAATGGTGGTGGAGCATAGAGCTGAATAGCTGTCCAGTTGCCATCGTCTCTCTGAACAGCTGCCAAAGGATCCGTCAGGTGTATGTCCCCGAGCCCTGTTAGTTCGTAGACCAGCATCAGATAAATGTTTTCTGAAATAGATTTCAGGTGTGTCATGTAAATGTGGATAGAGACAACTGCATGTGGTGGTTCTTCCAGTGATGCTCTGTGTGTGCACCGCACATGGTCCAGCCCTCCCGCGGGACTCTGTAGGCACATTCAGTGATGCTCATGGGAATCAGCTTTTTGCTGTGTATGCACAAAATAAATTAACTGTGCATGCTGAGTGGCCTAATAGATAGGTTATAGATCATTTTACCTTATACTTATGTTCTTCTTAAGACTGCTTTCTTTAATAGTCACCCTTCTGCTGAAGTTTTTATATTCTACTTGTTAGTATAGCATCAGAGCACATCCATTTCACGTATTCTATTTGAGGAGACTATATTGTATACCAATGTGAGTGTATTTTGTGTATGCTTTGTGTACATCCAGAGGAATTTAATTTAGATGTGCATGCTGTTAGTAATTGTAATTGATGTTGCAGATGTGTTTCCTAGCAAGACTAAAATATAAGCGTTGGAAAACCAATGAAAACGGTAGAAAACATAGGATGCAAAACAGTAAAAATGGTAGAAAAGTGATGAAATTTTAGTAATAGACTTTAGTTTAAAAAAAATATTAAGAATTCACTCTCAGCAATCTGTGAATTTGTCACTTCTTGTTTCATCTGCAGAAGTGTTGTTAACCACTGTTGCAGCTCTGAGATTCTCCCAGGAGATTGATTCTTGTCCGCTCCAGTCCATGGTCTAATCTGTCTAGTGGGTGCTTAATCAGAGTAACTCCACAGTAGATGATTTTAGAGGCTAAAGTTACTATTGCAAATTAAAAACCATAGCATTTTAAATTCTAGCGCACAGTAAGAACATATCAAATGTGCCTTACAGGATCTAAACCCTTTAATTTGTGGACTCTTGAAAAAAGCACATGCTTTTAATCTGTATAAGCTAAACTAGAAGCAACAGCAAAGGTCAAATGTTAAATGTTTAATTTGACTTCTCTAATTGTCGGATCATTGAAAATGACCTGATAGACCATGGGGTCAGATTCTTCTTTGTTTACCAGTGCAATTCTATTGATTTTTAACTGAGTTGTTGCTGGTTAGTGTAGCGTGTGAGCAAAAGCAAGGCCTTTGAGTCTGTTGCTGGCACCAGTAGAGAGTCAGGCAACAAAATTGGACTTCACTTGATGATCGTGAAGGAAGACCAAGGATCATTTGCAGTCTGAAAATCAACATGCTTTAGTCCTCTATTAGTGGTGGTGTTGGTTTATTCCTAATTGTCTGATTTAGAGGGAGATGCTCATGCTCACATCGAGTAGTACCGTGTCTTTGCAGTAACATTATTGAAATGAACAGTGTTACTGCTGTGACAGTGGTGGTCTCAGCCTGGTCTTGCATGTGCACCTGGGCTGGTGATCCCCTGATTGCACAGAGCCCAGGCCTTTTCTGCTTCTCCCACTACCCCACCAGCGAGGAGGCTGGGGGGGCACAAGGAGTTGGGAGGAGACACGGCCGGGAAAGCTGATCCCAACTGACCGAGGAATATTCCAGACCATATGACGTCATGCTCGATATATGAAGCTGGGGAGAAGGAGGAGGAAGGGGGGACATTGAGAGTGATGGCGTTTGTCTTCCCACGTAACCGTTACGTGTG
>JAVJGG010000054.1:11595934-11615646 GCA_035590195.1 Aviceda cuculoides
TGGGAAGCAGTGAATGAATTCCTTGGTTTGCTTTGCTGTGTGTGTAGGTTTTGCTTTACTTATCAAACTGTCTTTATCTCAGACGACGAGTTTTCTCACTTTTACCCTTCTGATTCTCTCCCCCATCCCGATGTGGGGGGAGTGAGCGAGTGGCTGTGCGGTGTTAGTTGCTGGCTGGGGTTAAACCATGACACAGTCCCTCCCCTTCTTTTTACCGATAGCTTGGAGGACAGGGAGTTGGACCAGAGGCTAATATTTAAGTGAAGCAAGAGTGAAGCAGGCAGAAAACTCAAGTGTTTAAAGGGAGGGTTCTCTGAGTGGAGGCTGCAGGGCTTTCTGTGGTAGTTACTCACAACTGGCTGTAAAAGCAAAGAAAGCCAGGAAGTTTTTGTGAGCTCTGTTTTCCCGTCACTTTCTTTCATAGAGCTTCTCTCCCTTGTGGGTACTCTCTTGTCTCTTTGGATGGCTGAGCTTTGGCTTCAGCCTTTCCTCAGTACACCTTGTGATGGGTCACCAAAACTTGTGGGGATATAAGACCTTTGAGACTGCTCCCCCTCTGTCAAATTTTCTTGATATTGTCCAAGAGTTACGATGCGGAAGAACTGACAGTGCGGGGCTAAGAGAGACAGCAGTGTCACACCACATGTTCCATTATGAAACCAGGTGCCAAAAAAGTCTACAAACATGTCTCCTAGAAATACAGGGGGGCCCTAATTTCAGAGCATTTCATTTACTTAGTAGTTAGATTATAGAAAAATTATGGTTAACCCCAAAGCATTTTATTAAGAGCAAAAGGTTTGTCTTGTTAATCCCAGTTTCAGAGCTCTTCACTAACAAATTCTTTTAAGGTTTTCCCCCACCTCTTCAGCAGTGGAGTGGAATAAGCTGGGTAACTGCTAGAAACCTGTAGGCTATGCTCTCTGTTGCAAAGCATAAGTGCCCCTTTCTAATTTGTGGGTAGGAAACTTTATTTAATGCAGCATCAAGGGGAACATTGGATGTGTAAATATTAGAGGAACGGGCCACAAATAAAGTTGGAAGATTCAGTAGCATTTCACAACTCTGAAACTAAATATATGAAGTGCATTGTTAGCAAATGTTTATATAAATCATGCCACGGTATTACATTGAACAATTATACCTCTCTTATCTCAGGCACTTATCTCTATCTAAAGCCAAGTGTCTTGCAGGTTTAAATTGCTCACTATTTTTGAAGTCAGTGTGGTAATGAAATATGCTAAGCAGCTGGGGTTTATGTGTGAGCATTTGGGGTATTTTTTTTGGCCTGACTACTTTGAAGACACAAAAATAATGTAGTCAGAAGGAAAGGGCCAAAGTCTAATGAGTTTAATTGCAAAGAGCTGATGTTCGTAGTTGCATTTAAACCTTGTCTTTAGCATTTGCATGTCAACGTTGCCATTTTTTGAAGTCTTTTGTATAGAAATATTTATATGAGTGTAAATCCTACAGCCCCCTCTTGCAACCTCTTTCACAGCTACAAAGGGCTCTGATGACAGCGGGATTGCTGTTCCCACGGTCAGGGCAGGGTGGTGGGACTCCGAGACCCCTTGCACAAGAAGCTGATGGCCTGCCACCAAACCTGTCTGACCAAGCATTTGTGAATGGATGGGAATAGTGTAAGCTAATTTGTTGGATATCTCATGGCTCCAGCTGTGTTGTATACTTGTAAAAGCTGCCTGAAACCAGATCAGAGCAGCAGTGAGAGTATGTTGAGGCAGGGCTTGTTTCTAGAGATCTAGAAATCAGTTATGCTCAGCTCTTCCTTGGTACATGGGGGTTCATTGTATTGGTTTTGTTCTGTAAAGAGCAAAAGGCATAACCTGCTTTTGTAGCTTGCATTCAGATAAAAAGTTCATGTTTGCTGTATAGTTCAAAATGGCAGAGATTTTTTTCTTTTAGTGTGTGAACCACAGAAGTTGGAATCTCACGTTGCTTGTCCTCACTTTCATGATTATAAAAGACTATCATCTCTTGTTTGCAGCAATGTCTCCATTGTGATCGCAGCTATAGTTTACATGGAGGAATAACATTAGGTAACAAATTAATGTTAGATTTATAGCTTTTCTTACTTCAGTTCATCAAACAAAACCAGCCAGCTCTTCATGTGACATGAGCAAATGCTCTGTGGCTCACCAGTAGAGCAAACCTCAGAAATACTGTGGCCTGGCTTTGGAGGTCAAAGGTGGGATGTGCTTTCTGGTGGTTCTCAAGGCATCAGCAGTATGGAACAAGTAGAGGTGTGGTTTTTATGGTCTTAACGGTAATCGCACATGCTTTTAAGTGGTTTCTTTTTTATTTCAAATCTAGCACTCCTTAAGTTCTTATGCTTCTCATCCTGACTAATCAAAGGTTAACTTTTTTTTTCCCTTCCCTGACTTCTCAGTCTCTTCACTCCCCACATTGCAGTTGGGAACAAGTAGAAAGTTCAATGTCAGATTTCCTGAATTTTACTCTGTATTGGGACCAGTGAATCCAAAGAAGCAGGTACTACTTTGTAGCCAGAGACAGGGAACCCAGCAACTTGCTGGTATTTAAGTGCTGTTCGTAGCTTCTTAATGTCACCTTCCATGTTTAGCAGTACTTTGCCAGCTTCCACGTTGTGATTTTTTTTTTTTTTTTTTTTTATTACCCTTCTAGCCTTGCCTGTCCAGGCATTGGTCAAGTAGACCACAGGTCCAATATGACATTTAAGAAATCCTGATTTTGCCCCTGGCTCTTGAGAGAAACAGCTTAGCATCAGTTTTACAAAGGGGATTTGAGTCTGCCTGGAGGGAGCTGTGTTGTGGTACTTGGAGGAGCAGTCAGACAAGCAAGAGTGGAGAAGTAGCTCAGGAACCCTGAAGCTGAGAGTACTGGCATGTCAAGGGGTTTTTAAGCTGCATTTTGCAGGTTTTATAGCCTCCCCCCCACCCCCCGCAAAATCTCACTGACAAGCCTTCCTCACACTGTGGAAACAAGGTGTATTTCTAAGATTGTGTCACCAAGATAAAGACTACATTTTTATTTATTTCCTTTGTTGATATCCTAATGTGTCCTCTAAAACACCTTCAAACATCTCAGGACTGTTGGTGTCCTGTCAGTGAATGGCTCTATTCTGAGTTGTTTTCAAAATAAAGCTTTTACCTCTTCCTGTGGACTTTGCCAGCAACTTTCAGATAGTTTCCTGTGACGTTTGTAGGAAATTTGATCTGTAAAATGTCAGCAAGTATAAGGAGTATTTCAGAAAAACAGATTAAGCCACTGATTCTGAGCTACCAGCACATCTGCTTTACCTCTGGTTCTCTCAAATGAGAGTGCATCTGTGCAGCAGCAAGACAATTTTTGCTCCTGGCCTTTACCCTGAGACCCTTCTGCTTTTATTTCACCCTCACCTCTTCTGGGCTCTCTGCCCCCAACTGATGACCCTGCTTGCAGAAAAGGTCCCTTCCCACAACTTTGCTTTCTGCTATCGTACCATGTAGGCAGAGCTTGAAGTATGAGGCTTTGAAGGTTTCAGGAAGCAAGACCAAGTTTGTTTTCACAGGGGAATCAAAACAGAGCTCTGACTAATCAACATAAGCAAGATATCAAGACCTATTGGATTTTGGGGTACAAGCAATTGCTTTTCAAGTTACTTACTGCGAATATTAAAATACTGTAATTGGAGGAGAATGGTTATTAATTTTTTGTTACTAGATGGCATGTATATGTGTGTTGTCTCTACGTGGATACATTTACTTGTGCCCAAAAGTAGCGGTACTTCCCTCACACCTAGTCAGGATGTTTTACTGGGATCTGTACAGTGCATTCAGACCAAGCTTAATGCAAATCAGAGCATCTTCTCAGTACAAATGCCACAAGAAGTTGTAGCCAATTGGATATTTGTTGAGTTTTTCTTGCTACCTTTTTATCAAAAAACAGCTTAATTTAAAGATCAAAACCAAATATTGTGTACTGATCATTGGCATGGCTTGTTTTGTTATTTGTGGGTAAGCTGTTTTGTTGGTTTTGCTGATCTGAAGTCTTAGGGTTTGGGGGAGAAATAAGGTAGTTGTGTTTATTTTTTTCACGAGCAATGTGATATTTTGGCTTCCAAGATGACAGTGGTATGTTGAAGTAACAGTTTAAAACTATGTAGAGGCAAACACATATTTGTTGTGTAAAAGTCACTCTTAGTTGACAACTGTAGTAAAATGATCTTGAATTTGTTGACCTAACTTTACATAGCAGGTAGCAAAGAAACTTCATCCCAGAAATATAAATTCAGGTGTTAAATGATCTGGGATGTACCTTTCCCCCATTCTTAAGCCATTCATTAAAAAGAAGGAAAACAAGAAAGAAACAAAGAGTTAAGGTTAAAATACTCTGACCTTCAATGTAGTCATTCTTCTGTGCAAAGAAAAAAAAATATTTAAAAATCACGTGGCCTGCTTATGTTGCACCTCTGTTCCAGTGGCAAGAGTACTTGTTGGAATTCAAAGCATTCAGGATTTTAAAGTAGTTTAGTCAGACTTTTATATTTGAACTAAAATAAATAGGCATACAGCAGGTGGAAGAACATACAATCACTCTGCTGCCTGAAAATTCTTTTGAGGTCAAGAATTTGAAAACAGGAACCTATAGTGTGGCTTGTGAACACAATAGGAACAGCTGGTGCTCAGCACTTTTGAAAATGAGGTCACTTTATTCTTGGTTGAAATGTGCAAAATGGGTCATCTGGGTATAGGCTTAAGACAAAAGCTAAGCACATGGCCATTTATAACCAGGTTGTCCACATTTCCAAAACTAGTTGGTTAAAAGGATTTCGTTAAACAAGGAAACACTGGGATAGGTTTGCATTTTCACCAACTTTTTGAAGCATAGCTCCCACTAGGAAGATAAATCACTGCCATATATTTTCAAAGATCTGCTCATCCTAAGGATGACATCATCTATTTTCCACAGTCACGCCTCCCTCTTGTGCCTTTCTGCTCGTCCTTCACATAACCTACTTTAGGAAACACTGCTCTATTGTAGAGTCCTTGGGAACGCTGCCTGTCCACCAGTCTCAGCCCTGGGACTTCCTGGTCCTGCCAGCAAGACAAAGGAGAAAATCCCAAACATGCACAAAACCCGCAGCATCATCAGCAAAATCTAAAGATGCATTAGGAAAGATAACAAGAACTCTACTTAGATTTGACTGTTGTTTTCATTATAAAAATTCTGTTCAAAATATGCATAAGTTGATAGCATTACAGCCCAGATTCTGCACTTCTGGTTAATTGAACTGGTGTTGCTAACACATCCAAGGTGATGGTGCAAGTCACAGGATACAGGTATATCAGAATTTGTAAATTTGGGACCTGATGCTGATCGCTGTTGACTATTGCATGACATACATCATAAGTTTAGCATGAGAACTGGTAAGTATTTTCAATAGGGGTGTGCAGGTCTTGGATTCCAGACCCTGCCTCCAGTCATTCCAGTAGCCTGTACAAATTGGGATCCGACTGAACACTCGGAGGGTCAAGATCATAGGAAAATTCAAATTGGAAAGGATCTCAGGTGATAACATTCCACCCTCTTCCTCATGAATACAGGCTGTTTCTTTCAAGTGGAGTTGAATATTTGTGCACAAACAATGCTTTTAAAATTAAATTGTTAATTTAGTTGGGGAGTAGTACATGCAAATCACACTGGCCTTAAGCAAAAGCTTGAAGCCCATGCTAAAATAAACGGCACCCCTAATTCAAGGACTACCCATTTTTGTCATTAATGATCTTACCTAGAAGTGTATTTTGGTAAGCTAGGGCTATTTTATGCCATTTCTTGCTTTAATTGCAAAAATACTGATTTTATGGATTACATAATACGTGTGTATCGTTGTTCTCTTTTTTTGTGCAGTTTTATGTCCAGTTGATGGAATAACACAAGAAAGGATGTAGTGACATTATCAAGAATAAACAAAGCAGAAGGAAAAAGACCTGTTCTCAAATCTTGCGCGTTTTGCCTTCTGAGGTGGACCTGTGCTAGAGTTAGCTAGGGCTGCATCTCATAGCTAGCACCAGATGTGCCTATGAGAATGATTCTCATTATTTTATTATTATTATAAATTTAATTTACTGAGGCGGGCTTGGTGATTGCCTTCATACAAGTGAGGTAATTTGCCAGTCTAAACCAAGCTTACATTTTGGCTAGCTTTTAACAAGACCTGTCAAAAAGAGTATGGAGGAAGACAACAAAGTGGCGATAGTAACAGTGCATTGAATTCTAGACTGGGAAAGCAGAATATAAGGAGGCAGCTCTGCGGTTGACAAAGTGCAGCCAGGGCTGAGCTGGGTTATCAGCACACATCATCACAGAACAGTGTTTTGCTTGTATGATGTGTTTGTTGTAGGTTTAGTTTTGAAAAGTGTATCTCTTCCATTGAAGAAGCTTTCATTGAACTATATATATGATGTGATAAGTATTCAATGGCAGCTAAGTAGTTAATATGAAGATGCATAATGGGTTGGGGTTTTTTTTCTCTCTACCACAAAGTCTTGGATATCTTTCAGGAGTCAGAAATATTATCTTGTGATACCACTTGGCTTTACTACTTTCAGTTTCCCTGGTAGAGGAAAGCACTTAAAAGGTGAAGCATAAGATTCCCACAGTATCTTTCTGTTTCCAGGGTTTGAATTGCTGCACTGAAGAGTGATTAATCACTAGCCAGGAGGTGGAGCAAGGATGGCTGGCATAGCAGACAGAAGCAAAATTGTCTGCTGGATGCCCAGATGAATGGGTTGTGTCTAGAGGAGCAGTGGTGGTGTCTGTCTTGTTTTCATGTCGTGAATTTTGTCTCCCTTTTGACTTCATCCCAAGTTCTAGTAGATGGTTTTCAGGTCGTGAGGGAGACTGCTCCAGCTTTTGTAAGCACTGTAATTGATTCTTGCTTTGCAGAAGAGGTATTTAAAGGGTAACAGTAGTATTTACTAGTCATTCCGCAGTGCATTTTGTATTTCATTTCATCCTCAGTTGAAGCTGTTGCTGGACTAAAAAATACATTATATTTATATTTTAAACAATATATATTTATCAAACAACCCCCTGCCCACCAACTCTGCCCAAGTCAAACTTAAGGTGCTTCGCTTCCTTATGTACCTGAGGTAGTGGCTGCGTAACAGCTCTGATGTCTTCCCCTGTGAAATACAGTATTGCAGCTTGCCATGCTTAGTGTTGGATGAGGTGTCAAACCCCTTGATTTAAACAATGTTCAGGGCATGATTAGCTTTGTCTGCAATATTCTAGTATTGTCTGTCATAAGAAATGGTACTGAACGTCTTACCTGTGCTAAAATCTTTCTCACCTGCTCCAAATCTCACCCCAACACTTATGTTGTCTGTACAAGAAAAGTTTATTCAACAAGTAATGCACGTTTGAACGTATGTGTATATATAAAAAATACACAGGCATTGATTCTGCACCTTTTTTTTTTTTTTTTTTTTAACTTTTCTGTGCTTTTTTTGTTCTGTACCATTTAGTTTATTTGAATGCATCATACTGTGGTACTGAACACTGTCTGCATCTGCTTTGTTAGATTTTTGTGGTGTTTTTACAGTTTTAAGTGAAAGCTGTGGGCTCCTATACAGATTGTCATGCATATGAGCACATTATGCAGGCTTACTTTATTCTGTCTCAATGAGTCTTGCTTGAAGTGTTTTCTGTCTGTCTTTTGCTTTTTGTGGCATGGGTTAAATACCATACATGATGTTTTTGTTTGTTTTGTGGACAGATGACTCCCAAATTCTGAGATCCTTCATGATTTCCCTGTGAACACTGTCATTGTGAACACCAATATGAATACGTATTTTTACAAGCATTTACTATGCTTTGTGTCTCTGAGCAAAATTCAGCTGAAATATTCTTGGAGATCAAGTGCAATATTTTGTTGATACTACTACAGTGGGGTTTCATTCTTATTTCATTGAATTAATACATTTTTGCCCAATGATAATATTGAGGTCTTGAAGTATTTGGTGTCAGATACTTTTGTCTCGGTCTTTTTCAAGAGTATTTTGGCCAACAAACTTGAGCCTTTGCTGTTTCAACTTCTCACAGTAACTCATAGGTATCTATCGCATTGTAGCAATACTTGTTGGTTGATTCTGAGGGGAAACAGTGGGAAGGACCTAAGGAGACAATTTCTTAGGATCCATGATGGTGGTGAAATTTTGGGTTAGCCTGACCTCTGCTGGGTAAGTCTTGGACTTGACCCTTCCTCTTTATCCCAACCCAACCCAGCTCTCCCTTTCTATTGACAGCGACCTGCCCATGACCAGAAATGCAAGTCTTGGGTCTTCAAGCACAGAGACTTCACCAAGGTTCACATGCCTGGTGTGCAGCTGAAGAGAAAATGCCGATTTATTCTTATTGTAATTATTTATTTGTATTGCAATTGGGTACCATTGTGCTGGGTGCAGAAAATAAAGGATTATAAATACTGTGAAGCATTAGGCTCTAAACAGTGTACTCAAAGAGAAGTAAGATGCAAAAAGAGATGGAGATGTAAAATATATGCAGAGTAAAATATTTTCCTACATTTTATACTGCCAGTAAATTCTGTCAGTGAAACAATAATGCGGCAAAGAATCCGTTTATTAACTACAGTTTGCAAGAAGAGACCTCACTTTGGAATTTGGGGAGTGTGGAATAAATCATCCTTTTGGAGCTTTTATTCCCTTTTGTGTGCAGCAGAGCCATTACCTTCCCTATCCTTGTAGTTATGTGCAGAACAGCTGAGTTAAAAACAACCTCCATAAATGACGCATAACCTGAATTGATTTTTGTTTAAAAAATATCAACAAGGAAAAAAAAAAAAAGAGATTGGAGTGATTCTTAACCTTCTGTCATTCAACCATTGTCTGATGCCTGTGTGTTTTAGAGAGTATGTATATAAATGGAGAAAACTGTGGGTAAGATAGACAGAGCCCCTCCATTCTGTAATGAATGGCCCTGTCAGCAGCAAGGATGTAGTATGTTTTTTTAGCATTTGGGTCACCTCTCTCTAGTGTTTCGATATTAATTTCTGTTTTCCCAAGACATTGGGAAAGCAGAAGGCAAAATTGGGAATTGCCTGTCTGCCTCCAAATCACTGTGGCTACCAGTATAGCCAGAACTGTCTTAACCACAGCGGCTAGTGAAGTCCTCCCTGACGTCTGCAAGGCTAGACTCAGTATTATTTGCCTGGGGGATGTTCAAGACAAAGCTGGGTTACAGACCTGCTACCTGTCATCACTGAGGCTGGGAAAAGGGAAAAAATGGAAATGTGGGGTACCATATTCTCACATGTCAGCTTGGCTTGACTGAGCAGTGCTGTAAGGGAAATGGTGTGCATATGCTGTCGTGGCACGCGTTCAATATGGATCACTGTGCTAGGTGATGGGGACGTAAGTGGTACTTGTATTATGGGGTTTTAAGGAACTTTGAGAACTCGTTAAAAGTTGTGACTATAACTTGCTGATCTTTTCTTTCTTTTCTGAGCACTGACATCCATAGACTATGAAATTAATGCAATTTGTTAACAAGCAAAAGAACTGGAAGGAAAAAAACAAACCAAAACTTTTGGGGTCATTCTAGCTGCTTGTACTCAGTTGTATTGTGCTTTAAACATGCAGAATAAAGGATGTCCTAGTGCATGGGAAAACAAGGCTTCTCATTTCTAACTAAGTTTATATTCCTCATGGGGGGCAGGGGGGCAGTACAGGCCCTGGTATGAGGAGGATAGGGTTTGCGGAGGTAAAGTATAATACCTGGTTATGTATTCATAGGAGACATTGTTTGTTGCCTTTGTAACTAAATATGTAACAAGAAATGGAGATCAGTAACCCATGGAGGCAACCACCAGAAAATTAATCTACTTGGGGTCTCATAAACTGTCTTGAGCTTCTTAATGAAGAGTTCCCAGGTGATACATGCCTAGATTAGGAGAGATTATGGGTGGATATTAACAGGATGTTGAGCTAATCGCTGACACAGAGCTGGTTCCCCTTCTTTCTTCGCTTTGAACCTTAATTACATCCTGAGAATGGAGAGTGAAACAAGAAAGAGAAAAAAAAAAAATCGACCAACTAAAAAAACCCAAACCACCAAAACACTCCCCCCACCCCCCCAAACCCCACCCCCCAAAAAAAGCCCCAACCCATAAAAGAGTTCTTGGGAATCAGTTTTGGATAGCAGGTCATGGGGATGAAGTGAGAGTGCTGCTGCCTTGAAGGTATTCTGACTTCTGCAGTAACCTGGGTAGAAATCCTTCCTCTCTGCACTGCGTTGTCCCACAGCTGGAAGAGCTGAGCAGTATTTGGAGGCTGTGGACTCCACCTCGCTTCCAGTCCTGCCATCCCCCAGGCCAGCAGCCCAGGCCTGTATCCAAATAGATACTTGGAATATGCATTCAGGATGCTCAGCCTCTTCAGTGGTGCGGGCCAGCCTAGGGCTTCTGCTGTGATTTTTGCGCATCATCCCCAAAGGGCCATCCCTTCATTTCCTGTGGTCAAGTAAAGAGCTTGTTAGTTTTGTCTCTTTGGTCTGGGTAGCCAACTGTTGTGCTGATGGACCACTGTGCTGATGTTGGTTGCTTGCTTGTAGGTCTCCCCCGATCATAGACTTGTCCAGTTTTTCTTTGGAGGAGAAGCATTTTCCAGACACCTTCCCCTTTAAATGCCATAGGTATCTCTCTCACTTTCTCCTTTAAATCTCTTTTTTTTTTTTTTTTTTTTTTTGTCTTCTAGCTTAAATTTTTAAATATTACATCCATTTCCCTAATGCTATAGATGTTTTTTCTCTCAGGAATTTAAAAACTGGCAGTTTGTCTCTTCTGCCTAACTCTTCAGATCTCCCCTCCGCTCCCCCTCCCCTTATTCATCTTTCTCATTTTATCATGTGTGCTCTTTTGTTCCCCCCCATCACCACCAGCCCTCCCCCAATCCTTTCAGGCAGGATAGAGTACACTTCTAATCACCCTTAGTTTTTATCTTCTTTCTGAATCTTAAGCAAAGCCTTTCTGATCTCTGTGTGTGTTCTGGAGCAGAACAGGATCGGGACAGGGTGAGGCTGAAAGCAAGATCATTGAAGCAACGATTGAGAGTCGTCTTGAAAGCAAAAAGTAAACTTTGTGATTCGTTATCTTCTCATGAGAGCTAGAAAGTTCTTTCCCTGTTTCTATGTTTAAAGTGCTTGCATTTTGAATTAACTCAGGAGGTTTATTTGAAGAGGTGAGGTACTGGGATGAGAGTTTTAAGTGCATTGTTTGAGCACATTTACGTGTTTTGGAGTCTGGTATTTGTCACATCAAAACATTTAAATTGTTTGCTGTCTTTTTGGGGGTGTTTTGGGTTTATTTTGCTTTTTAAGGGGGTGCAGGGGGAGTAGTCAGAGAGTCAGGATAATGGCTTTAACAAACGGAAATAGTTTGTGTGAATAACTCCAGAAGCAGCTCCTCATTTGAGCATAATTAGAAACACATTTTAAATCACTTTCACCTATACAGTTTTGTGTGCATCCTTTGGGTTTGTAATAGAAGGTGGCACAAAATTAACTCCCAAGATGAGGGATTCTCTTCTGAAGAGGCTGCATGGCTTAATCCATGGTATTCCTGAAAGATCATAATTTTTTTATTTTTTTTTCCCTTTCCACATGCTCAGAATCTACCTGGATTTTTGTGGCAGCTCTCTACAAGGTACAAGATCCAGTTGGATAGAGTAGGAGTTCAGGATGAAGTTTCCAGCTAAAATCCTTGTCTGCCTCTTAAAGTTTAGGTGTGTCTTAGTTTACCACACTTTCAAAAAGTTGGTGCTACTTTTTAATGGACTTTTTTTTTCTTTTTTTGCTAATAGCTGGTTAATGAATAGCCCTGACTGTTACAAGAATGGTGCACAATTCAACAGAGGCATGGGGACATTCCCAGTGGTATGTCTACCTTGTTTTGTGAGATACTACCCATCATTAAATTTCCATTTAAAACAGCTGGTGTTAGGTGCTGATCTTTGTGAGAGGTAATAAGAATGTCATAGGACTTTCTCATTTACATCTTGGTAATAGATAATTAATATTAAATGATGCTATTAAGGATCTGGGCTCCAATAAGAGACAGTAGAAAGACTTGCAAATATCTATGTTCTTGACTACAGAGCTCAGGCATAAGATCACAGAGGTGATAGACGAATGCCTGAATGTTGTGTCCAGGTTTCAAGAACCTGTCCACCAGTTAGATCCTTTTTTCACAATGCTTCTTTATTATTGCTTTTCTATATGTTCACTAGCAGTGAGAAAATGCCAGCTTTTCATTGTCTGTGAGTGTTGATGAACTTTAAAGCAAAACCACAGCAGATCTTTTAAAACAGTCTTGGATTTTTTGCCACGCAGCAACCAAAACTCGTTTTTCAAGAATATTTTTCTATGCATTAGAAATTGGTGACACAGAATGTTTTCTTAGTATGATTTCTTCACTTGCAGCAAGGTTACCCTTTCTGATCCCTTGAACATCAAAGTAGGAACAAACGGAGGGCTGGCAGTCCCTTCCTACAGAAATGCTTGGTTAGGCACTCCAAATCTTATTCCCAGAAGCAAATTGTCTGCTCCTGAGACTCCCGCCTCACTCACTCAAGTTGCTTAATCTGCAGCCTTGTACCAGGTCCCAGCCTGACCTGAAAAACCCTGCTAGCTCCACATTCTTCCAGCAGCAAGCCTGGGCTGCTAAGCTTGACAGTGTCCTTCTGAGCTGATAAGCAACTCGCAAGGTGGGGAGGATGAAATCATGCTCTAAACAACATCGCCGTTCTGGTTCCTTTGCTTGGGGCTTGTCTTTATTACTTCAGAATCAAGATTTGAAATTAAAAATAAACATTTCCAAAGCAGTCCTGTTGCCCCACAGGGGTTTGTCTTAATGTTTGCTCCTTTGTAGCCTGTCTTCCAGGTACTCAGATGCTTCTCCAGCTAACACCGTTCCCACAGCTGCACCAGAATTTGAAGACAGATGCATTTGGGGTCTTTGAGTCCCATCTCTTGCTACTGCTGCAGTTGACTGTTAATTAAACCTTTTCACAAATGGCTCTACATCCATTTAAAAACCAGATTTTTGTCCCTGCTGTTCCTGTTAGAAGGCTGTACTGTTACCCTGCCACTGCCATGGCTAGCAGTCTCGGTCTCGGTTCAGCTGTTTGCTGAAACAACACTGTTTTCTGGGTGACGCACAGTGAGCGTCTCCCCCAGCACTGGCTGTCTGGGATCCTTACTGTCTGTTCTGCCTAAATGCATAGCTTAGCATAAAGAGTGGTGAACTTCTGTGGTGCAAAATGAGGTGTTTTTTAAGGTTTACATTTTTAGATTAGAAGAAGAATTACTGTGACAGTCATTTACATTAGATGCTGACTGAGTCTTTGGAAGTGATTTATTCTGTAGTTTATCAGCTGTTTCCTTTTGATTTCTTTTCAGTTTGTTTTCTCTGTGAGTGTGAGGGACAAGATCTCTGTCTGAGACTTAAAAAATTCTTGTTTTCTTTTTGAAACATTTCTTCAAGCTCTTTTTTTTTTTTTCATGCATGAAGTGCTTAATGCCCTCAATCTGCATGAAAATGTTTTGTATATAACTCTAAAAGCTCCCTTAGGACTGTAGACTTTTTAAAATGGAACAATTTAAGCATTTTCCACACAAATGGGCACTTGGGGCAAATGTCATTATAAAAATTGTAAGCATATTTGATAGATATTTTCACTGGTGTTTTGGTTTTTTTGGTTTGGTTTTCTGTTGTTTTTTTTTTTTTTCTTTAAGACCTGCCTTTCCAGTCACAATGGAAATTACAAGCAGTGGAAATTACAAGTCAAATAGAGTCAGCATGATTTCTGCTACTGG
Source organism: Aviceda cuculoides (assembly GCA_035590195.1). Lineage (NCBI taxonomy): Eukaryota > Metazoa > Chordata > Aves > Accipitriformes > Accipitridae > Aviceda > Aviceda cuculoides. The sequence continues at coordinate 11,609,801 of JAVJGG010000054.1, forward strand.
CAGAGAAGTAAAGAGTTTGTAAGGCTGGGAAGCTAGATGTTAATAAGAGAGAGAAACAATAGACCATCTTCTCTGCTTCAGTCAACATGGTGCAGGTGTTGAGGCTGATGTAATGGTGTTGCTGCTCTCCTACTCTGAGTTGTACATACATATTTATAAACACATGCAAATCAATCAAGTATTGCATTCACAGAGTAAACTAGCAAAACAGGGATTTAGATGCAGAACTAGGCAAAAATCGTTCACGTTCAAATCCTGCTCAGACTGAATGAAAGTTTTCATTTGAAACTAATGTGTTAAGATTCTTAAGTTTTGCATGAGGAAATACATGATACCGGATATTCTTGTAGGGACGTGTGTTGAAACTCATGTTTTAAAACTTGAGGCTTACGTATGGTTGACTAGTAGACAGAAGCTCTATTTTTGTGGAGGTATTCACATTCTAAGGAAATTGTTTTCTGGTTTGAAACAGAGCTCCAAAGTAGTCAAATTTCATGTGGAAGAAAATCCTAAACCCAATATTTTTAGTTCAGATGAAATACTAAATTCCAGCAGTATCAGACCGTTTTGTTTCAAATTTGACTGTTTAAATATTTTAAATATTGCTTCACCTAATGCAGCCTTTCAGAACAAACTAATTTGAAGGGAGAGAAAGAAACACTTAATGTAGGAATGCAGTAACAGGGAGTTCTGACATTTGTCATACTAATTTTGGAGAGAGGGAGAAATACTATTTCACAATATCAGTATGGTTTTCTGATACATTTTAATATCAGTGGAATTGTATTCTACACAGTAGGATGTTGTTCATGTGAAGCCATTCTTCTGACTGTGTGTGTCATCCCTGTTTTGGGGAGATACTCCAGCAGCGGGTGGAGAAATGCAGCATTCTTCCTGTCTTCTCCTGCATGTTATTTTCCACTAGAATGATCAGTATCTGATGTCTAACAGACTATATTCCTTGGGAAACTCAGTTATTGCTGGTGATGGTTTTTAACAGATCCTTGGTACTACTGATACAAATGGGTACGTGCTGTCTCTGTCAGAACAGCACTATTTTTAAACACATTCTTGGAATGTGCACTTGCTACTTATGTCCTTGTTTATTCCAGCTATGTATCCTTACTTTGTTTAAGTCTCGATGGTCTATTGGATATAACAAACTATGCTTGCTTTTGTAAAACTTGCCCTTTGTAGATAAAACCAGTGGTGATAGATGTGAACCCAGATGCCATGAAAACAGATGGAATTTAGTAAGCCTTTTTAAAGCCCTTTGAAAATTCCAGCTGTCATGTGGACTTGTTGTCAGGGTGGTGACTGTGTCAGTCATCTTTGTGGTGAGTGGCCATATTACAATGCAGTTTTGTGATAACTGAACAGTTCTTACATGCAGCCAGTGGCCCCCCGAGCAGGAGGTCCTGCTTCTCCATACCTGCTTTGCCTGTGGGCTACTGCCTTCTACTTTGATCTGAGACAGGGCCTCCTCTGTCCTAACAGGGCACGCAAGGTTTGGCATAAAACATTCGGGGGTTTTTGGCAGGACTAGCCTTTTGCTGGGTTAGCTCCCTAAACTAACTCACGGGAGAGGGTCAACCATAAACGCTGGCTGTCCTGGGGTGGGTGAAGAGCGCAATGGTTAGCCTTTAGATTGGTTAGCTCTGTTGTGCAGTTAGGCCTATGAATGCTTTGGCAAATGATGACTTGTCTGTGTAAGGGCTTCCACTTTCATATGAACAAAGGAGAAATACCACAAAATACCATTGGCATGGTGATAGATTCCTCTGCCATCTGAAGTAGCAGTGCTGACATCCAGTCAACAGCATTTTCAGTATTAGTCTGGAGGATCCAGCTGAAAATAGTTGTTAGCTATGGCTTTGTTTTCCACTGTAGGTTGGGCTGGGGTGGTTTGGTCTTTTTGAGGCTTACCCAAATGTACCTGTTGGTAGTGCAGCTGAAGAAGGGTTGAATGCTGCGAGCTGATTTTGAGCACCCAGCTCAGCTTTGTTTTCTCCAGAGCTGTTGAAGGGAGTTTGGTTCTGGTTGCACTGCCAACTTAGATTTTTGCCTATTAAAAGCACCTGATCTCCTAGTAGGATTTTAAGCACAGACAAGAATATGTAATTTCTAATGTATGCATCTGACATGAGTGTTTCAAGGGGTTTTTTTATTGCCTGTTTAACCCTATCTCTCTGTTATAAATAGAAGATTTCTGGCATGGGAAAGATCATTTTGCATAAACTATTCAGTAAGGTTTTCCAGATGCTAAGATTTCAAAAGATAAAAAAAAAAAAGTCTAAAAGGGCCAAATATATATCTAGGATATGCTGAGTACTAGGGGCTGTAAGCATGACTTCGTTTTGTATGGGCAGGCCAGAGCTAACTCCAACCTAGTCAGCTCTGTTAACATAAGCAGTGTAACTGCTGCACCACAGTGTTCAACACAGACCGTAAAAACTATTTGAATGGTCAGGGAGTTACCCCACATGGGGAGCATGAAGCTGACCCAGGCACATTTGCATCAGTTAAAGTCACAGCACTAAATGTACCACAAACATGTCAGGTAGCTTTCTGTCTTCTTGACCACCCCTTGCTCTTGAATCAGAGCTGTTTTCCTGGTGCTGTTTGGGGAATCCTGATGATTAGCCTGCAGGAATTAGGTGTGCTGGACCTGTCCTGGAGCTTTTCCTGGTGGCTGGAAGAATCCAGGTGTGCTGTTTGAGAATCTTCTCCTGGAGTTCTTACTGGTCAGTGCAGGGCCTCAAATTTGGTTCTTGCTGTAACTGATTTGCTTGATGATTGTCTGTTAGTTCAGTCCAGGTTGACATTTTTGAACCTGCATCTGGGAGAGGTGGGAAGTTGGAACAAATTGAGTGCCTAGCCTAGTTTAACCTTTGCCATGTTCTTTCCTTTTTAGCAGTGAAGGAGAAAAAAGCAAAAACTTCCAGCAAAAATCCAGAATTTTAGTATCTGGGCAGATCCTGTATGTGGAGGTAGTAGTTAGATCATTCCAGGCTTCCAGTTAACAGAAACTACGTGGAGAAAGCTAAGGAATCCTTTGCTTTCAGATACTGCAGAAATACGTGAGCACCAGATTTTTCCTTATGTTCTTTAAATACAAGCAGGAGATGCCAATAGAAGTGATGGCTTTTGATTGCAGGCTTATCATCCTTAAGCTAATAGTCGTGGCACAACTTCTACGGATTGTGCAATTTTGTTGAGCAGTTGCTAGTTTAGCTGTAAGCTATTGTCAGTCATCTTGTCCTCCCTGGTTGTTTGCCAGGTTCTTCCTCCTGTACTTGAGGAAGAAGGGAATCATGAATGTTTAATAACTGAAGGTACATGGTTGGTCCCAAAGCCAAATACCAAAACTGATAAAATCATTATGAGCCTTTTTTTTCTTTCTTTCTTTTTTTTCAAAGGAACCTTTTAAATAGAAGTAATTGATAAGTATGTAAAGCTGAAGATCACAAGGAGGAAGTGATCTCATGCTTCCATGGCCTCATAGATTGTATCTGAAACATGTTGGCTCTGTCTGAACTAAGCTGTGAACTCCTTGGGGCAAGGCCCGTCTTCTTACAGATCTTGTAAAATGCCAGACACTGCTGATGTCACCCACTAAAGAAGTATTTCCTCATACCTGACTTGCAGAGGAAGTGATGGGTTTCAGTGGCATTAGCGAAGGAAAAGACGATTGCCAGCATTTAAAGGTCCCAAAGATTAATGGCAAACAGAGAAGCCAAAGCAATACTATGGGAAATTGATGTATAAGCAAGAAAATGCTTTGGACACAGTATGGTGGTACACCTTTTTAAAAACCTTTGCACTGTCTTGGCTTGTAGCTTTTACGCTGAGCCTTGCCCTGGGATTTCCTGTATGCAAGAGGTTGCATGACCATAGGAACCACCTGCTGTTGCTTTTTTATACTGCCTGGCTTGGGGAAATTGGATTTATAGAGGGTTGGGTTTGGGTTTTTTTTCTTCACTCTTTCAGCTATTTGTTTAATATGAAAGGGCTGTGCCAGTGGTCTTGTGGACTGTGTGTGCATTTCCAGTGTGTAGTTGCAGGGCAAAGGACATCCTAGCACTTGTGCTGCCATGCAGCAGTTCTCCATCTCGCATAGAGTGGTAGCAGTTGCCTTTCAGAATCAGTATTACTCTGCTGCGTTACCTTCTTGATCTTTTTTTCCATGGCTCGAGCAGCAAGTTTCCATTTCTTTCAAGTTAGCCAGCTCCAGTAATGGGCTGCATGTCAAAGTCTGGAATAAAAGCATTTGTGCAGCTTCCTTAAGTAATTCAAACGATGAGTGAGCTCATAAAGGGAAGAACATTGAAATTCAGGCTGAATCAGTGGTTAATTGGCTGCTAGTCCAATTTCGGCTTCCCTCATGCCTGAGCGCTGGAGGAGAATGAGGTCATGGTGCTGATTCTTGACCACAGTATGCAGACCTCCCATGTCTTACCAGGGCTTGCATCAGCAGCGTCCCAAACACCGAGTTACTGTGACACAAATACTGCTTCAGCTTTCTCCTAAATATCAGTCCACTTGGTGTGGTTAGCCTGTACATGTCGCTGATGCCTGTGAAGCATGAGACGCACAGGCCCTGAAAAACCAAGATGCCCATTTATACTTGTGAAGAAAGCCTTCAGCCCAGGGTCAGAGCAAAGTTCAAATTCATCCTCAGGATCCACAGCAGGCAGCTTTTGTTACCCTGCCTTTATAAACTAATTCTCTTGCTTGCTTTTGGTATTCTTTTTTTTTTAAGACCATATAGTCAGACATAATTTTATAAGCAGAACCAAGAGAGGTAGAGAATGTGGTTTGTTTTAGCTTTCTGATTTGCTCTACAGCTTTGGTTTTCAGCATATGTGTGCTGGTCACTATTTTTACAAAGCATGTTTGGGTCATAGGACCTCCTGCATCTGTTCAAGATAGAGATATCAGGGCTTTGTACCCTTCTTGGGCAAAAACATTTCCTTTCTGGTTGTCTATTTAGATGATAACTTATTTTTAAAAGTGGAAAATTAGCCTAAGTTTCTGTACAAGTTTAGATTCTACCTCAGTAGTAGCCAGAGGGGAGTGTTTTACTGTGGTCCTTTGTTTTACCTTCTTAAACTTTAAAAACAAAACAACAAAAGCCTCAGATCAATTATGAAGCCATGTTGAGTTACAAAGTTGCATAAAATACTTGAAGGGTTTAGCCTTTTTGAAGGAGGAGGTGGATTTGGTTGTGGTGACTGTTCAGATTTACTTCTGGCGTCAGCAGCGCACGTCCCGTCACGCCGCCGCCCTCGGGGAGGCAAAGGGGTTTTCATGCCTTTACCACTTTTTTGGAGTACCAAGGCCCTGCTGCACCCTCGCTTCAGGTGGGAAGGTTTCTCATGAGGACAGAGTGCTGATACAGGAATTGGATGGAAACCTGCTTTACCACCATGTAAAATCCCCAACCTCCAACGAAAACACAAAGCAAGCCCGCAGCCCCAAGCCTAAAGAAACCAGTCAATGAAAAACTTTTTTATTTTTGTTTCTGAGCTCCACCTGGCTGAGACCCGGGTGATTCCTGAGGTGGCAGCAGCACACAGAGGTGCATGTCCTGTGGGAACTGTTCCCGCATCCAAAATGGCGGGGGCGCGGGTGGCCTTGGCTGAAGGAAAACGCTGCCCCCCGATCTTGGTCGAAAACGTGAAAATGTGTAGTGCAAAGGTGGGGGTAGCGTGGAATCGTCGAACTGGGTGAACATTGCTCTTCTGCCTTGTTTGGGGGCCCTGAAGGCTTGCCAGCTTTCCGTTGAGGTTTGGGCAGGGAGAGGTGTGGGCCGGGCAGCGCGCGTTGCCGCCACGCGTTGCCAT
>JAVJGG010000054.1:11615801-11665466 GCA_035590195.1 Aviceda cuculoides
TTTTGAGTCGATCGCCCGCTTTGCTGCACAATAAAAGCTTCGTCAGCAGCGGCGGCGCGGGGCGGTGGGTCGCGCAGGGGTGAGGGTTGGTGTGCCGGGCGGGCCCGGGCTCGGGCGGGCCGGTTGTACCGGCGGGGCTGGCTCTTCCCCGCCCCGGGAAGCGTGGATGGTGCCTTGCCCTTTGTATTCGGGATTAGCACGGGGTGCGTTGGCGGCTGAAGGTGCGTGGTGCTGTAGCGGGTCGCTGGGCAGTTACCATTGTAGTAAAGGCCGAGTGTTTCTCCTCAGTGCAGAGGCTCTTCCGAGGCGGTCCTCAGAAAGAGGCGGTCGGGGTCCAAGCCGGCTCTGGCTCAAAGCGCGCGGCTCGTTTGAAGGCAGTAGTGTCTTGCAGCACGGCTGAATTCGGCCGCTATTTACAGGCCTAGAAAGCTGTGGAGGTTAGTGGCAAAGCGAGTAAATCCGGTATATCTAAGCACTTCCTTTGAGATTCTTTATTGCTAGTGCTGGAGGGCAAAGAAGCAAATAACGTTTTTAAATAGGTTACAAAATCTCAAAGCATAGTTAAAACACTGTGAAACATCTCACCTGTCTGTCTGTGTTATTTCTTCTCACCATTTTTTAACGGTCATCCAACTGCAAAATAGAGACCTAAATTTTCCAGACCGGTGGGTGAGACTCCAGGTGAAGTCTTGATCAGCTACAGCAAAGTTGTCCAGTGTTTTCTTCCAGTCCTAGAATGGAAATTGACATTAGTGCCTACACTCATAATGCTGGAAGTGTCTCCCAGCTCCAGTAAGCTGTAAGTAGGTACTTACTCAAAATTTGCCTGAAGTTGCAAGATGCTCTCACACTGTACAACTGCTTTATGGTTGCGTCACAGCTCAGGTTGCAAATTACAAATAAAGCTGGTTTAGGATTTTTTTGATCTTAATCTTAAAATCTGGGACAGTCCCTGACAGATAAATTATGCATGCATAGTACACCTGATGTGTTGGACCTGCTGCACATGTGAGATGAGTCTATATGCATGCAGTATCCAGTTTCCAGACATCAGGTAGCCTGCATTGCCAGGCATCAGGAAAAGTGGGCAATTACTTCAAAAATATGGGAAAAGTATTTTCATGTGCAAGCATGTACGGGGCATAGCATTTCTGTGAATAATGTAGTAAGTCTGTTCTCACCTGGTATCATCCTTTCTTTCATTTCCCCCTCCCCCAGTGGACTATAACTCCCTTTAAAAGCTGAAACTAAATTAACTTTTAATTTGTGCTGCGGATAGTTGCATGGAAGTCTCAGTGGTTCCTTGAGGGGCCGGGAAATGTTCATCGTGTGATTGCATTTTTGTTATTCTTGATTTGTTCCATGGTGGGGAAGTGGGGAGATAAAGGTTTTGGAATAGTTTCATACAGGTTCTGAAATTGTGTGTTTTACAAAGCTTTTAAACAGGGCATTCATTGGGTAGTAAACCAGATACTGTTCAAAAAAATGAACCACTAAGAATGTAATGAAATTATTTGTACAAGTGTTTTATTCTAACAGTAATGTTTGTGGTAAAAATTTCTGTGACCGCAAGTATATTTTGCAGGGAAGGTTCTTCTAAATAATCACTGTTTCTTGCATTTTAAACAGGTATTTAAAGCACTGTAACTTACAATGCATATTTTCTTTTTTTCTTTGATCTTTCTTTGGAACATAGACTCACAGTTTGGAATAATCTTCAAAAATCCTTGCCTAAACAGTAAGGTGGGCTAAGGCAAAATGTTTCCAGACTTCCTTTTCTGGGGTGTGGTTTTTTGGTTTTGTGGGGTTTTTTTGTTTGGGTTTTTTTTTTGGGGGGGGCAGACTTTCTGCAACTTATTGCTAGCTTTGAACACATGTGAATAAAATAACCAGCAGACAGTTTGAGGAGAGTGGTCTGACTGCTGTCTGCACTTGCAAAATCAAATGACTGAGGAGTCAAAAGGTATGGAAGTTGTTTTGTGATTGATCTCCCATGTAATAGCTCAAGAGGCAGCCTGCAGTTCACTCAGTTACTTGGGAGCTGTCAAAGAAAGCAACATCTTACTTTACAGTATTATTGAAAAAAGGGTGCATGCCAGACAAAGACAATTTACAACCCATTTATTTTCAGCGTTCTCCTAATTCCCATTATTTGAAGTAAACCCCATCTTCCTGACAGACCAGCTTCTTAGTTCCCTTAATCCTGCATCAAACTGATAATCCTCTATTTGTGACCTCATAGGCTGTTGCTACGGAGAATGCTGTGATATCACAAAACCAGCACTGTGACTTCACTGTTGGTGGAAGCCATAGTTGAAGGAGATGGCCCACTCTCTGGAGGCCTGCGGGAGAGTTTATGTACTTCTTGTACTCTGCAAGCACTTTCTAAGGAGCAGTATCTGGCAAACAGGCTTGCATAATGTCTGTCTGCATAGGTGATGAATGATACAGTCAGAGGCTGCATATGGGGGGAAAATTTGTGGTGATTATGTTTGGCAAGGTTACTCCTGCCCTTGAAAGAAGTTATGTTATCAGGAGGAAAATGTCACTGGGAAGTTACTCAAGGCTTTTGCATCCTCAGTCTCCAAAGATATGAGGAAATTACTCTGAATACTGGAATTATCTTCTCTGAAACCAAGACCTCCTTACTCTGTATTCCTCTTTTCTTTTTCTTCATCTTAAGAATATCATTTTGCAAACCCAAAACTTTTCTTGGAAACACTAATTACATCAAAACTTCCATCGAAAAAAATTTGTCAGGAACAAGGCAAAAGACATGTAAATCACATTCAAACCTTTATGCCCTAAAGTAGACTTTTAGGCTCTTATTTATAAATGGAAGTATGAAGGAGATGTGTAACTTAAGGCATTGTGTCTGACACGTCCACATATTCCCAAATAGCTTACATGCATGGATTCTTTTCATGTTCCAAGTCTGAGCTTTTATGCCAGGTTCCAGAAATGAGTGCCTAAAATTAGGCTCCTCAGTAGCTCCTGATTTTCAGAAGTACTGAGAGTACAGCAGCACTCAATGGAGATAAAGGGAAGTGCAAATCTACATCAGTTTTGGAACTCAAGCTGTGACTATTAGAAACAACATATGGCAATAGGAAGCAAATTTGGCTCCTTTAATATCTCTGCCTTTGACCATAACAGGAAGTTTTTAGAGAAAATAGTTCTTGTAACTCTAAATGTCAATGGTTATCTACTCTTAAAGAGTGAATCTGTCAGAACGCAGGAAAAAATACTAGTAAAAGAAAAGTGTAATTCCTTTGTTTTAACATTTACTTCTTGAATACATTAGGGAGCATATAATTGAACAACAGGAGGACACATTCTTGCCTCTAATAAAATTAGTATTTTACTTTTACTATTGATTATTCCATTTTTTATTTTCACTTTTTTATGCATGATATGAAAGGTCATGCAGAGGAATTTAGCAGGATTATGCATGTACAACTGCACCCATTGATATACCTTTTGGAAGTTTTATAAGCTAAATCAGGTTAAAAACCCACTCTTATTCCGGAATAAATGGGGATTGACATAGGTATAATTACACCAAGATAATTCTGGCAGTGAATTAGTTTTTTAGACCACAGCCCTAAGATCAGTTTCCATCTTATCCCTGTGACAAAGATGTTCTCCAAGTTGTGTTCAGAGAGTGTACCAGACTGGATGGTGCATAAGAGATCAACGCTGCAATGCCTCAATTAACTGTAGTACCAGAATTAAAATAAAAATACCACAATTTAAAGAAAAAAAATCACAAGCCTCATGCAGAGGCTTTGCAGACCACACATGGCATGCAGCGCATGCTTTGGGCCGCCTCACATTTCAAAGTTCTTGTGGATTACACCTTCCTTCTATGAAACTACATGTGCATGTGTGTTTTGAAGAGCTTGTCATAAAGCAGCAGAACACTTCTAAAGTCAGTATTGGTGATGACATGCCTAACTGCTTTCACATGTTTTGGTTCAGGCTGCCCAAACCATTAGCATGCTCCCTCAGTGGAGTGATGTTGCATGTGTGCCTTGTTAGCATGCACACTAATTTACTCTCAACTCTCTTTACTGTCTTGTAAGCTTACATCCTTCCCTGACCTTTGATCTTTCATCATAAAAGCTTAGGAGCAACCCTTTGAAAAACAAGGTAAATGTTTCTTTTTAGCTATTCTGCCTGTTCCAAACACTGGGAGGGCTCATTCAAAGCCACTGTAGGCTGCAGGTTCCCTCGGCCAGAGCCAGGATCTCTGGCTCGTGCCTGAGTTGCCTGGAATGCTCCCTCTGCTGTGTGGCACTTGGGCTCAGGCCTTGGGCTGCAGCACAAGATAGGTTTGTTCTTTCAGGCTTTTAATTGAGACTTTGAACGGAGGATTTCATTGAATCCTTTGTGTGGCATGGGGTGAAGGTCAGCCTAGAAAACAAAACAAAGGCAAGCACCAAGTGGATGCAGAGCACATGCAGATTGGCCTTCACAAAACAACTGTCCTTTTGTTCACTTCTTTCTTCACTGATACACGCAGCCGTTCCCACTTTGCTTATTACAGCAATCCTGTAGACCCTTCTATTTTCCCAGCCTTCCTACAGCTGGAGGTACTAATTTTATTTCTTACCATTTGGTTATTATTCCTGCTTCCTTAGCCCCGCTAAGCATTTGGATTCTTTTAACAAGTCTTCTTTCATCATTAACATCACATATGCTGCATCGCCTGCTTTAGGAATAAAACAAAAATCATCTCTTTCCTCACATTTCCTTTTAACCTTTCCTGTGTTTTTTCTTACTTATATTGTTTCTTGTTTTTCCCTCCAATCTTCTACTGCTGCTAATTCAATCTTTATAGCTTAGGTTTTTCTTTCAGTAGCCTCTATATCAACTCCTTAAGACTAAAACTTGTAGCTGCCAAACAGGCAGGAGGAGCAGCAGAGGTTTCAAAAAATGCTCTTAGGGCTACTTACCTCCCCTATAGGCAGCCGTTCCAGCTTCCCAAAAGGGATGGCCAGGTGAGTAGAGGGGTGTGCACCCTCCCCTTCACCATGTGCAATGCAATGTTTACTGATGATCGGAAATGCTTTTGAAGCAGAGTGCCTTGTCAAGCTCTGGCTCTGACAGAGACACTTTATACCCTTCTAAGTAGGAGTCATGTACCCTTGGGCCCATAAGGTCTGGGTGAGTCAAAGTACTGCCCGTGAGGGTAGCTCGTTGAAAGAATACAGCAGTAACTGTAAGCCCTTTTTTCATATGCTCCAGAATAAGGAATGACTCTTTTGTTGTTGTTTTAATGTGTGTTAAGAAAATATCTTGCTATGAAATAAAACATAGTCATTCAGAGCTTGGATTTGTACATCCCCTATGCTTTGATCTCAAAATTTTGTTATATGTGATTTTCTTTCTGTGCGCAATGGTTACTTGCCAAATTCGTTCAAGAAATTATCCCAAATCTCTCCTTTTGCTAGCCTTTTGGTTTAGCTCAATGTAAGTTGAGATTGTCATCAGCTCCTGAGATTGTCTCAGGGATCTAGTCTTGATATTCTAGTTTAGGTCTCTTTGTACTGAATAAGAGGGCAAAGACACTACTATTTTTATGTTTCTCATCTTTCAGAAAACTGGGTCATAGCGACACTTGGGGAGCACAAGGACTCTTCCGTGCTCTAGTGCTTTGTAAATGCTTGGTGAAAGTCCAAGAGAAAAGTCTTGTTGAGCTCAGTTTAGAATACAGAGGAGAAAAAAGAAGAATGGCCAGTTCTGGTCCCTGGAAAGGGTTAACAGTGTTCTGTGCAGCAGGGATCAATACCAAATGTTTGGGGTTTAATAGCTGTATTAGAAATCTGAAGGATGGAATGGATAATGAAGTGGTAGCCCTATCTGTCAGATCACAGTTGTTCAGGTTCATTAAGACTGCTGAGGAGGACTTTAGAAGGCCCTAGCGACAGCTGAGTAAAACAGCTGAGCAATTCTGCAAAGTAGTGACATCAGCAACGTAGTGTAAGGCAATGCAGTGAACACTGAAAAAATGGTGCTCAAATACATTGGGTTCCATTCTGTTTTTTAGGAGCATGGTCTGCATGTTGCTGGAATCAGCAGTGAATATGTTAGATGAGTGAAGGGGTGGTAATTAAAAGCCTAAACATAAGACTGTAAATTAGGAGATACGCAAGAAGTCATGCGAGAGAACTCTGTCTGTGAAATTGGTAGTTTCTTCCTTGGTTTTGATACCGTGTTTGGTTTTATGGCTCATGTACAGGGAGATTTTCAGATTCCTGAATTTTCACTTAAAAAAAGAAAAGAGCAGGAGGTAGGGAGGTGTTACTGTTGTAATAGTAGTAAAATGCCTGTTGTAGGTTTTGGTTTACTGCTTCCTGTAATAAAACAAGTGCTCAATAAAATTAGGAAGCAAAAACCATGTAAAACGGATGTGAGGAAACATTTAATCTAGTGAGTTGTTTAATCCCGGGAACTCCTGGTTTCAGGTACTGTAATTTATTTGGGGAGGTAGGTTTTGATAGCTGTAGTTGCTGAGCGTCATGCTGATTGGGAGAAAAAATGAAAATCTGCCAGTCCTTGAGGATCTCAGAAGAACTGCTTTTGTCTGGAACAAGGGCATTTCCCTTTAAGAAGCAGTATACATTAGTGGCAATGTGTGCAGTTGGTTTTCTAATGCTTCCTCTAAGATGCTTGACCAGCATATGAGAGGCAGCAGATTTGGTGAGCTGCTGAACTGTTGTGCCATGGCATTTCCCATGTCTACATCCTCACAGCTGATCCTCACACAGGGGAGACCAAAGGACAGAGTTTGAAAGTGTTTTGAGCCATAGTGGGACAACAGGGGCCACTGCATCTACCCCAAGCAGGTAGAGAGCATAGGGGCAGAATATGCTAGTATAGCTACTTCATGTATTAGGGTGTAAGGTATTTTAATTTCATAAGTGTTAAAGTACATCATCTTAAATGTACTCCAGCCATAGTGAAAACTCTGCTTTCCACCACAGGATAAAAAATGACCCAGTAAACTCTCAACTGCTAAGTCTTTGGAGTGTCTAACCCTTTCTTTTTAAAACCACTTCGGCACTATTTTAATTGATTCAATGCCTGGCCTTTTCATCAGTTCTTTTCTGGCCAGGAAAAACTGGGCTGTTAAAGGCTGCTGCAGTACCATGGGACTTGTGTTCAGTGTTGCAGGTTCTTATTTTAACCTGAAGTTATCTGCCAGTCATCACTATTTGTTTGAAGAGCTGTAGCCGCTGCAGTATCATCTTTAAGATGAAAATCCTTCCATGGTTACAACAGTCAATATAAATGAGAGAGGGCACACTATGTCATTGGGTTGTATTGCTAATCATCCCTTCACCTTTCAAGAATTTGAGCTGCTGACTAGACTCTTGCTGAACATTTGCTGCAGCATCTCCAGCTGCACTGAAAATGTGTTCTGCCTAAACTGAAGAGGATAGTGAAGAACATGTGGCTAAGACAAGCTGATTGTTATGTTTCAACAGCTGTGTTCTGTGCTTTCAGGAGCATTTGTAAAGGAATATTTTTTTCTGCCCTTATAAAATTTCCGCCCTAAAAGAAAACATCTCAATTTATTATTGGTTGGGTTTTTTTTTTTCCTTTTGTTTCTCATGTGCTCGCTCTCTGTTGCCAAATCTCCTCTAGTGTCAGATTTTTTAAATGCTTCCATCTTTCCTTGTTACTGTTTGCTGCCAGAAAACTGGCAGGCTTTGTTTTTGAGGGCGTGAGGTGGCAGTGTGGTCGATGACAATATAGCTTTAACTTTAATCAATTTAATTTAATAGTAACAGGTTTCTATAAAAAAAAAAAAAACCAAACCCTCCTCCCCTCCTGTCCCATGGTCCTAGTTAGAAAATCTGTTAGAGAATTCTTCTGTGTGGTTTAAAATACAACATACTTTACAGTGAGCTATAATTTAAAGAAGCCTCTTTTAGTAGTCAATTGCTTTACCTACTGGACTTTTGGGGGAGGGAGTTTTGTGGGTTACTTTGTTTTTTCCTGTTAAGACTTGATGGGTTGTATTAGCAAGTGTGGCACAGGTTTATGGTTCTGTTCTGCATTAGGTAACATTTAAAATAATTTTTTTTCATTTTAGTTTTTGTGACTCTTTTTAGCATGTGGTAAAGTGGAGATGCTTAAAAGATGGATAACAAATAGGAAGAATTGGATGGTCAAAGATCCTTAATCATATCCACGGAGTGAGCTGTTAAAGTATAATGGGCTAGATCATGGTCTTGGGAGTCAAACCCAGGAATATTTGCTTCAAACTCATTAGCTGCAGGTGGCACAAAAAAAGATATCTGGAACTGGTTCTTCAGTTGTGGGGTGACAGTGAACCACCAATGTAGTACAGCTGTGAAAAAAGCAAGTTTTGTTCGTATTGTATATAGGGCAGGGTATTTCCACTAAAAGTATGGAAATTTCCATTTCCTTGCACCTGACACAGGTGAGAGGTTAGCTGGAACACTAGAATATGTCGCAGAATTCTGGTTGTTGGTTTTTAGAGAAAAGTTACCTAAGTAACAGTAAATGTAAAAAAGTCCTCTAGAAAGATTGAAAGGACAGGAAGGGCAGATGTACTAAAGAACACTGACAGTGTGCTTTTTTTTAAGCCAGTGGAATGAGATCTGAAGGAGGGGGGAGGTATGTTCTCTTCAAATACATTGGGGTGTAAGCAATAGGAGGGGAAAAAAAGAAAGAATATTTAAGCTCCTAGACAACATTAGCGCAAAAACAGATGGGCATTACTTGTTGGGATATTGCTGAATTTAATACCCTGATCATGTTCCCTCTTGTGTTTTCTTAAGTGATTTCTTAAAGAACCAGGAGGTTTGTTCAGGTAAGCCAAGTGGAACTCACTAGTGTACTGCAAGTAAGTTGTTATTAGTGGAGCACTAATATGTCAAAATTTTTAATATGAAGATATTTCCTAAAGAAATATAACTGTAAGTTTGTATCTTTCTGATATTCCTTAGTCTGGTTTCTTCTGGGGCTGCAGGGTTCATGGGTTGTGTTCCCAGTCCAGTATTTGGGTGCTTCGTGCTTTCTGAAGTTGGTTCTTCTGGAAGTAATCATAATGGTAGATAACCATAGTCTCTGCAGCTACAGACTACGAATGCTGAGTGCTGATGGCTGATTTTAGCCTCCAAAATTTGGGATCCACTGAAACTGGTACAGGCTAGTCTGAATTTTCTCATGCTTTTGATAACCTTCTTGGCATCTTTTGGTGATGTTCTTTTTTAACCTTTTTTGTTCTCTGCCCCCCGTTTGAGCACATTCCTTTTCTCCTCTTGAGTTTCCCTCTGGTGATGATGAAAGGACTGTGGCAAAGGAAGAGAATCCCAGACCCTGGCTCGGGAGGGCCCAAGGGATGTATGCAGGCTAGTGTGGAGTTTGACAAAGGAGTCTGTGTTCAACTCCAACACAATGCTTGTGCAAAGGAAGCAAATTGGATCTTTACATTATCTACTTTCTCAGTGTATGATAGAGATTGGTCTCAGGCTGCACTGTATTCTGTACTGGTCTATTTGGATGCATGTGCGTGCATGGAGTTATACAGAGAGAAGTATATGGTGTATTCATGCCGTACGCTGTCAATAAGGCAGCTTTGGTTCATTACCAACTTCTGTTGTGTGCTGGGGAGGAGATGTAGAATGGAGGAACAGAGTAGCTGCCTTGACTGGGAAGCGCATGTGGTATTTTGGCTAGGCCTTCCTCCTGTGAGGTCACACTGCAGTAACATCACTGATGATGGCAGCACTGGCTTATCTGTCAAATTCCGCTCTTCTAAACTTTCTCATTTACATTTTCCCCACTGCTGGTCTCTCCTTTCACTTTTGCTCTCTGCCAAGATTGAGGTATCAGGCACTTCTTGCTGTTCTTAATACTGAGCTGACAAATTTGAATAAAGGCATGCCTAGGTGCATGTGCACGAGTCGTCTGTGCACCCTAGGTACACATGCATGCTCAATGCATTCTAGGTGTCTCTAGGGCTTCACAGATGCAAGAGGAATTGTCTCGCTCAAAGAGCTTGCAGTTTTATTAGTCTGTTCAGAGTGGTCAAGCTGGTCCCCAGTATATAATTTGGGTTCAAGTGCTAGAGAAATTTGTTAGAGAGAAAGGGTATTCAGGTTGTGGTATTACTTTTATCTTTCTTCTACCAGTATTTTAACTTTCATGGTAGTAGCATGACTACTGCTGCAAGAACTTGTGCATGTGTGTGAAGACAGTACTGCACACGCAAGCCCAGCTATTTAGTTTTGCATGAATGTTGCCTGGTGCAAAGGAAAAGCGGATTGGAGCTCTTGTTTTTTCTTTCAGTAGGCGCCTCTTGTAATTCGCTTTTAAGCCCACAGAAATTTTTCTTTCTGGAATGAGTTTCGTTGCTGTAAAGTGGGTGTGGGCTTAGCAGACAAACAACCAGAGTTTCCGCAGGATGATCCTGGGGGACCCAAACGTTGCAGATGCCAAGTTGGAGTCATTAGAGGCTTTGTGGCTGATCCTGCAGCCCCAGGGAAGGCAAAACTCCTATAAAGTTGAAGGAAGATTTCCTGGAATGAGGCCTGTTAGGGAACACGGAAATTGATGACTTCGTGTATAGCAAAAGCTGAGATTTTAATATTGAGATCTTGGCTACTGTGTAACTACAGGTGTAGCAAAGCACCCAGCTTACCTTACACTTGTAAATTAGCCTGTTTATGATATGGCTTTGCTGCATAACAATCACCATAGACCTGTAAAAAAAAGTGATGTTTGTTAGTTGTGTAACCCAGCTATTTACTTGTCCTCTTGAAAGACTTGCATAGACCTATTTTAAGCTGGATTTGACTCTTTCACTGCCAGGGTAGTTGTAAGGCTAGGGCTTGCAGCACAGGGAGGTGGTGGTGACCCTTTTATTTCATTCAGTCCTAAATACCTGGTGTGTTCATTTAGGGGAGAACCTAAGAGAACAGCACAGCACAGCTGAGTCCTAAAGTGCTGTGTTTCAGGATTTTATGTATTATGTGCTTACTGTGCTTCAAACTATTTCAGAGTGCTTAGGACACAGGAACCTTTAAAGAAGTGCCTCGTGGCAGCACTCCTTTTTTTGTTTGTCCTTCCGTTTCTGCGTACCGGTCTTCTCATTTTGATGACTAGATCATGGCTAGAAATAGTTCCTTTGCAGTAAAGGCAATTTTAAATGTTTCCTTCTCCTAAAAGAAAATCCCCCCCCAAACTAAAAATGTTTCTCCAAAGCAGCAGCATCTGTCTCTCATCACACACTATTCCTATCTCTTCTTCTGTGTTTTCCTGATGCTTTAGCTTAGCATATCCTCAGCAAGCAAAGGAAAACCTAGCACTGGGAGTGAGATCCTGACACAGTGACCTCGTTCTGAGCATTACCTTCTTTGTCAGTAGCAGCAGAAGCTGAAGCAGCTCCACTGGCTCTCGGCACTTGGAGCAGTTTGACATTTTCTGTCTGGCGTGGTTTCAGGGCTCACTTTGTTGTGAGCCCAAATGGTGAATGGGGTGATGAAAAATGAGCTTGCAGGAACTTGTCCACTGCTACTAATTTTTTGATAAACGGTTTGTAGCAGCACAACTTTGATCCAGTGTACAGCAGAGCCGTTTGTTATGTGCAGGTCTCCAGCATTCTTCAGGACTGACAAAGGAGAGTAAATCTTTCTTTTTAATCAATAGAGTAGAAACTGGTAAGTGTCATGGTAAATAGTGAATAATTTAAGAAAATATTGCTCTATGTAAGTGTCTGTGTGTGCACCTGTGTCTGTGCATTTGTGTGTTTGTGTGTTGGGGGGGTTGTGTATTACAACAGGAAGATATGTTAGGGATAAATTTTTTTGTCTTGACTAGAGGGGTAAAGCTTTAACTTGTCTCTGCTAATGCATGTAAATAGCGTTCTTGTCCACTTAATGAGGAGGCTGGCTTGTCATCCTGTACAATGCAGCTGGGCACAGTTCCAGAAGCAGAGGCACTTCGTTTCAAAGACAAAGAAGCCAGCGCAGACGTAGGGAGAAACCTGGAACGTTGCGCCTTGGATTTTTTCAGAGCGATGACTCATTTCAGTTCACAAAGGATTCTGGGCAGGGTAGTGAGAAGTCAGGTTGGCTGATCCATTCCTATGACTTCACTTTGCAGAGAGCCAGGGAGAAGAGGAGTGACACTGCAGAATCCTGAGGCACTGCAGTGGAGAGGTGCTTTGCAAAGACTGTGAGTGCCTTCGGAACAGGGGGTGGTGTCAGAATGTGATTACAGCCATTCCGTGAAAATAGGGCAAAAAGAGAGAGATGTTTTCAAAACACTGTGTGGGAGTTATATTTGTAGTCCCTTTTAGATCATTACCTCCAGCTCCTCTGTCATTTCTTAACCATTTATTTCTTGTGCTTATGTGAGAATTGTGTGAAATAGCATTACTTTAAGTGGACCTGCATAGATACCGCATTATTTTTTATTTTCTGGAAGCCCCGATTTACAGTTTTAAGAGGTGGGTGTTCAGCATATTACTGCTTAAAAGCATGCTTTGTTTTTCTTCTTTCAGGTCCTGTGGCACTGACCTATGCTGCAGCCAGCCAGCTTCCACAGTGATATAAAGCCCCAATATGCACATTGTTGTTACATCACAGCTACTCTGGACACTGTACTGGAGCATGGAACCAGACCATAGGGGTTCAGGTAAGTCCCCCTTTTTTAACATATTGTGTGCCAGGAATACAGACATGGATATTTATTAAAAGATGCGTTTGAAAAATATTGTTTGAGGAAGCACATTCTAAAGCACACAATATATTAAAAAACCACAGTCCCACTCTCCCCCTTCCCAGGATAAGCAGCGCCACCAAAATCTCCTCGACTGAATCCTCTGGGAAAGTTCCATGCTCCAGCAGAAACTTTTTATGATCGTAGTTGTAACATGGGCTGGGATATCACTTTGGATCAGGAGGCAGCTGGCCACAGGACATGAACAAAGAAAAGGAAATTTAAATCACAGGAAATACGCAGGATGAATGCATGTAAGATAAGTCTGCTGACTGTGGGCAATTTAGCACCTGTTTCTGAAAGTTAGTGCCACTTGGTGAACCTGGAAATCATGATTTTTAACTGGGTCTGAACAATTTAAGAGATTGGTTTATATGATTAAAGTTAATAACTGGCAAGGGACGAGAACTTTGTTCAGAGGCAAGTGTTTGTTATATGATTGATTGTTATTAAGGTTGCTGTGTTTTCTTCAGACTGGTTAGAATTGGAGTGGTCACATTCTTGAAGCATTCATGATCTGTGTCTGCAAGGGAAGGTATGTTTTGGGAGGCATGCATTTCAGATGTGCAGAAGGAGCTTGCTGGTGAGCAAATGTGTGTTATTGCATTTGTTGAGCCTTTGTTTAAGCTGCTTTTAAACAGGAATAAATGGACAAATCTTTAATGTATTTTTTGTATTATTATTGGTCCTTTGATATGTGTAACTGTCTTGTAAACACAACCTGCAGCTTTGTTTGTAAAATACTCCAGGAAATGTGGTTTAAAGGAGGATTTAGCTATGGCTGAGAACAGCGCAAGCAACACACCTTCTAATTTTCTTTATTTCAGATTTTGCTAGTAAAATGTGTTCTTTTCTGTGTCGGTGTGCTAGTGCAGATCCAAGGTGTTTCAGAGTAATCTGGGTATTACCACAGAAATCTACATATTCTTCCTGTTCCCTTCTGTTGTTTAATCAGATGGAAACATAGTCTGGCTTAAAATGGCAATTATGTATCATTGTTGTGAGTTCATGAAAGGTTTTGTTTGCTACATCTATGTAAGTATTCTATAACTAGAGTGTTTCAGTCAGGTTGGGGTTTGGGGGAAAAAGGGGTAATGTGCAACCCAGGCCAGACATGTAACTTCTTAAGCCTCTATCCCTTCTATAAGTAAATCTGAAAATACGCTTTTTCTAGAAGAGCCTTCTTTTTGCCCATTACCAGTAGTTTTGGTTTTGTTAGCTACCTTTTGTTTGAAAAGGACCTTTCTGTAGTTCTTCCCAGACTGAAATCATAGGTGAGTATTGACCAGAACAGGCTGTTGGCAAGAAAATTTTTGTAGGGGATTTCTCTTGCAACCACCACTATAATCATGAGGTGCCATGAGGTTACTGTACTCCAGTTTGAAGTTTTCTGATTAATATTGTAGTTCTGTAAGGAGCAAAAGTAATGAGGTCAGTTTTCCCTTGACAAGTGTTTTTTGACTGGATTGTCTCCTGTCTAGTGGGAGGTGGCTATGCCTGAAGCTCTGTGCAGTTGTAGCATGCATAGCAAACACTCTTTTAGAATCTCTGTTGGCTAGTGAGGCTTGATCTCTCTGGCATATGCACACACACAGACTGTGATAGTGCAAGCCTAATTTCCTGTGGAAACCAGGCTAAAAATCATGTTTAAAGTTTGTCTTGATCCATAGGAAACAAAAGGTTAAAAAGGTGTTGAGAGGCTGGATGGAGAAGAGAAAGTGGGCTTTGGCTTTCTGTGTTTTACAGGATGCAGAGTAATCAGAGGGTCTCTTCCCCATTTCAGGGAAATAGTATGTATAAATTCTAATACAGTGTGGCTTTGCACCGTAATTTCCTTAATTTTCCGTCACAATGGCTGTACTGAAGTGGTTCCATTTGTAAGTCAAGAGGTGATTTTTCAAACAGTCTTCATGCAAACTTCATGAGACAGGGAGTTTGACTTCCAGGTCACTTCTTTTCAGCAGCAGAATCACTAATAAAAATTCTGCCATCAGCATGTAGTTGGTAGTTTAATTGGTGATACGTGGTGCAGAATATAGTCTACCTCGTTTTCTTCCAAGATGGTGGTACCCAGAATTCCAGAGAACAGAGACACTAGTTAAGCTGGCACAGGAAAGCTTCTGGCTGGGCTGAATTCAGGATGTGTGAATTTTCATTGCCAGCTCTGTCACAAACCATCACTTTCTCATCTGTATGTTAAGGATAGTTACGGTTACCCAGTTTTTTGGAATGTTTTGAAATCCACTGAAGAAATGTGCTCTGTAAGAACTAAGTGTTTATTTTATGTGCTACATAGTATTTTGTTCTAAGTAACAGTAATTATTTTTTTCCCACAGGGCAGTGCTACAAATCCTCAAGGCATAAATGAGGACAAATCCCATTCATTGTTTGTTATATGCTTAGACATTTTTGAAAATTAAGTGCCACTTAAGAAGTCTAGAAAACTTTTTTTTTTTCCAATTCTGTAGAGAAAAATTTGGAAAGACACTGCAGAAACAGAGCTAAAACTGTGTGTGCGTGTGTGTGTGTATATAGTATTTAAAAAAACCCATGCAGTCAGCTGGTGAAAACTGCTTTCTGAGCTCCAGTTTTCATTTAATTGGGAACATAAACATATGAAAGTCAAGGACAGTAATTTGATTTCAAAAGAAAGCTGCTTGAGACAAGCATCAGTCAGAGTTAACAGGAGCCATATGCTAGATGTTTTATGTAAGTGATGTGGTCTTCAAAAAAAAATTGGGAAAAGCATATTTGACTTTTTTTAAGCAGATCTTTCTTAAATAAGTTGTAGTAAACATTCTGTTCAACAGGCTAAGCAGTATTTATGTGCATAATTGATGTTAATATATTACGTCGTAGACACAAGATATTTTCTGTTGTTGTGCATCAAAGAAGTTTGTTCACGTAACTATAACCACAGAGTGCTTGTAATTTCCCAGAGCCACAGAATAATTAAGATAAAACTTGGCAAATTAGAGCCTCCCTGAGTGAGGGGGTTTTGACTTTCTACCACTAGGTCTGCTGAAAGTTTTCCACATGTGTGCTAGCCTTTTTAAATGAAGAGGCAGTAATCATCTCCAGCAGACAGTTATGGACAGCAAGCTATGGAGGTAATTCTGGCACAACAGAGGTGAAACGAGAGTTCTCTTTTCATAACAAAGAAGGTTGAAAAGCAGTCAGTGGAAAAGAATAAAGCTTAACTAGCAATAGTCCCTTACAAAACAGAAAGAAAGGCTCTCACATAAACCAGTATTTGCTGGCCATTTCTATTGCATTTAAAGCCATTTAAATTATTATTTTATGGACGTAATTGTCTGTATATTAAATGGTTGTTAAGCTCCCAAATATTTGCAAGCAGGATGTATGTTACTCTGGCATACTAACTATATCATGCTTTGCTAGAGACTGTGTTAACATTAAGGAACTGATACTGAATGTTTTATATTGACGAGTTATGTGAAGTATAGTTAGCATTTTGGTGGAAGCTCTTGGCTTGTTCCTGTTGACAAGAGCCCAACTGGCAGGGTTCAAATGTGCAGACTGAATGTTTTCTGCACGCTAACCTAGAAAAGCAATTCCATGCTGGAGGCCTGCTTTGAAAGGGAAGATTGTGCAAAGCGCAAGGTCACTAGAATTCAGGTAAACTTTATTGTTTAGTAAGTTGTACTTAGCAGTTTTAAGGTAACAAGTCCTTACTGGGAGTGAGCCCAGACATGGATCTCTGCAGGCTCTTGGCAGTCAGGGAAGATGGATGGGCTGCTCACTCAGGGGGTGAGCAGAGTAGCTGTTTTGAGTTCTTGTCCAGGCGTCTCTCTGGGGGCAGCTGGTAGGCTGCAGAGCAAACCTACGTAAATTAGCAGCACTTGCTAGGCTTCATGTGTAAGGCTACTTGAGTCCCTTTCCCACTTCAGGAAGCTGATTATGATATTAAGGCCCGTTCATTACATCCTAAATATCATTCTGGTTAGCTGTGAGTGGATCGTTCCAGGTGCAAGGGAAAGGAAGAGGTCTTCCTCCTGCTCTCCCATCCTGGCGCCTGCATAGGTGGCAGCGTGAGTGCGTGGCTGGGAGTAGGCACAGGGATACTCTTGCCATGGTGCTTTGGTTTAAGAAATTGCCAGGTCTTTGATGATCCAGATAAAACAATTCAGGAAGTTACTGCCCTTCACCTGGATGCCCTTAAAGCTACTCAGAGAGCCCATTTCAGTGCCCAGTGAACCTGATAAGGTTGTCCTCAACTGACGACAATATATGCCAATCTGTTTGACATTGCACTGAACTGAACTTAGTAGTGCTCACAAGAATACCCAGGACACAGATAATCTCTGTGTGAATGGTAGTAATTTCTTAAATTGCTTAGCTAAATCTGCATAATTCTTACCATAATTCTGATGCTTTTTAGACTTGAACTAATCATTAAAGAAACAGATCCCTTGCACAAAGTGCATGGTGATTGTTGATCAAAGTTGGTAAACTTATGTGTCTGGCTGATTACAAAGTCTATCAGCAAGTTTAAGCTGACAGAAAGTATAATTATTAGTAAATAGTAACATAATAACTGTGATGTTCTTTATCCATTCTCACATGTTGATGGGACAAATGGCGTTTGCTCCCAAGTCATATGAAAGCATATCTCTCATGTTTGCCTGTAAGCAGCATATGATCTTCTTGATTGCCATTGTCCGTAAAGCACATAGCAGGAACTTTTCAGGTGTATATGAATAAAAAATGTCCACAAAAGGTTATATTTTAAGGTCATTGTTCTGTGGTCAGATAAGAATGAGGGGGATCTTGGGGTGCACTGTGTTGAAGCTGGAGGAATGCTGCTGTATTGGGATTGCAGCATTGGTCTGGTCAGGCCTGATTAAGCAGAAGCAATCAGGAGACAGCATAGCACAAATGTGTATGTTAAATCATTGTTGTGTCTTGGGTAATGTGTATCACTGTTGTACAACAGATTGTACAGCTGGCGTATTGAAAAATATTGCTCATAAGTCTCACTGAAGCAGTTATGCAATTTGCTGCTCCTACCGATTCTTTTTTTTTTTTCCCCCAAAAGTGCTGAGTATAATGCAAGATTAAACGCATTTTGATAATCAGTTTTAGAAATGGCTGTTCTGGTTTAGTAGATGTAATAGGAATATAGAATTAACAGGGAAAATATTAGATCCTCTAAATTGTGGAGGGAAGTGAATTTGAATTAATTTCCAGTAATTTGATTCCTGATTTGATCACAAGATACTGCTCCATGATAGCAGAAATAGGGTGATTTTCCTGAGATTTCAAAGCCATTTAGGGAAAACTTAATCCCTAGCTATTGACTGACCTGTGGCCAAGAAAGGATTTATAGTCAAGCACCCCTTGTTCTGGCTGTTACTTTTTGTTGTTCCTTTTCCAGCGGCAAAAGAAATCCTTTAGCCTGCTGCTTCCCTCTATTTGAGATCATTGGGTAACTGTTAGCACTTCAAGAGGAGGTACAGAGCAGAATCTAAAAGCATTTCTGTATTTATATAAAGTATGTTAAAATACACATGTATATGTGCATTTGTGTAGTCATGCTAGTATTATCAAATTGTAATTTCTCTTATAACTTTAATTATGAAGATTTTTCCATAATTTTTTAAAGTATGGGTTAATGACTTATTTTTAAAGGCAACATGAGAAAAGTTACAACAAAGTTAATTTTCATGCCATCCTGGAACCATTAAAACCTCTCTTTTAAAAAATATATAGTCCGTACAAAGACATTTGACCTGTAGATCCAGGAGGGATTTATTCAGGGTATCAATCTCAAGGTGTTTCATGCTTTTGTGCCCCTAAAGAGTGTTCCGCGCTTTATCAGCTGTGTGAAAATGTTATTCATTAATGTAGCAACATTTTTTTCTGATATTTGTTACTATGAAGAAAAAGCATTCTATCAAGTGGAGGTGGTGGGTAATCCATATCACTAGCCTTTGAAAGGGGAGTGAAATCTCCCTTTTTATGTTCAGAGAAATACATGCAACTATTTTGTTTGTGCAGTAACCTAGTAGGATATTCAAGCATGAGGTTTTTCAGTCGTAAGTGCTAATTTGTTGGCATTTTTCTGAATCTGTCTATTGCACCCTTTGAAAAACTTAATGCCCACATAGTGTGTATATCCCATTTTCCAAAGTTCACCATGTCTAGGTTTTGAAATAAGCTGTTGGAGGGTTTTCTATTGTAAGATTTTTATCCCCAGCTCTGTACAAAGACTACAGAGCTGTGTGCGTCTTCTGCAGTTGTATCTCTACATCCTTGTTCTATGAGCAGATTTTTAAACAAAACGCTTCATTGCACATCTGTTGTCTTTTTACAGGTGATGTATCACCCATCAGCATGTCTCCCATCAGTCAGTCACAGTTTATTCCACTTGGGGAAATCCTTTGCCTGGCAATCTCAGCAATGAACTCTGCCCGAAAACAAGTCACACAAGAAGCACTAATGGAGCACCTAACAACCTGCTTCCCAGGTAACTGGACATTAATAAATCATCAGTCAGATGGGCGTGTGTCTGTAAAAGGGCAGTTAAAGAATCCCCAATCCCTACCCAAAAGGTTGCTTATCTTTTTGGCTTCCTTAAAAGAGGGAGTTTCAGTGTTTGGTAGTATGTTTTTCTTCACTCTTCTGGATGGGAATATTGATTAATCCTGAGATGCTACCAAAAGTAAAAGGAGGCTTCAGGGTCCTAATCTTACAACCTTTTCTTTATTCTTAAACATATGTAGAATTGAGTTGTCTTTGACAGGGCCATTCATGAGAGATGCATTTTGCAGGGTTAATTCCTGACTTTATGTAAATATTTAAAATTACTTGAGGTACTAAATGGCAAACTGTATTGGCTTGTTTTCTTTTGTTCAGACTGGTATCAGAATAAGCTTGTTCGTGATTTTTCTCACAAAATAACCTTCTTTATCATCATAGTCAAAAGAGTTTAGGACTTTAGTAGTTACAGAGAACAAAGCATGTGTCATAACCAGAGCAGACTTATTCCACCTTGTGCCTTTCAACCAGTTGTAAGCTAACTCGCAGGAGCTCTATTGACATCATTTGATTGGTTCAAGTGGCATTGTCCATTCTCCATAAAGATAACCTCATGGAGGTTTCTGTGTAGAGCACTCTCTCTTAAAGAGCGTGTTTCCCACATACTGCACATCTTCCTCCACCTAGGATAGGCTCTCAAAACTGGTGTGGCATGATGCAAGTGATAGAGTCTAATGACAATGATGTGCCTGCTCCATGGAAGGGTTATATTTAAACTGAAAAGACGTTGTCAGCCTGGTTTCCAGGGGTTTTCAGAGCCTTCTTGGACATAGTTCTGGCTTTTGCTTCAATACTTGACAGCTCTCTCCATAACTAAAAGGTTTGGAGAGCCATAGATATACTTGCTGTGTTCATAAATGCTGGTATACTGTTCAGAAGATATTCTTGTCAGCATTTGATAATATTTATTAAATGGTAAAATGAAAATGTCTTGGATTAAAGATACTGTAACATCAAAAAAAGGAAACCTATATTAAGAATGTAATCTTGAATATGCTGCTTCGCTACTGGCAGTCTGTATCTGGAGTTGGTGAATCATGCAAAATGCATCTTGTAGAGACATCTAAAAGGGTGGTGTAAAAGCGTTGGGCAGAGATTTACTGCTCAAGAGTGCACAACTTTTTCACTTGTGCTTTGTATGATCCTGAGCAAGATGTTTAACTGTTCTGTGCCTGAGTTTACAATTCTCTAAACTAGTAGAGAAACTTCTCTATTGTACCTCTGTTACAGCTGTAAAAGGCAGCTAATTAAAAATGATTCAGTAGGAAAACTACTGAGGCATCTGTCTCATATAGGCAGCCTAACCATAGCCATGTTTTGATGTCTTTTTTTGCTTACATTTCAGAGCAAGAGTTACTTAAATCCTTGAAGGTTGTATGGCTTTTGCTGTAAATGGTACTAAGTTCTGAGATTTTAAAATATAATACTGGATTGAGAGCTGTGTTTGGAACGAACAATTCTGTCTGACATTTAATAATTGCACTTTGGAAAAAAATACTGCAAGTATCATTTGTAAATATTGGCTTTCTGTCCCAATTTGTGGTTTTGTTTATCAGCATTTTTTTTCAGTATGCTTGGCTGATTTTGAAAATAGTTGTAAAAGTTGTAAGGGATAGAATGCAAAGAAGGCAAAGTTCACAATTGTAATTCCAGTTTAATTCGTTTTGATTTTTTTTTTTTTTTTTTCCCTCAAGTCATGTTTTCTATACAGGTATGTACTAGAAAAGTACCATAGATTGCAAGTATTTTTCCAATGATTCTATTAATATTTTTATATAAACATTATTGCATGGTGGAAATGATAATTTATTGGTGACATCCCTTGGGTTTCCTGGGAGTATGATTATCAGTTGACTTGGTGTGTTGTGCTATTCTTGCTAGACAGAACCATACATCAGAAATAATTCAACAGGCTGGATTATTTTGTAGACTCTGCTCAAAAGAAGCCTGAGGCAAGTTAGCACACAGTCTCTTGCTGTCTCTTTTTTCGGTAGCCATGAACATGGGCATTTCTCAAGTTTGAGATTAAAAAAAGAAGAGCCTTGTCTTTCCTACCTCACTTCCCAAAATGTAAAGAGAATTATTTGGAAAACAAACAAACAAACCAATCCACCTTTTGTTGTCCTTTTTTTTTTTTTTTCCCCTCTGTAAAGAAATGCCTTTCTCCCCCAGCCATGACATGTTTAACATAGCAAACATATATGTTCTCTCAGTGTATGAGGATTATAAAAAAAAATTGTCCTTTAATAAACAGAACCTCTTCTTGTGCTAAGTGATATTTTTCACTTGTCTGCCCAAACTCTTTTATAAACCAGCCATGGCTTTTTGAGCCCTTGTATTCACTGTGGCTACTTTAAAATACCTGATGTCCTCCCATATTATGATAATTTATTTTTCCTAATTAGGTGCTGATGCTCTGAGAGAGAGGAGAGTGTTACCACTGTAGATGTATCTGTTATTGTCACATAACCTCTCTGTATCTCACCCTGTAGCAGCACTTGTCTGCCTGTGTTGTTTGTGTTTTAATGAACAGATGCTTCACTGCGTTTCATGGCATGTATAAATTTCCTAAGACCCCAGATGCTATTCTCAAACTGCCTAAGAATAATAAACCTCTTTCCTCAGTGCAGGATCTTACACTAGCAGTCTAGCCTTCTAGTTTGCTGAGCCATTGTGCAGGCATAAATCTGGGCCATGGCTCTATCTGAAATAAGGTATGCTAATTATTTATAACATCACATAGCAACCACTCCACATCCTTAACTAGTATTTCATGAGCCAATCAGAGTATTTCTTTTATCCCTTGTTAAGCCTTAGCATCAGCTCAGGAGAAAATCATTTTAGCAGATTTAACACCATTTAAATACTACTTCAGACGTATTTCATGAATTTATTTTATTGAAAAAGTCTGTAACAATAATGCACATCTTATTTGTAGCTTTTTTTATTTGTTAGGTTTTTTTAAAAAGCAAGAGGGCTCCTACTGCACATGCTACCATTATTTTAACTTAGAATTAAACAATGAGATGTTTGTACAGCCCTCCTTTATAATTTATTGACCATGGTTTAAATCCTGTACATTAAATGTAAATCTTTGAAATCCAGTATAAGGAGCTAAGAATGTAACCTCTGTTCCTCTGGCAGCCAGACCCCTCTTATCTGTATGAACCTGACTAAAGAAAACATCAAGCCTGAGTCTATGCTGCCTTTAGTAAGGATTTTTTTTTTCTTTTTTTTTTTCCCCTTCCAATTTTGTCCATGTACTTATTAAAATAATTTTAAGGTGTTCAAAATTTCAGTGTAGAAAATACATGTGTTTTGGACTAGGTTGCTTTTGAAGTGAACAGTTTTCTGAAAGCTGGCAAATTCCTCTGACATACACCTTCATAACTGTTCACTCTTTAAATATATTAAATGTATATGTAGCACTTAAAATAAGTGTCTTACATTAACAGAGTTCACTCTAGGTCAGTGTTCTTTGTGAGCAGCAAACAAGACATAATCTTCTGTCTGGAAGCTCAGTGGATGGCATAGTAGACTCTCCTGAGATGCAGGAAATGTACGTGTCTGATGATTCAGTGTCCAGACAGTTTCTGCTTTTGAATTATTAAACCACTACATAATCTTAAATAACACCACTGCTGTCATAAAATATTTTATATGCTAGAGTCTCTAAACTACTGGTTTTTTTCCTCTTGTTCCTATTTAATGGGGGAAGGGAGACCGTAAGGAGACTTCAGAATGCAGTGGGGTAGGTTAGATATAGACATGATGTGGGCAGGTTGCTGTAAAGAGAAAAGTCTTGAGAAGGCCAGGAAATCTGTATTTAAAATAGCAACAATGGGAGCCAGAGTAGTGTCATTTCTCCTGTCCACCATGCAGGAAAGCCTAAGTTGAGTTTGGGTCTGTTTCTGCTTTTGTAAGTACCTGAAAGAGATCTGAACAAAACCTGTAGCTAGCATTAGCTGGCAATGCTGGGCTCCAAAGATCTGCATCTACGATCATCACTGCTGGCTTAGTGAACCACAGGGATGTACTGTATGCTGAGAGTGATAAAAGTGATAGTCTCCAACTCCAGAGAGAAGGCTGACACAATTAACTATACAGCATTACTGACTGCCCAGGCATGCTAATTTTTTTTTTTCCTTGGTGTTTATTTGCACAGTCTCTGTTCACAGGACTTAAGTCAATTAGTGTAACTACTGTGCATCCAGTGTTTAGAGACTCATTTACCCAACACATTGTACTCATTATGGTTTATTGGGTGAAAGATACATATTATTATTTTTACCATGTATTTGCAGTGCATTTTTGCCTAAGTTAGTGTAAAACATAAGAAGACCCATTTCAGTCTCATTCCCTAACTTTTCTGTAAACTACCAGGAGAATGTTTTCCTCTCTTTTATTTTTGTTCTGATGTTTTTGAAACAGTATGTTAAAAAAAGTCTTTAAGTAAAATAAGAATGAAGAACCAAGTTCTTGCAGACAAAGGTAGGTATGTGTTGAGGTATTTATGTGTAAGCTGCTGGAAAATGCAATGGATCAGTCAGGTTGTTTATGTAGAGGCAGGAAGGGAGATTGGCTGCTGCACAGCACATGCATCTCAGTTGGACCAGGATTGGACCCTGCAGTGCATTTCCAGCACAGGATGGAGAAGCACATGAGCTTGAGTTTGGGGTCATCCACTTCTTGTGGTGATGCAAGACATAATGTAGAAGGGGTGGTGTTACATAGCAGCTCCACCACAGGAAAGAAGAGGTTAGATGATGACTGCTGGTTATAGGAATTGAAATCGCTCTTTGCGTTCCTGTGCTTTTCTGAAAGCTCATGCAGAGGGCAGCCTGCTCTCTAGTTGCCACTGCCTCACGATCTAGAGGAAGCTCAGCATATTGTTTACTTCAGTCCAGAGAGATTCAGGACTCTGGGCTAGGGAGGGGTAGTCCTTTTTTCCCCTGGCTGTCTGGATTTCAGCTTTTCCCATCTGTTGCTGTTTCTGGCATGTTTGCTCATCCAGCAGTTCTGGGGGTCTTTGCTACTCTCTCTAGGATTATCACATAAATTGTGGACACCGACATGAAAAGGGAAGAAAATGCATGTTCCTGATTCTCCATTTCATTTGCGTATTCTTTCCAATTTTCAGTCTCATTTATTATCTTGTTATATCCTTTCTGTACCTCTTTTACTTCCTGTGCCTGGATTGGCCCCAGTCTTTCAGCTCTGTGGACTGTGCATGAAATATATTTACTGCCCCCATGTACTTCTCCCTGGCACCTTCTCTGTTGTCACTGCTTTCACTCATGTGTCCATGTTATTCCTAACACTTTACTGTTTCCATTGCAAGATTTTTAGTTACAGATATTACTGGATGTGAGCAGTATGGTCATGTCTCTAAATTCAAACAACATTCAAAGACAGACATAAGAATACTTACTATGTTGCCTGCAACCCAGTAGCAAGGAAGAGGGTGAGTTAAGGAATTAGTACAACTTCTCTATTTCTTGTTGCTAATCTTTTGACGGGGTGTTGGTCATAGTGCCAGAGCCCTTGCTGTCATCCTCATGTTTGCTAACACAAGGAGATCAGTGAGCCTTTGATGTGTGGCAGGAGAGCTGGTGACCAGACACTATGTGCTACTGAAGATACTTTGTCTGGGGCAGGTACACCTGGTGGAGATTTTTCCTTGAAGTATTTTTGTAAAAAGCATGTAATTTGTTGAAATGTTTTTGCATGTATGATTCCATGGGATTTCTGTTCTTGAAGATAGTCAGAGTTTGACTTGACAAGGCCCTGGCCAACCCGATCTAAGTTGGCCTGGCTATGAGGAGGGGTGTTGACCAGATGACTTTATGAGGTCCCTTCCAACCTAAGTTACTCTCTGATTCCACTTTTTTTTTTCCTAAATTAGTTTTGTTGAAAAGAAAACTAAGACCAGGAGTAAATAATATTAACTTTTTTTTAATCTAAAATAGACCATCCAAACTTTTGAAAAAGATTTCTCTAGTTCTAAAAATGTAAACCAGGTTGGTACCCAGCATTAAGTTAAAATTAAAATGCGTTTTAGTTCAACAAAATGTATTGATCGGAGATAGCTTTTTCCACTGAAAATTTTGAAGGATTTTTATTTCTTACTCAGCCTGAACAGATTTTTTTTAAACTAGCTTGTGAACTAAATTTCTTGTTTCCTGAGCTCTAGATGGAACTTATTCCTATGCACAGCATGCTAACTTGGTATTTTGTCTAATAAAGTATTGAAGACTTGGTTCTGGCACCACTGAACCCAGCAGGAGTACTGGTAGTGGGAAGGACCAGGGTCACAATGCCAAGTCTACCATGTGGCTAATGTTGCATTGATGCAGGATTGTCATACTTGTCCCTCTCTCAGTGTGTGATGTATGCACTTAGGTAGCATTCCTCACATCTCACATGAAAGGCAGGGAACTCTGAGAAGAAAATTTTTAGGAGCTAAATCTGTAACTTCCAGCATAGTGGAAAAGTCTGTTTGGTTAAGATGAACTGTATCATTCAAGGTATGTCTTTTTTGGAGCAGCTGATGTAGTTGAAACATGTTTCAATGGGAGAGCAAGTCAGTTCAGTCAGGTTCGTGATAAAGGGGCAGTTTGGGGGAATGCTTTTTCTTTGGTGTAGTATTCTTCTGTGGAAAAACAACTTAGGCGTACAAAGTAACAAATAACCACTGTTTTATATGTGACCGGGCATTATAATAAATAGTTCTGGTGAATCAGGATATAAATATTTAGTTGGAGGAAGGATATAAGTGAAATGTTTCCCCTGACACCCTTTGATTTCCAGTGATTCCATCTTGTAGGTTAAGGTCACCTGCGCAATGGAAGTGACTAGAAGTTGTCTCCTTTTTTTTTTTTTTTTTTTTTTAACACTCCATTAATGGCCTCCTTTCTATTTAATTAATAATTGATATGTCTGAAGTGTAGGACATAAGTGGAAAAACAAACAGACAAGAGAATGCCTAGCAAAGTGCTTTACTGGAGTTGTTTGTTCAGCATATTCCAGCTTGCACATTGGAAAAAACAGCTTTTTGCTGGGGAGGGGGGAGCCAGAGTCCTGCACGGTTTTATGCATTCCCTGATATGTGTTTACTGTCATTTCTAGGAGTTCCAACACCCAGTCCAGAAATCCTTCGACATACCTTGAATATGCTTGTACGGGAGAGGAAAATATACCCAACTCCGGATGGTTATTTCATTGTAACCCCGCAGACTTACTTTATAACACCATCTCTCATAAGAACTAACAGTAAATGGTACCATTTGGATGAGAGGATACCTGACAGGTCTCAGTGTACCTCTCCACAACAAGGAACTATAACTCCCTCCACCTCGGGATGCGTCAGGGACCGAACACTACCCAAAAACCACTGCGACTCCTGCCATTGTTGCAGAGAAGACATGCACAGCATGCATGCATCTACCCTACAGAGGAAATCAGCAAAAGACTGTAAAGACTCATACTGTCCTCCTTCATTATGTCAGGTCCCACCTACTGAGAAAAGTAAAAGTACTGTCAATTTTTCTTACAAAGCAGAGACACTCACAAAGCCTAAGGATGTAGAAAAGCAGTCTAAGAAATTTGGACTCAAACTGTTCCGGTTAAGTTTTAAGAAGGACAAGACAAAACAGTTGGCAAATTTCTCTGCCCAGTTTCCTCCAGAGGAGTGGCCGCTAAGGGACGAGGACACCCCTACCACTATACCTAGGGAGGTAGAAATGGAGATTATTAGGCGCATTAACCCAGACTTGACTGTGGAAAATGTCATGAGGCACACTGCACTAATGAAGAAACTTGAAGAAGAAAAAGCTCAGCGCAGCAAAGCAGGATCTTCAGCTCACCACAGCGGACGAAGTAAAAAGAGCAGGAATCACAGAAAGTCTCATGGGAAATCAAGGTCACACAGCAAGACTCGGGTATCCAAAGGAGACCCATCAGATGGCTCTCATTTGGATATACCTGCTGAAAGGGAGTATGAGTTCTATGATCCCTTGACTCGATCCCCACGGGAAGGCTGTTTTATAATAGAACACAAGGGAGATAATTTTATAATGCACAGCAATCCTAACATGATTGAATCTCACTTTCCCATGACACCAGAGTGGGACGTGTCTGGTGAGCTGGCCAAAAGAAGAACTGAAATGCCTTTCCCTGAGCCTTCCAGGGGAAGCTCCCACTCCAAGGTCCATCGGAGCCACAGCCATACACAGGATAGAAGATCAAGGAATGAGCGGTCCAGTAAGGCTAAAGAAAGGTCTAGATCTATGGATAACTCCAAGGGACCTCTGGGCTCAGCTGCTTTAGGCACACCTGAAGATATAGTTGAAGGCTGTAGCCCAGATGACCAAACAACTAGCCAAACTTACATTGACGATAGTACCTTAAGGCCATCTCAGTCGCTCAGTCATCAAAGGGCTCTAATTTCATCTGCAAGCTACAAAGAGACTTGCATCCCTGAAATAGCTAGTGGCAGTGTAGAAACTCCCAGTTCTTGTAGCCTATTGGAACAAAGCAAGCCTACAGAGAATTTGCCATCATATAGCGAGCTCAACTCCTGCACAACAAAATCTGCGGTTGATGACTATTTTCAGTGCAACACATCCAGTGAGACTGTGCTTACTGCTCCATCACCACTGGGAAAAAATAAAGAGGATCATGATACACTGACAGGGACAGATGGGCTCAAAAAAATGACTCCCACAGAAAGACAGTCTCAACATATTGCTAGGGAGCCTGGGGTGCACAAAGAGGAGTCCCCAAAGGGCCCAAGCAGTGGTTCAGCAGTTGCTGGCCAAACTCCAGAGGTGATCGCAAATGGGCGGCTGGTTCAACACCATAGTGCTGAATTAAGCAGCCTTGATAAAAGGAAAGAAATATTTAGCAAGGATACACTCTTTAAACCTCTGCACAACACTCTTTCTGTGAATAGTTATCATAAGTCTAGCGCACCCCTGCTAAAGCCCCATCAAAAGACCCCCTCTGACACATTGCCAGTCAGATGTGAGAAACTTGAACAAGCGATAGTAACCTCAGTCACACAAGTCATGCCTGTTTCACAGAGACAGCAAGAGACAACTGGGAACCAGGAGGCCTCCTTTGACTACTACAACGTATCTGATGACGATGACTCAGAGGAAGGAACCAACAAAAACGCTGAGGAAGAAAAGAACAGGGATGATGTTGGTACAATGCAGTGGCTCCTAGAGAGAGAAAAGGAGAGGGATCTGCAGCGAAAGTTTGAGAAAAATCTTACTCTTCTCACCCCAAAGGAAACAGAAAATAGCAACAACCAGAGAGCCACCCACTCAGCCCGCCTGGACAGCATGGACAGCAGCAGCATTACTGTGGACAGCGGGTTCAACTCTCCACGGTAGGACTGTCACATTCATTGCAGCTTTACAGACTAGAAAGTTCCATTTATAGTTATATGTGTGTGTGGTATTGGTGACATAACGTAGGGTCATATTAAACAATTTCACACGTTTTCAGACAGTGTTTTCTACAGCTCTGGAACCTGCTATTCAGATGTGTGGGTTTCCCACCATACCATAAGCAACCAATGACCATTTGCAGCATTGACTCTGTATTAGTTTGTTTGCTCTTTGCTGAAAACCTCCCTGTATCTTTTTTTTTTCTGTATTAAACTTGTGTTTGCATTTAGAATAGGAGGGATGAGCTCCTGCATACCATCCCCCCTCCTTCCCTTTCCCTCTAAGATACCATCAACAAGCCTAATCGGAAGACTAGACATGACTAGGTGGCATAATCTTTGGCTCAGACAAAAAAAACCCAAAACATGATGATTGTTTTGGGTTTGGGCTTTTTTGTTTGTTTCCTTCAAAAATTTTGGAAGTGTATCTATCACCATTCCAGACTGGTGAGACTGGAACAGCTGCTCCCCCCACAAGGGTGAAATTGCTCAGGATATTTGAACATCAAAGGTGACCCAGCGCTGCATCAGCAGAGGGAGAGGTGCCTTGCCTAAGATACTTGGGAAGAGAGTCCAGACATTTGCGTGTAGTAGCACTGGTTAGTCATTTCCATTCCAGGGATCTCGGACATCATGGAAGTCTCAGTGTGCTAGGAGTCTTACAGGCATAGGGAAGAGAGAGTCGCTGGTGTGTTCCCTGCACTGGAGATTTCACAAGCTCATTTCCAGGCTAAGAATCCTTCACTTGAGCCTTCTTCCTTCTCTCTATGACCTTTGAAAGTCCTAGGTCCCTGCTGGAATGGAGCCTGACTGGTTTTGTTTGCCCTGGATAGCAACCCATCAGAGTTCAGAACAGTGACTCCAAGAACACAGAAATAATTTACAGTAGTAGTTCTCTTATAGTGTCTTACTTAAGCCTAAATTATTTATTGCCTGTGGTTAAAAATAAAATCTCCAAGACTGGATTTGTATTAGGTGAAAGAAAATGTTTTGGGGTTGTTTTGGATTTGGTTTTTTTTGTTGTTGTGGGGTTTTTTTTCACTGTAAAAGGTGTTCTTATTCCTCAGAATTACATATTTTTTTAAAGCAAAGGCTCTCAGAAATGCATGTGAAGGATTTCCTGCTTCTACACTGGACTAAATTTCATTTTCAGTTTAAGTCATGTCATTTTGAAATAAATTCCTTTGGATTTGATGGCTATTCCCACTTGACGTTAATGACAAGGCAGCAATTATTTGGCCTGCTGCAGCATGTGGTGGTTATCAAACTAGAGCAGGCTTTTAACATATGTATAATTTTTCTGAGTAAAAAATTTGAAAAATACTTGGAGTAAATTGTACCACTTACACTGAGTCCAGCTTAAAAAAGAAACTTAATGTTTTGAAATTGTTCTTGTTATTGAATGTTCTGCAGATGCTTGGCATCTTTCTTACATACAACTGTTCTATGAGGGTATTTGCACTGTTCTTTTTAAAATGTAATCTCTTCTTTTAGTTGAGTTGCTATACTTGCAGTCAGTTTTGGGGGGGGATTATATGGTGGTGGTTGCTTCTTACTCAGCCTGTCTCACTCCACAAAGTGCATTTCACCTCCAGGATTGGATGTCAGCTGGATAAAAGTCAGTTCTTAGACTACTATTTTGCTAGCTGCATGCTAGCTGAATATCATGCTTGTGTTTCTGGTTAATGCAAAGCGAGACATTTCCTTCCCTAATTATTTACACAAAAGCTAAAATTTCTGTTGATGCTAATCTTAGACTTAGCTAGCAAGAGAGCAGAACATGGTGAGCATACTGGATTTAGTGCTGCTATACCACTTTCTTTAGATCAAAAGGGAAACAGATAAGCAGCTTGTAATAATGGTTGTGTTCCACACATCCTTTTTTTTTTTTTTTTTTTTTTTTTTTTATTTTTATTTTACTGTTTACTTATTAACAAATGTCATTTTTTGGCAAGGCCACATAAAATAAACTGGTGGTTTTGGTTTTTTGTTGGGTTTTTTGTTGTTGTTTTTTGTTTGTTTGTTTGTTTAAAGGCAACATTCTGTAGGGTTTTCTTGTGTATGTGTTTTGTAGGACCAGTGTATAGTTTGGATATTTCAAAGGGGTTTTCATGAGCTTTGCATCAAGGTGATTAAATTGGATGATTTTGCTGAATTTTGGTCACTCCTTGGTATAAGTATAAAAATAAATTGAGCTGAGGGTGAATTTAGCCCTTTGGCTATAATTACCATGCTGTCACTACTTTCCTACCTCATAGCAAAACATGTACTTCACAGCCCTTTTCCAGGAAATACAAAAAAGCCATCCAGCATCCATCTGGTAAGATTCACCTAGATCTGACAGTGTCCATTAGCAGATGCCTAGGGAAGAGTACAAGAACAGGATGTGCATGTAGTGATACTCCTCAGGTATACTCTTCTAGCCTCCACTGATGTTGTAACTCGCGAATTCCTGAGATGTGGTGGTAACTTTTCATTTAAACTGAAGTGTGCAATGTTGCCTGGGGAATCAAAATTACCAATTCCACACTGCAAAAGAAAAAGTATATTTTTAAAGTGTGACAAATTGAAAAAAGGGGCATTTAAAAAAAAAACAGGATGTAGTTAAAGAGATTCACAGTAGTCATTTGACTTGAAAAGTATTTTGTGTGAGAAATTTGTGAAGACATCATCGCTGGAAAAACAGCCTCACAGTATTTTGTTAATTGCTTTTATGCAAGTTGTATATAGTAAATGTTAGCTGTCAATATTAGTTTCATTCTTTATTTTTAGAGCTTATATAATCCTGTCTTTTCGTCACCTAAAGAAAAAGCTAATTTTGGCATTACTCTGCATGCAGAATTCTCACTGCAGTCTTTGTGTATACATGCTGTAATGATCAGTTTGTAATATCAGAATTGAAAATGTTTGAAGATCTGGAATTGGTGGTCCCATAAAGAATAATAATAATACTGAATGATCTCTGAAAAACAAAGGTTGCATCTATTTTCATTAAAAAGCAGAGGGAGAAGAATCAAAAAATTAACAACAGAAGTGCATCATACATCATTGCAGCTCACAGAGATCTCTTACTATGGGTTTCACCCATCATAGCTGTTCGGAACTACTGACAATGAGGCGATAATTGGCAGAAGATGGTCAGTACCATTTTGATCAATTTAAAAGATCTATGGGAGTTTTTGTAAAACTTCACCAATATTCCAGATTCAGTCAGTTTAAGATGATTTAAATCTGTCCTACAACTAAACAAGGTGTTTCTTCCTTCCTCTGTGCCATGCACTGACACATTTCTCCCCTGCCACATCCACAGCTGTGCATTCCTACTCTTCCTCTGATGCTAGCACTAATTTTTTTTTTTTTTTTTCTTAGGGCTAGTAGTTAACTGCGAGCGGTCCCTGATCTGGCTGGCTGCAAGGCTCAGCATCAGGGAAGCAGCAGGAACATGTGGCAGGGTCAGGTCCACACAAGGCAGGCAAGAGCTGCCCCTTTCAGTAGCAGGTAAATTTAGGTTGACTTTAAACTGACTATGAAACTCTGTCGTTAGTATCTTTGTTTCTAGTGCTTACTTAACAAACCCATTCAGTCCTCTAAATGTACTCTGTAAACATCTCCATAGCAAGTGGCAGTGTCATTTTGCAAAGAAGTAGGGATATAGGTGAAGGACATGTAACCAGGGGCCACATGGCTATTGAAAACCAAATCTCTCTCTGCACAGGAACACATTGTTTGGAGATCAAAAATTATTAAGAGCAGAAAGAGAACAAGAGTAGTAGTAGTGGTGGTAGAACTAGCCTTAGCATATCTTGGCTGAGTTTCTTAAAAGCTATAGACTAAAATACAGGCTCCTCTGCATTCATAATAAGATGTATCATTAAAAAGCTTAGTCTTTAAAAGAGCCCAGTGTCCTGTCACTCCTGTGGATACATGATACATCAGAACTAAAGGAATGTTGTCCATTTTATGAATGAAATAGCAGCACTAGTTGTTGTTTAGGGCATGATCACAGACCAGGCAGTTAAGATTTCTCAGCGTCTTGTAAGTTGCAATTGTCTCAGCTGCAAAGCAAAATTGAAGTGTTCTGTTTAGAAGCATTGTGGGTTTAATGTAAAATAGCGGGTTTAGTTAATATTTTTTGTACAAAGACATAGATAGAAGAGGAGACAACAGAGGAAGCTGTGTTACACAATTGCTCTCCTAGCTCTGCCTAGTCACGTAACTGATTTGATGAAGTTACTTTGTGCAAAAATGCACCATTCAGGAAAGACAATTAATATGTTCCATGTGCAAGATGGAAGCTATTTCCTTGGGTGAAAAATCCAGATGCTTGATACTGGTTCAGCTTACAGTTTGTGTGACGGCTTCAGCTCTGCTTAGTGCTATACCTGTGTTACAGTATGATGACTGCTGAGTACCTCTGGAACCCATTTTGGAGGAACATATGTGTACCATCAAAATGAGAGGTTCATTGATGTGACATTGCATACAAACACAGGAAGCCTATTATAAAACAGTCTATTCTTCTTTCCTGTCTGGTCGATAAATATATAGGCATGTCATATATGAGTGTGTATATATATTTCTTTTCCATTCTAGTACTCGTGAGAGCCTGGCATCCAACACTTCAAGTATTGTTGAAAGCAACAGACGTCAGAACCCCGCTCTGAGCCCTGCACATGGTGGCGCAGGCCCAACGTTCAACTTCCGAGCCACTGCAGACCCACCAACAAGTGAAGCTGAGAAACTGCAGAAACCTGCTAACTGCCTGCAAGCTTCTGTCACTAGTGTCTGATGGTCATCCTGCCTCAAATCCTCTGTCTCATCCTATACAGCAAAGTTTACGACACTGGGACTGATGTTTACATCTTCGGAGAAAAATTAAAAAAGCA
Organism: Aviceda cuculoides; assembly: GCA_035590195.1. Taxonomy (NCBI): domain Eukaryota; kingdom Metazoa; phylum Chordata; class Aves; order Accipitriformes; family Accipitridae; genus Aviceda; species Aviceda cuculoides. The sequence continues at coordinate 11,649,465 of JAVJGG010000054.1, forward strand.
TCTCAACCACAGTTTTAGTGTTTACTTAAACTGTGCTGCTATGTAGACTAGGGGCAACAAAGAAATCTTTATTTCAAGGTATTGCTTTTCACATTTGCGGCTCTGTAGCAACAGAATAGCAGTAGGGATAATATGTACACTTTTTGCTTCACTTAATTGTAACTGAGCACATGTATGAAAGTCTAGACACTGTAAGTGTAATCTGCATTTTCAATGTCCATGCAGTTGCCAACTTCATTTAAAAAAAATGCCACAGATGTGTGATGCCCCTGGTCAGAGGCTAAACTCTGCTGCAGAGTTGATCGTTTTTTACTTCAAAAACTGAGCCACTGCTGAAAGTAACCAGCCAGGATCACCATGAGGAAAAACAATGCCAAACATGACAAGTGATGACCTCAGCTCTATCTGTGAATTATTAATACTAATCAGTCATTTTCACTGTGCGTTTTTGTGACACAATTTTGCAAATACCCGTTTAAGCGAGTAAAAAGAAGTTTGGGTTTTGGTTTGGTTTGATTTTTTTCTAAGTATGGAGGGTGGGAAGGGAGGCGGCGGCTTCTTTTGTGTTTCAAAATTATGAGAGATGTTTACTTACTGAGACTTGCTACTTGACCTTCCATAGTCACAAATGAGGAGGTGGGCCTTTGCGTAGAGGGGGGAGTGGGGAGGGAAGGGAAAGTTATAACTGTCATGGAGCCACAACGTGGAGTGACACAAAAGAGAACAAATGTCTTCAGTATAAATCAAGTATTTAAAAAAGATAATCTAATTCTTTGGTCACTTCTGGTATTGCAACTTGCCATTAATATAAGAATCAGAATAACTCATTTCTTGGAACAAAAATATTCTTTATGATATAAATGACAAGTATGGCCTGAAGAATTGATTTCTTTCTAGTGGAAGGACATGAATCTATTTTATGTAGCTTATTAAATAGAGTGCCTAAATTAGGCTGTTAAAAATAGCATACATTGTAGTGATTATCAGAGAACAAAATTTAGAGAATTATAAACTTCTGGCCTTTTTATTCAGTGGATGTTATTTGCAATTTAGCATTTTATGGACATATCTAGTTTCTAGAAATTAAATGTGTCCACATGGTTGGCAGTAGAAATCTGAATTCTGTAGGTATGGTATATCCTAATTGCTCTCCCCTAAACAGTTACTCCAAAGTAATTAGTACTGTGCTGATTACTGCAGAGTAACTTCTAAGGATAGTTAAACTCCAAGAGTAATTTTTAGGTATAGGGTCACGTTCTGCTCTGTTACTCATGCAACCTGGTAGTGCAACAAACTGACTTCAAATTTAACTTTTTTTTTTTTTTTAATCAGAACAGATGAATTGGTGGAAGAATAACAAAGAAACTAACATGTTCAACAGCCCAAATTGTTGCATAGAAAAGGGACATTTACATTGTCTAGCTCTTGTAGTACACAGGTATGAAACCCAACTGTACATATTAAAAAACAGTATTTTCATCAGCTTCTGGTGACATGTATTACTCTGTACACAAAGTCATTTGAGCTTCACTCATATTCTCTATTGTCATCAGAATTCTCTACTGAAGATTCAGCCTTATGTTATGCAGTTGGATATAGTTCATTTACTTATAAAATGGCTTTCTAACTCTGGACACAATCAGTTTCAAGTTCTGTCAAGATCACCCAGTCAATGCACAGGTCTGTTTTCTTTGGTTTCAGTGTATAATTTCCATTTCATAGGAGCAATAAGACCTTTCAGTGCACATAAAGGAAATTATTGTGCTTTTGGTTGGTTATTGAAGTCACTTGGCCTTTAGCCTCCTGCCTTATCATACCTTCCAAGATGTGCTCTAATTACCATATAATGCTTTGCATGATGCATCTTATTATTCAATATGTAACTCCAGCCGTACTTATTCCATGAGAACTGTAGAGTCAGAGTTTTTGTGGGGAATTGTCATATACTATGCAGTGGCTGACTGTGATTTTGTTTCTGAGGTGAGCTCTGACATCAGTAGTATGTACCAATTCAGTAAATAAAAATGTCGAAACGATAAAAAAATTTACAGTGATGATCTGAAGTACTAACGGCAGTATTAAAATGTGAACAGCAAAAACAAATTTCACCTTTGGGGGAAATATTTGTTTGTCATAAATGAATCAGAATTTACGCAGGCAGCTGGTTGTACTGAAGACGTAATTCCAACAAAATATGATAGTGCATACCTATAAACTGTATAGTATATATTTCCTAAAGTTCCCAGAGACCAGCAGACAACCTAAATGTCATATTAATGTTGACATGGCATTGTACCAATATTAATGTGACTCTTGGAATATGGAATGTAAACAGAAGTTTCAAATAGAAACGTTCTAATCTTGAATATTTTTTTTCTCCTTTTAAAATCAACAATGGAATATAAGGAAATTCCATCTTGAGGTTCTGGTAACAAAACCGCAAGAGTGGAGCTTGAGTGCTTTATGTCACCCTAATCCTTTGATGAAATCATAGCCTTGTATTACATGGTTGCTTATCTATCATTCTTCTAATGTATCAATTTAAAGGTTTACAGAGTTAGATTAGGTTGAATCTGTGTTGTGTTCAACTGTAAAGGGTCAACACAAATCTGTCGGCATTTTGCACACTTAATATGTATTATTATAATACAACATGTTACTTTTATGGTAATTTTTTTTACACATATAACTACCTCCATGAATTTGATGAAATGCAGCAACATGAAAAGTGTATTGTACAAAGCAAGGTTAAAAACTTTGAAGCATTAGGTCATGGCGTTCTCTTGTGTGTCAATGCTTGCATATGAAATCATCATGTTTCCATTGCCACAATTTCCTTGTACATTAAAAATCTGGCTTTCAGATGAGTCACTTAGAGTTTGACAAGGCTGCATAATTGGGATAAAAGTGAAAGGGAGGCTGAAACCTTCCATCCTCTCCCCAGTTACTGCTAAAATTTCTGCCTGGTAGAACTTGAAAATGTATTTGTAATTTAGCAAATTAGGAACATCTACAGTCTGTGAAATATGATTGACAGTTTGGGGTTTAAGAGAAGACACTCTGGGTATTTTCTTGGCAGCCTTCAAATACTTTGGGCCCTATTCTGCCTCCATCTTTGTCAACATATCAGGTCATGGTTTCTCTGAACTCACAAGGGTGTTGAAACAGTTCTTCCTTTAACGATACGCACTCTGTTCTCTAGATTGTGTGTGACTGAAACACTTGCTCCTATAGAAATTACCAACAGCCTTTAATTGACTTTGCTGGGAGCAGTATTAGGGTCCCTACTTGAAGTATATGCCTATTGTTCAAAGAACATGGGTGAGTTTCCAAGAAAAATGAAGCTGGCTTTTGAAAAGTAGCCAGCTGCAACAAGCCACTTTTCAAGAGGGAAGAATGAAAGATTTTTCCAAAAACCAAAGGAAGAAAGTGACAGTTGAACCTAAGCAGATCACATTTATATACAAATCCCGATTTATGAACACCTATTTCGGCAAACCTAGTACCGTTATCCTGATGCAAATTAAAATACAATCATCAGTTGAGCTAATTTTACCATTTTAAGTATTTCAGTTAAAAATTGTAATAAATCCTTAGCCATTTGACTTCTTGCACCACTGCAAAATGTCCATTGCACGTGAAACAATGTTCACTCAACTTTAAAAAGTAAAATGTATTGGAAAACAAATATTTTAATGAAAACTGTGGCCTAAGTGCTTGCCAGCAATAGTCGTTTTTAGAAAAGAGAACAAGCAAACCAGTATTCGGAGGCCATCATAAACACAGATAATACTTTGCACTTAAATCACGCCTTTTCGCCTGAGGGCCTCGAAGCACTTACTGTGGTACCAGCTAAGCCTCGCGAGCCTATGAGGTGGGCAGAGTTCACTGACCCTACTTTATGTCCAGGCACGTTGGAAAAAACAAAGGCTAAGAGTCTGCAGAGTAATTTATTAATCAGTTGCTTTCTTAAAGTTATTGGAATAAGTTTAATAGTTAACCAAAGTGTTTCATCTTTATGCTCTGAAGTTACTCTTGATGCATTCAGTTTGTTTAAGCAAGAGAGAAACTAATTTGCAGTCCTGCAAAGGCTCTGGGATTAGCAGTGCCAAAACCAAACAAGTTTCCAGTCATATGAGTACTGCCAGTGGTGGTTTTAGAAACAGTTATTTTAATTAAAAATTTGTTTTTCAAATACATTTCGCAGAGCTTTTCCCAACACAATTGTTCAAACTGTTGTGCTGAGAAAGCAAATAGCACTCCTAATCTGGTGTCACACCCACAGTTTACAATTCTCTTTGCTCTTCTGAAGAAAACTGTACAGTATTAGAGAGAAAAGTTCTATTTTTTACAAAATTCTTTAAAAAAAAAAAAGGTATATATCTAAACTGTTCCCCCCATCACAAGTAAAGTGCATCGTTACTGCATGAGAAGCATGCAGTGGACCCACCAAAAGCCACGCTGGTGCTAGAAGAAAACGGGACTATCACGCTTCTTTTATAGCGGTGCTCTAAACGTTGGTTTCAGTTATGCGGGTGGAAATCCGGTGTGGCTCCCCTGATCTCCCACGGATCTGCCGGAGATGGGAATGGGTCGCTAACTCCATTGAAGCTCAGTCCTGAGCTGAGGGTTTCCGTGTTCCTCCCCCCGCCCCGAGACACTAAGTGCAGAGAAGGAGCAGAAGGCCCCAGGCTCGCGCCTGGCTCTGGAAGGGCAGCCTGGGTTGAATCCCTGGCGAAACACACGGCTGCCCAGCCGGGACGCTGCGACGGCCACCACGCGTTTCCCACCTCGGAAGGGCGATCTTCCGTGCGGTGCGCTGCCCTCGTGTTGTACAGCGCTTAGAGCCACCCAAAGGATCCCCACCCAGAAGTATGAAAGGGCCCTTGGAGTAATTGGCACAGATGTTACTTTTATATGTGGAGGAGACTTAAGTTTAAAGGGATCATAATTCTGCAGGTACTTTTCTGTGAGTGACTGAATGTGGCTGTTGCATTAGGTTTAAATGAGTTAATAAATGCAAGTGGGACTTACTGTATGTTAGAAGGGAGTTTTGCAGCCAAGACTGCCTTGTATAAATGTGTTTGCACTGAAAAAAAAATTAAAAAATTACTTGGTCTCTGGTTGCTGTAAAGGTCATCCAAGATGGATGTTCTGTTTATATTGTATAGTATTTCATATGAAATAATTGCAGTTCATGAAATGTCTTCCCTAACGTTACTGATTTATAACAGCACATTTGTAACATGGTTTTTATTGTGTCAGTGTACCATATTGTAAATGATGATTACTTGTCATGCTTAGTATAATAATTTAAAGGAAAAAAAAGGACAGGGATTTTTGTAAGTCTATATTTGAAAGTCCCTCCATATGGTAATATTGTGTTCATGCTGTTTATGTAGTGTTGTGTGAAATATCCATTTTGGATTGTGTTACTTTTTAAGATATTAAATAACATTTGGTTATATGTTTTAAGTGGATTCTTTGCACCCATCAGTGCATAACAAACCAGAAATCTCAGAAAAACAAGGATCATAACTTGCTGTGCTCGTGTGTATGCTTCATAAAAGGTCTCTGAGCCGTTCTAGTAAGAGCGCAAGGGAGAAAATTCACCAATTTTGAAACATCCTGGTTTGGACTGGACATGAAGGTGATGGGTGGAGAGGGAAGCCTGATACCCACTGGATGTGTGAATGCCCACCTGAGATGCACCTGAGCTCCAGGAAGTTAGAAGTTCGTTAGGGCATCCTAATGCCAAGAGCACACACCCAAGAGAAAGGGCTCTAGCAAGGAGGTTTTGTCACATTCTTCAAAAAATTACTAATTTTTTTTTTTTCCACACTGTGACAGCAGCTGATTGCAAAGGCCCACATGGACAATGTAACATGCAGGTGCCATTTCCTTCCCTTTGCCACCACCTGGAAGAAGGCTTTGAGGAGGTTTAAGCTTCAGGAGCTTTGCCAGAGTTTTGCCTTGAGAACTGCTGTTTGCCAAGGTTGTCTATGAGTATTTACAAGATAAAAAACAAAGCTGCATCTATTGGAAGCAGGTGCTGTCATAAGCACCTTGGCTTGTCACCTGCTAGCGGCACATGCTACTACCATGCTATTTGTAGTCTTTGCTGGTTCCCCTTCATCCATCTCCTCCCTTTGTAATCCATCTCCTTGGAACTGTGAATTTTGAATTATTGGGGGGGGAAGCCAAAGCCAGGCAGCGGTTGGTTAGGGCTTTATGCCAGCACTGACCTAGTGCCTTGCACAGGCAAAGCTAATTTTGGGTGGTGGTCAGAATCAGAATTTCAAGGCCTTTTCAGTATCACTGGAGAAGTTTGCAAGCACTGTTTCCCCCCTCACAGAAAGCTTTGTTTCTGTTTCTGTCCTGATGGTGGGCTCATATTTTTGGTGATATATTTTAGGCTGATCATTATCTAGAAAGAAACTACTGTTGTCCAAATGCATCACACCTTGCACTTTAAAACTTGCTTAGAAACATGGCTTGAATCCTCTTTATACTTACTCTGCTGACGGGTAAACTGGAGATCTTAAGGAAGCGATATCTTCATGAAATGTGGCGTATAACATACTTAAAATGTTTAGGGCCACTGCTTGGCTGAAGAACTATTCTCTTGCTGTTGGATCATGCCTTTCTGCCGAGAGCACCGAGTCAAAACAGCAGATTTCCGTGCCTCTGTATCTACAGGTATCTTACATCTATAAGATAACATTTTTGAAAGTTCTCCTTCTCTCCAGACTTTCCCTCCAACAGCCTCTCAGCTCACTCTTTAGAGTATGTTTTTTGCCTCCCAACTTACAATGTCCTTCTTCCATTTTATCTTTTTTCCATGTCTCAGAATCCCCTCCTCTTCTGCTCCATTTTGACATTTACTCGCCTTCAGGTTGGGTTTTTTTCCACACATTACTTGACATGAGATGTCCTCTGCTCCTTTTCTCACCTTCCCCTCTCAAAATGTCATCCTAATCCTATAGTGTCTTTTCCTCACTTTTCCATTACTTTTTCACTCTCCCTGCTCATCAGAAGGACCTTGAAGAAGAAAAGGGGGTCAGCTGCTTCAGGATGGGCACTCCTGTCAGCACTTCCCTTCACGCCATGCTGTTGCACGTTTGTGATTTTAAAAAATAATAAATATGCCCCTGCTTTTAGTCCCTTCTGTTCTCTTCCTCCTTTTGACTGCTGCTCCTTTTGTTGACTATGTGCTTTTCTGCCCAGCATCTCTGTGCTTTGAGGGCTCAAAGAGGAGACCCAAAACCCTGAATAGCACTAGAACAACAGGGTGCATTTGTCTTCCTCAGGGCACCAAGCAAGGCCCCAGGTAAGTGCTTAGAAAAGCAATTCTAAAGATATCCAGCTGTGTTTCTCAGAACAGCTGTGAGGGGAATGGCCTCATCCTACTAGCCTTTCCTAAACTGCAAGGAGGGAGCCCACTGGTCCAACACCCATTCACCACAGCTGCTATGTGAAAGGAGAAGGGTTTTGTAGCAGAGTCAAAGATGCTGGGACTTTGATAGCCACCAGTGGTTTTGTGTTGAGATGGCTGAGCTTGCAAGCAAGTTCCTTCTGTGCCTGTAGGTCCTCGTGTTTAACGAAGTATTTTTAGCCCAGCTGCCACAGAAGTGATGAATGGGGACTGGGAACGGGAAATCCCAAGTACTATTTTTTTACATCTTTTCTCTCTCATCCTAATAAGCATAGAAAACCTAACCCTATGCTGCCAGCTATTTGAAAATAAGCAAACAGTAAATAAATCTACCAGCATGCCTGCGCATACGCTAAAATAGTTGTGTACCCTATTTGCTTGCTTGCTTTTTTAGGGAAACCTGCAGCCTTTTGTTTTGAGTTCTTTGCATCTCTCTCCTCTAGTCCCTCTCCTTGTCGCTGGTAAAATTGGACTGGTTGTCTAGTAAGTGCTAAAGAGGGTCAGTCTGGCAGGAAGCTGCAGAAGTAGCAGCTTCCGATGGATTCAGACTTTGCACCAGTAGTGGGAAAAGAAGCAGGAGCCAGCGGCCTCTCCCACGTGTGTAGGCTTTCCTCGTGCAGAAGCGAAAGGATGCACCAGCACTGGCTCTCCTGGTTGCCCACGCTCACCGTGCTGCCATTCCTATTGCGGAGCAGTCTTGGTGCAGGCAAGCTGCACCACTTGGTGATGAAACTTCTGCACCAGAGGATGTGCATCAGGAGCACAGCCACGGCACTGCAGCTCTTTTGGGTCCTATTGGCTGGGTTTTTTGAAAATAAGGACCTAGGCAATTAATTTCACAGGGCAGCTTGTGCACTGAAGGGATTTGAATGCAAACCACATCCCACGACCCACATACCTGGAGCCTGCCACCACTACATAGCTGTGGTCTCCACCACGTGCACACCACTACGCATGTACCGCTGCCAGGAGCAGCCGTCACGGTTGCAAACTTGAGGACTCGGAAGTGCAAAGCTCAGAGCTGGGTGTGCCTTGGGACTGGGGGCAGTGACTGGGACGGGGAGGGCAGAGAGGGGCATTTGCCTTTCTGGCTGTGGCAGATGAACGCAGCCCCTGCCTCCGTGGCGGGACCCCCTCCTCCCTCTGCACTGCTGCTCCTTGGGGCCGGTTGTCCAGCCCACCCCAGCTGCCTTGAACCAAACCCCCAGTCTTGGCTCCCTCCCTGGCGAGCCGTGGGGCCCCAGCCCATTGCTGCCCCTTGCCCCCAGCACAGGGAGGCCGTGGGGAGAGAGGCTCTTCTCCGTCCGGTTTAGTGCTTCCCTCTGGCTCAGGCCCCAGGTGAACCTGCCAGAGAAGTCCTATTTAGCCTCCAGCTGCCCCAGTTTAACATGCTTCTGCTGGACACAAGCTGGTGATGATTTTCAGATGCTTGTAACTGGGCCAGCTGTAACCCCCATCTGAGGCATGGCCCTGGCAGAGCTTCTCGGTAAAACAGTAACCACTTTTCTTTTTTTTTAATGTAGACAATGCAGTATTTTTTTTTTTTCTTTTCTTCTAAAGGAGTGCTGAGGCACCTTCCCTGAAACTTCCAAGGAAACTTTGGGTTGAGGCGGAGGTCACACTGTCAGCCTACGTCTGCCATGGAAGCACCGGTCAGGGGAGGCACCACGAGGAGGAGAGGGGCAGGGGCCAATTCGTCCCTCGTGGAGCAAGGGCGTGAGGCCACCCCGGTGCCCAGCCTGAGGAGCAGAGGTGCAAAGCCCACAGAGGGACCCCAGTCAGAGCCCAGGCTGCCTGCCTTGTCCCACCAAGGGGAAGGACACGGCCAGCCCACACAGTAGGAGAGGAAACCCAAAAAGCTCCCCAGCTCTCTTGCTCTGCCATCCCTTGGCTCCTGCACCTGGCAGGCTGGCAGCCCCCCCCAGGGAGCCCTCCCCGGCAGCACAGGCAGTACTAGCGTCCCATCTTCTCCTCCCTGCTTACTTCTGAAGAGCATAATTTTATCTTCCAACCATAGTGTTTTATTTGTAAGTAGTCACCAGTGGACCCTGGAGATTTATTATTCATTCACAATGAAGAAACTCAAGAGTCCTCAGGCCTAAGGCAGCCAATATATTTATTGTTCCTCCTTAAAGGTAGACCCTTCGCCTGTTATGGTTTTATTATTACCTATAACCCGGTATGGAGAGATGGTATTTCTCATGCTTTGCTGTTAGACAGCAGATAACAGTTTCACTAAATCACAGTTTGTACAGAAAAAAACAAAATGAGAAACCCACTTATTTTTGAAGACAGAAGTAAAACAAAACAAAACAAAAAATCCCAGAAAACTAAAATCTTACAGAATGACAAACAGTTTTGAAAAGCTCTTTCGCTGCATTTAAAACGTTCGCCTAGAGACAAGTGGACTTTCCTTGAACCAGAAACTAATAAAAGATTATTGCCTTTAAATATTTAGACCATTGCAGATTTCAGAACTGTTTGTCTTTCTAAAAATGAGCTGCTTGGGCTATTGCTGAAGAGGGAGCTGCATTTTTGACACCGGATTAGTAGCAGGGCTAACTAATCACCAGGTCCAGCCAGTCGAGACCACCAGCTTCAGTCTCAAGACAGAGCAGAGTGACTGAGCTAGTCCTACATGTCAGGCTATAAAGGAAGACTGTTGGCAATTATCTTTTTGTAAAAAAAGAAGAAAATAATCTCTGGACTATACTGACATGTAGTGTGTGAATTTTGTGTCTCATGACTGCTGCCTTGTGCCATGGATAATGCAGACGGTGGTGCAACCCTGGTGCCGGTCTCCATGAACAGATGGGTCAGCAGGTGACAAGCTTCTGCCCAGTTTTCTTCCAGACTGGGGTCTCTGCAATTCGAGGGGAAGAGAAGGAGGGTGGATGCTTTTCCCCAGAAGGAGAATGAGGGAATCGGAGTATCACATCTTAAAAATCTTGAGAGATTTCACTAAAACAAAGAGGAAAACTCAGGGCAGAGGAACATGAGAGTGTACTTCAGTAGCAGGGGAGTCACTGTTGGGACCAGCAGCTTGAGAAGAAAGATGTCAGCTCAAGACAGAAGAAAAAAATCTTCACATTACATGGAGGTCAAAGGATCCTGGGCTCCCAAAAGCCAGCTGAGGCAGGGAACTACATGTGCCGGCTTTCATGATTTATACAGACCTAAAATGAAGAGCAGCTGATAGCGGAACATGTGTCCATGGTTGTGCTGTAAGGATGGGGTGTCCCTGCGTTATGCCCAGCCAGGAGCTGGGATGCAGTACAGTCGCTGAGGGCAGCCGGGGCTGGCTCCCCCAGAGGTGCACCCTTCACAGGCAGAGTGGGATCCTGGAAGAAGCCCTGTGGGAAAGGATGGAGAGGGATTCCAGCAGGGCCTGCCTGGCAGCGCTGCCATGGGTGCTCCTCTTCCCTGCTGCCCAAGCACAATGGCCCTCCTTGTTCCTGGTTAACTCCTGGCCTGAAGAACAACTTGCTGTCCTTCACCTTCTAGGTAGGAACTAGGCATAGCTTGCAAAACCGGCGAGATACTCGGCGCTCCTGGCGGTATCCCCCTCTGCTCAGACAGCCCTCTAAAACACAAATCATAATTGCTTGTCTCAACCCATCAGCCTTCCCCCTCCCTGTGTGCGCGGGAGGTTTCTGCTCGTGAAGGTTTTGCTCACCCTCAAGGCTCCCACATTCGTCTTGCAATAAAACCTTCTCCCTTCTTTCCCTCCATTCCTGTCATACGTGCAGTAACTTGCTGTTCGTTCCCTTGGAAAGGCTGCAGAGTGCCTCCAAGCTTAGTTTGCGTCCAAAAAAACCATCTCCTCTCTCCAGCAGGAGAAGGTCCATGATGCATCCCAGATGTTTGCACGTGGCAGCAGTCTGCAGACACAACAGATGACGGTAGGGAAATGGATAAGCAACGAGCAATTGCTTCTCCTTGTGCCCCTTCTCGGAGGCAGGGAAGTTTTGGTACTGGCTCTGTTTACCACACTGGTCTATGAAACCTTTTGAAAGTCACTTGGAGGTGTCTCTGTTTCTAGCTGTGGTTGTCATGGGGAACTGGAAGGGGGATGCAGAACAGTTTCAGATCATTATATAAAATTCATCTTATATCTTCTCTGGGGTTACCTACTGCCAGCTCCAAAGGAGCCCATTCCCGTCCCTTCAAACAGAAGAAAAGTGCTGGCTAAAACCGTCTCTGCCCTGCAGCTGCTGTTCACGTGCTCAGTACGGCCTCGGGCTGCATTCATGGCTCTCTCTGGTTGCCTCCTTTTTCCCACCCTTGCAGGATTTTTGGCAAGGACTGCTTTTGGGGGCTGGGTTTGTTACTGGCTGGCTGGGGCCCTCTTCCCTGGCCGAGGCCCTGGATGCCGAGCTCGTTATAAGAGAAATTATTCAGTCTTAGGATGCATTTTTTTATACGAAAGCTGTTCAGCCAAACAGAGTCTCCGTGCTGCAAAGACTACCTGTGCCCAAGCGTAGAGGCACTGTGAATGGCTATTTCCCGCAGTGAAGCTGCCCACCTGCTTTATTATTTGGCATGCTGGCTAGGATGGCACTGTTAGGGCTGTCACTACCCACGCTGGTGACAAACAGCAAGGCTAGTGGGGGGGTGAACACAGAAAGAGAACTCCTTTTACATAGAAAATATCCCATGCTTCATCAACACTGTGCTGGAAATAGGGCCATTGAAAATAATATTTTTTTTCAGGAAAGAAGTGGCTTAAATAGCTTCACAGAGACAGGCAAGGGACTGAGCAGCTCTTCACTAGAGATTTTTTTCTTTTTAGTTAGAGGTTGAAATGGGTAAAGACCTTGCCCACTCTGCCATGCTATCAGCAGCCTCAAATGAAACACTGTTGTGCTCAGCTTCCCAGAAGGATTATTGTATGCCAAAGCTTAATGTTAGCAGAACCAATCCTTTCCCATGGACAAGAGCAGAGAAAAGCCGAACAAATCATAGCGATCTGCGTCGACAGCTTTTTCTGAGAAATAGTCCATATAATTCAGAGCGGGAAAAAGAATTGTATCAACAAATTACTTCAGAAGAACAGACTTTGGTGAGGCGAATGGGACCAGTCCCCCAGCCTGCACTTCAGTAGAAAGTAATTTCTACAAAATGCGGTCCCAGTGGTATCTCACACTGGTTGGATGTGTGGAGAGCGGCAACGTAGGAGTAAATGTGGGAGGAACAGCATGGAGAAATTGTGATGACAATCATGGTGGCATCCTTTTCCAAACGGGACGAGGAGCTCTGGCTTGTACTGATTCATAGTTTGTTTTCATGGCACTATTTATAAATCTAACGCTTCCTAAATGGTAACCCTAATGGCAAATTACAAATCCTTCATAATTTGACATGTATCTGAATTATTTTATTTGTTTTTAATGGGAAAAATAACCATTTTCTTGACTGATTCAGAACTGCAAACACTGGAGACGGTGAACTGATCGGGAATGATGAAGCACCGTATGTGAAACCTGGCTGGATATTGCCTATTGGATCAGCGCAGACCTGGCTCTCATTGGAGATGATTTGGGAAAAATCCACCCTCGATCTCAGCCCCTTGCCTTTTCCATCATGAGGTACTGCAGGCATTTTCGGGGGTGCCCAGGCCACTGGCTTCAGACATCTCCAAACACAGCTCTCCCCCAGGCACCAGGGGAAGCTGTGGGATGCATGGGGCAGCAGCTTCTGCAGTTTGTGGGGTGCTTTGGTGGGGGCTTCGTTTGGAGCCTGTCAGTGGCAGGCACAGGGCAGCTCTCCAGGGCTGCGGGGACACGTGGCTGTCACAGCTTTGCCTATCCCACACGACGAGACACTTCACCCGCCATGGAGCAACCCCCTTTGGAAAGCAAGTCCTGTTTCATTCACCTCAGCTCCTACACCGTTAATTCCTCCATCCTCCTCCTTTGTATTCATTTCTTAAGCTGCTCTAGCTGTCACATCTGCACACTTACCAGCTGGTTTCCCATTTTTAATTGCCCTCAGAGGGCTTCTTCAAGAGCCACACCTGCTTTTGTATGGGCCTTAATTTGTCACTGTCCAAACTGGTGCAGCAAGCATTTAAAATTCAGCCCCTATGACTGTGTTGTGTTTCTTCAAATGCATGATTAATTGCTGAGCCTTTACAGGCTGCATTCAGCTATTTCTGCATAAAACAGAGCCTGTCTTTTGCTGGAAAGCTCCCCACATCATGGATATTAAATATCTTCTTGTCAGTGGGACTTGCGTCTGTTCATCCCATTTGTTCTTGCAGAAGGAGGCTGTATGAAATGCAAAGAAAGCTTGGGGCTCTCTCAAGTCTATTCTGTTTAGAGGGAAAAAAAACCCCAGTTATTTTTCCTTGTCAAAACTATTCTTATAAGCAAACATGTGAGATTAGGGCAGGAGGGGATGTTCCGGGTCATGCCATTGAGCCCCTGCAGCAGTGTAAGCAAGCAGGTTGTATAATCCAGCTCATAAATTGTTTGAACTCCACCTTAAAAAATATTAAGCTTTTTTTTTTTTTTTGTCCTCCTTCACAGCTGCTATGGGAAGGCTGCTTTAAAACCTTATTTTTAAGCCCAAAGTGATTTCCTTATTATATCCATGCTCAGAGAAGCCCTCCATGGCTGGGCAAGGGGTGCTTTCCCTCTCTCTTACAGCATCTTCTCAGCCGAGATGTGTGCAAGGTGCGGGATGTGGCCGGCCAGGGTTATCCCTGTCCCACCCCACATGGGTTACCTGTCTCCCACCCCTTGGATCCTCGGGCAAAATCAGTGAGCTGCAAGCTGAAAACCATGGTACTACCTACTCTGGCAAACACAGAAACAAAGTCTTGCCCCCAGAAGCCCCACCAATATGGTGAAGATATAGAAGGAATAGCAAGGCATAGAGAGATTTACATATAGATGGATGAATGGATGGATGGATACATAGGCAGGCAAATAAGCACCTTTGAAAAATTAGTTTTGAATTTGCCAGAGCCCCCTTCTGCCCAGGGATCATATAGAGGGTGGGAGGCTCTTCTCAGAAACAAGAAGCAGGGCCCTCCTGAGTCACTTTGTATAGCCATGGCCTGCAGGGGCAAAACTAACCTGACTAGGGGAGCACAAAACAGTGATTGCCAATGCACTGGTTGTTTTAGTGCCGTAGGATGAGCAGCACATTCGACCACTGAAGAAATGCTAAAACCGCCTGTTACGGACACTTGGCTCAGTTATGTACATTTGCATGGCATGGAGACAGCCCGGTGCGAGCGGCAGGTTGGCTGGGTGTTCAGTGGGGATTGTGGCTGATCCCCCGCAAGCCCTGCCTGCGCTCCGCAGCCCTTGCGACAGCTGGTGCCACCTAGGCCTCCCTTTTGCTATCCGGCAGGGAAGCAATGCCAGTGTCTCTGGCCAGTTTTGAGGGTTACTTAATATTCACTGTGCGATATATCTAAGTGCTGAGTAATGTTTTAACGTATCATTAATTTCTCGAGAACAACAGAAGGCTGCTGGAGAGCCATCAGTGCCCACTCCCACAATCACAGCAAATGGGTTGTGCAGAAGATGCCCACGTGGTCCCGGCAGAGGATGCTGACGTTCGGGGGCCGGCTGCCCGCGACCCCTCGCCTCAGGACACGGGGGCAGCTCCTGTGCACACGCCGGTGCCCCTTGCTCCACAAGGCTGCTACAAGCCTGATATTTAACAGCCTCGTTTGCTGCTGCTGAGGGAGGAACGAAACGAGCTCCCCGGAGCTCAGCTAAGCCCTGATCTGTGCTGGCGTGGGAGGTGGGCACTACGTCTCCCCTGCCTCAGCCCACTCTCCTCAGCCCTCCTCGCTGTTTCCTTCTGTCTTTTATTGCTTTAATCGGAGTCCTCCTGATCAGCGCTGCTGGCACTGCCTGACTGGAGGGTGCCCCGTTTAACCTCGAGTGAAGCTGCGAGCGAGAACGAGCGACGGAGCAAGGAGCCGCGTCGCTCATCCCTGCCGCCCTCTTTTGCACACCTATTTTGTTTCCCACTAGCGGGATCAGGCTTTAATAACAATCAAAGCAGCTCCAGAGGCAGCCCAAGTCCTCTGTGTTTGGAAGTGTATCCAGCTGATTCCTGTCAAGGATCACTAAGAGCCACCTAAAGACCCAGGTCTCTCTGAGGCCACCCCTCATCCTCCTACCAAAATTCGTGCAGAAGCAGGCAGGAGGCTTGCTCAGGAAACTACGTAGAGGCAGCAGGTTTGGGGGGAGGCTCGGTGCTGCGGGAGGAGGAATCAGCCATAGAGGAAAAGGTAACACAAAGAGAAAAAGAGGGTGGAAAGAGAAAAAGCTGCGATGAGAAACACAGGATAATTCCCAATTGTTACTTTGCTCGCTACAACCCTCCTGCCTAAACCGTACTGCTTTCTCCCGCCCTGCCTACTTAAATCACCCACCCCCCCCCCCACCCTTTTTTGTTTTCTTTTCAGGAAGGCCGCGTTTTCCTCCGTTTCTCTCCCCCGAAGGGGAGGGTGGTCGCGGGGCTCCCCCGGGCCCTGCCGCCCCCAGAGCCTGTGCCGCGCAGGACGGCCGCCAGGGGGCTCCGCCGCGCCGGGCACGCCG
>JAVJGG010000054.1:11665563-11693900 GCA_035590195.1 Aviceda cuculoides
TCACTCCACTCCTGCCCCGGCAAGCCCAGCCGCGATTTAGGAGGCTGCACCCTTCGCCGCCGCCGCCTTGCTGGCTGTCGACACGAAAAAAAGGGGCAAACGAGGCCATAAAAGCCACTTCCAGGCCCCGTAGGGCCTTTCCCCCCTCGGCCGGCCCAGCCGGCTGAGAAAATACTGTTATTTCAGTGCTGATTGACGTCTCCCACCCCGCCGCGGGAGCTTACCTGCAGGCCCAGTGGGTGAGGCTCCCACAGCCAGCCTGGAAAATGCTAGAAGCCGCGGGAAAGGGCGGCCTCGCCACCCGTGTGGTGGTGTGGCTTCCAGGCGGGGCAGCCATCCCAGAGCAGGGTTAGGGAGAGGCCAGGGCAGCAGGTCTGCTGGCAGCTCGCGGTGAATTTTCTGATGAAATTGGGCTGGTAGAGCGGAAATGGTGTCATTGCCATAGACGTGCCAGATTTGGGGTAACGTTTACACCAGTTGGAAAGTCCATGGCGACTTCCATATAATTCATATTTTATCAGAATAATCTATACAGCTATAAACATATGTACGAAGCTTGAGAATTACAGTGCCCTGAAGAAGAGAACTGAAATTCTGACATTTTTGAGCACTCTACAATAACCTTCCCTTAACATGAACGTGTTTCAGTACCTACACAAAAAACGTTATTCCATGTAGGTGAAAGTTTTCTTTCAAAACAGCTGTTAAAGACTCATTATGCTAAAATGGAGGGTTTCAAACCTCTCCCTTCATTAGGCTGTGTTTTCTTAAAAAATTCCCATTGGATTTCCAGCTGCCTGCCCTCTCTGCCACATCCTTACAGGGAAAAGGAGGAGGGGGAAATGTTACCTGGAGCTTTTCCAATGCCTTTCGCTTCCCAGTGCCCAGAGCTCCTTCGGTCTGCATCTCCCCCTGAGGTGTGGAGTTTAACCTCTGACAGGTGTTTGACTTCAGGTTGGGGTTTTTTCCATGCATTACTTGACATGAGATGTCCTCTGCCCCTTTTCTCACCCTCCCCTCTCGAGATGTCATCCTAATCCTATAGTGTCTTTTCCCCACTTTTCCATTACTTTCTCTTTTTCTCTCTCCCTGCTCATCAGAAAGACCTTGAAGAAGAAAAAGGGGTCAGCTGCTTCAGGATAGGCACGCCTGTCCCTTCAAGCCATGCTGTTGCAGGTTTGTGATTGACAGAGTTTTGACTTCTACTGAGCAGTTAGGAGATGAGGAAGGTGGCCAGGACCACGAAATCTTTTCATTCACCCCTTAGCTGTGAAGTACCCGTACTCTGGCCAGCATCCAGGCTGATGGGAATGTGTCTCCATGAGGCTGCAGTCTGTGTGGGCAATGTGGGCTGCATCCCGAGGGATGCTGGGGGGCTCAATCTGCCAAGCCCTGGCCAGCCGTGCCATTTACACGGTCGCCAAACTCACTGATAAAAAAAGGCTCAGCTTATTTAGGTGGGACATTGCCATTTTTTGGCACTGCTATGGGGAGCTGACTCAGACTGATTCCCGTGCTGTCCCCATGCAGGCAGTGCCTCAGCACCCTCCTGTTTGCAGGACCCATGTTTATGGGACCCAAGGGGAGCACCTCTGGGCAGACCTTGGCAGTGCTGCCAGTTCAAAGGGAGTCCTGCTGTGAATTAAAGGACTTGTTGGTATACCTGCACTGCTTCTCCTCCATCATCCCCTCCCTGGCCCTGCAGTCGGTTAAAGTAAGAAAAACAAGATAAATTCCACTGGGTAGGTTTGGAGACTTATTTCTGTTAAAGCAGTCTCTTCCATGAACATCGTTGTTGGTTTGTGGAGCTTAAAGCAGGAGTAGGGCTCCTTGTCCTTGAGGCCCTTGGTGTTGTTTTTTGAGGTCTCGTTGCCATTTGCACCACCCCATGCTGGGATGTGGGGTGTACCGTGAGGGCTTCAGAAAGCCCAAACCAACTGAACCCTGGTACCAGTGACATCGCAGCCGGTGTCTGTGCAAGCAGCTGATGTGATGGTAGCACGGTGGGCTTGGAGAAGTGGGTCTGGAGAGAGCATCCAGGGCTCACTTCTCTACTTAGGAGAGCAAAATGGTTTGTTACGTCCATTTGCTAGTGTGAATTACATGTCCCTGGGTGGATGTTCAAAAGGTTAAATATTGAAATACATCTGGAAAAAATGACTGCGTATACAAGCTACAGTATCTTGTGTGATGTATTTAATGTCCCTAATTTACATGCTGACAACTTTGCCATTTCTAAACAATGTTATCATTCATCTTTCTGATGATTAATCAGCACAAGCTTCAAACACTGTTTATCACACTTTGATGCAGCAATCAAACAAGAAAGGCAAGGTGTTACAGGGGTGGTTTTGGGGTTTTTTTGGTTTTTTTTAAATCTTACAGTATTTACAAAAAGATACTTTATTTTTTCTAACACCATTCTTAGAATTATTCACTCATTCACAATCAGTCATTGTATAAAAAACATCATTCAGAAATAGGTTTTAAAATACACCCACCCCCGTTGCATAGTATACAGAAAAATAGGTGAGAGTCAAGACACTTGATTTTTGAATGAGAATGTGAACTGATTCAGAGGTACAACATTTCTGAGGAAGAAAGATGCACTTCTCAAAAAATGATCAGCTGTAGTTCTCCTGACGCTAATGAGCTTTTTGCAGGTCTACTGTCAAATTTCCCTTTTACAGATCAAGTATCTTTTGAGGTGTGTTGCCTTACACACAATGCTTGCATTAAGGTCAAACAAATCATATGGTAATTAGATTTACTCTGCAGTATTTGCATGTGGACACTGACTACTATAAGTTACACAAAGTACTCACAAGGGTCAATGTTGGTTTCAC
The DNA here is from genome assembly GCA_035590195.1 of Aviceda cuculoides. NCBI lineage: Eukaryota > Metazoa > Chordata > Aves > Accipitriformes > Accipitridae > Aviceda > Aviceda cuculoides. Next base: position 11,668,410 of record JAVJGG010000054.1, read on the forward strand.
ATGTCATGGCTCATCCCTGGAACAACTCAGTGGACCTGATTTGTTATTTCCAACTTCTGCTTGTAAAATCGAGAGTCTAAATATACCCTTATATTTTTAGGATCTTTTCTTCTGTAAGAGGACCTTGAGTTCTGTTCACTGTAAGAGTTAAAATGGCAGGCTGTGGAGGGATTAGCAGGCACTGCCTTTATCTATCCTGTTGACTTTCAAACAAAACTTGGTAATTTAGTCATTTGGTTATCTTGTGTACTGATAATTTTTTTGCTTTAAAAATGTGCTCCAGTGAATTCATTGAGCCTGGTCCATTAAAGAGCAACAGGGAACTCTGAACAATACGTGCTTGTTTCACAGCTACTGCAAATGCTTCGAAAGCACTAAATTGCCTTTTATACTCAACAGTCTAATAACAAAGACTGATTTTCTCCCTTTTTTTTCCCAATTGATTTGATGGTTCACTTGAGCTTTAAAAACGCATTACATAAATCTTTATGGCTATTACAGAAGTCTTTTGTCAAGTTTAATTTGGTGTTTGGTTTTTTTTCCACAGTGTAATCATTCACCCTTAAACTTACGGTACCACACATACCTGGATCGTGCTTGACTCTGGATCCATAGGAATAGTAAGTCCTAAAGGTTCATTTTGCATGGGGAGGGACCTAAATCCTTCCAAAGGCAGTTTGTCACTGAAGGCTCTTGGTTCAGAGGTATATCAGAAAAAGCGCCAAGCACTCCCAAAGGCACCTCTGACAACAGCTCTGTCCTCTCCTGCTATTTAACTTTACTGTTACAACTTTGTTTGGGCTTGATAGGCCGTGATGGAAATATTAGCTAGGATTAACTGAGAGGGTGGGAGATCCATCAGTGTAGACCTCTCTCCCTGCTGAAGAATAAAGGGGAATGTGCTGCTCACCGGGCAGATATGTAGAGAGCAAGAGCTGGTAGAAAAGCAGTAAGTTTGAAAAACCTTCAGGAACGCAATTGGGTACAAAACCCCAAAACCTGAGCAGATGATATTCTCTCCACCAGGAAAAGCAGAGAGGCTGTTAAATGCCAGGCTTCCCCATCCTACTTTCTCCTGACCCCTGTGTGTCCAGATGCCTCTTCGCTTTCCTCCTGGTTTTGAAGTGGAGGATTTCTATCGCTCTCCCCTTTCCCAGCCCCCCCCCTCCAGTCTGTGAGGAAAGTCGGGCCCTGGAGGTGTGCAGGGCCAGGGCTCACTGGGGAAAATGAAGAAGGGAACGCTGGAAGTAGGATGCTCTCACTGCAATCCCGCCGATCCACCGCTCTCGGCATTATGATCACTCAGCAAAGCACTTGGCTCTTTGACAAACGGGTCGGTATAGACGGGGCTTGGCTGGCACTGTAAGGAGAAGGTGGGGCTCTGCTGGTGGTGGAGCTGGAGCTGAAGCAGTGAATCAGAAAGAACCCAGTTAAACGCACAGAGGTCTCTCTCCACGCCTGAGCTTCTCAGTACTGGGAACCAGGGTGAGCCTCTCGGTTAAAGATGCTGGGGTAAGATGTGTTCGATGCTCAGAGATGTCCACGTGCACCCACCAGAAAATTTTGTAGATAGCCAGCCAGGATTCTGCTCTCATTGCCAGCGCTGTAAATTGAGAGTGGCGACAGCGACTTTTCTGGCTGTTTGGAGCAGCACAAAACCTGGCTTTACATTATAACCACTGTAAATGCAGGATGGGTCAAATTCACGCCTGGTGGAGCACGACAGCGGAGTGGGGGACAGCACTCTATTAATGAAGCTATTATTCAAAGAACTTTAAAAAAAAAAAAGAGAAGGATGGAGTTGCTGGTGACACTGACCAACATTGTTCGGGGATCACAGTAAGGAGATCTGCTGGGCGAAGAGGGAGAGCAGGGCCAGCGCCAGGGCGCAGCTGCCGCCCGGGGGGAGCGGTGCCAAGGGGGCCGTGTTTCGGAGCATGCACTCCACCCTGGACCAGGAGCCATTGTTGGGCAGCGGCTGTATTCCTGCCAGGCTGCACATGATGTTGTAAACATCCACGGATCTGATGGGAGGCGCTCGGAAGTTGGATCGGAAATCTGCAGGGAAAACAGGCAAAGAGAGGAGTTGGCGTTGTATGGCTTGGGGTTAGCTCCTGAAATGCGGGCCGCTGCGGGGCAAGGGCTCCTCTGCCTTCCCTCGGACTTACCCAGCAGGCTGGGATGTGGCATGCTGTACAATTTACAACATAGCTCAGCAAAAACATTTTAAATGTTTTTATTCGTTATTTTTACTTCTAGTCCAATTTTATTCTGAAAACTAAAAAATTATCAAGTACAGGAGCTGCTTTACTGTGTGTGCTTGGTAGATTTGATAGCCCCAAATAGTTGTATTGCACATTGTGCTTTCCTTTCGCTCCTCTCTGCAGTTGCAGCCCAGTGCTCAGCAGTGTTTAAAGGGCCCGATGAAGTGGAAACCAGGGGTTTCGTGTCTGTCTGTCGGACAGGTGGCTGAGGTATGCTGCAACCTTCTCAAAGAAAGTGCTCTGCATTAGTGAGTCCGAATCCACCAACAAAAGGAGAATTCATGTGTTTCAAAGAGAATTAAAAATTTAGGCCAAAATTTAGGAAAACGAGGCAAAGGTATAGAGTTACTGCACTGAGATGTTGGAGAGGGGCTGACCAAATCCCTTCACATCTCTCTGTCCTGTTTCTCCAGCTACAAAACAGATACAGAGCTAGAAACCTTCCTGACATCCAGCCATAGTGAGGAAATCCTGCCATCTCTTTGTAATTTTGGGGCATCGCAGAGTGCCACATCAGGGTCCTGACCTGCCGGGGGCTGCAGGGATGCTGGGGCAGGGGCCACGGGGCTGTGGGTAAGTGGGACACCAGGGACAGTGGCATTGTACCTGGCCCATATGCGAGGAAGAAGGCTCTCATGTCCATGAGCTCGTTGTCGTAGCCGTGCCAGCCGTTCTGCCAGGCCTCCTTCCTCCCCGTCCCGTTCTCCCAGAAGGGCAGCTTGTCCCTGCTCTGGGCAAAAACAGCAGAGCGCGGTTAGTGCCCAGCTGCTGGGCTGTGCGTGGGGTGCCATGGTGTGCCATGGTGTGTCTCCACGCGCTGTACCACCCCATCGGGCCCCTGCAGCACGCTGTCAGTTGCGGAGGGACTCATCACCAGGAGGGGTGACCCCTGGCTTTGCCACCTCAGGGAGTAGCCACCTCCCAGCTGAGCGGGGAGGACAAATTTCTGCCTCTCGCTCTTCTAAATTTCTGCCGTGAGCCCAAAGTATCACAGCTATATGTGACACCTCTAGGCAAGGTGGTGTCCCTCTCTTGCTGCATGTTAGCAGTGCCATTCTCCCACCCAGCGCCACGCACTCCCGTGGATTTGACGGGGTGGTGTTCTGCCCAACATGCCATTGGTACCATAGAAAAAGAAGCCAGTTTTGCTCCATTTGACTAGTCAGCCTAAACAATACAAATATCCCGCCCTACCATATACTTTCTAATAATTATTATTTCTTCTCCCTGCTCGTTTTAGTATTAAAGCAATGAAGTTCCTTCCAGGAAACACAGGTTTGGACCTAAGACAGTACCCCTCTCCCCGGCATAGAACACTCTTAGTTTTCTCTCCCTGCTTATTGGATCCATGCTTTAATAATTTGTCATCGTAATTCTTGTTTTTCCTTGGCCATATTGCACTTAAGTTGTACTTTTAAATTCCTTCCTTACTTTCTCCTGCCCTATATTAACAGCTCTTACCAGACTATCTACAATAGTGCCATATCCTGGCCCCCTCAGGAGCAGCAGTCCCTAGGGGCTCCTCAGAATGCTGGACCAACCCTCTCCATGAGTTTCTCTTGTCCCATGCTCCCTAGGGATGGCAGCAGATGTGACACTCCAGATATCCCCAAAACTATGGCAGGAACTTCACTTGGATGAAGAACGTCAGCTGACAGTTCGTTAGACCCCTGGCATTAATTTCTCTGATGGTTACAGAGAAGGAGCTACAGTTGCCTAAAATGGCCAGGCCTGGGCTTCACACTCCATCACAGGAGCACAGAAGATGCCCCAAGAGCCTCCCACATTCCCACCCTGGGCGAGTGATGCTGCAACCCCTGCAGATGGTTAAGCAGATTGACCAAGGATCCCTTTTCTTTTACAAACATTTATTTTGTTTGATTTTTGTTGTCCTCCTCTGCCCAAGAAGAAAATTGACCATGCGCAGGAGCACTGAGGACAGCAGTGGTTATGCCTATGAGGTGTAGTTCTTTCGACTGCTTTCCAGGGGAGCCCCTGGAGTATCCCATGTGTTCCTTCTTATGTAATAGTCAGCAGATGTACCAAATACTTAAACAATTTTAGCTGACAAATTAAATCTCTTTCCTTGTCCCCATCTATTTCACTGACAGCGCTCAGAGCAAGCCAAGGAGAAAACAGACTCCTTCCCCTCTTTCTACCGTAACACCGCCTTATGCTGTGGCTCTGCTGTCTGCGGTTCCCAGGGACTAATTGTCACTGGGCTGCTCACCATTAGGAACCTGTACAGCATTTGTTAGCATCAGCTCCAGACAAGCCAAGTCACATCTAATTTGTGGTGTTCCTTTGGCAGTATCATGACATTGCCGAAGCTACACCCCTCCACGGTCCTGTCAGCTGTCGTGGACTCAGCTGCTTTCCCAGGAATGTCAAACGCAGGAGGTAGGGTGCCTTTCCATCGCCCACCCAGGCACCAGGAGATACCTACTCACAGCTAGCTGTGCAGTCAAAGGCACAGTCATTTCCATTATTTTTGCTGCTAGTTGGGTCAGAAAACACACTACTTTTTCTTTCACAACTGCAGCCGAAGTGAGAGCTTGTGAACCAGAACTGTTAGCAGCAGTAGCTTGAGGGAAAGGGCTGTGCAGGCATCTCAGCGCTGCCCTTCTGGGGCATCAGGCTTTGCCTTACAGCAAACCCCACAAAGCCCTGGGGCATCTGCGAGCCCAGGGCGCTGGCAGCACCCCGACGTGCCTGCCTTAGCAAGCCCAGATGGGGCAGAGGACTCAGCCAAGACATTAATTTTTCATGCTCAGCCTAAGCCTGGGCTAGCACTGCTCCTCAAAGATGAAGCAGGGGTGTCTGGGACTGCTGACGGTGGACTTTTCCCTGCACGTGGGCGGTTAGAAGCTGTACGGCAATTGTTCCCTAAAACTTGGGAAAGTACACTGGGATGGGTACAGGGTGAGCACATAGCCCTGAGGGCTAACGCCGTTGTTGCACACAGGAGAGCAGCTGGGGGAAATTCAAGGATGGAGATCACTCATGTGGAGGGAACGAGAGAAGTATTAGCAGACCAGCTTCAATACAGTCAAAGGTGTGTGGAATCCTTCCTCATCCTGCTTTAACTGAAATGTGGATGGGCTTTTGTTCCTATGGTCCTTGCTGGGGAAAAAACACAACTTCCCAGATACATCCTCTCTCCCTCTCTCTCTCCCCTCCCCCTCAAAATTCCCCCTTTTTCAAACAGCTTATAGCTATCCACTAGCCGACAGAGAGTTAAAACACCCCATGAGCATGATTGGGAAGAGCTGAATATCCTCTCTTCAGTGGTTTGGGCAGGAAATATAATAGAAGGCTCAATTATTGCTTTAAAAATATGACAGGAAACTTTCATTTTCATATCCCATTCACAGATAATGAAAATGTACCGAGGAGAAGGAAAATCTGACAGCATTAATGAGAGGACATTCTTGAAAATCAGAAACAATGGGAAGGAATGGGCAGAGAGACAGAAATAATTACCATAGCAGCAGTGTTTGCTGCACTGTTATTAAGGTTTGTCAGAGTTTCAATGATTTTTTTAAGTGCTTTTTTTTTGTTGTTACAGACTATGTAAAAATGTTCTGTGTTGAACTTCTGTACAAAAGAGTTTAGTTGTAATTTTTTAAAATCATTTTGACAAAAATGTTTCAGATTCCTACTTTACGTGTCTGAATCTTAATTCTGGCTTTTTTCTATTTTTTTTTTTTTTTTTTTAACCAGAAATGTGGTGCTCACCCATCCCTACTCAAAAGCAATCAGGTTTTTTTAGAGGTGCACTTTTATTCAGCTGTAGAAATTATTATCCTAAAGTCAGGTTGGCTAGCGAGACGTGGTGGTGTGGACCACCTTCACCAAAGCCTGGTAGCAGTAGCTCAGAGGGACATGAAAGAAGATGCTCAAATGAGTGACAATAATCTGCAAGGCAATGATGGGCAATGACTATGCTGGGACACCGAAAAACTCCAGGACTTCTTGGTTCCGTTGCCAACTTACTGACTTAATGTATGGCCTTGGGCAAATCACTTAGTACTGCTCCTCAGTTTACCCACTTAGAAGATAAACAAGTTGCCTTGCCCTCCAAACTGTGGTGATGTGCAGTTAATATCTGCAATCTGGAGGTGGTCAGTAGCGATACAAGTACAAAATAATAATAACAACAACAATAATTTATAGTAAAAAAATAAATTGGCATGAAAAATCTCTTCATGTGCAAGTCTAATCAATTCACTGCTTAAGCTCTCAGATTTCAGTGTATGCACTGGGTATCTCTGAGGAGTAAACCCCCACTTGAGACTGGAGGGCTTGGGAGAAGCAGGGCATTTTTGGGTGGGAAGCCAGGCAGAAGGATAAGTTGCCACAAAGTACTGCTGAATGGAGGGATAGTAAGATCTTGAAATGGAAACACTCTTTTCGTGCCTGAGATGAAGGTAGACGGGCAGGGGAGAGAGGAGTAAAGCAATAGAACTGGAATGCAAAATACAAAAACTCCTCCTGCTTTATGACGACACAGAAAAAAGAACTGTCTTGACTATTTCACTTAGTCTACCTTCAGCATAGCTGCCATGCCTTTAGGCTCTTTTAAGCACACAGCAATACTTGACATCAGCTTTGTAGTCAGCCCAGGTAAGTGATGTAACACTTTAACTCAATGCCCAGCATAGAATTGTACATTTTTCTTATTGTTTTCATATATTTCACATTCATGTCTAAGTATTTTGCTTCTCTACTGTACCTCTACTATGAACCATCCTTTCTCGGCCACAAGAGTTAGAGGAGACACAAATTTTCCTTTTTTGTAGAAAAACCTGTCTGGAATATCCTGTATGTTATAAACATGCATGTGTTCCACAGCTTTCAGTTTTTTATATATCTGCAAAGAAAACAAATGTTAGGACACCATATGGCTGTAAAGAGCATATACGCACCTATGGATACATGGAAATACCTGAATTTGTAAAATAGCTCATTCCCTTTAATGTCTAATCATCAGCACATTCAAACTGGGACTTTGCCAGTCCAAAGATGATGGCTGTGCAAAACCTGCTTATGCAGTTTAGGAGGTTCTGAAAACTTGGATCATAAACACATAGGAACGCATGAATTCATGTATGAAATATATTTATAATACATGCACTCACAAATGTATGCATGTGAGTATATCAATGTGCAGAGATAGACCAGCAGAAACCAAACCACTCCAGGAGACAGCAAGCTAAGTGGTGAAAGATGCTCAGAGGCACTATGTGGACTGGGTACAGATGCAGAAAAGGGATATTGCCTTTGGCCTCTGCCACTCATTCCCTCTTTGTGCTCTTGAGTGAACAATTAGTGTCACCTCACCTGTGTTTCTTACACTTAACCAGTCAATCCCTATCAAAGGGATTGATAGTGCTTAATTATCTGCTTCATAAGGATGCATGAGATTAATCAGCCAATGCCTGCAGCTTTGAAGCTGCACAATGCTGTACAAGTGGTTTATTAATATTAATCATACTGTCTGGAATATAATCACACAAATGTGGTTAAACCCCAAATTACTCAGAAAAATATTTTACATGTCTAAAGATGTTCATATGCCATGAAGAAGGCAGTTATTAGAGTCTCCAGAGTGTGTATCGCTCTTTTGCTTAAATATAAATAATCTTCAGGAATAAATAGCTCAATTCTGCAAAGAGTGAAAGGTCCTTCACTAGCCTTTTAGCTGTCCCCCTTGCTTCTATATGTGTGCAAGAGATTTGCACCAATATGCAGTTGCCAAAAGGACGGCACCGGGGTGTGATGGCACGACTCAGCCAGACCCTCCCACCATGACCTGGACTAGAGAGTGGTCCTGGTGTTCCACCAGTACTTTGGGTGCTTCAAAATGGGGTAACTTTTAAAGGCGATAACCACTGTGTTATGAAATTATCTAATTCCTAAACATGGCTCTTTAAAGTGAATTAAGAATAGAGGAATCTGGCTACTGGGAAACAGAAAATCAACTTTTTTTCACTTAAAAAAGCAGCACTCCACTAAGAAGTCCTAAAAAGAAATGAAGGAAGAAAACAAAACCATGGTGCGAGGCATTGTACTTTATTCTCCTTAGGGATATTAGGCTGTTTAATGAGAGAGAAGCACGTGCTTAAGAGCTTTGTCAGATGAAACCCCACATCTGCATGAAGTTGCAACTTACACTTGCCCTTGTTCGAAGGCCTGGCCTACAAAAATAGAGATCTTTGACTTAAGGCTCAGGCGAGCATCTATAAATGCTGTGATCCCCTGCAGGAACTCTGAGTGAATTGCTTACACATGCCTCTACGACAAATTTCAATTCTGGCACTAAGTTTAAATGTTCACAATATCACGGCTATACAATTCCTGGAGAGCCTGTTTGGGTGCAAAAATTAGGAAATATTCTCTTAAAAATATTTGCCCAAGCTACAGTATACTGGAATTGGGTAAAATATAATATAGAAAACAAAATTATTCACCTGGAGCATGGACTGCCCATTTTGTACATCCACTCATCTATATTCTGAGGACAGCAATAATGACTTCTCAAGCATTGGTTTCTGGTTAAACTATAATGTACTAGTCTATTAGTTACAGATGCTGCACTTTCATTCTTTTCAAGTGGTTTCCAAATTTTTTCCTGTATTGTTTTAATTTGTCCCTCAAAATCCTGCAGTTCCAGCCTTGGGCTCTCATGGTTGATTCAATCCCACATGCTTGTTCATCAAAATTCTTCAAAGGAGAACATTGTAAAAAAAATTGGTTTTTTTTAATTCTGGTCTAATGGAGTTAATTCCTCACACTCTATGGGAGTTTACTGGAATATGAATGCCTGACCTCCTCCAGATCATTTGAAAATCCCAGCTAGAGTGTCAATAAATTGACTCCTATATATATAAAATCCTAAAAGTGTGTTTTGAGCTAAAATCTTTCAGCTGTTTATCAGATGCACATGGGGGGGGTTTGAAAGCACGTATCTGTGCCAAATAACAGTCAAAGTTCATGCTTTTTAATTTGGCTGGTGTGACTTTCCTTCAGAAACCAGTGTCACAAGAGTGTCACAGAATCCAAGTCTGACTCCTGATAAGAGCCTCAGGCTGATTTTTACACACATCTCTGAGAGCGGGTTTTGGATGTTGCGAGCAAACAAAAGATACAATTGTCATAAAAAACAAGGAAACACAAAACTAAATAAATACGAACAAGCTGTACTTACCTCCGCGTGCTTCTCTGGAGCTGGCCAGAGGCTCACAACAGGACCTCGGTCCTTCATTTGTATGGTATCACTCATATTGATGTAGTTTTTCAGCTCAATCACTTTGTCTGCCCAAGAGATGTCTGTCATCCCATGATCGGAGAAGAGGAGGACATTGACATCATGCTGAAGGCCCATGCTCTGTGAAGCAAGTGCATGACAGCCATTATGGCCAGGAATGTGTTTTGCTTTGCCTCCTGGCAAATTTTAATTCCCATTTGACTGCCACTGATTTAGTGGAAGTTATCCAGAAGGAGCATGGTTGCAAACGCCCTTCAGTGTGGTTTGCCACCACCTGTAATGGTGGACGACCACTCTCACTTGCTGCCCTAGAAGAGTCTAGGAGGTTAGCACCAAAGACAGGTTTGCCAAAATAAATCCACCCCTCTGTTAAATAACTAGATGCTACATCCCAGTCCCACAAACCATTTGTCCCAGTTTGTCTTAGACAGGATTTTATCCAGCTGTTCTTCATCTGTAGGCCAAAATGGCTGGGGAAGAACAACTTTTTCATGGTACACCTGTGGCAGGCGTATTTCTTTCTTCCCCTCCCAAACACAGGCACTTAGCATTAGAGCTTTTAAAATTCAGTGAAATTGGAAATACATATTCCTCTCCTCAATGAAACACATAAAAAACTCCAATGTGCTTTTATCATTGTCAGAAATATTCACAGAATCGACATTTACCAGAAAGCTTGGTATCCTCCTTTTCTCACTGCAAAATAATTTAGATAGATAATGTTTTCTTAAAACAAAGTTTAAAGTACAAAGTTCTGAGTGGTGCCATAAAAACCACTATAAAAGTTAATTGTCTGATTCCACAAACTTTAGGAAGCGAGTGGTTTTGATTTGTTTGCCTACTATAAAACCCAGCCAGCAACACAAGTTATAAACAGAGCAACATGTATATTGGTTTATGGCTTCCTGGGGCTATCGGTATAAGAAGCCACTAGGAGGATTATAATGCCATCGACAAAAATAAAAAACACGGGAACGGTGCCTTGACTTCCACATGATCTTGGTAGCCTCTCTTTCTCAGAAAATAAAAGTTTACAGCCAACGCATCCAATTAACAGGCATTAAATAGGCTCTCGGCAGTGCCACAAAGAGCAGTTTGAAAAGCCTTTTCCAAATGCACCCGGGAGCTGCGTTTTTGGACACCACTCACCTTGATGAGCGTGATCATGTTGCTCAAGGCTTTGTCCACCTCCTTCAAAGCGTTCTTCCGCTGCTGGGACGAAGGGCCGTAGTGGTGGCCTTCCACGTCAATGCGCTCGTAGTACACGGCGGCCATTTCGGCGCTGCCGTTGCTGGAGGTGGGAGGAGGGGAAGGAGTGAGAGGCTGTCACACATGGGGACCTCCTGGCTGCCGGCATTACTGTCCTCACCGCCACGCAGAGCCTCAAAGCCCCAGAGGAACATTTTCCGCTTCCACCCTGGGCTTTCCTACCCGCTCTCACATGGCTGGGCTCCTTATTCACGCCTAGAGTCGCCTGGGTTTGCGTGGGACTCCCCACGCATCAGAGGTGACAGGTAGAGACCGCCAGATGCAAACACAGGCTGGCCTGGCAGCCCTCTGCTACCTCTTTGAATTAGGAAGGAGGCTTTTCCTTTAATGACAATGAAAGACTTAGAAGAAATACTAATTTCTGTGCTGAATGCCCTTATTAAAAGTATTGTGGGAATTACCCATTAAATGTGCTGTAATTAAAGTTTGGCACTTCTGGCTTTCTCCTGTGTGAGGTCTTCCAAACCACCGAGGTCAACTCAGGATGTGTTCTTCCATGACCTTGCAAAATCCCGAGTGGTATGAATTGAGGTGAGATTTTAGATGGGGTTTTTATGCAGGAATATGACCAAAGGAAAACTAAGGTAATCTCAGAGTTGCACAAGTTTAGCTGATCACACGTTTCTGCGCTGAATGCCCTCAGCCTAATTAGTGGGGATTGCACATACATCAGTGCTTAATTACATTTTCATGACCACTCTACAGTTCACTGTAAAGCTCCCTGAGAGCGGTCGTGTGGATAAAATTGCAAATCCATGCTCATGAAGTTCAAACCCAGACTTTTTCTACTGAACTTAATATATGACAGGGTGTGCCATCCATAATACATGCCCTCATCCAGATCAAGATCCCTACAAAAAGATGTGTGATGTCCTGACAGGTCCACCTTCTCTGATTAAAGACACATGAGTAGTCTGGTGTAATGAGTGAGACAGAAGAGAAAAAATCAGAGGTGAGGGACTGACTGACTGAATTAGGGTCTGCCATTTGCATTTTTAAGTTTGGTGAAGGCCTTAGAGGAGCAGTCCTGTAGGAAACTGAAGGTCTCTCCTGTGGTGGGAATTTCTCCACTGCTAGCCCTGAAGAACAGTGTTTTTTCTCACTCTTGATGATTTTAAAATCATCCAAATGAAGCAGCCCTTCCCTCCCCTCAATTTCATTTTAAGCACTACTTTCCATCTGTATTAGGCATAAATTCATTTCTAAAATTTAACCCTGTAATTTCTATATTGCATGCACACCCACTGGACCTGTTGAAACAGTTTTCTTCTGCTGCAGTGTCTATTAATTAGCTACTTAGACTGCTTTGTGTCACACTGCTTTGTGTCTTCTCACCTGTAACTAAATGATCAGAAGCTAAGAAAGAGATTTATTGCATAGAACAAGTGGTCTTATTTAGGCTGTGGTGAGATTTCTCAGTGAGGGCTCGGTGCTGTAAGAATGAACATTCAACTTTTCACATGACTTCAGTGGGACAAGATCTAGTTATGTGGCATGCTTAGGAGTTTGCAGGATTGGGTACAGCACATCCAGAGCTTGTAAGACTGAGTTTGACTTTGTTTCCTGTTTTCCTAAGAAAACTAGGCATCTCTGACATTGGCTTGCAGGGGAGAAGTACTCTGTCCTTCTAACTGTGTGTTAGTCCTGTCTTCTCCCATCATCAGTAATTTTCAAAAGAAATGGCTAAGGAAAGCTTGCTGAAGAAAGCTGGATGGCATCGATGGCAAGACCAAAAAGGGTTTGGTATTTTATCAACAGACTTTTGCAAACTTCATGACACCTGTCCAGGATGGTAGGCAGATTACCACAGCCCTTAATTATAGTTGTGGAAAAGACATAAGTGAAGTTTTAGTTTTACTTGCCAAAAATGGGTGCTTGACTTAGTTTTGAATATTTTTTGTCTAAATAATGGTCTCAAAGCACTTGTTTGAAGAGACTGGAAAATATTCCTGAAGGATGGTTTCCTCTGGTTGCCAAGAGGAGCTCAGTGGCTCCCTGATGAGTTAGGTACTCCTGCCCTTGCAGAGAGCATTGATGAAACTCCCTTTGACCCTGGTGAAGTTAAGATAGGTCAGGACGTTCCTGTGCCCAAATTCAAGTTAATCCTAGGCCACCATGCCACAATAAAGGGCTTACTTTCTCTGCCTTGAGGTCCCTGTAAGGTTTGCTAGTGGTGGGAGCATAAGTGTAGTTCATTAGCTGCTAATACCTGCCATTAGGGCAACTGACCTTGCCGCAGGCTGTTTTCCCACATATAGCTGGTGCCAGCCCCAGCCTAATGGGCTTCTTCAATTAGTTGGGGTGTGGAAAGAAAACAGGCTGGATTTGCCAGCCTTTGAAGATGTAGATGACAATAAAACACAGCTCAAGACTCTTCTACCCAGAGATGCTAACTCCTGCTAAATGAATACACCTGCAATAAAGGCATTTCAGAGGCTTTACTTCTTATGGGCTGGCCCAGCAGCACTGAAAACTGTTTGCTAAATTTCAAAGGACTCAACAAAGAGGATGAATGAGAGAAAGGATAAGAAAAACCTACCTGATTTTTAATCTGTTCATTCTTTACCCTCCTTTCTTCCTGTAAGTCTCTGCAGTATTTACACCCACAACTGATAATTAATTTTATCATCGATCATTCCTTTTTCCTCTTTCCTGCCTTGCTGCAGACAGGGCGCTTAGTTTAAATAAAAGGAGCCCAGGCAGAAGTTCAAGAGGGATGGTGTGTAAATGGACACCAGAGACCAGACCTCCCACAGCTCCAGGATGATCTGTAGGGCTTGGGCTCTTCAGCAGGCTGTAGCTGGTGTTTGCGGCAGACATCATGGTGGTAGGGATTTGCTCTTTTCTTGAAATCACTAGCTTTCCCCTCTTGCAAGCTGCCTCACTGACACTGTTGTGTCTCTGCCCTTTTCTTCTTTTCCACAGAAGGCAGCAGCAAGCAGCCTTGTGACTTGGGCTGAATTAGCTATTGAAACCTTTTCAACGGGCTCCAGCTACCCAAAAGAGCAGCTTGAAGGGCTGGAGCTTTTAACAGTTTGTGCCTCGCCTTTAATCATGTTCACAATTACAAAGCTGCAAACCCTCCTGAGCAGCCTTATGCACCTTGCTTCACTGAAACCAGGCAGGAAGCTTCAAGCATATCTTGACTTATCCCCAAATGATACCTAACCAAAAGCTTTCTATGGTAATTCTGGGTTTCTACCAGAAGTCAGAACTGGTATCTGTATTCAGTTTCCCATTCCCTTTTTTATTCACTGAATTAAAAGTGTTGTAGAAGCTCCAGAAAGCCTCCTATGGCACATATGACCTCCTCATGTCACATGCAGATAGCTGTCTTAAAATCTAAGCTAAATCATTTCAGGATCAAATGTCTCTCACGTGTTCTGAGATGGCTTCTCTCTAAGCCCCATGCTGTAAATGACACTGTGATTTGTGAGCATCTGTGCAGCAGGACCCACTGTGCAACTGGAAGCAACATCTCCAGCAGCACTCTAATCATTTTGGAACCTTTATTTCAAGGACAAGCAACACTCAGCATCTGAACACAACACTTTTCAGATTTAAACTGCTATCGCAAGTAGTAAACCAACAAGGTTTTAAAAGAGGAAGCTTAGTTATATCTAAGGTAAGGCATTGGCTCTGCATGCGGTGGTGCAATCTTCCCTGATTTTACAACCTATGTGGAATTAACAAGGACAATGTCCCTTGTTAATATTTGGATGAGAGATGGTAGAACTGGAAAGCTGGGTGTGCAGCATATGTTCTTCCTAGGACTTGTCTGAGAGATGTGTTCCCATCTCAGTTGGGCTAGGTGATCGTTGTAGGTCCCTTCCAACTGAACTATTCTATTCTATTCTATTCTCATATTTGCATGAAATGAATGCCTGCTCCACAATCATTATGCCTGAGATGTTCTAAAATGCAGAAGAAGCCAAAGCATTGGCCTCATAAAGAAGTGACTGGAGCTGAATTTCAGAATTTCCAAATTCCCAGGAACTCTGTCTAAAACCAAGCATTTCAAAGTCTGCTGTTGCAGGTCAGTGAACAGATACTCACAGACTGATCTTGAAGTTGTTTGAAACAGCAAACTAAAATAAGTAAGTCCTCTGTGTTGTAACCTACACATGAAAAGAGGAGCACATCTTCCCCTCCGACCTTAATGTAAGGCCCTGCTTCTGTTATGGTCATGTTTCTATGACAGTACTGTAAAGCAGTCTCGGCCCCCATCTTCCTACCTGGGAGCCAATCCTGAAAATTTCCTTGGAGCAAGGCTGATTGACAGTAAACCCAAATACTCATCCTTGAGAGAGGAAACCCCACACCGCAGAAGTCTAGTGACGTACCGCAAAGACTCGAGAGCATCGCTGATGGCATCTGCAAAGTTCTTGTCTGTTGGGACACTGAAGTACTCGCGGCAATAACTTGGCCTGACCCCAAGGATTTCGACCTCGCAACCTACAAGCGAAAAATATGGTAAGCTCTGCTGTTTCACCTTGATCACAGACCCCACACCGTGGGGTCCAAGTTCAGGTTTGTAAATTCCCTGTGACATTACTTACCTTACACCTTCCCTGCAGGAAACCTTGTGGTTGGGAAGTGAAAAGGGGAGAGAGGTTGGTTTGACGAGTGCTTGTAGCAAACCGTACATTGGATCCTTTTATTTCTCTCCCTAAAAGGAAGGTCTCTGTGTGACCTTCCCACAATAAAACTCTTGATTCCCTCGTGGCAGACGGTTTCCACCTAAATCGCTAGCTTGTTCTCATTTTAACTGCTGCAGCCACATAGCCTCATTTCCAGGCTTCCAACATAAAAGATATAGATATTGTTCCCTGAAAGTTCAGCAAATACTTTCCAGTTAGACACGCTGTATCTTACACCGTAATATCCTCTATAAACTGTATTTTATTACGTGATACTGGCATTCCACTATTAAATCTGTTTCCCAGGAGGTCTTATTAAAACAGTATAAACCAATTAACTCTCTTGGTAACTCGCAGCCTTCCTTGCAAAACACAGTCTGTTTTGTGGCCCAGAAATTTATGGCAACAAATCCTACAGGAGAACATGGCCCTGAACACACAAAAACATGTTTTTGTGGGTTTTTTTGCCCTTTTGCTCTCTGGTTACTATGCTGCTGAATAACATTAATATTTAAAAGAAGTGTGCTTTCAGAAACACTGGATTCATGCAAATTCTCTTTCGAGAGCCCCAGAGTCCTCCCATCACAGTTAGGCATTTTCTGGTGTATTCCTGGGGCACAAGGAGGGAAAAAAAAAAAAAAAAAAAAGATATTTTTGGCAAAATGGCCTCTGTATCCAGCAATACAGTCAGGTCAAAAAGGCAACTCTAAGCCATAGCCTGAATGTGTGTACATGTGGGTCCCTTTTCTCCTCCTTCGGGATGAAAGGAACAGGCATTAAGGACTGTCATAAGTTGACGCATTGCTTGGTGGGGGGAGAACGTTGCACAGGAGGCGTAAGTAAAGAGAGGGCACTAGAGCAAGCAGAGCTACTTTCAGGGATGATTTACAGTGGTTTGCTTACTGGGACACTCAGTAAAGAGAATTTGTCAGTGTCTTGCATCTCAGCCTGCATGAGCTCACATCGCTGAGGTGCAGTACAGGGCACAGGGAAAAGCACACTGCTCGCAGGCTATGCTGGCTGAGAGACTTCTGATCGTGTCTTCTCAGGAGTACCATGAAAGGTTAAAAAAAATTAAATGTTTAAGCTTAGGGAATTTTAAAAAATCTTCACTGATTTGCAGAAAGCCAGATAAGTCAGATGGAGCTTATCCTTTCCAAAAGTTAAAAAGCCCTAACACACATGACGAATTCAGTCTTTTTACCCAATGGTCCATGGTAGTGACTCCCAGGTCTCCACATTCTTTGTGTGTTTCAAGGGAACTCATCTATTATGATTGTTTGTAAGAATTAATTATTTGCAGTAATAAAAGGAAAATGTAGTCAACTAATCTGCTTTTCTGTAAAAACATATTTACATAATTTTGAACCTCTAATATTTGTTTTACAAAAATTGTGGGAGTGTGTGATGGTGCTCATTTTTCGTCCTTCCCCTGTTGCCCCAAACTTACATGACTTAATCCCTCCTCTTTCTGCATGGAGATACTTTAGTGTTTATCTCTCCACCACAAAAGTAATCTGCAATCTGGATGAACAGCCTGGAGATTGCTTGACAAGAACTGACTCTCCATACCGTCCCACAGTGAAACTTCTGGACATCTGCACACAGCACTTTCAAGAAATGACACTGTGCAACAGAGACAGGTCCCAGCTGCTGCCTAACCAAATAATCAAAAAAATTTATTTATTTCATGAATGACCTGAAGTCATCTCCAGAAAGCAGGAGCCCTTGCCCCCTGCCCTGAGGGCATGCAGCTTCAGTCTTTCGCATGACGTCCTGGGTGCTACCAGCAGCAAAACACGGGCTTTCAGCTACCTCGGATGCTGGAGGTGGACCAGTAGTCCTCTGTGAGCTTTGCTAGCATTTCAGGAGAGAACTGGAACTTCAAAGCCAGTTTCTCCTCTGACACTTGAGTCAGAGGGAAGAGACTGGCTCCAAAGCCAGGCAAGAAATTAAGGACGCATTTGGAAATGCATTGGAAACACTTAGTATTTTAGTTCGGGTGGATGATTGCTCATAGCCAATGACTAATATGATGATTTTGCCTCTTTTTTCCGCTTCAGATACTGACATCAGATTATAATTTTCTCAGATAACCTTCCTCAGAATTACTCACAAGATAATTTGAACTGGAAGCATTAACCTATTGGGGATCTGGGATATTTTAGTTGCTGAGATATCTTTGCTATTTCTAGATTGTCAAGTGATGAGCATGACATAAAAGACTACAGAGGCAGCAACAATTAGGAATCATTCTGGCCACTAAATATTGGTCTTCAAGTGTGCAGTTCATTGGCAATAACACTGAAAACTCAGGCTGCTTAGATACCAAGAGCTTCCTTTTTCTTCTTTTTTTATTAAGCCTCTGTAATGAACAGAACTTAAAATTGGATTTTTGATGTTAAGGCTTGTTACAAGTCCAAAATATTGGCCACGAAGACCCTTTAATATTTAAATTTCATTTTGGTAGAGGCCAGGACAGATGGTAAATTTTCTCATTTAAATATTATGGGAAAGGAAATTTAAAAAAATTTGGAGCCAGACAAAGAGAATGTTAAGTTTTTCTTGGTTAAACTACAAATAGATGAGCTGTATTTACTAAGATGTAATGTTAGATACCTTTCTGCATAGTTTTGTATGACGCTAAACCTTTATTTAAAAACCTGAACTACTGGAGCAGGAATAAGGACTTCTTTCGCAGTGATATATAGGCTGCTCTTTATCTATCTGACATGGAGACCTGAACCTCTGCCAGCTTTAAATTGCATTTCTAAACATTGATTTAACAGTTGGACACTTCATGTCATAACAGAAGGTTTTGAAAACTTTCCAGACTAGCTCCCTGGTCTGGTAAATGTTGTGTTTAAACTGCAAAATGTTGGTTTAGAGTCTTTTTTTCCCCCCCTTCTCTCATTTCAGTGTTTAGAAAAGATGTCACCGCACTTCAGCTGAAGCAGTTGCATAGGCTGCCGGAAAACGCAGGAGTTGGAGGGTGTGGGGTGACGCCACTTACTGGGCGGCGCGCGAGGAGCGCTGCTATGAAGCTTTGACTTTGGTGGCACCGCCGGGGTGCTCTCGCAGGCCTCGGGGTCTTCTCCGCCCGCTGGAGCTGCAGTGCTTCGGACAGGCAACCTGGGCGCCAGGCTGCGCATTTCACCCCACGGACGGCACTAGCCGTTGTGTTCTACTTAGCAATCAAACAGTCGGAGGATACATTTTTCCCCAGGAATGCCTTGAAGAGCAGAAACTGCCTAATAAACACCGTGAAGAAAGGAGAAAAATGTCCCTACAAGCCAAGTGATTATATTTTGGCAGAAGCGGCGGTTGGGACCCCTGGCACCGTGGAATTTTGGCTCCTCCGCTTCTAGAGGCAGGAGAGCCCAGATGAATTCTGCCCGTGAGTTGTCTTTGCTGTGCTTATGTTGGGCCCTCCGATAAAGCTGTGATGGATGGGTGTTCACATCCAACAGCCCTCCTGCTCAGTGTCCCTGTTTGCTGGGGTCTGGATGTTCTTCCTTTAAGCACTGACTACGCATGAGAGAGGAACATATGGAAGAATACAAAGCAGCAGATTTTGCATTCAGACTTTGCTAAAGCCTGGAACTGGCTCTGAGGAGGAAATGGCAGTGGTGTAAGTTAACCTTGGGAATCAGCTCGCTGGCATTCACAACGTGCTTCTGCTACATTTGATTTAGTCTCGTTTGTCTTCACTGCTGGCTGGAGAGAAAATAGCATCTTCCAGAACACAGTGTGATGAATTTGGCTGTACATTGCTGTTCCTATTAAGAGCTTCCCAAACTTTTCCTGTTCAGATCTTTATCAGATTTGCAAGGTTTCATTACTAAGCAGCAGTATATCCTCAGGCTGGAAGTTAATCACTAATAGCAGATCATATGCAGTGCAAATGTCTGTGGGACCTCTACCCACCTTGGTTACTAAACCCTTATTTTTTCTTTCATTTTGTTTGGCATCACTCCCCAGCCAAATGCCTTGTTAAGAATTAAAGCTTTAAAATAATAGATCTAGAATGTTTAGAAAGGATTACATCCTTATTATGGAACTAGAAAACAGTTCAAAAAATTGTATAGGGAAAATGTAATAAATACTATTGGATTTGGGGTGACTTCTGTTTAATCCAGTTACACCTGGAGTCCCACTGCAGCCCAACTGCCCTGTGTTTTAGTTCAATAGTACTACATTTCACCCCGCTTTCTGTCCTGTGCCTGACCCTGTACGGCCAAGGTGTCCTTTGAGACCATGAACACCCCTAAAATAAGCATGTGCTTAAGCATTTGCTGGACTGAGGCACTGATAACTTTGCAAAAGGTTGTCTGTCACAGATAAATAATTAATGACAGACAGATGTACACGTCATAGTCCACAGCTAAAATACCAGATCCACACAAAATATTCCCCCTCTGTGTCATAAGAGAGTCAATGCATACACTTGACAGCATAAGCACTGGGAAAAGGGAGGTTCTATTGTTCCTCGCAATTTTCCACTGGAAATAGTAGACAGACAATTGTGAAGGGTATACATATGTATACAGGGATACATACATACAGACCTCATATGTCTTTCTCCCTGGGAGGCACTGCTCAAAGGGCAACAAGAAGGAGCTAGGTAAAGCCCAAAGGCATTTAATGGAAAGTGACACTGTTCTTTTGGATTTCAGTAGCTCTCTGTAGACTGTTACATCTATTCAGTACCTAATTATACCTATTCAGTGCAGTTACATTAGTAGTTAAAAATTAATAGTCTATAGAAACAGGTCTTTTTGTAAATCTTTAGAAGAATTTCTACATTCTTGCATAATTTCTATATCCTACTATGTGCACTGCTGTTAGGCCACTTGGGTGATCTCCAGTAAGAAGGAGATTTTTTTTGAGGGCTGATCCAAACCATTGTATCTAGTCTGCAATTCCAGTCCCTTGGACTGCCTTTGAGTCCACAGGGCAGTATTGTCACCCTCAGATCTTTTTGCTCTTCAGTACTGTAGAAACACTCTGGATGGCTTTTCAACGTTTTGCATCTTGGCTCGCTCTTTCTTCCCTTTCCCGAGAACTGTGGCCTTTTTTTCT
The DNA here is from genome assembly GCA_035590195.1 of Aviceda cuculoides. Classification (NCBI taxonomy): domain Eukaryota; kingdom Metazoa; phylum Chordata; class Aves; order Accipitriformes; family Accipitridae; genus Aviceda; species Aviceda cuculoides. Next base: position 11,688,935 of record JAVJGG010000054.1, read on the forward strand.
GGGACGCCATCAGCCACATTGCATGGAAAGACCATGACCAGGCACACGTGCGTTGGGATGCAGAAGACGAGCTGGCCGGGAGCCCGCAGCATGAGTCAGCTGCCGCTGCCCTACCCCCTGGCACTGGCCGTGTTCAGAGCGGCTCTTCTAGCACGTGGTCCTCTAGCCTGCAGTTACATACAGGAGGATATCTGCATACTGCTTAGGTAGCAGAGTTAAAAGGTCAAAAAGTTGAGAAGCTAGGTACCTTGCAAGGGATTTGGTCTGGCTGCACAGCTGGAACACTTATTTCCATGTGGGTCCCTAAATGGACAGCCTAAGTGTATATTCCTGTTTGTTAAAAAAGACTGGTTATTATACATTCCTAGTGATTTCAGTTGTTCAATATCCACAAATGAAGAACAAAAAGGCCAAGTCCTTCCAAATGAATGGCTCAGACTCAGAGCAACTGGGACCTCAGCTGACTTACTCAATGATGAAGGAGGACAAAAGTGCTCACTCCAGCTCACCAAAGGATGCTTTGCTTTCAGCTGTATTTTGCTATCCCCACAGAATAGATCATTTTCAGCTCTCGGCTACTAATTTCCAGGTTAAAACCAAACAAGCACTGGGGGAGGATGGTTACTGTTTAACTTTGATCAGTGACATGGTCTGCAATTCAGCACAGCAGAAGCTACAGGTGGGCAAGAGAAATGAGCAGTTGGTGGAGGGGGGGATGGTCTGCAAGCCAGCACTCCCCTGAAGGTAACCTTTGGTGGAGTTACCTCCAGTGGCACTTCAGTCTCTTCCTTTCTAAGTATATGCAAATTGTCATGGCCTAAGAAAAGATAATTAATTTCTATGAGTGGTTAGTAAAGTACTCATAATTCTTGTCTGTATTTCAGAACGGTATTAAAGAGCCATCTGACAGCGTATGGAGTGCTTAGATGTAAAGATGCACTATTAAGATGGTAGCAATTTTTGACATACTAACCTGGCCAGTAGTACATGGAAACATTCTTTTTTTCTTTCATCATTGTGACCCACAAAGGCTCCGATCCATTCCACCAGAGAGGCAGCATGCTTTCTTTATTCACACCAATATCAAAAGATAAATTTGTCTTTTGGTCCCACATGTAGTTTCCAATCATCTGATGGACTTCACAGTGGCGACCTTCAGGGGTGGAGGAAAAAAAACAGCACAATCAGATTGGTGTTCTCCAGCAGAAGGATGCCACCAGTACCACCACTGCTACCACTGGATCATCCAGCAAATCAGCTGAAAAGCCCTGATTTGAACTCAGAGACCTCCTACCTTGCAACCGTTCCTACAATCTTCTTGACTCTGTTACCTTTTATTGAGGTCCTCTAGGTAGCTCTCTATATCCCCCAGTTCAGCCACCTAAAAGTTAGTTGCTGAAGCTTGTCAGCCACCTGTGTTCCCTTCACAGACAAAGGAGAAGAAGAGGCACCTCTAGAGAGCAACCCATGCCATCCTAACATAGGCATCTAAGGGATGCTAAGGAGGAGTTATCCTCTGGCGGTACATATTGCTCTCTATCAGTTGTAGGGAAAGATCACATCATTCGCTTAGCTTCAGACAGCCAACTTTCGGACAGCTGAGGCCAGAAGAAACAAATCCCGCACCCCATGGCCTGTTCAACATGCCGTACCCAGTCCGTACACACAAACCACGGCAGCGGCAGCCCATGCGGGTGCCACATGTTTGGCTCATGCCTGGCTCCTTCTACACGCACAACATCTGCCAAGTCCGAGGCCATTTTCAGGTACCCGCCAGCGCACAGACCCGGAGGGCTGCAGGAATCAGTCTGTGAATGGGAAGGGATAAGAGCATGATCTGGAAACATAGAATAAAGGTTGGGAAACTCACATTTCCCCTCTCCTTTAACCATAGGGCACATCGTTTTTCTGCAAACAAGCAAAAAACTAGGCTAAAACCTTTATATATTACTTTTATTTTCCATTATTGTTAGTTTTGGGTTTTTTTAAATGAACACACTTTGTTCTTGGTTGTGGGGACAGCAATCATTTCATCAGACATTTTCAGCCCTCTTACTGCATCTTGGGGGCCCTTGGGGAACTTTGTATTACAAGAAACCAGTATATAATAGCTGAGAAATGTCTTCCACTTCTTGTCATTGTCAGAAGAGAAGATACTGTATTTTAAGAGTTAATCTGCAGGTGGATTAACAAAAACAGGAAAATAAATGTTGAAGATTAAGTTGTACTGGGAGATCACAATTTCCATGTCTTAAAAAGCAACGACTGATGCACGTGTGAGACACTGTCATCATAAGCTGGTGAGTCACGATATTGCAAGGCTTTGATTATTGTGAGACTGAGCGTGGTGATCAGAACTGAAATAACCTTGGTATGCTTGTTTTGAAAAGGCATCATTTTGAGCAGAGGACTCTGTATACTTTGGGTACATGTGACCTTGAAATGGATTTTGAACTCTCCTTCCCTACTACGAAGTATTTCAATTATGCAAAACATTTCCTTTTCCCCAGCGGAGAAAAGCAATCCCAATTTGTGGCAGTCGCTATTTACCATATTAAACCAAACAGATTTAATATAGGACAACTGGTGGACTGGATGGGCAGTAATCTGTCCTCTTTAGGCTGCCAAGTGCTTTTTTCACTGTAAGTCTCAAAAGAACTTGAAGGAAGCCTCTATAGTGCATGAAAAAAGCAGCCTTCCTACTTAGAGGACAACCCCGTCTCTTCAGCTTCTTGAAGTCCACATACTCCTGAGCATGTATCAACCTGCTAAGCTGGGCACAGGCAACTGGTGCCAGCCTGGGAAACCTGCAGGTCGGTGCTGATGCTGTTAGGTCATGTACTTGTATGACGTATAGTGTAGTCTTCATACAGAAACTATGAGCTCTAGCCACTGCTGCTGTGAGCTCCCTACAGGACTTAAGGTCTGCTGTCAGTTTGCCCACCTCTTTAAGGAACAGAACGGAGATTGTTCTTTGCAGCGTTGTTGGGAAGTTTAATTAACTGTGTGCACTAATACAGAGGACAGTATTCTTCTGATCTCCACATCAGACAAGTTCATTCTTCTATGGACTCCAACTCTCTTTTTTATATTGAAAAAGAGGCCTAGAAGACTGTAAGGCATCAGTTTTCATTGCAGACATCCGTGGTTCACAGGGCCAGAAGGCAAGATCAGATGAGCAGACAGACCAAAAGACATGACCATTTAATGCTGAATTATTGCTAATAGCTATTGCTATTAATGCTAATCGCCTGAAGCCTGTCCCCCAGAAAGACCCTGGACCTCACTGGAAGATGTCAATAACCACCAAATCAATCTCTTCCTTGGGTTGCTCATCCCAATTATTTATCATCAGTAAAGACTATTCAAAAAGTATGCCTGGTCTCTAATTTTATTTTTGACCTTTTTTAGTCTTCAATAATAGCTATTCTGTGCCTAGCTCACTAGATTAAAAAGCCCTGCAATAGCTGGCATTTCTCCCCCCCACACCCCACCCCAAGACAATCATACACAGAATTAAAGTCACTTCTCAAATGTCTTTTGGGTCACCTGTACAACTCCAGTTCTTTACATCCCCTGTTGTAACTTATTTTCACTAGCCTGAGAAAATGACCTTTGATGATCTCCTTGTAATGATTATCAAAATAGCAACATGTTGTTAGACAGTCACCATAACACGCTGAATTTATTATTGCTTCCATTACTGCAGCTTTCCTCTGTAATCAAACATTATCTTACGAGTTTCAAAACTAGAAACAGGGCAAAAAGCAATTTCAGCACACAGATGTCATTATTTAAACTAACTGCAATTGTAGTAAGAAGCACCCCTTCCTCAAGCAACAGAGGAAAACAAAGAGGGTATAGTTCCCAGGAATATGATAACTGCTGTATCCTTCTGGAAGAGAGCCAGCAAAAGCATTTGCAAGTCTGTGTGCTACAGCTTACTTGGACACTCCATTTCTTACAGCATTGGCTTTGTCTAAAGCACATTCCCATGTCTCCAGGCACTTTTGTCAGCATTCAAATGAATCTATGCAAAACAAAGATGAAATTAAAAAAAAACCAACAAAACACACAGCCACTTGGCCACCCACAACAACAGCACAGTAATGCTGAGTACTGTGCACCCTACATTGACCATGTGTGAGATTTGGAAACCAGAGCACGTGCTCCTGTAGCATTTGCTACAGGAATGACCTCTTCTTTCCTCGGTGGTCTTTCACTGACTGCAGGGGCAGCATGTAGGATCACCAGTCAGCATGATATATCATACAGGGACCACCTGCATCTAAATCTACAAGAGAAAATGCTTTTCTGAGACAATCAATGATCTTTTTTTTAAAAGAGAGGCAGCATGTGGCAGATGCACAATGCTATATCTGGTGCATCGGGCAACGAAACAGAGCTAAACTGTGTCTGCACTGAGCAAATCAGATTTATCAGTGAACCCACAGCGTGTATATTAACCAACGCAGCAAAGGTACCATAATCTGTACCCATGTGGTATCCACCTGATGATGAACATATGTACATGCATTTAGCTAAAAGTACTGTACTATGTAATATTATAATGCATGCCTTGCCGCTACTGTGAGACCTTGTCTCCCATGTCTCACCACAATGTCCCCCCTCCCCAGGAAGTGACAAGAGCCAGGAGGGCGAATGCAAGCACAGGCTGCCATGGGGCTATAAAAGCTGGGGAAGGGTTAATTTCCTCCACATGAACAGCTGTGCACACATAAGGTAGGTAGGTTTTAACAGCCCAAATGAGACATAGAATCATTTAGGTTGGAAAAGACCTTCAAGATCATTGAGTCCAACCATCATCCATGCCCACTAAACCATGGCACAGAGTACCTCGTCTATGCGCTTTTTGAACACCTCCAGGGTGGTGACTCAACCACTTCCCTGGGCAGCCTGTTCCAATGTCTGACAACCCTCTCAGTAAAGAAATTTTTCCTAATAT
>JAVJGG010000054.1:11694000-11707898 GCA_035590195.1 Aviceda cuculoides
GGTTCCATTTTCAGAAAACTTTCGCCAGTGGGCTTGAATCTATTTTTTTTTTTTTTTGGTCCTGCAGGAATCACAAGCCCAATGATAGAAATGAAAGAAAATTCTCTGGGCTCACTCTGATGGTTCAGTCTGGCCTGTCAGCTGTACCAGCCTCCCCAGCAGCACAGCTCTATCTGTGCCCTTAGGTCACGCACACACAAGAACAAAAGCTGCTAAAAGTAAAACATGGTTTCCCTTTTCCCCAGTGAATTAGAGAATCTAAAGGGAAAACTTGTCCTTCTTTCTTTTCTGGAAGAAAGATAAGAAGGCATAACATGAGTCACTGTCGGCTTGTAATTCCACTTCGGTTCCTGTTCTCCTTCACACACAATAGTAGTTGAACACGTTGGCCAACACGGCCTGACTTACTTGTTTGGTTGTTTCTTTTCTCTCATTAGAGAAGAAGGCATGGCCACCTCCAGTCATAAAAGCCTTGAGGGGAATGATAAGTTGCTTGCATCTCTTCGAAGAAGAGGAAGAGGATTTGTACCAGTCAAATTTTAAGGTCAGAACTCTGCTGGACTGAGGTCCATCTTCCTCTTCTCACTGCCAAACCCAAGCTAAAAACATCACAGGTGGTACCAGCCCCTCTGCTGACTTCCACAGAAAACCTCTGGCAATGCATGTATCTGCCTTCTGAGCTGACAGAAGGTCTTACCTTGGTAGAAGTCATTGGCTGCAGAAGTTTAAAATCAGCTTCTTTGCTCCTGCACTGTGCATTCTCACCAATGAGAAGCATGGAGGGGCGCATTACGCAAGGCATCTGCTGCTCCATCAGATCTTCCTAGGTGATATTTAACATAAAGTCATTTATTTCTGCAATCTTTTGGTGTGCAGTAGTTCAGTCATGAGGAATTCAAGAAATAGGAAACGGGTTGCTCTTGCTGTCAGTCATGTACAGATGTATATGATAAAGTCAAACACTCGTTAGCTACAGAGCATTTCAAAGCTAGAAACTCTAGCTTTCCTGGAAGAAAGCAGTGATCTCTCACAGCTTCTTGAGGCACATTTTTCCTCTAACCTACCTGGCTGGTATAAGACTTGCCTTAGTGGAAGCATCCACATGCTGGATAATGAGTACATCAAAGCGGGACAGTGGTGGTCCTCATCAACAGCCAGGAGCTGATTAAATGTTCTTTGAAGTGCCTCAGTCCAGGCAGTTGTGATGTTTGGAGAGCAGATCTCCAGATCTCTTACTCCATCCTTCACTGCAACAGTCACAAGTCATATTAATAACTTCTATTTGAGAAAAATCTAGGGGAGATGAAGAAACTTAACAACCCAGTGGAGTCCCCTCAGTGGCTCCTAGTTTCCTTGCAAGGAGCCGGATGGGCTTGGCGCATCATTGCTGGCACTGCCCTTCCCTGTCAATGCTCCCTGACAATGTTCCCCTTGGGGAAGAGGCTGTGCTTCCATTAAATGAAACTAAATCAGGTTCAGAGCAAACAAAGCAGGTGGCTGTTCACACCAAAGTGCCATTCAGGTGTGCAATGCCTTGTCCCTGAAGACTGTGACTGTTAAAATGTACATGGGACAAATTCATAGCAAAAAACTGCACACCGGTCTGGGAAACACAAAAAACACTGGCTCCAGCCATCCTAGCACTTTATGTTCTCATGGAGGGTGAAGAACAGGAGTATTTATTCAGCAGGATAACCCTTTAAGTGTTTTGCTTAGTACCTTTCTTTACCCAGCTGTTATATGACTAGCATCCAGGTCTCCGAGAGCATCTTCTCTTAATGGTTTTTTGGGGGCACTAATTGCAGCTCATTCTCCCCCCTGCAAAAACAAAAATTACCTGAACTGCATACATAGTGAAGGAGAGAAGAAAAGGGTTGGGGGGGACAGCAGCAGGGAGTGACGTGTCTCCAATGGAACTGAACATGGTCAGCAATGCTCTAAATCTGCTAGTTGCTGCTGCCCAGCAGGAAAGGCTGCACATCTGCAGGGCTGAGGTGGGGACGTGCAAACATCACGCGGAATAAACCCCCAAAAGATGCCCCTAAGGAAAAGCACGTTTCATATAGCTAGTGTGTATCGGAATAACAATTTTAACTTGAACCTTGCAGAGCCACGGAGATTTATGAATTACTTCCTAGTGGTTGTGAAGGCAATTAAGAAAAATAAGCTGATCACCAGTGGGCTTAAACTCACTCTGTGGTGAGTGTCTGCCACTGGAAGATATGAAGGAGCTCAGGTCAGGAAAGACTGGGAAGCCTGCACCAGGTGATGGCACCTCACGCTGCGTGCGACAGAAGACCACCTCCTCCTCACCCCATGGCGTGTCGGCCTGAGCCCAGGACCGCCCAGCTCAGGGAGAGGGTATCACTGTCTCGGACTGAAACCAGTCTTCACTCCTTCCAAAAGGTTTGAGTTTTGCTTGGGTATCAGCCCATCTCCACCTGCAGTACCTCCCCAACATTTCTAACTCATGTCCCTGCAACATCATTATTTAATTAGCCCAAGACCGTGCTTGCCTGGACACGGGTGTCCTGTAATGCAGGGGGTTTTGCCTCACTGAGAAAACCTTGCGCAATGCATTTCTTTGTCGAAATCACCTAGTCAAGCTTGCTAGGTGGCAAAACCAGATAGTTCTAAGTAACTGGATACTGCGTTTTCTGCTTCATCTCTGCTGTCTGGTCATTTCCCTGTATGGTGGGGGACTGTGAAGGATTTTACTGCTATTCTAGAAACAGGGGTCAATGTGCAATGGTGTGGGTGGGGATGGAAACATGGCAAGCTAAGCAAGTTGATTGAGATTAGTTTATTGAGTATACAACATAAAACCGTAATCAGCAAAATAAAGTAGGTGTTACTAATCCTGCTGTGCCATGACACTAACATGTTCCTCAGGACACTGAGCTCAACACATCCATTCATATGCCAGTGGCTCCTCCAAGAGAACAACAGGGTATTCTGCACGTCCACCAGTGCCTTGCACAGCAGTTTCTCCCAGTTTATTACCTTGCTTGAGCAGCAGCCTTAAAAGATGAAAGTACGAGCTGAAAGTCTAACCATCTTGCACGATCTTACAGTCATCTAGCGCTAGCCAAATGTACGTCTATTTCAGCAAAGTATTCAGATTTCAGATTTTCCCATTAAAGGAGGGGTAATTTGTGAGGCTATATCTGGCAAATCAGCGCCCATGTGCCTACTTCCCAAGAATAAAATAATATTCTATGTTTGATCTTTTCTGCTACACTTCTACATGGAGCACAAAAGAGACTTACAATGTTGGCTTGAACGCAGTATAGGTACAAAGTAAACTATCCAGGGCTAGCATAAAATGTCATTTTAAAACTCCCAGATATTTTGCATTTGGCATCCTTTATAGCCCGGAGGTTATACAGAGTTCAGCTTTAACTTCTGACATCAGTGCTTAAGGACTGTGGGAGTTGGGCTTGCAGCATGACCTAACGAAGAAAAAGGCCTTTATTCTGACAGTAGTTATTTAAGCTAACCTGAGAATATTTATAATTAGGCCCCAAAGGCTGGCCTCTGCCAGGCTGCCTGCAGCAAGCATGTATTGCAGAGAGTTTCCAAGTTGCTGCCTACAGTTGCCATTGCTTTCATCATGTGCCACTGCACTTTGTTCATTTTGGCTTTCATATTTTCGATGTCATCGATCCTGACTTTCAGTTACCAAATCTCATTCATCAGTAAGGCTCTGCTGGAGGTTGAAGCCCTCACCTGGAGGACATAGATTAAAGTCGCGGCTTTGCCCATCGTGCAGAAACAACGGGTGTCTGGTTCTCATCTCACTGACTGCTGAGTCACCTCTGGAGAATTTGCTCCCACAGAGAAGAGACAGCTGTTTTACAACCCAACATGTGCTCTGGGTAGAGCAATATTTACCCAATATCTGTTTCCCAGCTTTGGGTGTTTCTCCATCAGCAAGCTACAACTTCTCAGGTAAAGCCAGATCTGTATCAGATTTTCTTACAGGTAAGGTCCCAGCCCTGTCTAAATACCACCAGTGACGTCTTTCCCTACAGGAGGGCAAGTTCATATCTTTACATCAGGGTCAGCATTACTTTCTCTCACTAGCTGAGTGCTCAGGTTAGGAAATCCTAACATGCTGCTTGTAGCTTCAGCTGGTCTCAGGGTCTGCAGGAATCTTTTATCTGAGGACAGGTGCTAGGACAGCCTGCAGCCCTGGGGAGACCTGGTCTGATTTTTCCACCTGGGTACTCCACAGGTGTCTGTCTGAGACAAATTGCCTTGATTCCTGTCCCCTTTATCTCCACCTTAATGCAACCCAAAGCAGAGTTTAGCGGGACTCCAGTGGGGTGCGGATGTAGTGTAGTGACTTTAGTCTGCTCTGAATTCACTATGCAGCATCCGCATCCTCCTTCCGAGTTGCCTTGACTTAGTGGCTTTAGATCACTGCTCTTCTGCCGCAACCCTGAGATTTATAATTACACCTTCCAATTCCAGTAGTGGAGACGATCTATCGTTTGACATCCTGCTCCGCTCTGTTCAAGCAGTTTACCACACACTTGAGTGAAATAATTTGTTTTCCCTGAAATCTGTCCCCAGTGTGGAGGCTCCTCTTTAATGCTCCAGCTTTAGCCAACATAAAAATGCTCTTCTCTTCATATGGACATCCTCAAGTCAATATGTTTGTAACCGACCCCACCTTTCCTAGAAATACCTAAACCTCCCCCTCCCCTTCACACTGCTGGGAGAAGCTGGAAACCTGGAGAGCCTGCGTTCTCCTTTTCCTCTTGCTCTGTGAATGGCTCTGGACTATCTCGGGGCCATCTCCTGCCTGCCGAGGGACCTTGCTGTCTCCAGCAGAAGGGATCCTACCTGCGCTGCTGTTTGCACATCTTCTGGCAGCACAGCTTTTCCTCTAGCCCAGTGCAGCCCATCTGTACGCTGGCAAACAAGCGAAGGGAGAGCATGTGTAAAGCACGGCTGGACTCGTACGTTGTCACTCCTTTAGCGTGAGCAGCCAGCCACCGCAGTGTGCTGCTCTTGAGTTGTTCCCTTTAGCCTGAATGACTCAGAGGAGTTAAGGATGTAGGCGGTTTTGAGTGGCTCTCTGGTTTTCTTTGAGAAGAAGCTAAAAAAAGCTCCGATCACCTGAAATGAAACAGTAGGAAGGCCTGCTCCTTCTTGGGCAACCATCTTCCCAGCCAGTCTCAGAACACACAGTTCTTTGCTTGCTTTCTGGCTTCAAGATCCTTCCCTCAGGAAGTGTTTTTCTTCTGGGACTCCTCCAACCTCAGCCGCCTCATCAATCACCCTTTCAGGGAGCAAGGAAGGTTGTCGTGAACACAAATCACTTCAGGGACTTGTTTTCCCATACTGTCCTCTGTAGATACACTGAGGGACCTGGGGCTGATGTGGGGCAGGGAGTAGTGGTGGTGGGCTGGAAGGCACCACGCTGACCACCGACAGAGAGAGGTAGGTGGAAACGTGCCCTTTCCACTGCTCAGGTGAACCAGTAAAAATTTTTCTCTTTCATCATTCCTCTTTTAGCACCAAAACAAACAGCACATGAAAACAGCACACGTGTCTTGACAAAATGATGTGCCATTCACTCTCAGCAGCCGCCACAGAAACGCATGGCAACATAGTGGTTATCCTGCACTGAAGACAAGGCCTCTGCTGCCTGAATGACCGAAAACAAGGTCTGATCCCAGGCCTTGTAGCTGGGGGCTTCGCTCTGCAGAGAAGTTCATGCTTCCCCAACTTTCCAGGGAATCGCAGGCTGTGCCTATGAGCGCTGGAGGCCACCACTGGCTCCTCTGATGATAATGTGTCAGAAGTAGCCGTGGCTCCCCTACTTTTTTTGGAGTCCAAACTTATTTGAAAAAACTTGTTTCTTGTTCACCCCAGGCCAGGGATGACCAGGGCTGCAGTACCAGGCTCTGGACTGCTTCCCATTCATGGCTTCCTCCCAAGAAGCGGAGTGGAAAATCATGGCCGAGGCCACATAGGCAGAGCAGAAGCAGCTGGTGGCCCCGAACTGGAAAGCATGGGCTGTTCCTCCAGCACCAGTCCCCCGGGGCAGCCCGACGCCAGCAAAGCTTTCCGCTTAATCTGTTTTAATAGCACACGGGTCATATTTTCAACGTTTTCCCTCCTGACATTATGCTGATGCTCTAATCCACTGCGTGGCAGCAAAAAAAAATCTGAAATTTCCTGTGGTGCTGTCAGCTGCTGGAACTGGACACCCTGTAATAATCTCCAGGGCCAATGGCCCGTTGCCTCTAATTCCCAGTAAGGACTTATTTTCCTTGGCATGGCCAACACATGCAAAACCCCACTCTGATAGTTTTTTGAAAGAGAAAATAGGTGGCAAAGTACTTAGCTCTTTCAAGGAAGTTTGGAAACGATGGAGCGCAACCTCATGCCGTGTGAGCACTGAGTGTGGCTGTCCAGCTTCCAGCACAGAGCAGTAAATCATCTCCTGAATGGCTGTCACAAGCACACCAGATCACCACAAAGAAGCTGTTTTTCTTTCATCGTGACTGCCCATTTGAGATAAAACACTGCTGCAAATGAATTTAGCAGGTGCAAGAAACATTTGAAAATTGATAACTTTTTTTTTTTTTCCCAAGAAATAAGGTTAAGAGTTTGTTTGCTCTGCTTGTTTGGAGTTTGGCTTATTTTGTTATACTCCTGCACAGCTGCAGTTTCCTCCACATGCTGGAAACGGTTGCACCCGCTCAGAGGCAGCAGAGTATCAGGGCAAACAGGAATATTTCCAGTACTGCAGGCAGGGATTTACAAAGTGATTTAATGGGGAAAACCTGGGGAAAAGCATCAGTGTCACTGTGGGCAACACCGGCTCAGGTGTCCCTGACGTGGTCTCCTTTCATCTGACATGCCAGTGGCTCCCGCTGCCCCTTGCCGGTCACCGTGCCGTTCCCCAGGCAGTCTCTCATGCTCAGCATCTCCAGCATCCTTCATGGCTCTGCCTGCATGCCAGACTGGGAAGGTGATTTCCAATTTCTGTTCTCACTTGGGTATTAGTATTGCACGGGGGTCGGGCACATCCCTTGGGAGTGCTGTGGGGTCAGGTGCCACCAGCAATAGCCCTGCTGCCACAGTGGATTATGCCACAGGAGTAACCTGCAAGTGGAAAATTGGACCAATACTTCCTAAAGATTAGTTACAAGCATGTTATTTTAAAACATATGACATGAGCATCTGTCAGGAAGACACTGGATGAATAGTAATTAAAGATACATTGCATGAACCATTAAACACTTTCCTAGTGACAGCACTTTGAGCACATCTGAAGCCGAACATGGAAAACTGGAGGGGAAAGGCTGCTCATACCCCAGCATGGGATGGTTTCCTTAGAAACTATCCACGTGGGGGGTGCCTCCCACAACAACATCGCTGCCGCCAGCCAACAGCCAAGAGTCAAAAGCGCCCTGGGAGCAAGTTGCCATCTCCCTGCAGCCAAAATGCTGAGCTAAGCAACTTCATCCACAGGATACCGATCAGAAGAGCTTGGGAAAGCTCTTCTGAAGAAGAGAAGGGAAGCGGCAGTTTCTGAATCAAGTTTCATTCTGGATCGCCCATAGGCAGAAATTCATGATTACTCATCCAAAGCTCTTGTGTTTTATGTGGCCCTTGTGCAGCTGTTAGTATCCCTTTCCTCAAAACAAAGGCATTATATGGTTGTACGAAATATGAAACCAGTAGTGTTTTATAGCAGTTGCTCTAAAAGCGTACACTGTAACAGAGAAGTGGTTTTTCTCATCTTCTTTTGAGCCAATGCACCGGATTTTATAGTTGAGGTGTGCTTTCAGAACAGCCCCTTCTGCCACGGTTTGCCGTGGCAGATGCAATGTTTCCCCAAGTGGGCACCTCCAGCAGCAGCTGCTGCCTGGCAGGAGAGCTCCTCAGGAAGAAGGCTTTGGGCTCTAATTCTTCAAGTGCTAAGATGGCCTTGGTATAATGGAAGAGGATTATGAAACCCCAAACCCTTGATATTACCCTTGATGAATATCGTTAATGCTACGTCAGACCCTTTTCTCCCCAGGGGATCCACCGTCACAGTAACATACCCCTCAGCATCAGGGCTGAACCAGGAGGAGGTCTGTCGATAATGGATGCTTTCAGCAACTAAGCAATTGGTGTAGGGCTTGTTCGCATTCAGGGGTTCATTTGCAGTGGCTTTTTTTATGTGCCAGGATCAACTTTCTGTTATTTTAGGTTATTTTGGGTTTATATTGAGGAAGGGGATTGCATGTGACATGACGGCAGCAAAGAACAATATCATTAATGTGGTCATGAAGAAAAAGAGAGGGACAGTATCAAATATAAACAGTGGCCATAAATGCAGACATGTATATATTTGAACACTGCATGAAGTAAAATATACTATAGCTAGACCAATATGAGGGAATACTTTGTCCTTAAATGGTTCAAAGTTATATAAAGTATCTCCATGCACTTTCAGGAGTTCAGGTGTGTGTACAGAGCAAATATTTTCTGCTTGGACAAGATGCCCTGCGCCAACTGAGCTTACGTATGAATTCCCTGGTTGTCCGAAATGCCTGTTTGATGGGGAAACTGAAAGGAAAGACCGGGTATTTAAAGGTTAAGCAGTAGCAGGGAACTTCCTGAGCTGGAAACTTCAATGGCAGGGTGCCTGTGGTGCCATCACAATAAGATCTGTTAGTTCCCTGACTCCATCTGCGCCCTTTTGGAGTGCCAGAAAGCCGACTCCGGTTTAAACACCACTGGCTTTGACCAACCGCTCTTAGGGAGCCCTCTTGCACCAGACTCCCTCCCAGTTACGTGGGGAAAGTAGAGCACGAACACATTTTCCTTTTCCTTCACGTATTTGTAAGCCTGCAGCCCGTTTCTACAGCTTTGGATAACATGTCCATTACAACTGGAAGGAAACCTGCCCCAAAAAGGGGGGTGAGGAGCAGAGAGGGAGCCTGGGCTCTGCGGGCCCCAAGGTGGGATGTGGTTATCATTCCTCTGAAGCTACCACTGGGGCCTTCACCCCGCCGTGCCAGGCAGGTAGGGTAACCATAAGGAGAGCTGATGGCCTTCGTCTCCTGGAGAGGTAAGGGAGATGGTCACGGTAGCACTGTTGGGACCATTGTGGAGAAACTTGGTGCACAGGGGTGAGGTGAGCCAGCAAAGGGCACACGGAAGGTTAAGCAAAACTGAAGCCATGTCTTCTGCTGGTGCTCAGAGTAGAGGGACAGGATGTGACTTTCTGCATGAAACAGAGATATTCCTGCTAATAGCACCAAGGCAAAAATAAAAATGAACTTCCCAAGTGCACTCCAAGCAGGTTTGTCCTATGTTCCTCTCCTTTCCCCCATTTTTCCCCTTTTGCTGATTTCTGCAGTCCCAAAGATCCTATCTGCCTTTCAAGGTGGGAACACAGGAAGGGGTGTATTTAGGAGAGAGCTGAAACTGCTTTTGTTTTGCAAAAGCACTTTTTTCTGCCTATGCCATGTGGAAGGGTTAGAGCAGACCTAAGTTAAAAATAAAAAAACACCAATAAATGGTGATACAGGGTGATACCAGTATGGACCTTCTGGGCCCAACCAAAGGGTCATCTATAGCCCAGCACCCTCCTTCAGAAAGAGGCCAAAACCCTATGCCTACAGGGCAGTATCAAAACAGGGCAAACACTTGATGATACTTCACCCGGATATTTTCCCAGCCTGCAAAAATTCAGGGACTGTCTGAGCCCCTTTCTATACTTGATTATCCTTGGTTAATGTATCTTCCTTGAACTTGTTCAGTCATTCCTCCAGCCTTGTGAACTTGAGCACCCAAAGCATCTTTCGGAAAATTTTTTCACAGTTGAGCTGCATGTTTTTTCCAGTTCATCCTTGGACACATGATTTTGAGAGGTACTGAGCATCCATATGAGCAGCTTTTCTCTTTCTCCTTGTGCCAGATGAGCAATGCCCATCCCTGTCACACTCCACACATCCATGGAGGGGATCAGTCCCTGAATAGCTTCTGACCAACACAGAAGGTCTCCGAGGAAAGTATCTCAGGAGTAAGACAGTATGATGGTGAACCGACTTAAACTTTTGCTCTGGCTTTTGTGGAAAGATCTTGCAACGGTTAGGGGAGTATGAAAAGGGTGAGACCACATGAAATGTGGCTGGTAAGCAAATAATGACACATCAAGGCAGCAGCGGTGTGGTTTTCTGAAACTTGTCATACCAAACACTTTTGATGGGTAAGTCCCTTGAAATCATATCCAACTGTTCAAGAGTATGTCATCAGTTGTCTTCCTCCTTATAAACAACCTCTACTGCTCAAGACCTGTGGCTAGTCTTTGTGATGCTTCAGAATGGGGAGACAACAATTTGAGCTGGTTTTGTGATTTCCAGGCCTAAAACTACTTGTTCACTTAGATTTTTTAGCGTCCCATTATTATTATTTTCTTCAGTAGTTAATGTAACAAAGACACTCGTGGGCTTATGGGTCAGGTCTCTAGCCAAATTAGAAGCACTAAGCCACAGAAATGTCAACTTCCTTCTTCCGAGCAGGACACCACCGACAGGTTGGGAGAAACGAGTCAGCTGGTTTCTCTGGCCTCGTCCACGCCGACACTAGATGTCAGCCCAAACCCGCGAGTGCTGCTGCTCTGAGCTGCAAACGGATTCCTGCAAACCCACGGAGGAGCTGCCTGGGCCAGCCTTGGGCTACGCCGGCAGTTCTTCACCCCTGGAGGAAGGGGAGTTGTTGCATTGTAATGGCAAGGGGAAAAAGGAAGCGTAGGCTTTCGCATCCTTGCACGAAGTCCCTTTTATAATAAACATGTTTTGACGCAAGCTGAAAGGAGCCACATTTTATGGGGTGAAAACTCCCACCCGAAGTTCCTGACCCTGTCCCAAAGTGCTGGAAGGGGGTTAACGTCTCACGGGGACCATTAGCAGCAGCGTCCCTGCTCCCTTCACGCAGCTCTTTGGGCAGGCTGGGGCTGTCCCAGTGGGCCCTGCTGGGGAAGACTGGCAGCTCGGGGGGGTTATTGCCATTAAAAGAGAAAGCAGCTATGGCCGTTACCTCCAAGCAGGTATGAGCTGCGGGCTGTCCTGAGCTCAGGGCAGAGCAGGCACCTTTGGTTTTACAGTGAAGTGAAACCAGTGGCAGGGAAACAGGACTGACCAGGGTCCTTTTTGCGATTAGTTAAAAGCTCCTTTAGCATGTTGTCTCCTTGCAGCATTGTTGCCCCACAGCATTTAGCTCACAAACACTGGTAACCAAGGCTTGTGTTGACCGAAAACCCTGCAAAGACAACAGAAACTGCCTGGTGAAAAAATAGTGTTTCCTCTTTTTTCCACTCTGGCTGGGGACGGAGGCAATTTCCCCTTCCCCTGTTTAGAAAGCATCCTTCCTTCCCCATTTCCCCCCCCATTCTCCCCAGCTCCCACTGTGGCAAGCCAGCCTGGCAAGAGCTTCAGGCTGCAGAGGCAAGATGCCCTCGTGGAACCTGGGGATTAAAGATTAAAGTTTAGCAGCGAGCTTCTGCTCCCACACCTCTGTTCCCGCATTCCCACCTTCTGATTTTAAGAAATGAATGTATTGGTTTCCATGTCCACTCCTGCCTTTCCTTGTGCCAACCCCACGTGAGCTGTTCAACGAGAGGCGGGCAGAGATTGCCTAGCCAAAACCCAGCTGGGCTGCAGCTCTGCAGGGTATTTCCAGAGCACTTCCCTGGGACACCCCTGGCCCAGCAAAGGCTCACCGTGGTGGGGATGCAGTTCCTGGGACTGAGCTGGCTGGCTCAGAAAGGGCTCAGGCATCCCTGCACCCCTGGGAAATTTGCCCTTCATGGAGACGAACCTACAACCAAACCAACCTGCAAGGTCTGGCACTTTTAAAAATACCTGTCTTTGAGCAGAGGGATTTTCAGCAAAGCAAACGCAAACAATTCTGGCTCAAAAATAACAATTATTTAAGTCGTTCCAGCCTGGCATCCCACAATATGTAGCCAGTTCTGTCGGCTTAACTGCTTAGTAATACGTGTTTCATTGTCCAAGCCACTTCCTTAACGAACAACTAGATGAGCAGTGGATACAGTTTGTTCTTGTTTACCACACGGGAGAAAGAAAACGGCAGCACAAACAAGCACGCGTGCTCCTCCGAGCGGCGATTCTTCAGCTGCTGGGACCGGGGTCAGCCAGGACAAGGCTGGATTGCAGGGGGCCAGCGTCAAAAAGTGCGTGTGATGCCAGGCAGGAGGGCTTCTTGGATTTCAGTGTCTTGACATCACGCCTTTCCCTGGTTTGTTGGGTTTGGGTTTGTTTGTCTTTTTTTTTAATTTCCTTTACGAAGCTCTGCTCCTGGCCCAGTTCCTGGCAACACTCCGTTACACAACGACAGTTGCCATGGCCACTAAAGGGGAGGCTGCCAACAGAGCTGCCGCAGCGCTGGCAGAAGCTGCTGCGGCTTCCCGGCTGCGTGGGTGCGTGGGTGCGTGGGTCTGCAGGCGCGTGGGTGCACTGGTCCGTGAGCCCACGGGTGCAGGGGTGCGTGGGCAGGCAGCCCACGGGGGCCCCAGCGCCTCTCAGCTCACTGGCAAGCACGAGCATCCCACGAGCTGCCACCAGCCACGAGCAAGCCACGCGTCACAGAAAAGCTCCGATGTGAACACGGTGAAATTTTTTGCATGGGCTCAGCGGGGGCATCTGCAGCCTTATGTCTGCTTTGGAAATTCGGATGGGTGTTAGAAAGGGAAGGAGTGGGGGCTGCGAGGACGCTCAGCATGTTGCCAGCTCTCTGCGCGCGTTCAAGTCTTGAAGGTGACGAGCAAAAGCCAGCACCCAGCAACTGAAGGGGGAGTGGGCTTCCCCGCAGAGGCAGCCCACCTTTCCTGCTGGTCATCTCCCCTGCTGTGCACAGGGCTTGTGAGGGAGTGGGAGAGACCAGCCGAAGTCGTTGGGGCTCACAGGGTCTGTTGGCACACTGCAGGTAACCCAGCCGAGGAGGCACGCGGTGCCCAGCAGCTGCTGGCCAGGCAGCCGTAAGGAGCAATTGAAGCCATGTACAGCACATACTGGAGCCAGCTGTACTGAAAGAGGGGTTCTGGTGTGGGACATCCACCTGAGCAAGGCGTTTGTTCCTGTTACCTGACCTCCGTACAGATTTATTGACGTCCCCAGAAGAGAAGCTGCTGCTGGGGGTTACTCACAGCCTCAAGAAGTTCTTGCTGTGGAAATTGCCACCACTGTTTCCTTTTCATCCCTGTGCTGCTGGAGATATTGGGGCAGGAGCAATAGCAGCAGACCTACACCAGCCACCGGAGCTCACGGTTTGGTGTGCAATTTTAGCCTGGAAGCACTGAGGATTTAAACGCGCCATGCCGTGGGCTGCTGGTGGAGGGGAGGCTGCACTGCTTGCCTTGCTACTGCCCCAGTTGTAGCGGAGGTGCAAGAAAAAGGACTGGTAACTTAAATAAGTGCAGTGAGACCAGCTAGAATTAGTTTTCCAGAGCCCTATTTATACTCTCTAAATAGCTCTAGCACATTTCCCATCCCTAGTTTTACATTTGCTTGCTTCTTTCTCAAGCCAATTCTTCCAGTGTCTCTTAAATCATGTCTACTGTTGTTTGAATCCCTTCCAGTTTCTTGCCATCTGTTCAATGCTAAAGTGAACAAAATGTACATGGTTCATAGCAATATCCACTATGACACAGAAACAGGAGCCTCCCAAGTCAACTAACATCAAGATTAATGCATTGATCTTTGTGCCTCAAGTGACTGCACCTTTCTTCTTATGCTTTTAACTTACAACAAGTCCATAGGATTTCCATGGGTGAGCTTTTACACCTCTTCTCTTCTCTTCTCTTCTCTTCTCTTCTCTTCTCTTCTCTTCTCTTCTCTTCTCTTCTCTTCTCTTCTCTT
>JAVJGG010000054.1:11707998-11730240 GCA_035590195.1 Aviceda cuculoides
TCCTCTCCTCTCCTCTCCTCTCCTCTCCTCTCCTCTCCTCTCCTCTCCTCTCTCCTCCTCTCCTCACTTCTCTTCCCAGAATCCAGGGCTTGCACTTGATTTGAGTTAACAGCCCACTAAGGCAAAAATTTAGACCTCAGCTCATTGCCTTTTATGCTATTTTTTGTCTCTGCAGCATGATCACTTATTTGGATAGTGGTATTGTGCTCTGCAGTCTCTTAATTGTAACACTTCATGGCATCAGCCAAGAAGTGCCCTGAAATCAATCTCTGACCTCTGTGGCTCAAAAAATCCAGGCGGACCTTTCAGTTGCTCTGGACTCAGCTGGGGTCCTCAATTATCGCATCTGATCTTTATTTTGTTTTTTGAGTCCCAAGAGAAGCTATCCCCCTTACGAAATCCTGAGCAAGCCTCTCTTTTGATGGGTCTTCAATCACATTTTTCTCTTCCCAGATGTTAATAATATAATGTTCACAAAAATCAAGCCAGCTGATCTGACTATTCACCATTAATTCCTGGAAATTGGGAAAATCACATGTTTTCCTTTAATCCCGGAGAGATCGTTGTGCCCAGGCTCTCTGCCTAGTCATGTCCCCCATTGCACGGCAAGGGACCTTCTTCATTCCCAGAGCAACACAGCCTGTTATCAGGCTCCTGATCCCTGAAACACCTTTTCTGGGAGGGTGAAACACAAGCCTTCGGATGTCACTGCTCTTACCTCAGTCAGCTAAGCAATCTTCTCAGCTGTAGATGAAGCTCCTCAACCGCCCTGACTCTCACGATGCAGCGTCAGCTTTCGTCACAGCTTGCGGCAGGGCAAGGCTGACCCATCAGAGACAGCAGCTTGGAGCAGTCCCTTCAACGCACACCAAGCATAAGCTCCAGGTTTTGCTTTTCTGGTAGTCTTCCGTTTCATAGCTGTTAAAGGGCCAGGCAGAAGTCTCTGTAAATGCTATTTACTGTTACGTCTAACTTATTTGACAGCAAACAAAAGCCCACGTGATAGTTATCCCTTCCCTCAGAAGGCAATGTTGATGTTTAAGCCTTTTGCTCACTTAGCCAAGACTTTTCCCCCTTTACTGCTTGATATGTGGTATTTTTCTCCGAGGTTGGTCACTTTGCAGCTCTGTTGGCTACTGTTGGTGAAAGCCTTTTCCCAGAAAAGTTTCATCGTGATTCACTGGCATTGTCCAGAGCATAGATTCTCCTGTTTAAGCAGCTCACAGTGCTGTCAGCAGCGTGTTTGAACACCAAAAATTGCCAAGTGATGACAAGCCTGAGAAGGGCTGGTGGGATGCATTGGCAGGGCAAAGGGTTTCCTGTCATGTTGAGGCTACAGATACTTCAGTGTATCTGTTCTGGATGCACAGCTGTAGATCTCCTCATGAAGCACCTTTTCTCTCCAGTAAGATCATATTAAAAGGAAGTGTTGATCAGAATAACAGTGAAAAGGTTAAAGTTATATTGCAGAGCAGGGCTTTGGAAGAAGCCACAAGTGAACACCTGCACTTGTGTTCAGGTCCTGCAGTCCTCTGCTTTTGTTTCCTCCTGTCTTTAGCTCTGCAAGTGGAAGTGAGGTTGACGAGGTTCAGTACAAACATTAGACGCTTTGTTCCAGATATAGCTTCGCATGTAGGTGGGGAAGGGGCCAGGGCTGAACTTGTTCTCTTCTAGTCTCTGCAAACAACCTCAACATCTTGCAGCTGTCAGGGCGCAGACCTTAATATCTCATAAATCATCTACAAACCTTGATGTGCAGGTGAATATGGAAGGTACAGAGAACAGGCTGTCTCTGCCAGTCGTGCTCATTAAATCATGTGACTCAAGCCAACATATGATGCAAACTGCAGTTTTTCCAACTGTATACCAGTTTTGGTGTATGTCAATGGGTCACTGGGTAGTCTTATGCTCGTGTGGTGAAAACAAGTACTTGATGATTAGTTTCCCTTGAGGACAGGCATTGTAAAAATAATCTTAACGCTCCCTGGCTGCCTGTTAAAAGCACAGCCTACCAGGTAACAGCAAGAAGCCCTTGGACCACAGACCACTAACTCAGTTTTCTGCAAAAGCTGAACATGGCAGTCTGAAATCTTAGAAATGGTAAAAACTTTTTGTTGTGCAGCAGGGATGGCAATGCCCCCACTTCAGGACGGCCGTACCTGTTTCTTTCTTACACCTCATCTAAGGACCATTGGTAGGTGGCTGTTGCTGCCAGGCCTGTCTCTGCTCATCCCTGTCACACAACCCATTTTTGCATCCTCTGGTCCAGACCGTGGCACATCTGCTTTGCATCCAAATCCACTTTGCCAAGGAGCTGGCAGCAGCGCAGCTCCCAGTGTTTCTTCTTCTCTGCACCCTTTTGTTAGAGATAAATTTCAATTCCAGAATTGAATTGGTGAAACCAACCCACAGCAGCGCCTTCACTGGTACCCTCCAAAATACCTGCAGCAGCTAGCTAGGAAGAGTTGCTCCGTTCACGTTCCGCCGGGCGACACTCTTGCCCGCGTGCCCATCACAGCCGGGCTCAGACACACGGCCTTGCGCGGCCCCCAGCACGTGGCAGGGGGACGGGGGACTTGGGCTCGCACCAAGAAACCTCTTTGTAAACCGGCTCTGCTGCATAATGTAATATGCTATTAAATTGCAGGGTGGTTACTTACCGATTGCTTACGGTGAAGCCACGGGAGGACGGAGGGGTGAGATTGGGGTGCCCTGCCAACCCCCATCCACCCGCTGCCCGCCCAAGGCTGCGGGGCAGGTCCATCGCCTCCGAGCTTTTGCGGCGCGGTGCTAACACCCAGATTCTCAGGGCCTACCCAGGAGCAGGTTTTTCGCTTTCTAAGGCACGCAGTGACTTTTCAGCAACCTTATCAGTGTGGTTTGTACTTTCGAAGAAGTGATCTGAAGCGAAGCCTGACAGCCAGCCAGCGACACTGCTTACCTGCCCCAGGGACAGTGGGTGCTGCGTATACGCAGGGGAAAAATCCCTGCAGTTCAGAAGAAGATGTAAAAACCCTGTCAAACCACTCAAGAGAGGGAGTGAGAAGTTGTTTTTTACAAGAACAACTTGGATGAGATCTCTTTTAAACTTTAGCTGAAATGAAAGGGAGGGGGATTTATTGCTACTAGAAGCATTTTTCAGTCTGACCTAAAAATGACATGAAACTCCAACCTCAAAGTAGGTTTATTTACAGGCTTGGGTCTAAAGAAATCCCTGCGTGGAGGGGAGATGTTATTCCTCAGACAGCAGGCAGAACTGGAGCCAGGGGGATGGATGGTGGTCCTGGCCCCTTAGGTATGAAGTAGGTAGGATTGCTGTTGGTAACTGCAGCCAAGAGTAAATATTTGGGTGAGGGACATTTTTTGTCAAAGAAAGACAAATGTCTTTGACATTTATGTCAAAGAACAAGGCATGTCAGCTAGCTCACCATAAGCAGGGTCTGGACACCAGAAAATATCAAACACAAGAGATTTGGGGGGTCCATCTTCCCATGAAAGCCAGAGGGATATAACTGCTTTTAAATATGAAGAGATGGTATAACTGCTTTTAATATGAACTTTATAAATTTAAAAAAAGATGAAGTGGCAGCATGCTTGGAAAGCTAAGGGAAGGGGTCAGGCAAGGTCTCATCTGGGCTTACAATGCATGTGGAGACCACTAGAAAGACACAGAAAGATGTGGGAGACAGATTACCATGGATATACCTCTACTCTGATCCTGGCTACATTTTTTGCAAAGACCAGGTTACGGAGGAATGGCAGTGGACAGCTACAGACTTTGAGCAGGAAAGGGATCTATGGCTGGCCATGGAGCAGCCGGCAGCAGCCCTCCTCTCCACCCTGGCCTTTGCCTAGGGAGCAGGGGTTGGGAGCGAAAGGTCTAACTTAGTGCCCTTGTTGGCTTCTGGACCATGTTTCCACCAGAAGCCATCCTCTTTCCAAGGCAGCTTCAGCTATGTGAGGCCATGAGGCGAAGAGCTCTAACAGCACACAGAGCTGTATTTTGGCTGGCAAGGTTTCCTGAGCAATACAGCGACAGCGGCTAAACCAATATCTTTCAGACATGTTGCATCAGTATCTTCCCTTTTTTCTGGTTTATGTTTAGGGTTTGCTTGGGGTTGGGGTTTTTTTTTGTTGTTTTGGTTTCTTTTTAAGCAGATGGGGTGAAAGAAGGTAGGACTGCGTGGGAAAGGAAGCTGCTCCTCGCCAGAAAGGAATGAAAGAAAGATTGCGAGTCACTCTTGCCCAGCCTCAGCATGTCACTTCTGTAGCTGGATGAAGCACTTGATTTTAATTCCTGCCATGTGCTTTGCTGTGTCATGGCCCTGTGGTGACACTTACTGAGACACAGCTATCTGATCAATCTAGCCATGCTCAGAAAGCTACGCTATGCAGGGGGTATTGGCCTTACCTTCTGCAAACTGAAGCATGGCTCCGAATTCAAGGCATCGCAAATTATTTCCATGGGAAGAAGAAATCTATGACAGAGGCTGGAGTGCCACAGTACAACCTTGTTGTTTGGGTTTTTTTAAATGCTTCTTGTAAAACCCAAAGGCAAGCAGTTGTATTCATCCATAACAGCAGTCTCCAAAGTTAGATTTCACCCTTCTGCATGACATTTCCCCCCCCCATCGCTTTCATTACAGGAAGAGTTTGGCAACTCATCGCCAGGTGCTGCCATGGTCTGAAATGCAGCAGGGCGTGGGGTCCCCGTCCTTGTCAAATTTAAAGAAACAATTGTGATAGTGATCAGAGAATTCATTTAAAAGGCAACCATGCCCTGCAAAATTGCATCTCGCTCTGCACGATGGTTACACAGAGTGTTACGTACCGTTCGGGGAGGTGAAGCCTCCCCATGCAGCAGTGCCTGGACCCCCAAGCCGTCCTCCGGGCACCTCTGTGTGGTTCCCCTCCGAGGTGGCTGTGGCCAGGAGCACAGGGTGCTGTGACGGCCCTATACCCGTATTATTGGCCATGCAAACCAAACTTGTATTGCAAATAGACCGCTTGTCCAGTCGGATAGAAACATCCCAGTATGAGCAAGTGCAATTCCAGTCACAGTCCTGTAAATAATCTTATCTTCAGCAAGGTCAATTAGTCCTCCTAATTGTGAAATTTCCAGAGTTGTATTATGCGGCAAATCCTAGGGGTTTTTTCCCCATTTACTATGTACTCAGTATAAAGCAAATATAGATAACAAGTTGGTTTAATATGATTTGGATGCATTCCAGTCCTCATTTCAGTACATAGGGGGTAACTCAGGGCTTTTAGAACAAGTCATACAGGAACCTTTTACAGTGAATGATAAAATACAATGTCTGGTAGGGAATTAAACTTCCAACCATCTCTGGGAAAGAACAGCATGTGATATCCTCGTCTGAACCAGCAGCCTCCGAAGTCCTGTGGTGCTTGCTCATTAACACCAGTGCCACCAGCACCAGCCCACTTGCCATAGCGTTGCTTGTTCTGATAAATCAGTATCCTACCAAGCACAAAAGTATGTATTTAATGCTCAACACATGAGAATTTCCTTCAGTCTGAGGACATGCTGATTTGGTGGACTGGGATGAAGTTTGGTGGAAGGCATATGAAATGATTTAGTTTAATAGCTACACTTTTTTAATAGGCAGCTTGGCAATTATGTATTATGGCTTGATACCTCTTTTCGTAGTGGGTAGCCAATTTTAAAGCTTTGCTCTGTTTTTCAGTTTCTTTTTTTACATTGGACCATATAAATGAAGAGAAGATTTAAGTGGCTTTAGGTCCTGTATAAAGATGCTGTAGTTGACTTTGCTTAATATAGAACTAATCACAAATTAGAGGATTTGAATGGACATACTCTAGTGGCTGCATCAGCTACGATGGAAGAGCTCCAGGCTAATATCTAGTCCTGACAAAAATAAATCGGCACCATTTTTCACATATACTTTAATTTAAACAGGAGGAAAACTGTGGAAGAACAAGGCCCCGAGGCTATCACCTCAACACAGAGCAGATGAAGGGGGTTATCCCATGAGGCGCTGCCCCAAAATAGTGGGGCTGGACTGCCATCATGCTCGCAGAGGCACCATCATTCCTGCCACGCTTGGCTGCCTGAGCCTCCCTGTGTTCATGTGTTTACATTTTCATTTGAATTTACCTGCAAGTCTGATTTTTCCAGAGTTTTAGCATGCTTGGTTTTGATAGATAATTGCTATGGTCCTGCTGTAATATGTTTTACTCGGAGTTTGGTAATCCGCTCCCAGCTGTAATTCCATCTTAGCCTAGTTTTGTCTAAGGAATATGAAATGTTCTCTTATTCCCAAGGCAACTGATGCAAATATCATCCTAAGGATGGGAAGCTTATCAAATGCCCAGTACAATGCTTTTCACTGACATTTCAAGAAATGCTTTTTCCTGTGTTTCTTTGAGAGGAGACACTGCTTTCTGACCTCTGGATCACACCAGTTTTACCTTACGGAAGCTGTGAGGGAGCATGTCATAGTTTTCACTTATTTTCCTAAAGAAATTGTAACTCAGTGCATCCTTTTATGAATTGGGTTTCATGCTTGGGTTTATCCCATTTTTTCCCTTTTGCAGTCTGCAAAGAGAGTTTCCTCTTTTGATCAAAATTGGTTTTGACCATACCTGGGAGATGCAGTGATGAAACCAGAGGAAATCTCAGGGCCCTTTCCCCACCAGAGCAGAGTTGGTGAGTGCCCAGCAATACCTGTGAGGGCACAGGTACCTGCTAGCAGGTTCTCTTCCTGGAGCTTAATAAGGATTTCAGGCCAGATTTGCACTACTGTTGATGCCAAAAACGTCCTAACTTGCCATTCAGTCTTACTGCCCACCCACTTGTGAAAAGCCCTGCTGGGTGTGAGTTCCCACTGTGCTGCTATTGGCCTTCATAAGTGAAAATTGTATGAACCATTCTTCTGAAAATCAGGCCCACATTTCTGTTGTGTCAGGTGTTTTTGAGGGAAATTTCAGCTGCAAGGAGTGATTTCACAACAATAAGTTTGGCATTTATTCCTTTTTCTCTTTCTTTCTCTTTCGTTACTGTTTCTTTTTACAACCTGTAATGCAGACACAGAAAAATAGTCAAAGTGCTATTTCTTTTTAGGCTAAGACGAATATGTGATATGTCATACTAACCACAGTAGATGTACAAAGCTGCACCTTCTTTCATGTAACGCTTTACTAATAATTCAGAAACTGAGGCTCAAGCAGTTTTCTTTGGCTAAATTTCACTCCAGAAGTAGTCTGAGATTTCCCAGTGCGCTGGAAGATACCGAGGAAATGTTTCATATAATGCCAGCTGATATTTAATACAGATTAGCGACTGGAAATAAGGAGTTGAACTGTTGCACTGAATCCAGCCATTCCTCCATAGACCACAGCATGGGAACTGCTCGCTGCAAGGTTAGCAAGTTCATCACCCTTTACTAAAAACAGTCCTTT
The DNA here is from genome assembly GCA_035590195.1 of Aviceda cuculoides. Taxonomy (NCBI): domain Eukaryota; kingdom Metazoa; phylum Chordata; class Aves; order Accipitriformes; family Accipitridae; genus Aviceda; species Aviceda cuculoides. Next base: position 11,715,442 of record JAVJGG010000054.1, read on the forward strand.
TTATTTAAATTTTGCTTCTTCTCTCAGTTTTGGGATGATACGATTCCAGAAAGCAGTTCCCGTTTCTTTTCTTTTCTCCCTTCCGTTCAGCGGGGCCCGTGCAAAGCGCCGCTGAAGGGAGAGGCCTGAGCACGCTCGTGCCCAGGCAGCCCCTGCCTTGAGCAATACCAGACATTGGGGGGGGACGGGGGACACAGAAGCCGCTACCACAAACAGCTAACACAGTACAGTGGCAATGTTAAAGGGAAAAGTCTTCACGGATTACACACCAAAATATTGCCGGTCGATTGCTTTCTGCTGAATGCACAGGTAATACACAGGTTTTGTGGGCCAAAAGAGAGGCTTATTTCAGTGTGCTAGAGCATCTCCTGCCCATCAACAGAGCAAGCTGTACCAGCGTGAACAAGCAAGATGCTCAAGAACTTGCACAGGGCTTAAGGGAAGTGATAAACCCTCATGGGGTGCAGTTACCCACTCCTGAAGCACAAAGAAAATGCATGCTTCTCCCTCAGGTAGGTAAACCAGGCTTAAAACAGGTGATTGCATACTTAACGTGGATCAGAGGCTGTTATGTGCCAGACTCCTCTCTTAGCACTGTCCCAGTAAAGTGGAGATGACATCTGATGTATACATCATATATCATGTTCTGTTGCATTTGGAAATTGCCTCACGGATGCTAGGAAAAAAAAATAATCCATTCGGGTCTCAGCATACGCACATGAACTCTGGAGTCATGGCACGGCAAAACAGAAATAAGGGACTAGCTCAGGCTATGGAGACTCCATCCCCAGCACGACACGGAGCTCGGTTCTCCCCTGGCTCAGCTTTATGCAGCAGACAGGCGGTCTCATGTGGGGTGTCAAAATGGACCCGACCCCTGCTCCTCAACTCTGTGCTGGCCTTGTCCCAGGGGTCCCTTGTCAGCGGACAGCCTGGAAATCGGTGGGTCTCTAGCGTGCTCCCTCTTGCTGCTGGTCCCCAAGGCCACGAGGAGCATCCGTCTGGGCACAGACACCATGGCCACGTGCAGGAAAGCCACCCCGGCTCGGCACACGTGCAAACCCCTGTCAGAGGAGGAAAGTGAGGGTGGCTAGTGGGAATTCTCCCTGGGTTTGTAAGTCCTGCGTAATGAAACAGCATTTCATCTGCAGCTGCTACAAAATGGTCAAAGTATTGGTGAAGCCATGAGATAAAATAAATCCCTGGTCGAAACCGATTACCTGTGTTTATTTCTTTGAAAAGCCTGTGAATTCGGAGAAAAAAAATATCTCGGTTTCAGCTTGGTTTCTGGAGAAGCAGCCATGCCAGCTGCCTCTCCAGCTAGTAAATCCTGCTCAGATGCTTCTCAGCCTGGTAGCCACTTTCACCCAAGTTGCAAAGAAAGGGTAGAAGTCTGCAGGCAGTGAGAAGGACCGAGAAACACTGGGTATTGCCTTTCTCTCCTCCCCCTTCCCTTCCCTTTCGAGCCTAGGCTTTGCAGCTCAAGTCTGCAAGACTCTCAAAGGGACAGAGTGCTGCCTATGGCCCCGACTGACGGCAACGCTTGTTTTCGGCTCCGTTTTGTCACCTTAGAAACTTGTATTATTTTCTCTGCTTTTTCTCAGATAGAAAAAGTAAAGGCAGCTTGCTGTCCTTCACCCTGGGGGGACAGCCTGCGCGCGTGTCCCCACGCGTGAGCGGGTGGGCACCCCGGGCCGCCCCGGGCGGCGGGTCCGGCTGCAGCCCACCGCCCCGCAGAGTGGGCTTCGGAGCGGTGCTCGGCGCAAGCGGCTCCGCCGGGAGCGGGGCTTTCCGAACCGGGGAAAGCGGGGCTGAGCTACGGCCACGCATCCTGCCGTTTCCCACCGCTGCGAAAACAAACCCTTTCTAAGCACCTGCTTCCTCTTTGAAAGAAAGTAACGCTTTTCAGTGAAAACCGGACGACGGGTGTGAAGGAAGAGCTTTTAAAAAACCGCTCACGAACAGGTTTGTTCATTGCGGGCGACGGGCTTTTCTCTTTGCACGGTCGGAAGTACGGATGTGCAAGACATTTGCAGGCGCTGCCTCTTCAGGGGGTGCCGTACCCCCAGGGTCAGCACGGCGGCAGGCAGCCCCAGAGCGCTTTCCGTAGCAGCGGGGACCGCTGATGCGCTTGCCCACAGCTCAGCGGCTGATGCTTGAAAGCACCGCTCACCCCGGCAAGCCTCCCGGAGTCGGCAGTGCTTCTTCCAACCTACCTTTGGTACAAACCCCCACGTGCTTAGCACAGCACCCACTCGCTAGCTGCTGGTTTTCGCCCCTTGGTGCGGTTACGCCACTCCAGCCCGTGCCACGGGACCTGTACCCAAAAGTGGGCCCTGGTTGGGGTCGGTGCCCGGGAAGGCATCGCTGCTGCCGGCGCAGTGCTGGGGGGGCCCTGCACACCCACCTTTCGGCCAGGAGCACCCACCGATGAACGGCAGCTCTCATGCAACCCTTTGTCTGCATTTGGTGCCCCAGTGACCCGGTAAACCTGGGTTTTTGTAGGTCTCAGTCAGGTTCCTGCAGAGGTGGGACCAGTTAGGTGTACCCAGGGAGTGTCACTGAAGACTCTCACTGGCTAACGTATTTGTCCAGGTAACTGAGATTTAACATGTGCCCAAACTATGGGCACGGTTCTGGGAAATCTGAGCGCGTACGGCATGTCTTCACTTTCCTAGCCTGTATATTTGACAAAATTAGAATGCTAGTTTTATGGTTAAATTATAGGGCAATTGCTCTGAAGCAGTTGAAGAGCAGTACTTTTTCACAAAACGTGTAGCTGGATGGAGAAAGTCATTGCCAGGGGATATTGGAGTGCCTAAAGGCATGAACGGGGTCAAAAAGGAATCAGATACATTTGTGCAAGGCATGTCCATCGGGACTATTAAATATAGTCATTCCGATGCAACCGTTAGTGCATAAACTCTCCAAAATGCTGATTAGTAAACACTGGCAGGATTTACCAAGGAAAAATTCACTCTAAACTTGCCCTGGCTCCAATAATCTTGTCCAAAATACTTGTCCAAAATCCTGGAGACAGGATACTGGTCCAGTCGGACCAGTCATCTGACGCACATCCCTGTCCTCCTGTTGTAAAAACTTCAGTGTAGCCGTAATAATTAATCAGCTGGAAACAGCCCAAACCCCGAGAACAATGCCACAGCACTGAGCACATATTTACTCAGTTAGGGGAAGCAATGAGAAAAGGAGTTTCACTCCAAGCAGAGCAGAAACACCTACCAGAGATATACAAAAGTGGAGTGAGAGTGCAGTCCCTATGGAAGATATGGTTGGACTTCCCCAAAACTGCTGCCCAGTCATGACGAAAATGGAGCTGACTGAGCCCAATACTCTCGGGCAGTGCTTCCCATCTGATAGTAAATGCACCCATATTTGCAGGAGACACTCAGTTTAGCAGGATTTTAAATATAAATGGGGCCAGAGAGGAATGATCTTTAATTAAAAAAAAAGTTTCTAAATTATTTATACTCTTTGATTTGAAGCATGAAGGTAGGCAGCTTGGAAACAAGGTGGTCAGGCTCTGCCTTGGATCCTAGAAAGCAGCGGTGATGTATGGTGTGGAGTTCCCAGTGGAGAAGGTATCAAGTGTGAGTTTCCAGGGCAGCGCCGCAGCAAAAACAGCTAAAGGTATTTTTTGATGCGTAAGGAGGTGTACAGACTGTCAGGTGAAGGACAGGACCAACTGGCTGGCTGACTCTTAACTTTGTGAAACATGCTGCTGCTACAATAAGGGGCATGTAAAAGAACTTCAAACCAAGCTGAAGGCCAGCGGACACTCCTACAAGTAAGGTCTTCACCAGCTCCATCTCTGCCAAAAATCCAGAATAACTGGCCTCAGCCAACATAGACAAATTTTATCACACAGATAAAATTCTGGGCATAAATTGCGCACAAACATTTACCCAAGAGCATGATTGACCCTTTCAAGAAAGAGGGTCCCCACTTTTTTCAAACCAAGACATAGCCTTCAGAATGGGGACCCGGGCTTGGACCAAACGCAGCTAGTTTGCCGCAGGGAGAGGTGTCTGGGCAAAATGCAACTGGCTTGTGAGCTGCGGTGGTCCCCACCAGCCTGAGCCCTCCGGACATAAGGGTACAGCCATATATAACACCCTGCACTCCTGATGCAGAGCTACTCCGGGCAGCAGCATCTGAGCTGGTGTGGGTAGCGGTCCTGGAGGAGGTTGTTGCTAACTAGTTCTGTCCTAATGAAGAGCTTGGGGGGGTTACTTAGTACAGGCTTTGGGGATGTACCGTGAGAGCTGTTGTAGCTCTAAGCAATAAGCTACATTCTTCTCCAAATCAACCAAAGCCACTGGAAAAAGCAGCGGAGGTGCTGGGTGGGACGTCCTTCCCCAGACCCCACGGCAGCACTTCTCTAGAAACCCTCAACCCCACTTTCCTCCATCCTTGATCTCCAGCAGTGTCCAGGTCCACTTCTGGGCTTTGGAGCCCAACTCCATCCCTGACGGCCTTCCCCCTTCCACTGGAGGCAACTGGCTCAGGGTGGGCAGCTTACTTTTCCTCACGCCACTCTTTAAAACTCAAGCCTATCTTCGTAACAACTTCCTTGAAGTCAGCACACGAAGAAACATCCAAAGGATGACAAAAATAAACCAGGCAGCTGCAGCCTTGCTGAGCCCAGGCTTTCCTTTGTAAGGCAATCGAGCGGCCCAGCATCGCACGCCATTTAGCATGGGGGAAAAAAAAAAAAAGACCCTTGTTCAGAGGGTGCCAGCCGCCGCCGCTGATGGACAGCCGGCATCTGGCGGCGGGTACCGGCTCCCGGCGGGGCGCAGGGGCTGTTTGTGCTGCTGCCGAGGGAAGGGAAGTCACCGCACATCCTCCTGGCTTTACCTGAAGTGACCCAGCTGGGACATTGTGTTTAGCTTGGCGGGTCTGCGGTGTTTACGTGCATGGACAGCCAGAGGGGTAACGATCCTAATGAAGCGGCCACCGATATGGCCGTCCTGTGCCTGAATGCCCTCCGTCCCCTGGAGCAGTGAGAAGCTGCTTACACAAGGAAATCGTGTTTGGTTAATTAAAGCATCGAAATAGAAATATCATCCCTCTGACCTGCTGGAGTGGTTGCTCCTTTAACTAATTACCTTTTTTTCCCTTTCATCAAGGCTCCATTACCCCAAATTAGCATTTGCTCCAGACAGTCAGAGTGGATCAGTGGGATGGGGCAACTTGTTCCCGCAGCTAAGCCCACAGTGAAGTTGATTTAGTATCATCTATCTGCTTTAAAAGACCTTATTCAGATGGAAACTTAAGAGATTTAAGTAAAACTATTTAGAATCCAGTTACCAGACTTCCGTGAATAAACGTGGACTTGTCATAAATGTCATTCCTTGCTATCTGTCGTGCTGCTCTGGTTTCGCTTCTCTTCCATCCCATCTGGAACCTGAAACTGTGCAAAACCATGAACAGGCTCTGCTGAGGATAACTTCAGCAGAGGCGGCCACATGGCCGTGCGAAGGAAGACTTGCTGTTACAGTGTCGTGAACTCCCCAGCTCACACTTACCAGTTGCTGTGCTGGTGGGGAGCCAGCTGGGATGCTTGGCTGCATCCTTGTCCCCACGGGAGGATGCACGCAGCCTGGCATGAGGCGTTCAGGTGCCCAGCAGCCTCCCCAGGAGAGCGGAGGGGGCCAGGCATGGCAGAGTGGGTTGTTGATCTCTAGGTAACTGATCCTAAACTGATCTTTTGGGTTTTTTTGCAGGAAGTTTGCGCTGACATTTGATTCATTTTAGAAGAGCCCTTTGAAATGTTCATGAAGAGGTCTTGTATCAGCTTTGATCACGCTCATCATTTACATTTTCCCTATAAATTTTCCTCCACACGCCAAACAAAAACTGCTCACGAAATTTCTCTGTAGTACCAAGAAACTTGTGCCTCCAAACAGCAGTCACCAGAAACATAACAATATTCTCCCAAAATGCACTGTGCCATGGCACTGTAAGGCCTTCCAGCAAAACAGGAATCATCTCATTTTCTCCAGTGAAGTATGGCAAACACAAAAGGAAGCTGCAAAAATTGCAAATACAGGGATGAGTCACGCCGTGTGTGCAGGGGCAGCGGAAACCTTCAGGGAAACAGCTTCTAGGGAAAGGCGTCTTGAAGAGCATCGTCTGCAGGGTCCTCCGCCCTCACGCCAGCGGTGATGTGGCTGTGCAGAGTGGGGTACGGCAGCACCCCACGGCAAGGTGCGGTGTCCCATGAAGGCAGCCGGGCTGCACAGGTGCGTGGGCACGTGCGTATCCCCGCCAGCACAGGGTTGCCCAAGCTGTGCCACCCGCATCGTGTCGGGAGGAGCAAGGGAGTGTTTTGGGGCAGGGGAAAGCCCCACACTGCTGACTCAGGACTGTTCCATCCCATGTTTTATATAATCCGTGCGAATTGGTTTATCCTCTTCTATCGTGTGGCTGTCCAGTGGAGGCAAAAGGCTTGGGCAGCACGATGGGCAATGGTGGTCTCTGACCCAGGGACGGGATGGCACCAGTGTGTTCCCTACAGATGCCCAGAGCGCTGCTGGAGGCTACTTATGAGAAGGTGAAAGCACCAAGCCATATAACTCCTCTTTCATTTACTAACGAGAAAATTGGGAGCTGGGGTGGTGGGGGTCAGTGGGCCCGTGCGAACTGATGGGGGAGCGCATGCGGGAAGGTGACCAGGGAGGAGGCATAAAGGAGGACCAGACCGAGAGGGGTATGAAGCTTCTGGAGTCACATCATGCACATCCGAAACGGTTAAAACCCGGCCAAAGAAAGCAAGCGGCAAGGGGAAGCGAAATGGAAAATAAAAATGAATGCAGGAGGAGCCGAGGCTGTGTTGCAGCAGCCCCGCGGACGCCCAGGCAGCCGAACGTGAACGCTGCTACCTCCTGCGAGCTCGGCACAGCTTGCCCCAGGCAGCGAGACTGACCCCACCGCCACAGGCATTAAACAGGTTTTGACAGCCATTAGCTCTCCGGGGCTTGCACCAGAGACAAACCCACACCCCTATCTACATGTCCATATTTTCTTGCCCTTAAGAGAACTGTGTTCAGGCAGGTATCTCAGCTGCTGCACCCGACAGACCTGCGCCCTGTCACATGTGAGAGGAACAAAGAATGGCCTTTAAAATGTTACTTACAGTGAGTCAGGTGGCATTATTTTTTTTTTACTTCTTTGAAAAAACCAAAAAAAAAAAAAAAAAAATTTGCCTGGGAGTAAAAATACTACCGAAAACTGAAACTTGACATTGACTGTGCAAGATAACATCTTTAAATGCGCACATGCAAAAGCAAGTGCCACAGCAAACGTCCTCAGCACCCACCCGGTTTCCTGCTGCTCCCCCAGGTTTCAGGGCAGAAACTGTGAGGGGTTAATAATTCAGCACCCCAGCAAATCCCCACCCTGCCTCCTGAGTCTGAACGCCTTAAAAGTTCACCTTCTCCTAAGAAACAGTCTGGAAAAACATATGCAAAGATACCAAGTTTAAAGGGCAGGGTGAGGTGTATAAATCAGCTGAGAAATCGTACCTCGAATGAGCAGAGGGAATGAAGGCAGTGCTATCACTTATTCTCCGGAGAGGAGCTACGGCACTAAGGTCTGAAAGAGATAGCCCTTACGAGATTAAAATGAAAACAACCACTCTGATTCCTCTCCACCATCTCTACACCAACATTAGGCTGTATAAAACAAGGAGCCATTTCCACTGGCGTGTCACCTCCTGACGCCAGTCCAAAATTAGCTCGGAACACAAATTCATCGAGGAGGCCAGGCAGTGCTTGGAGCTGCAGCTGTGGGAAGCTTGACAGCACACCTTTTAGCTGCTGTTGAATTATTTAGTTTACGGACGTGTAATCAAGAGCAGAACTGGCCCAAAGGAGCTACCTATCATCAGCTACTCATCAAAAAATAACACGCTGAACTCAGATACGGCTTCCTCTGCCTTTGCTGATGTATTTAAAGCTGCCACACACACACACACGAGCTCATTCAAGGAGCTGTAACGTCCAGCAGCTGAATTTCATGCATCCCAAGCCTTACTGCAACTGTCTTCACCTCCTCAGAAAGCCCAGGGTCCCGGACGAAGCGCCGTCTGTGGCAGCAGTCGCTGTTGGCCCCCGTGGTTTCCTTCCTCCCCACCACTATTTTCATTATTGTTGACAGAAAAATCCTGCACCTGCTGCTCTTACCGCTGAGGAGGAAACCCTCCTGCAAGCACTGGCTGAAAAGGTCATCGGGCCGTTTCTTCTGCTGCGGCACCGGCCGGCAGGCAGCGCAGCCTCTCCGGCAGGAGAAACACCCGCTCGCGTGCCGGCAAGTCCCCCCCCCCGGCCCCTCCTCGTGAAATCCAATCAGCAGAAGTCATTAACAGACAGACAGCAAATCCAACTACCACGAGGCAGCGGGGACGAAGGCAACCCGGCCTGTCGCCTGCGTTACCAGGCGGGGTGCTGCCGTAAGAGGCGCAGGGGCAGGGAGCGCTTCCCACCTGAGGACGCGAGCCGGGGGTCCCGGCCCCTGGCCCTCGTGCTCACCCTTCCACGGACACCGACGCAGCGCCGAGTGCTGTGGTCACCTCCCGGCTCCCCTGCCAGGCCAGGAGAGGCCGGAGCAAAGGGCACATGGCAGCACCCGTTCTCCCCCGTTGGTGGAAGCCCCAGCCACCAGCAGGGTGGGAGAGAAAGAAAAGAGAAAGAGACACATCTTGGGCGAGAAGGAAATGATTTCAAGGTGAGGCCGGTTTCTGCCGGCCCAGGCAGAAGCTCTGCAGCAAACCTGGTGACTCCAAGGAGCCCTGAGGAAACCCAAAGCGTGGGCAGGCACGGGCAGTTTTCACGCTTCCTACAGATGCGTCTTTCTCCCATTTATCCAAGTGCAGACTGAACGTATTTTGCAGTTCTGCGGCAAAGAGGCGTGTGGGCTACGTACAACTACTGCCTCCCAGGTGCTTCCAACAACGGTGCAAGTGCATCGGGACGTAAATCAAGCTTCACCGCCTGCCCCGACACTGATGCACGCAAGCGAGGGCGGGCGGGAGGGAGGGGGACAGGCGGGTGGTTACACACCGGCAGGAACCCAGGCCATTGCCACCGGCTGGGAGAAAAAAAAGGTACGGGCCTGGTCCTGGGGAATTTTGAGCTGACTCATCTATTGTTGTTTTGAATGGGATTTGAATATCTTTGTGTGCAAGGATCTTGCCAGGCTCCCGAAGGACATCAGGAGTGGCAGCCCCAGACACCACGGGGAACCCGGGTTGTAACATTACGTGACTCATAAGCACACCCGGACAAATTTATGCTTGGGGTCATTATTTCTTTTTTTTTTCAAGTTCTCCCTCATTTTTTCCATTATTTCAGTTGAGTTACAGAAAGGGTGATCCTGCCTTCGCAGGAGTCCTCCAGCAGCTCTCTTGGCCCCTTCCAAATCCAAGAAAAAAATCATTTACGTTCATTTATTAACTAACTCTTCTGCAAAAAATGGAGATGCCTGGGCTTAGCTTTCCTGAGCAAGGGAACATATCCCCTCCAAACAGATCTAAACGGATCTAACCAAGCTTCTTTTAACTGCTTTGTCTGTAAATTAATCTCTTACACACAGGTATATATATTCCGCCTACGGAAATACCATCTACCTCGAGGCACCATCTGCTCAGCAAACTCCTCTTTGGGATGGGAGCGGAAGAGTGTGTAAAATTACCCTCAAGACATGTGTCAGACTTGCACCATTTAAATCCCCAAGATCCTGCACTTGACCTCTTTTTTTCTCAGGTGCTACAGAAATATTTATACTTTGGTGCCTTCTCCGAGTCAGGGTAGGCTGACTCCAGTTGATTTCGAAGAATGCAAGAAACACAAGCCCAGACAATAGATGTCAGTGATAGCCGAGGGCAAAGGCACCCAGAGTAAAAGGGGGGTGATTCCCCTTTTGGTAAATCTGCAAATACAGGAGAAGCCTGTGCTCTATATTCTCCTTTTCGCTAAATACCACCACTCCTCGCTTCTTCTCAGACTTCAAAGCAGCTCTCTATGGCTGCAGTATCTCATGCAGCCAGGTCCCTCCCTGATACCTCGGGGAGCCTCCAGCTCCACAGACTAAACCTCCAATTTCCCAAGGATCTGAGATGCGTGTCGTCATGCTGAACCCCATCAGCCTGTGCCCCCCTCCGCCCCTTCACACTTTGCAACCCCTGAGCAGGGCCCCAGAGAGACAACAGTCTCCATCTGTGGGGATACTCAAAATTTGACCAAACAAGGCTCTGAGCAACCTGACCTACCTTTGAAGTTTTGGAGCAGGGGTTGGGCCAGGTGACCCCCTGAGGTCCCGCCTGACCCAAATTGTTCTACGACTCTGCAGTAGGATGTATCCTACTGATGAAAAGTTCCTACAAGTTTCATAAAGCAGGCGCCTGGATAGAAAAGACAGCTCTCACTAGGTCCTCACTGAGGAAGAGGCTGCTGTGTAGGTTAACCCATCACTAGAAAGCTCATAAGGAGACCAGGTGGTGGGAAAGAGGGAGGCTGAGTGAGTGCCCCTAACCGACAGCGAAGCTTCAGCAATATCCCCCACCCCAGGGCACACACCTCTGAACACAGCCCAGATCCCAAGCAAATCCATCTTCTCCAGTTCTGCTACTCCTCAGATGACTTTTCTCCTACCTGAGCCCCACTGACAGCCCTTTCAAAGGGATCAGGCTTTGCCAGAGACCTTGGCATCACAGCTCCTTGCTAGCTGAGCTCCCCCAAAGGGGACTGCTCGAGCTGTCCGAGCATGGGCAGCACCCTGGCCACAAGCCGTGTGGGTGCTGCACAGGGAGAGCGTGGCCTTTACCTGCCTTCCAGCCTCCGCTCAGGGACATTTCTGCAGGCTTGCCTGCTGACCACATCACAAAATTGCATGAGGAGATTAACCTGATATTGCTTGCAGTGCTAACAGACAGGCATCTGGTTTCCAGTGTTTCAGAACCAAATTGGCAGTTGCACTATTAAAGGCTGGATGGCTTTTTATGACTTTGTGCAGTTTTACAAGCATGGATAACAAACGTAATTGAACATCGCATTTCAGAATAAATGTCCGATGTCCTAGCCCGAAGAAATCCTCCTTCGCATTTACATCACCCTGCGGTTGGCCAACTGCTTTTGGTCTGAGCAAGTTGCAGAGGCGTCACCGCCTTTGCATGGTGGATATTCTCTTTGATGGAACAGTGTTATGGATACGTACTGTAACTCCTTTGCTTGGATACCTCTTGGAAGAACTTCAAACATATAAGCCCTGGGAAGAGGAGAATTTACCAAGTATGCACGCCGTTCCCAGAGGTATGTGTGTGTGTCTCCTATTGCGCAGCTACTGAACCAGGGTGGGCGTTAGTGGTTTTGCAGCTCGGCTAACGTCCTCACAGGACCAGGGGCGGGGGGGGAGCAAGCCAAACTACCTGGCCATCAGCATGCTGGCACAGACTGTCGCATGGAACAACTAGAGGCGAGATGTGACCATGTAACTTGCTTTAGCTACATAAGGGTTAACGCATGGGTTAAACTGGAGGTGCCTGCCTTTCCCTTTTGACTGCTCCTACGTTTCAGATGGCTTATGCTAAGAGTAGTAAATCCTTCTCCTGGCCAGTGACAGTTTACTTTGCAGGCAAGCATTTATATTACCTAGAAATGCTCGGGCAGCCATTGAGCAACCATCTCCTTACCCCAGCGACCAGCAGGCCCTGCTGAAAGCAGGCTCTCAGCCAAAGTCACGCAGGACACACAAAAAAGGCAGCTCACTCCTCTTTGGCAGCCCTGTTGGAGGCCAGGCTCCATGTAGGCACCTGAGTGAGCCTCCGGGACTGAGGAAGTCAAAATGTTTTGCCATAAAGGGCAAATGTGTTCCCTCTCTCAGATGAACACACAGGACTGAGGTCAGGGAGCACTTGTCTAAGAAGGTCAAACATAAAAAGGGGCTTTGCATGAAGGTACAAGGCCTCCGAGATGCTTCCTTAGTGCCTTGGGTGAGCAGCAGGGAGCTTGAACTCCTGCTACGAACAAGGAAAGCCCACTGCCTCTCACAGTACATAATGCACAGGACACGGCCGCTTGCCTGGAGGGCTGCAGAGATGTGCCAACATTTAACACTCCCTATCTGAACAGCAAGGAGAGAGCAGGCCATCTCGGAGATAAACAGCAGCCCTGCTTTCAGAAAAGCAAAAGCCTTGAGTCAGCTTTGTTTACTTCAGAAGATGCTTTCCAGCCCCCACACAACCCTACCTCTGGGCCTTCTCTTGGCCTTAACTCTTGATGCTAAACCCAGGCTGCGCCAGAGGCAAGAGCTTCTCTCTGTCCACAGACTAAATACTCCTTGGAGGAGGAGATGAGTGCCAGCACTTAGTTTACATTGCATGATGCTTTCCAGCCCCATGCAACTGAGCCTTCTCTTTCCCTCAGCCCTGACCCTCGCCCTAGGCTCAGCCTCAGCCCGGCGCCGCAGCCCTTCCTTTCCAAAAACAAGCCTTCCCAAGAGGAGGGTTTGAGCATCAACCCTTCGTTGAGTTTGGCAGCCCCTTCCCAGCACCAGCACAACTGCAGCTCTGGGCTTTCTCTTCTACCTAACCCAACTCTTCCTTCCCCATGATAAAAATTCATCAGGAGATGACGACTCTTCTCCCAGCCCCAAGTCTCCCCAGACAACCCCTTTCCAGCCACTTTCAACCTGTAGCTCCCAGCCCCAACACCACCACTACCCTGAGGGCCAGCCACAGGGCAGGGAACTTGCCACACAAAGAAAGGTTAGAAGAAAGGGATTCATGAAGCCTAGAAGAGAATTTCCATGCTGGAAATATCCAACACTTGGTTTGACAGGGCCCTGGATAACCTATTCTTAAGATCCTGCTTTCAGTGGAAGGTTGGACCCAGTGTGCCCCAGGGGTCCCTTCCAGGCCCGGCTCATCTGTGACCCTGTGAGGTCCCTCCCTAACAAACAAGAGCCTGTCATCTTAAAAGGGGCTAGGAGATGCTACAGAGCAACTTCCAAATTTTAGCTGGGAAGTTTGCAAAAACTTCCAAAAAACCAAAGCAGACCGTGCTAAGAAAATATAAAATAATCCCAAGTGAGCCCCAAAACCAAGAAAAAGAAACATGCCATGAGCCTCATAACCCTGCTGGCAAAGGACTCAGGATGCTGGAGACTCACTGTAACACCCCCGCACACACACGTGGGTAGACACAACCTCCCTGAGAAAGACCAAACCTTGTGGCCTCTGGACCCAGAGGGCCACTGGAAGGGTTAATGCACAACCAAACGAAAGGGACAGAGACCGGAAAATCTACATACAAAGAAGATATTAACCATGACAAGTTTTCAGCCTCACTTCAAATACTGCTCAGGGCTTCCTCCTCCTCCCAACCCTAACCAACGCTCTAACCTTGTCTTCCCACGCCACTGGGCAGTGGGTTGGCAAGACCAAATTGCAAGTTTCACACAGACTTGTAATGAAATTTGGAATTGTGGCATCAGGTTAAGAACACAGCACTGTCCTACTGTTTACTTTCCCTTTTCAACAGCCAGTTAGCACACCTCCCTGTGATACAGCCATTTTTGTGCATGTTACTGCTTATCAGCCCAATATACATGGCACTCGGATCAGCTTTCTGTCAGGTTGGTATCAGAATGGTAATCACACCTGAAGAACACTGTGTCCACATATTTTACATACCTGTAACAATCTGTGCAACTTCCAACAGCTTAAAAAAACACAAGAGGGTAAGTGCTCTCAACTTCTGCCCGTGCTGGTGACAATCCGAAGCATACAGCACTTCACAGAGTCTGTGGCACAGCCTGTCCACCACCATCACGCAACCCTGCAAGTCACTGCACACCCTTAATTAGATACTCAACAGCTTCCCTCAAAGACCCAGAGGAATCAGAACTTGCCATCACATGGTAGATGTTGAAAGCCTTGAGGAATGTTTGACTTCTGATTCATTCCACTAATAAGGAGTTATTGCTTGAAACTCTGCAAAAAGAGATTTTTCTGGACAAGGAAACTGCAAGCAAGCTAAACAGAGATCTATGAGGAATGGGGCAAGCACAGCTGAGCCTGCTTTGGGAGGGGGATGGACTTGCACAAGATCCCTTCCATGAGGTGACTTGCTCGAAGTCCAACCATGGAACAACAGCAGAAGAGGTGCCCCAACTCCCAACCTCTGCACATGAGGCCAAACTTGAGTACGCCACCTTTAAACTCTAGTTCCTCTTTCTGCCTCAGGCACAGTACTTCCCACCCTGTTAGATGGGTACTCCAGAAACTGTAAAGGTGGCTCATGCTAATTGCTCAGTCCGAGAGGTCACATTCACCTATCAAACCTGTGCCATCTGGGGCTTCTGAAAGATTAAAAGAGACAAACAAGAAGATTATTAAAAATTTAACTATATACCATATTTATTATCAATCCACAGGATAATCTGATTGCTACATGAGCTCATAAAAGCTATTTCACCTTTACAAAATTAAAAAAAAAATGTGCCACAAGGATGTAATAACTGCTGATAACCAAGGACTGAATCTTAAAATTATAAATTTGCTGTAGAAAAGATTAAAAAAAATTATATTCACTTTAGAATTTTACTTTGAATAAAATATTCCCCTGTATAAAAAATAAAAAAGCTTGCTCTGGTTAGAATTAGAGTATTTTTCTTCTTCTTTTTTTAAATCTGGGAATTTGCATAATATCTCTGTAATAGGTTTCTCTTTTTTTTTTTCCTATTGTACCACGCGGCATTCAAGCATAGCAGATTAGAAAC
>JAVJGG010000054.1:11730250-11743866 GCA_035590195.1 Aviceda cuculoides
CTTAAAACATATGAAGTCCACATGGGAAGTTTTAACTTCCTTTCCTTTCCTCTATTCTTTAAAGACACTTTAGCAAGAATAGCCTTGGAAAAGAATACAGGTGGGGAGGGACCTTCAATGTGCCATTAAGTAGAGCAAGGTAATAAAAGGCCTTTCATAAGTGCTTTCTTAATAAGGTGCAGAAGCAGACTGCAACGTTGCTAGTACTGCACTATGTACAATATTCACAATAGATTTTTCTTTATTTAAAAATATTCCAGCTAGTTCACATTTTCTCTTCCATTCTGAGGCTTTCAGTTCCATCACAGCCTTGACAGCAAGAAGCGCAGCAGCACCACTTCCCTTGTGGTCAGTTGGTCCTCTTATGAAACACTGGAACCTGCAAGTGGGCCAAAGTTCTTGGGTTGTTTTCCTACGTAGCAACCTTGGAAATCTGCCTGGGTTCAGGTGTACATACTGACGGCAGGAGTCCTGAGTTAAAAACACTCCGGCACTGGAGTCGGACACAGCAATGGTTTATATTGCCAAGGCTTTACCTTAGATTTGTCTTGTGTGCGTCAAGGGATGAACCTCTCCTAGAGAAACGTAAAATACAAAACCAAACAAAACAAAGCTAAAAAAACCACACCGTCAAAGGCTTAGCAGCTCTTGACTCTCGACTGGGTTATGTCTGATGTTTTCTTGATGACGCTGGCCCGTGTCTCGCGGTCTGGCCGGCTGCTGCTTGTGGAGGCTGTGGACACTACTTGTGGCAGAGGGATGTCTGGGAAAGGGGGCCAGGAGCTGTTGTAAGGCAGTGGGCAGCTTTCTTCTTTGATGGTGACTTGGAGGTCAGGCTTGTTGGCTACAAAAGTTGCCATGCTGGGAAGCATATGAGAAGTGTTCCTCATTCCCAGATTGCTGAGATACTGTTTGCCTTCAATGTTTTTCTTCTGCCAATGAAGTCGTCCCTAGAAAAAGCGGGGAAAAAAGGAGGGTAGACTATATGAGCGAATGTGACTTTGCAAAGTGCTCCAAGTAACAAGATGAAGACAGAAACAGCCACAAATTGCACAGGAATTACCCCATCTCTAAAAGCCTGAGCGTCTAGCCTCTGGCTTTGAGTGTCTTTGCTCTCAGCCACTACTCCCTCTCTGAAGTTGTGTGCCTAAACCTTGGTGGCTCTCCAGCACTCAAGAGGCTCTGCCCACTCTTCTGATGGAAAATGAAGGCCTTATTCCCAGTATGCTAGAGACAAAAATGGACATGGATAACAAATGGAAGCGTCTCCTCCATTACCAGAGAGGGCATTCTCCTGGCAACAGGCAGGTACAGAGACCCAAGACCTCCCAAACAGCACCACCCAAACTGTCAACACAGGTAAGGCTGCCGGGAAAACCACTGTCACTTGATGGTGTGTGCCCCACCACAGGGAGGAGATTCGCCAAGGAAAGATGAGCATCCAGTCCTTTCCCCATCACACATGCCACAATAGCACGTTCTGTCAAAGGAGGTTTGGGGAGTCATTTTTGGCAGTCTGCATATCGGCTCCACCCTAATCAAGGCAGAAGAGACGAAACTAAGAGGGTTAGCCGTCCCATTATGCAGCTGCACAACCTGCAATTGTCCAAGGAGTATTCAGAGGGCTTTCTGGGAGGCACAGCAGGAGACAGATTTGCAAGAGACCTTCTGAAAAAATGCAGCTGGAGCACAGGGCATCTAAGTGTCCTCAGTGAGCTTCCCCTGGCCTCTAAGTAGTCGTGGAGATCAGTAGGTCTGGTCACTTGATGGCAGTCCCAAAAGAAAAGGCGAGTGCCAATTTTTCATAGGTGCAGCTCACGAAATGTTCATGGACTGGGTATTTTTTCCACGAATTCCTTTCACCCAGCAATACCCAACTGACTGCTCAGGAAAGCTTTTTGCCGCACGTACCTCAAACATTCAAGTTGCACTTCTATCATACATGTAAGCATTTCCTCCAATTGTATGAGTTCAGGTGCCATTTAAGGAAAACAAAGTGAGCATGCTTTCAACCAGGATAAAATACTCACTACGCAGTAATGTCAATGCATCATATTAACAAACTAGCTGGCACTGTTGATGGCTCTCCAAAACATCTTATCCTGCAAATTAACCTCCCTGTAGTTTGGACAGATGAGGAGGAAAGAACTTGTAGAGATATCCATTCTGTGACAACCATCCAAATGCCTGTCTTCCTTGAACCTATCTGGTTTGTTTTTCTCCCCCAACTGTTATTAAAATGAATACTCCACTGATAGACAGAGTAGCAAATTGAGAAGGGGGAAGAATATCTCAGGACATTGTTCTTGAGACCTTGCTCTGAATTGCTAAGAATCCCCAAAACACTTACCTCTGCATTTTCTTCATCGCTTGGAACGCTGTCAGTCGTTTCACTTTCTGTCAAACAAAACAGAAACAAAAATGAAACTCATGCTATTCTACCTACACTATCAAAATCCAGCTCAGGTGGCCTGATCCACTTCCAGCATGTGGAAGCAAACAGAGTCAAGCCAAACAACCAGACAACAGCAGAGAAGCATGGACTCCCTGCTGCAGCAATAGCAATCTGAGGGCTAGACAGCACAGCTACATTGAACAACTGGGGTAAATTCACATGGTTATCACAGTTAACATGGCTATACCCTGGAAAAGACAGCAACAGAGAGGAAAGGAGTAGATCTGTGCTTTTGGGGCAAAGGGAAGAGCCTCCTGCAAGCCAGGGATGTCTCCTCTCCCTCACCCTCTCTCTTGGCAGCTCTGGCCTGGCAAAGGGCAAAGTTCTGTCCAAATCCTTATTTTTATCTCCCTGCAAAATCAGCAACAACTCCACCCCAGCGGAGGTAAGTGTTTTTTGTTTCATGAACTGTTACCTTAGCCTGTGGCCTTCAAGGGCTTGTTGTCACTTCTGGCGCTTTATTACTGTTGTTATAGTTTCTTTCACTTTTGCCACCCGTGCACAGCACCTTTCACTTTTGCCACCCGTGCACAGCACCCCCCCAGCCTATTTCTCAGCCCTTCACCCACCACTCAAGCAAGTAGAAATGCTACCATCTCCAGCCAAATCACCTCCCCCTGCCCCACACGACCTCCCTCACCCTCATCACTTCAACCAGGGGCGCAGCTCCAGCAGGACAGCCATCCTCCTGCAGCTGCATCCCTCCCTTGCAGAATAGCCTGAAATCCAGGAATTTTGACTGTATTTTCAAGTCCACGTGTGTCTGATCACAGGTCTCCCAGTGTCTGAGGGTCAGGCTGCTGGCCCATGGGCTAGTTGAGAGCGCCATGTCTCAGATGCATCTGAGACAGGGCACAAGCCCCTCTTTTCAGGACCACTCTGAAGTGATGGCCACTGTCTTCAGTGCAGCCACCGGGTGCCCAGACCCTCACCCAGAAAAGCGGAGGCCTGGATTGCAGGTCCTCTTCAGCTCATGGGGTTTTCAACCACTGCATCCTGTTTCCTGGGAGGACAATCCTAGGCATCTATCAGGCTTGCAACAGCATTTGGAAAGAGGTCTTTCTCCAACTCCCCAACCAGGGCTGAGCAGATAAGGCTCATCCATGCTCTAAGCCAACAGGAACACAGAAATTACAAGGCCGAAGGAATGATGTGATGACTTACTGTAGCAGGCAAGGGAGCTCTCAAGTCCCAGTTTCCACACTCCTCTCTGTTATGCATTTTAGCCCATGCAGACGGCTTCGCACAGCTCCTGCACCGCTGCGACCACAACACACGATCCTGCCTTCCCAGAGAGCAACCTCCTGCTCTGCACTGAACATAACATGAGTGCTAAGAGCGCACAAACTGTGCCTTGTGGATCATGCCCCTGCACGTCTTCAGAGAGACTGGCAGCACCTTGCCCTTCTCTTGAGGCTTGGCTAAGCATTAGGTTTAGGCAGAGGGCTGTAAACCAATGGTCTGAATTGCTCTTTCAGATCCCAGGATCTAAACTGCACCCAAAGTCCTTCTGAAGCAAGGAAGCAGGCAGCTCAGCTACTCCAGACTACTACTTCCAAAGCCAGTACCTCCCCTACGCCAGAGTCTCCGCCGCAGCGTGCAGTAACCAGAGGAGCAGTCTGAAATGTTAAATCTAACTGCGAAGCCTTGTGAAGTTAACACTCTGCAGGGCTTCTCATTCACTGGCCCTGGTAAAGAGATGTGCCAACATGATTAAGCTGGCTAATTAAGCCATACTGGGGGGAGGAGAGGCAGAAATTAATCTGTGCAAAGGAGAAATGGCCCTAGAGATAGAATCAATAGGAATCCACATAGAGACAAGAAACAGATATTCCTTGACATGAAGAAACATGTGGCAACAAAAAAAGAGTGATGCAGCTGAAAAGGAATCCATCCTTGGTGTTTATACATAACAAAATGCTGAGCAAGAGATAGCACTATAGTTAGCAAAGCTAGGGAAGCTAGCCACTCAGGCATGGAAAGTTAGAGAGGTTATTTCAATCAAGAAAGTTATTTGAATCAGTGTCAAACACAAGAGGACTTTGACAACAGCCTCCGTACTAAAAAAAGTGAATTTCATAGACGTCAGTGGAAATATGAGAAAACTCACAAGGGCCACTCATATCATTTGCCTGAGTAACCTCAGAAAGGAACTAGAGGTGTTTTTGAAATAAAACAGATTTTTGTAGGACTGCTGATACCTCAGGCTACTTTTTGTTGTTGTTGTTTCAGAAGAGCTAAACTAACTGTTCCTGCACAGCTGTTATCGTCATACTCTTTCCTGCCATTCAGTGGTAGCACCTGACAGAGCAGGCAGCTCTACCCAGCAAACCCACGAGCACTGGGCCAGGGTTCCTGTGGTTCCGTACAGGTTTGTGTGGAACAAGACAAAGCCAGAAATAGTCACAAGAGTGTCCTACAAGTTTCAGGGTTCTAACAAACCACAGAACCCTGTCCTCACTCCTGCCTCAAGGGCAAATGCACACTTTAAAAAAGAGAAGTTCATAGAACAATTTGGGCTGGAAGGGACCTCAGGAGGTCTATAGGCCAACCTCTTGCTCAAAGCGGGGACAGCTACAGGACTGGATTAGGTTGCTTGTGGCATTATCCAGTCAGGTCTTGAAAACCTGAGGATGAAGGTAGCACAGCCTTTCTGGGCACACTGCTCCACTGCCTGACTGTCCTTGTGGTGAAAAAGGTGACATTTTTTCTTATATCCAGCTGGACCGAGTTCTCTTGTTTCAACTTATGCCTGCCATTTCTCATCCTCCCACCATGTACCACTGTGAAGAGCCTGTCTCTGCCTTCTTAATAACATCGCTGCAGGTAGGGGCAGGCTGCTATGAGGTCCTCAAAACCTTCTCTCCTCCAGGCTGAACAAGTCCCAGTCCCTCAGTATCTCCTCATACAGCGAGTGCTCTAGCCCTTGATTTTCCTGGTAGCCCTTCCTTGCACTTGCTCCCTTTTGTTTGTATCTTTCTTGGTCTGGGGGGCTCAAGACTGGACCCAATTCTCCAGAAGTAGTGTAACTAGTGCTGAGTAGAGGGGGATAATCACTTCCCTAGATCTACCAGCTGTGCTTCTGAAAGCTCGTGGCCTTCTCTGTGGCCAGGGTGCTCTGCTGTCTCATGTTCAGCTCACTGCTCACCCACCTATCTGCAGAGCTGCTCCCCATCCCATCAGCCCCAGCCTCTTATCGCTGCAAAGGGCTCTTCCTTCCCAGGCACAGGACTTGGCATCTGTCCTTGCTGAATTTCGTAAGGTTTCTGCTGGCCCACTCCTGCAGTCTCTCCAGGTCTCTGCCCTCGAGCATATCAACTGGTGTCCCCTATTTGGTGTCACCTATAAACTTCCAAATGTGTACTCCAACACCTCTTCTGCTCACTGACATATTAAATACAACCTGTCCCAGGGCAGACCCTTGCAGTACTCCACTTGCTACTGGCCTCTAGTTAAGAGTAACGAGGATCATGAAGAGCTGCCTTGAGATGCATTCAAAAGCATGTCAGTGGCACGAAATCATCTTTGTGTAATCTGAGTTATGGGCTAGCAGGTCCTGGTATAAGTCAGGACAACCGAAAGCCACCAGGATACTAAGACAACATGAGGGGATAGCAGAAGTACTTCAGTCATGCCTCATTTTCCTTATGCAAGCTTGTTGCATTGACTTTAGGGGCGGTGGCTCGTGACTTGCTCATGTCAGGGTGGTTCTCCTGTCACCAGACCACCCTTCTCTATTGTCCCAGACCTCCAAGCAACCACCATGACTTCCAGATCAAGACAGTGACTTTTGTTTGCATTCCAAGAACTCGGATCCTGTAGCTAAGGTTAAAAGAAAGCAGCACTGTCATGTTCACACAGACGGGAAAAGTTTTGGAAGAAGCATTTGGAAAGAGGACAAATGCTTCAAAGGCCCCGTCTTCCAGCTGCTAGTAAGTTAACACACCCTCATCCCCCTGCCTTATGCTTTGCAAAGCCCTTCTAAATGGTTTGGCCATTACAGACTAAACACACTGGGAAGCATAATCGTTTATCAACATGTGTGAGACTAACATTGGAGGCCATTCAAAAGAACATCATACTATTCACCCAGACCCAAAGATAAAAATTACTACATACATATTTTATAAAAATGTGTCTGGAAGTAATTTCAGCCTAATGAGTAAAAGGCAAAACCATGTGTAAAATAATAAATTGCATGGGGAACAATTAATACTTAAGTTTGCATAAAAAGATGACATTTGTGCTTCAACCCAGACTCCTGAGGCTTGCAAGTTAGCAACATGTTATAAAAGGAAGGACAGGTTGGATCCGAAAATTTTTCTACTTTCAAATGTGGCTTTGCCCTGCTTTCTACGGAAGTAAGGCTTATATGATTGCAGGGACTCTATATAGCGGGCCTGCTTGTGCATTTGTGTCTGTTCTCCCCTAACAACTTCTGAACATTCTGTCAGACTTGGATAAGGGATAAATGAGTGCCAAAGACTCTTAACTTGCTACCAGTTTTATAAAAATAAAGGGCCAGACAGAAAAAAGAAACCATTAGCACCCTGACTCAGGGAAAAGCATGTTATCTCACCCCTTTTTAGATATCGGAGGATCCAGATGGAAGGCAGACGTTGAAAGCCAGACATCCACAGCTCTGCTGCTTGCAGTACCACTTCTTATCAGTCACTACATGGCTGTTGTAGTCTGCAGACTATTTGTAACAAGACAGATCCCCGCCCCCAGTGCCCTCAGCTCCAGGGCTGCATTATATACCATTAGTGCAACCCTCCGTGCCCACTGTGCTAGGCACCGAGGAAACATACAGCAGAGAAGACCTTTAATCTTTAGTAAAGTCAGGGGGCAAGCGGGACACTCTATATTTGCAGCACACCATTTGCACCACTGAAAATGCCCCTCTAATAAAGAATAAAAAGACCTCTCTGCATTACATCTAAAAAGGTTCTTTTCCATTAGTCACAGCCTAAAATCTGCAGCTTACATTTCCAACCTCAGATCTGCCGAGTTGTCTCCCAGGATGAAATGAGTGGAAGGCTGTGAGTTTTTGAGTTTCATTAAAAATGCAGAAGGCAGCCAAATAAGACATCTCCGGATCTTTCCCAGCTACCCTGGAAGAGCCCCCTTTCCCCCAGTGTCTTTCAAACATTTCCAAAAAAAGACTGTAAAAAAATGCCAGGATGCTTACCTGCATAGGACGAGACAGGGGAGATCTGTAGGGGGTACAGCTGGCTCATGCTGAGGGGCTGTTCATCGCTTTCTGTTGTCACCTCTACTACCTGGCAAACATCAGGAGGATTGGTAACTATCACCTGCTCCTCGGTGCTGCCATCAAGGTGCGGCTGTCCTACAACTTGGGGTTAGAAATAAAAAATTGATTACTCATAACACCTCGATCCCACTGGATCTCTAAGAGCCTGTCCTTGGAGCCTGCTTAGTATTTGAGTGAGTCTTCAATGCCACCTCAGCACTTTCTCCCCTGCCCACCACCTGCTTTCAACGGGACTTCTAAAGGAAAACTGTGTGATCTCTTTCATTTCCAACACCTGCAGAGACATTTTTTCCCCCACTTGTGACAACTGAAAATGCCTAACTCTCCCCTGGCTCTCATACATAATGTCCTTGAGCCTTCCTTGACATACCAGCTGTCCAGAGGCTTTCCCAGGGAAGACAACAGCCACACTCCTCCTCCACCCAGAAACGTGGTCTCACCAGGACATACAGAGCACAGCAATCTCTCCTAATCTGGGAAAGCATCCTCACCCAGCAAGCTGCCAACATCTCACGGCCTCTGGATGCTCTCATGTAAAGTATGCAAGAGAAGACCAGAAATGGCATGCAAAAAACTGGCCACATGGTCATGTGAAACATGGGGGACTCTGATTTATACATGACATGAATCTGTGAAAAATTTCTCCAATTAGATGCTTATTCTCACTGATCCTTGCAATGCCATTGACAGTATGTAGAAAAACACAGTTGTACCTGCTGTCTGTAATCCCCACGGTCTGTGACAGAAAGCTACAGTCTGGTTAGTTACTAACAGAGGGTCTTCCTATTCCCCCAGGCACATGGTATTTAACACCAAAGGAACATTATTATTTCTACAAAGTGAAGGTATCATGGATGCTTTGCAAGTGTCCTGAAATGCTTTGCAGACGTTAATGGTGCTACACAACAACATTTTGAAACGGGAATAAACCAAGGTACCAAGAAGTTACCGAGCAAAGCAAAAGCATGGTAAAAGCCAGAATCTCACTTCTCTGGAGCAGCTTGAGACAATTCCTTCTGTCTTAAACAACTCCCCTATTGACCACACCAGTATGAACACATGACAACTGCATTAATCCAACACGGAGCTGAAAGGCACTAGCTATATCAGAAGAGCACATGGGGATGGACCCATCTCAGAGGATGGCTAACCAGAATCCACAGTTGTCCAAGAGGAAGGGAAGGAGTATAGAGATTCTTTCACTGGAACATAAGCCTTCAAAAGGAACAATCTTCATACAGACAAATTCTGTATGAACACAGTGCTGTGTTGTTAGAAATTCAGACAGTACATTTTTTTTCTAGACCCATGATGGGAAAACATGTAGGCAATGAAACACAGTAGATCTTGAAATTCTTCTGTTAAGTGACCCAAGCACTCTAATTATTAATTTTAAAAAAGGTAAAAGATAGCATCTATTCCTGGATGAACTACAATAAATATACATGAATGCACACATGTATACACACAATCCATTCCTGCTTTCTATCTTTAGACAAGGCTAGAACACAACTTTTTGAAAAAAGAAAAGCGACAGGTTTTTCTTCCAGGGAAAAGCTGCATATCATTTTGCTTTATGAAGCGCAAGGTAACCACTGGAAAATCCCCCAAACCTTGATATGTATTTTATGAGACAATTCCAGCATAAAGAAAATTACATACATATTGGATTTTTTTTTTTTAAAAGCTGAATCACTACAATTACTACAATTTTGTTCCAGATATTTTGTTTCCACTGTACTTCACCTTTCCTGGTTCTGAAACAACCAAGTTTTTACTGAGTGGGGTACGGGGGGCAAGAGCACACACACACAGAGTTAATTGTTATCTAGGAGAAACCAATATTGTGCAACCCTGCCAGGGCGCAAGCAGACCATCTGCGCTGTTTTATCTTTCTCCTCAATACCTGATGAATTCTTACCCACCCTGAGAGATAACTTGCACAGCAGAAATTACTGCCCACTTGGGCAATATGCCACAACTTTCCCATGAGCTGCACGTATCTCAGAAACACTGCAGGTGCTGTTTGTCTTTCCTTCCCTCCAGCTGACTTCCCTCATTTCTGCAGAACAGATCTATTTTACCCTTTTCCCCCTGTTTACATTAAAATCCTTCTTGCAGTCCTAAATATGGACTTCTCTGTTCAGTCAGGATAAGCAGCACACTTCACAAGCCACTAATTAAACAACACTGGATGACAGTTACCCACCCGAGCCTTGCTGTCCTACCCGTGAAAATGGATTCTGTGGGTCCAGAGAAAAATGAAAGCCCTTAAGGTGCAAATTCAGTTCTGTTCCTCTGAACATCTTGCTTGGTTTCCACGACAGACCTTTGACCCTTCTTAGGTGTTGATGTTGCCACAATGGGTCCTGTCCTGTAAATTACTGAGATCTTCTAAGGCGCAACAAGCATTCATCTCATCATAAAATCAAACAGGAGTTCAGGATACACTGTACAGTAGAAAACTGAGACGTTTGCAGCAAAATTGCTCTCTCTGATGTTAGTGGATTTGGGGGAACACCAGGTACATTCCAAAGACTTCTGTTAATTGACCTCTGTTTGACTTTAAGAATGTAAAATAAAGCAAAAATGTATGAAGCTTCTTCCTTGGGACTTCCCTGCTGTGTTTCAGATTTCTTTATTAGTCAGTCAGCGAATAGGAAGCACTAATAGCACTGCAATGCTATTTCTTCAAGTTATAAAACCCTCTGTAACAGTAGGAGCAACAATCATGTTCTAACACTCTTACAAAACAACAGCTGATTAAATGAACTGCCATAAAGAGAGGAAAACTACTCACAAACTCCTCAGCCACAGAAGTACTTGAGGGGAATGACTATGCAAAGCCCTGCGACCTAAGAAACAGGCATCAAAAATAGTCACTGCACATAATTTCTGCCATCTCTCCAAGCAGAAGACTAACATAGCTTTCAAATGCTTTTTCGTCATTCTAGACAAAATGGTATATGGGTCACATTTATAGGAGCCCTCACTGCAGTGACAACCTCAGCCAAAAAAGAGCTGTTAAAAACCAGCCCAATTATTCTACTGAGAACCAATTATTCACATGCTGAGATGACAGCTAATTCCTAATGTACCAGTTTCTAAATCCAGTCTTCGCTGATCCTTGTTGTTAGCTCAGTGATCTTAAGAACTAACTCTGCTACTGAGGTGCCAGTAAAAAGAACCAAGTTCCTCCATTTCATCTGGAGGTTTAAACTCCCAAATAAAATGGTACCCTATACCCAAACCTTTGCTCTGAGCAATGGGAAACCTCCATATGACTGCAGTTTAACTCCCACATGACACTGGCTACAGGAGTAAATTCATGTCAGGAAAAGCCACCTGAGCATGTCTGTAAGTGCTTTACTCTCAGGGGAACCGCCACACTGCCACAGCATTGCTCACTGTCTCTGCAAGTGGTGGGGTTGACCTGCAACCAAGGACCTTGCATGGCTTGGGCTAGTGAAAAATGGGTTGATCTGACTGCAACCGTGGCATTCTCCAAAGTGCAAAATGCTGATGGCAAGCTGAGTCTGGCATAGTCAAAACGGTTTCTGAAGTCACCTGTATGCTTGGCATGTAAGAAAAGCACAGGAGTACTTACCTACGAAGTTCACTGTACTGTCAACTTCATTTTTTATACTGGAGGACAGGAAATAGTCAGAAGTGACATCATTTAGCCCATTAATCCCAAAAGATGATTCAACTGGCTCTTGCTAGAATGAAAACAGTACAGTTGGGTCAGGTTTGATTTACTTTAGGAGCCTGGACTCAGTTCATCTCTTTGTTCTGAGACGGTAATAAATCATATTGCTTCTGCCTGCCATATACCCCCTGGTCACTGCTAGACGCGGCCTTAGAACGATATTTTGGTTCTCTGAGAAGAAGCCAGAGTCTACTTCATTTCCAAATCTTCTGCTTTGAAACGAAAGCTATTTTTAATTTTCAGATTTAGAGTGAGCCTTCACAGAGCAAGAAATTAGTGTACTATTTACTACAAGAGATTAACATTTGGAACAAACAAGGAAGAAACATTGCTTTAAAACAGTACTCTCTTTAATATTCATCCTCAATTCCCTTCCAAACATGCTGTATCTCTTAGCACTCTCTGAAAGGAAGCCTTAGCTTCTGTACAGAAATTACTAAATTCCAGCCTTAATTTTTCTCTGCAGCAAGCCTGAAAGAAAACCAAAGTGTTTACACTAAATACAGCCTTTTAGATCACATCATAAACATTACCACAGGGCAATAGTGTTGGGAAAACACAACCTGTTCTACATAGACTGAGCTTTCCACAAGATGCATCTCTGTAGGTATGGTATACTTGAGTGGGAATCTTTAAAAAACTCCCTTCAGAATAGACACCAAGAAGTATAATTCCAAAACTCAGGATTTCTTTAAAAAGCTATAAACACATTTGAAGGATTATCTACAGGTCCAACCTCCTCCCTGGTATTGGCTCCCTTACGGGGTTATCAGTTACAAATTCTAAAGTCTTCTGCTCTTACTCTGGGCTGGCCATGCCAGTCCTGCAAGGGAAGCTGCTCCTCGCTGCTGACCCAGAGACACTTGCAGAGAGGTACAGAGCTGCCAGTTGGATCTGAAGCCAAGCCATGCTCATTTTCACTGCTCTAAAGCATTTCAGCAAGGGCAGGGCAAAAGTGAGCCTCAAGACCTGGTGCCAGCCCTTCACAGTACTAACCCTATGAACTGTTATCAAGGGAACAAAAAACTAGGGACAGTGTGACAGGTCTTTCCTGGATGCCGCATGCTGTGATTGTGATCCGCTCAAAAAGAGCTGTCACTTCAACATGAGTCTGCACCTTCCCAGCCGTTAAGCAAGGCAAACACATACCCTGTCTCAAGGCCCCTCTGCACATCAGGAGGGTGCAAAGTTAGTGTAAATGACAACTAGGTCTTTGATGAGTTGTGGTGGTAGTGTCCACCCACAGGTCAAAGACCTGGAGAGCCAGAAAAGATAAAATTAGCCGCTATTGATCCATTGAGGATCCCGAATGCAAAGACAGGTTAGGGCTGCACACTGGACACTTGAGCCTCTGGTGTTTTGCAGTGCCCCAGCAAACACAGCAGCCCCCATGGGAATGCTGCACACCCAGCACCTTGCTCAGCTTTACTGATGCTTGCTTACAGAGTTTATTTAGTAGCCCTTTTCGAGCTGCAGAAACAAATATGCATCTTGGAACTCAGGTGATGGTGCCAGATCCACAAAGGAGCTTGGACACTGGCACAGCTGGTGTTAAATCATCTAAATTTTCAGTGTCCAGATGTCTAGCCTAAGCTAAATGCATGGGGAAAGGTGTCACTTAGATTTAAAAAATGCCTCAATAGGAGCTGCATGCATAGTCAAAAGCATACATCTAGGATAAGGTAGAAATTGAAGCCTCAAGCAGGCAGTTCAGTCCTTTGATTCAAAGGAAAGAGCCCATTTTTATCTGGGCTACTCCGACACTTACAGCTTCTTCCCATTGCTGAGCATTCATTTTTTAATGGAGAGACTCTGTTTGTTCAAAAGCCCAGTGGCAGGAGACCTACCTGTGAGGTGGGAGACCTGCTTGCAGCCCCCCTTGCCTAATGTGGAGCAGGGGTTTGGTAAGGCCCAGGTCTCTCACATCCACAGGGACAAGCAGTGAGTGTCCTTCTGCTGCAGGCACAGCTGCTATGTGCAACCCAAGAACACCAACTTTACTGAAGGCTGAAAGTCTGAAACCTTTGTGATTTGCTTTTTGAAAAAATTGAAGGGGGACCAAATCCTGCCAGTGTGTAATACTGACCACCTCGTAGAGGCACTCAGCAGAAGTGTGCAAGCTAGGCAACACCATGCTTTGTAGGGAAAGCAAATGTCAGTCGGGGTCCTTGCTCTGA
>JAVJGG010000054.1:11743966-11764468 GCA_035590195.1 Aviceda cuculoides
TCCATGCTCTGAACAAACAGAAATCTCAGGCAGTGACTGAGGAGCTTTACAACTGAGGTCTTCTAACTGGAAAAACATGAGCACAGGGTGCACCTCTGACAGAACTTCTCCCCGCCGCCTAAACAAAAATGAACTTCCAATGCCTTACGCACAGAAATTAATTGCTCCAAAAGGTAGCTCTATTGTTCAGAAGCATTCTTTCCATAATTACTCTATTTCTACTTACCCAGAGAAACAAACGGCAAATGTATTGCCGAGGCTGCCAGTTTTCCAACCTCCAGGCGTTGTAACACAAGGGCTGTGTCAACTGATGACGTCAGTCACGGCTTTAACAGCCTTCACATTTTTAAAAATAAAACAACCCAAACATCCCATGTAACTGTAGCTACTTAACCAAACCACAAGCATGAGAGATTTGCAAATATCCACCACAATATACTATTGGGGCTATTAAAAAAATTTGCAACAGATTGTTTTCACAAGCTCTCACACTATTTAACAACCGCTTCTTACCTTAATTTGTTTGAATTTGTCATCCTTCTCGGACTTCGTTTTTTTTCCTGCAACAACAGAAGGAAGATTTCTTAAAGTCCTGTGTGCCATAAGTTAATCCTTCACATTTTCTATAGTCACCAATAAATAGCCCCAAAACATGCCTCAAAATTGAAGCGCCTCCTAGGAAAGGGAGAACACATTTTGTTTAATTTTAAACCCCCTTTAAGGCCTGGGCAGTCAAAAATTCACCTTGAACACTGTGGCTTTGTGCTTCATTTTTAAAGGCCTACAAAAAACCCCATGATGGGACTGAGGAAAGCAATTGCAGTCAAAAAATCGAGGTGAAAAATATGGAAGAGTGACAAACTAAGTAACAAAGCCTGTTAAAAAAAAGAAGGAAGGGGAGAAAAATACTCTTAAAGGGAAAAAAAAATCAAAATATACATCTCATCACATTTGTGACACTCCCACTGTAGCTACAGGAAAAGGGAGATTGTTCATTGATTTAACGTGAAAAGAGATCACAATAAACTTCAACAAATATTTTTGTAAATAGTTGCAGCTTGAGGGGGGGCAAATATATAGTTCATGCAAAAGTGGTGTATGCAATCATGCTGGACTTGAGAATCCAGAAAATCATACAGCATATGACCCTTACAAAATGTCATGTGCCTTGGCAGACCCCAGTGTTGCTACCCCTGCTCTGACCTGATGAGACCCTGACGTGGAAGCTCAGACTTGCTGGTGCAAGCTCTGCTCTACCCCACTGTGTGTACAGACGTGTCCCAGGAATTTCTCCCATCTCTACTACAAGATAGCACTGAGAATTAGAAATGTTTGCAGCCAAATTCTTTTGCTCTCACTCACACATAAATTTAGCCACGTGCCATGTAGAAAGGGCATGTGAGAATATACACAGGGCCCAAAATATGTCAGAGTTTCATAGTAACCGGACTTGCTGCAGAATCCTCTCCTGCTACAGCCCCCATCTCCAGAATTTCCACTTTCATGATGAACTTTCCTAGTTCTTACAGCTATGAGAGGAATCTACCACAATGGGACAGGTTATGGATGAGGTAAATATGCCTGAACATACAAAGTATACCGTTGACCAAAGACTGGAAACAGCTTCAAAGCAAATGTTCTACCTTTTGCAGATTGATCTCCCTTTCATAGTATGATTCTGCCCCAAAAATGCCAGAGTTCATCATTTCCAGTCACACTGACCCTAAACTGAAGATGTGCCTTTCACTTCTCAATTTAAGAAAACAGCAAACTGAGCTACAGGTAAACTGAACTGAACTTTAGAGGAACACCGTGCGTTTGGTTTGCAGGTTATCTTTTCGTCCAAAAATCCTACACACCAGAGGATACCAGAGGATGAAGGAAGACATCGTTCTACTCCATAAAACAGTAACGAAGCCTTAAGGAAGCCAATGAGCCATAAAGAAGCCAATGTTTCTATTCCATAAGAAACCAAATACTCATGAGATTGACCTGGTGGCTAGGTCCTCTCCTGGTAGGTGGGAGACCTAATACTTAAATTTGGAGATTAAAACATAGTTTCCCATTTCACCATTATCATGCTGTGGAGGCTGGTTTTTTCATGGCCTAGTGTAGCTATGTGGTTTCTGTTCTGAGCAGAGAGTGTACTGCTCCCACTCAGCTCAACAGAGCACCAGTTTACTTCTACCCTTGCTTGAAAAAAGGTACCAAAATGTCTGCCACCGTATTCTGAATGAGCCTACTGAGTTAAATGCATTGATCTCTAATATCCCCTAATAATTTTCCTTGACTGGAGACCTGGGACTAGCATCAGAACACAACTCCATTGGCTTTAACAGAACTAACACAATTTACACACATCACCAGCTTGGGGATATCACATCTCATCCACCTCTCCAAGCGGCTTGTTCTCTTACCTGAACGTAGCCCATTTTTCATACAGCTGTTCCTAAGTTCTGGGGAACATCTGGATAAAAATGTCCAGCTTCACAGAAGTAGAACCAGCACATTTTGCAGGGCCCAAAATAATAACAATGCCCCCAAAACCATGTTCATGTTGACAAGCTCTCCCCTCTACCTTTTTTGGAAGGTCTTTCAGATAACGGCAGCATCCGGTACACTCTGAAGGCATTGTTTCCTTTCTTTATACTTTTGTCCTTCACTTCTTCTATGTCAGGCAGGGAGTTCATAGCACAACGGAAGTTTGCCTTCCATGTCTTTGGATCAGGTTTATCTACTCCTGACTGGTATTTTCCTAAACAAGAGAAGAAAGTTAGGCACTCATGATGTGCAATTGAAAACCTAAGGCGAATTAATAACAGCTTAGGTTAACTTCAAGGTATCAGCCTTTGGTTCCCATGACAAGCATTCAAACAATAGCTGAGGTTGCAAGAGAGTGTTGTGATCTCATTCCCATGCACATTTCTAGAACACATGATGCACAGTTTCTGCTCAAGAAAGACTGAGGGCAGTGCAGGTCAGATGTGACTCTACAATATTGTGGAAAAGCTTGCACAGCATTTACCTTTATGATGTCTGGCTCAAATCCATAGAAAGGCATCAAAAGCTAAGGGGCCAAGTCTACAAAGTGCTGAGTGTGCTCTACTCCTGACAATTCTGAACACAATCTTGTTAACGTTTAAATCAATTTAAGTTTTACTGTGTTCCTGAATGCAAATGAGTTATGGCGCTTCAATGAAGCTGCAGTATTGCAGGCCTTGAAAAAAGCACTTAGCCTCCCACAAATCTAGAAACTTAAATTCACTCTGTGTTAGTAAAAGCAAAGACAAGAGAGAAAGAAAATGTAACTTTAAAAGGGAAAACAATGTGAAAATCTGTCCTGCAGAAACAGAGTTCCAATACCTGTGTGAATTGCCCAGTTTCTAAATAAGGGAGCATCTTTTTCAACATCCCACCCATGTCTTGCGGCATGCATCCAGGGAATCTGAAAAATCTTCTTCTCCTAGAAGGGAAAACAAACAGGAAATGCCAACACTGATTGACTTGAAGGATCTTCTGATGACTTTAAGTCACTTATTTAAAGCACAGTTCCAGCATCTGCAAGTGTTTTGCATCCTTCTAACCCTGTGCCACTCTCACTGAACTCAATAGGAAAATATCCACTGGCGTCACCAAAAGCAGAATACAGCCCTAAGTATATGAAATACTCAGAAGCCCCTTCATGGACGATGAGCCCGGCAGCTTTCCAAGCTGACACATGGATAAAACATGCAGTGCTACACATTTCTAAACATTCAAACGAAGGCTAGTTTTGGCAGCACAGACACTTTTATGATTAGAAAAATTAGATATGAAACTAAACAACCATAGAAACAGAGCAAACTCAAGGGATTTAGAATTCAGCCAGTAAAATACTAGCACGGTGAAGGAAAGGGATCTCTCAAATTTATACCCCTAGCAAATGGGCATATGAATGTATTAACTGTAAACATCTCTCCAGTGGGGATAAGAAATACAAGACACCCATGTGAAGGGGTGGCATTGAGGATAGTAGAATGTATTGTAGCTTAGAAACTTTAGGCCAAAAAGAAGTGCATTTAAAGCAATCCAAAGGAAGATGTTTTTTTAATTTTTTTTTTTTTTTAACACACAACATGTAGTTAAACCAGGACATGCCTTATGTGGTGGAAGTATAAACTGATTCCCAAAGGGATCAGAAAAACTCATGGAAGATAGTATATCAGTGACAATTAAAGATGATAGTTTGGGATGCAGCTCCAGCTCTGGGAGCCCAACGGCTTTCAGAGCTTGAACAACATGTTTCCTATACTGCTTCCACCAGCACTTAGCACACAGGATACTGGGACAGATGGATGCTGGGTCAGGTGTGCTTGTATGTCATACGACATCGGAACAAATTCCTACGTGCTGACCTACAGGGTTGCTTCAGAACTCTTCATGTTCACTTCTGCAAAGCCATACAAAAGGAGTTTGTTCCACAACACTTGTATTTTCTCCCCTATTGGGGGGAATACACTTTATCTGGCTTCACATGCAGACATCTTGCGCTATGAACACTGTCACTACAGGTTTAGATCCACTTCTCAGTCTCTGAAGAGAAAAGCACTTCCAGGGCAAAATGTGCCCTCCTCCTGAGGTGGACACCTGAGCTACGCCAACTGAACTGCACCCTAAAAGAGCCTATTTCTCTCCATTGACTACAACATTGACTACAAACAACTCTTAGACAGGCAGCTCTCATTTAAACAACTGCATTGTAGATGTCTGTGGTCAGATGAGATGAATCCTTTGTCCTTTCCCCTTCCTCCAACAACCACTTTTCTTCCTTGTCTGTCTGGTTAATATTTCACTAACGTCAAGGTTAGGTTTATTTCCCTTCCTTTCCATGTGATCTTTTCTTTTTTGAGCTTGTGTTTTGTATTGTCCTTCAACTCTTGTCTTCAATCCTTGCTCTCACTTACATTCACTTGTTCTGAACTGCATTCTTCCCTTCTCGCTTGACTTCTTCTTTTCTTTAATTTGGTGAAAGCACAAATTTAACACATTCCTCATTCCTCTTCAAGCCCTCATACTCTCATTCTTTCTCTTAATCTATCCCCATCACTTCTCTCATGTGCCTTTTGCCTCCTTACTCTTCCCCCTCTATATAGTTAGATCATCCTACAGAGATGCTGTCCTCTTTGCCAAGTAGAAGTGATCTAAAGAAAGCCTCAACCTCACTATCTTGTGGTCCACAGCACTACTGTATTCATCAGAGCTAGAGTAAGCTTCCTTGCCTTTACTCTCCCATAAACTATAATGAGCATGGAAAAAAAATCGTACTTCCATAGAAGACAATTTCTATCAACAAGAACTTGAAGAATTGACCAGATTAAAAAGTCTTCTCATGCTCGGTGATAGGGAGAGGTTTAAACAACGCTACACAATGCCACGGAGGTTATACTATGGATTTCATATTCCATATGATAATTTAAAAAGTTTTATAGGAAATAGCAGACTGAACAACACTCCTGACATAGCATCCTGTCATCATCAACTAACTGTACTCACTACTTCAAAGGTACGTGCCAGGACACTCTCAACAGCAGTCTAAGTGTTCAACACAGTGTTCTGTCCATTACAGAAAATTCTTCCCAATCCCAGATGTCTTGAAGCACACGGATTTATAGCAAATTATAATATAAGTAACAAAATTGTAGAATCCACATGTATTATAATTTTATAACACATATATAATTTTACATACCTATATACAAACATGATTTTCTCATCAACTATCAAATATCTAATCTTCTCTGAAATCCCGCAAGACTGCTGAGTGCAGCAACACCACGTAGTTGTGTGTTCCGCTCTCGTTGACCTAGAGACTTTCTATTTAAATACTAATTTTTTATTTCATACATTATCAAATATTTACATATATCCTTCTCCAGTCAATGCATCCTAATAATGACCTTAATAGGAAAAGGCTCATCAGTGCTTTCTGTTAGACTTGGAAAACCATGTGCCGTCTCATACAGCACTCCATCACTGGACATCTGTGCAGGAGTCTTGTGTTTCCATTAAAAAATTAGCCTCACCTGAAGTCAAAAGCACTATGCACAAATCTTTTGCAGCATAACAGGAATTGCTACTAAACTCCCATGGGGACATCTAAAGGGAAAAGGCGTCACATTCTTAGAAATAGGCGGGAAGAGGAAAATAGTATTGAACATTTGCAACCCTAGCACTGCAAAATGCTCTGAGCAGGTGAATGAGCATGAGATCACACACTAGCTAGAAAGTCATAGGACAGATTTTAAATAGTGGCATCCGTCTGTACGGTAATACTCCAAGCATCCACCAAAGCAGCAGGTTGCCTCTAGACTCCTGTTACAGCTGCTCTGAATGTTTCCACTGTAATTTCCTTTTCCAGATCCATGAGGGACACTGACCTTTCATTATCCCCCTCCACACGCCACCTCTGCCCTCTACTGAACTATCTTCTTCACACCTCCCAATTTTGTCTCTCTGGGAAGGTAAAGAAATTCCCTTCCTCCCTCATGCCATTCAGCAGGGTAACATTTTCACCAGGGAGGTACACAAGTATTTATTTTTTTAAGCCCTACAGAGAGGGGTCTGTTCTGGAGGAGAACAGAAAGCAGGAGGTATAATGTGATCAACTGACAGTAGGAGAAGGCATTAGGTAAGTCAGCTGTACTTGATTTGTCATTTTTAACCGAGAGAGGTTTAATTCCTTTCTCAGTCTGGAAAAATTCCCCAAGAAGAGACAACCAATGACAAACCCAGAATGGTAATCGTTTCTTTAGTATTTAAATCTTATTTCCTTAAAAGCTGTGCACACACACTAGCACCATTCTCTTGCTAATCTGACCCACCTTCTTTTCCATACTGTGAACTGTCCTTTGCCACACTCTGATTAAAATATACAAATCCCAAAATCCTACAACCTCCAGAGTCAATTTTGTGGGTACAGAACGGGCTGTGATACACATGACACTATATCATTGATTCCATGCATGGATTTTTTTATGGTCAGGATTTACAGTAAAAACAGAAATATTTTTGGTTTAATGATTCATTGTTGGAATGAATGTTTAAACATTTTTAAACAGAAATGCTCAGAAGTGCAATTAGCTTGTTGAGCACAATAAAGGCAACCCAGAATGATGGCCAAATCAGAGAGTAGAAGTGGGGAATTAGAGTTTAATAAACCTCAAGGCAGGCCACTTAGCCTGGTATCCTCTTTCTGGTAGGAGCCAGGGCTTTGTTTTAGAAAAAAACAAAACAAAACAAAACAAAACAACATTTCAAAATACTTTGTTTGTGAGACAAGCCTTGGTCAATATAGAATATGCTAACTAAGGACAAAATCTCCTACCGACTCTTGCATGCAAACAGTTTATGCCAGAAGCACAATGCAGAAACCGCTGTAATGACACAATCAGAGGGCTGCAAACTCTGAACAACATGACATGCCTTGCAAACTGCCTTAATGGGCTGGTGGGCTGAGCTGGGAAGAATGAAGCCCTTAGCACAGTGGCAGTGTTTTCACACTGCAGAGCACAGGAGGCAAGTACATTCCTGGGGTGTTCTGAAAAAGGCTACATGAATGTAATCTACAGATGACAAAATTATATTTAAGAGTAATATGCTCAAATCTGAAATACTGTGCCCTACTAAGTGCAGAGAAATTATTTCAGGATTGGGCAGGAATGCCCAGCAAAGGATGGCAGAGGTGGACTGTCAGCAGGAGAGACCTGACACCAAAGTAGAGATACTCAAAGAGAAGAATCCATAGGGAGCTGAACATGGGACTCAAATTACAAAGACAACAGTAAAAACTAGTCTCTTCCTCCTCTTCAGCTGTGACGCCATTATGCAAGAACAAGGACCTACTCAAATTCACAGGGCAGCTAACTGGGGAATGGATAAAGCAATATTTATTTACCCAGCCACAGCATGTGAGAGTCACTTATGCAGGAAGTTCCTAAGAAACAAAATTCGTAGCTGAAATTTAAAGAGCTCCTGGCAATTTTATAGTCACGAGCATTTCTAGCTTTGAAAGCTGAAATAAAAAGTAGTAATCTTAATTGCCATTCTTCAGCTCTAAAAATGAACACCTGAGCACCACAACTACAACTACAGGGAGAATACCAGACTAAGTGGGTTA
Source organism: Aviceda cuculoides (assembly GCA_035590195.1). Classification (NCBI taxonomy): domain Eukaryota; kingdom Metazoa; phylum Chordata; class Aves; order Accipitriformes; family Accipitridae; genus Aviceda; species Aviceda cuculoides. The sequence continues at coordinate 11,752,122 of JAVJGG010000054.1, forward strand.
GTGTCTTAACCAGAGTGGCAGCTCCTATGTTTCTGCACCCAATTTTGATAATTAGGTAGCCTCTGTAGCCAAAACCGCTTCATGCTTTTCAGTGTGGTGAATTACTCTCCTGCTTACAGCAGAATGCATGCAGTATTTCCAGCATTTATTACTATTCAAAGTCTCAAATACACTCCTTGGTTTTACTGAGCCAATTAAAAAGAATTCAAATCAGGCAGTGACATTTTGGAGCCCACACTTGGGCTCTTAAAGTGTCTAGAGCTCTCAGTAAGAGCTCAGAACCAGGAATATGAGGGTTGGGTCTGGCAGGGGAAAAGCTACCCCATTTTGTCCCAGGTTGACAAGTATCAGAGAAGTCACACAAGTCTGAAACAGATCGTTGCTTCAACCCAGAGTCTAACACAGAATATAGCCTTCCACCTCAGGAGATCATTTTGTTCACATCCCTCTGACGCTACTTGGTGAGCAATCTGTTCCCAGCTCAAAAAAAAAAAAACTAGCGGAGTCTCCAGAAATGCTCACTCCAACAACAAAGAGTTGGAAAATGCTTTCAAAGGAGCCACAAATCCACCAGGCCAAAGCAGGGCGCCTCAGATCTGGCAGGTGAGGCTGGAGGAACAGGTTCAGCAGGAAGCATTCAGCTTTGCCCTTCCTCCCCATGTCACCCCTTTGAAAACCAGGAATGAGCTAATTTACCTATCCAAACCTCAGGCACTGCTATAAGGTCCCTCTTCAGCACACATACACAGTGCGTGCATGCACCCCCCTTACCTTATTTAGCCATTTCAGCCCCGGTATCCTGTTAGAGTTGATTTGCTCTTCCAGCCAGGGGCGCATCCGCATCCTTTCGACAGGCATTGTCACCCCCACCGGGAAGGAGCTGCAGGGAACAAGGGACAAGGTTACTTGTTTACCAGGCAGAACTCCCAGGCAGCTCCCCCATCTCTGCACAGTAATAGACTTATTAAAGCTTTGCAGGCATCAAACAACTGTAAATATAATAGTGACTTTGGATCTGTGCAGGAGCCTCCCCTAAGAGCAACTGGGATGACAAAGCCTTCTCTATGGTAGAAAACTCTCTTCTGGTACACCTGGATCAGGAAAACCTCCTTCACCTGAAGAAGACACATCATATTGGCAAAAGCTTGTCTGCTGATACAGGCGGGATACCAGAGGGCGCAAAGAAAAACAATTATGCTCCTGAAGAGACTTCTTGTTGGCCCATGTACCTGCATCTGTACAAGACCTTTTTCTGCCAAGAAAAAAAATGTAACCAAAAAAATTCACATGCAGGAGGCATCACTGTACTAGCTAAAATGATGCACCTGCTAACGACAGTGCTTTCGAATGGCCGTTTCTGTCCCATGAACTTGACTAAAATTATGAAAAACACATTTTGCATCATAGCAATTTATCAGACCACTTTGGTTCTGGCTGAGTAGTTTGACCCCCTCCCTCCAGCTTTCTCTGATCAAACCAGTCACTGATTTTTCAGCTGCTATTTTACATTTTGATACTGCTTGGCTAGGAAGTGAGTGCTTTACAGCCCCCTCAGCTGCACCACATTGCATTATACTATTCAGTTAAGACTCAAACTGACTTCTTTTTTTTTTTTTTCCCTCTCTCTCTCACGTGACCCTGATGCCACTTCCCTGTTTAGGGCTGTAAATTATTGACATAAGAGTCCAAAGTCTTGAACCTGAGGCAGAAAATTTTAAAAACATTAACCTATCTCAGGCACCATTCTGAAAGCCCTAACTGGCACTAGATGCAGATTAAAGCACCAAAGCACCACAATAAACTCCTGTTAAGCAGGCTGCAACCCATCATTTCCATGTTCAAGTACTTGCATTTAGGCTGCTGCTTCTCCTCTCCCCCACTGCACCAGGCTCAGCTCCTTCCTCTCTCTTTTGTTCTTCACATCTGTGTTCTCTGCATCATTCTTAACTTCTCTGCTCTGCAATTCTTGTCACCTTTGATCTTAAAAAAAAAAATAAAAAAGAGAAAAAAAATGAGTAGGCCACGTATTTGAAAGCACACAGCAATGACACAAATGTAAATGGGTTTGTTCTTGCTTCCTATGGGAGTACAGGCATCAGACAGACTAACAATTAGGCAGTACCAAGCCCACACCCAGCACAAGAGGAAGAAAAACGTTCAAAGTTTCCTCTCATGGCTCTGAGGACATGTATTTCCTGAAACTAATAAGGAATTAAAACCTGAATGCAACAATAAGGCTCTGTGATGTGTTCAGAGAATTTACCAGCAGCCATGCTCACACTAATCTCTTAGCAAACATACTGGCATTTTATTTACTACTCTGTGGAGCTGCTCACTCGTGCTTCAGCTGCAGCCTTTTCCAGTAACTACAGATTTCTAAAATAGCTAAGAAAATGGTTGCAACTGCTCAGCTCCCTTTCAGGTTCATGTCAGACACGAAAAAAAAGCCAATCCCAGAACCTGACAGTGGCCGAGCCCTTGTGCAAATCCCCTCTCTGTGCAAGAGGGAAGGTTTTTTCTGGGCAAGGGTGATGTGGGTGCAGTGTTCTCGGTGCCCGGGATGATGGCGAGCTGCCGGTCGCTCCGCTGCAGCCCCCTCTGCTTGGTACCAACGATCCTCATCCAGGCTGCAGAGTGTGCACCCGAGATCTGTACCATCTTCCCCTACCACATGTTGGGTCAAAGCCAAAAAATGCAAATGGCAATATACTAAAAACGTGAGCAAATTTTTATTCATCTGTCAAGGAAGAAGCAAGTAGATGCAACGATCATCTTAGATGCATTTCTTTGTAAGATATCTTTAAGTATGCATGCACTTTTAGGCAATTCCTGGAAACACTATGCATCATCTTCAGCATTCAATATATGAGTGCCCTCATTTAGCAGTGGGAGTCATCTTGTCTTCTGGGTAATGAGCCCCAAAGACAAACTTCAAGCCCATCTGAATGAACAAATTAGACATAAGGCAGAAAAGTCATCTTGAAGGCAGCAGCAACAAATCCCACTTGGGACAGGCAATGTGGAAGAAACAGAAGCTGCCTTTGTGCAAAAGCAACGCATTTCAGGAGACGAGAAAGCTGTCAACATCGCTACTACCAGGAAGCCGGTCTTGCCCAAAACAGCACGATTGAGCCAGTCGTCTTCCCTCCCATGTCCCCAGGGGCTTCCCCAGCTGCTCCCCCGCAGATGCTGTGGTGCTCATCTCATTTTCGGTACCCTGCGACTCCTCTGGGATTAGCACCTGCAGCTGTCAGCACACACACCTTCACATCCATCACCTACACCAAGGCGAATTAATCCAAGGTAATCAGAAAAAAGGTTTGGCTTGTGAGAAGGGAGGAGTGGCTCCCAAGGTCTCTTTATCTGAAAGTAAAACCAAACCCAGCTAAAAATAACCCGCAGTGGTGTCCAGGTGGATGGAACAGTGGGCATCTTCTCGGGGAACATCTTTCACAGAAGGGCAAGCATAGCATGCTTCTGCTCATCAAAACACACCCCGTGCTCCTCTAAGAGTATGTGCTGCTGAAAATAAAGCCTGATGTCTTCAGAAGACACCCCCAGACCTGTCTGCCTGAGGACAGCACTGAGCACAACAGTGCTAAAATGTAGTGGGTTTTTGGTAGTTGCACATCAACAACATCCTTGTGATGAAAATACCAAGTTAACTCCACTGAGTAATTGCCCGTGTGAAATGAAGGTGCCACATCTCCCCTCCAGAGCTGCCAAATGCATGATTTATTTGTACAGAAAGAAAGACGAACTTCTGCAGTGCCTTAAAAGCAGCCTCTGTCTGTTCCTACATGGAGTTAATGGGTGCACTTGGGAGTCTTATTCCATAGCTCCAGGTGGGAGAACCTGAAGTCCATCCGTCAGTGAATAGCGGGACAATCACCTTCTGCCATTAAGAGTCAGTCAAGTTTGTAGAGACCTTTGGAATTCTCCAAAATAGGCAGCAATGGCGTGTAAAGTTTCAGGGGCCATCACCTAACATCACGCCAGCTTCACCCTCCATCAGAATACATTAATTATGAAAAAAACCTACAAAGCCAGAAACTAAGGTGAGCCATACAAAACAGCAGGCATGCCAAGTTCCTTCACTCCAGTCTCTCTCCAGTGTTTACCCAGCGGAAAGGAAAAAGCAGAAACAGTCGATCCTTTCAAGGAGAACGAAACATCAATATTTATAATCTGAAGCAGGCTGTAAAACTGGGAGCACCTATGCACCTATCTCCCATTCCTGGTCAACATTAACGCTGCACTTCCCCTGCACATTTACACGTAGAAGAAGCTACATGCAGTTGTCTGTATTTTTTGTATCAGGACAAGTGGAATTCTACCAGTATTTTCAGAACTGCCAAGGCATCCAGTTCCCACCAGCTTCATCCACTGGCCTAAGAAAACTTCTCCAGTAGCCTGGTTACCTTTGCCAGCCTGAACCTTCACACCCAGGTTAACTAGGAGAAAAATGGCTTAATGCCTGCCATGGGTCACTTGGCACCATCTTCCTCCACCTTGGAGAGACCGTGGATGGAGATGGCCAGGGGAGAGGAGTGGAGCCAGCTGGGGCCGCAGGGGGAAGGAGCATCTCCGGCTCCATGAGCCACAAAGGAGCACCTCGCACTCCATCACTCCGTCACCCCCACCCTTCAGTCCCATCCCAATTTTGTTGCACACTAATGCTACTCCTTGCATGGCAGCTTTGTGAACAGGACCAGGAAACATGGCAGGCTTACAAGCATCACCTCTTTCTGTAAGGCCTCTTTTGTCTGTTTGAACCCGGACCACGGCTCTCATCCTGCTCAAAGACACACGTGACAGCGCAACTGAGAGGGGAGGGCACTCCGGCTTGGCAGTGGGAGGGAGCAGCTGGGGAGGACAAGGAGAAACCCCTTAAAACAAAACCACTAACGAAGCTCCTGTGCTTTTAGAGCACAGTTTCAAACTTGGACAGTTCTGGCCTCCAGCATCTCTTTGGGGAGAGCACGGGAAAATGTTTAACGTTCCCAGAGACCCACATTGGAGTCAAACTTTCTGGCATTATGTTGAAAATAATTCCTGTTTGTTTTTTCTTCTATCACTGTCCCATGGTAGGGGAAGGAAAGAATAATCGCCAAGAAACACAGTCAACTGCTAATGCAGGTGGGACATAAGAAAGCATTTTTCTGCCCTACAAGAAAAAAGGAGCTCTTCTTTTAGACATGGAAGTAGGGCTATCTGCTGGGAATTCATTTTATGAACACTTGCCATTCTCAACAAGACAGCCAATCTTCAAGAACCACAATTTTTAACCATACCTCCTACAAATGTACCTACCTAAGGCTGGTAGCTCTGTGAACATCATTTCCCTTTTCTCACTCCATGTTTATCACCTGCCTCCTTCTTAAACGGGCTGTAGTCAGGGGTGGTTGCCTTTTCAGCGGTGGGAGCTTGAATGTACCAACAGACATTAAGACATCAATAAAATTATTCCCAAACAAGCGCCAACGTACGAGACACTAACCCCAACTCAACAGCATTTGCCTGGAGGGGGAGGCCACTGGGAGCCTGCAAGGAGCCAAGCCCCATGCAAGAAGCATGGCCCACCAATGCGCTGACGCCACAGTTTATGAAGGGCTTATTTTGACCTTCTTCGAAGCTTTATTTATTGCACTACTCATGCTAGTCCTGCAGTCAGTTCAGCCTTTTTTTTGCAACTAGATACCACAAAAACATGGTGGAGGCTACCCCCTGACAAGCTATAAACTGTCCTAATCCTGCAGACGTGACTTGGAGGAAGAGCGCTGCGGAGGGCAGACAGCACAGGATCTGCTGAAGCCAGGGCCAGCATAACCCAGTTAGGAACACGGAGACTGGGAGGAAGCCAGTCAATAAGACTGCTCCCGCTACCGCATGTTGCACTTGAAAATTAGCTTTCTACAAGGACATCACACCAGCAGCCTGGGGTGAAGCATGCAAGCCAGCTTCCTAAGACAGGCACGGCTGAAAGAAGGGTAATAACAGCGTAAGAGAGGGAAGCACGGGTATAGCAACATTTTTAGTAGTCACACAAAGGGCATTGAGCAGATAACTGTCACCACAGCATCCTTAAGACGCAAAAACCATACTGAATTTCAGCTCTATACTTCTTTGCAAGATGCATTTTCTAAGATTTTATGCAAGACTCTTCAGCAGGAAACTCAGAACACTCATTTATTTTTAAAGAGAGTAGAAAAATATTAATTAATTTCAAGAGCTATTCATCTTTAAAGAGACATTAGAAAAGATGTGATGGCTGCAATCTATATATACATATAAATATTTTCACTCCATAATGTTCAATAAAGAGCTTGTAGTCCTCCCTACTCTCTGCTAAAACATTCTAGTAAGTCTGACTTGTTTTTTCCTTGACAGAGATAACACTCCTGCCATACAGAGTGTAACCTTTGAGAACGAAGAGCTCTTCACTAGAATTACAGCAGCTGTAGACAGAAAGTGAAAGCAATGGCATGGCAGGCCTTAAATCTGAGTAGTACTACATGTTCTCTTCCCTTCAGTTTCGCTCCCTCTGACAGCATCTGGATAACTGAAAAGGCACAGAGGTTATCCCAAAAACACAAGCTACTCTACGCCTATGGATATTTTTTAAAAAATGTATTTCTGTGGAAGTAAAAAAAAAAAAGAAAAAAATCTGGAAAAGCAATTCTTCTTTCCCCATCACAAAGTACCCAGTTAAAAGAGTTGCCACTACATGGAAGTATTATTAAAGTAAGGTGGGATAAGATACTTGGAGATGCATTTGTGAAGTAGGTCACAGCCTTTCCCCAGAGAGAAAAAACAAAGATGAAAAAACATCTGTTCCCCAGAGGACACGTGCAGAATATCGCATAGTATATATTTCTCTCTTCTCTGCAAATACAGAACTGACAATATTATTTTTAAAAAAGTTATCTTCTACTCGTGCTTTGTTGATAAACTTTTAAAGTATTCGCTTTGTTTGCTAACGCTGCTGCAGTTCAGAAAAGCATCAGTCACCCTGTGTGACCAAACAGATATGCTGAAATGAGACCATACGCTAATTTTAGGATTCAGAGAACTGGATTCTGTATTTGTCCCTGTGCCAAGACTGTTCCAGGATACAAGGAAACAAGATCTTATTTTAAGGAACAGTAGTTGGAGCAAAATTCTGTCCCTTGGTCACAGCTCAGACTCTGCCTTCATATGGGGGTTTTGCACCTTTTTCAACTATTCCACTGTGGATGCCCCTTTCAAATGCAAGTACATGTTTAACCGTATGTACCCAGAGCAAAGCCCTGCTTGGAAGTCAAACTTGTCAGAGGGATAGAGACTTTTCCTGAGTAAGAGAACCTGTTAGCCTCACCTGCTCAGAAATACTTCGGAAATATGAGACTGACACTGAAACATAGACAACTGAACTCCACTTTACTCAGCTGCTCCAATTTTGGACACCTGAAATCCCCCTGCCCACAGCCCGTGGGGAGACAGACCTCTGCCCAGTATATTTCCAATCTGCCACCAGGACAAGGAGAATCTCACCAGTGATGCTGCAGAAGCAAAATTAACATGCCTTCTTTCTGTTAACCCCAAATTATGCAAACATCTGAACCTGTTTTGGAACCAATGCCAAACATATAGGCATATATGTTAAATTAAAGTAGGATTAGTAAATGAGGAAAAGTGGGCATTGCCGTTCTCAGAGGTGCAAGGTTTAAGGGTTCAAAATAAAATCCTCACAGTCTTGGTGCCAAGAACAGATACGAAGCAAGAAAACACATAAAACTCTGTAAGAGACTTTCTAGATTCATGGATAGTTAGACAGCAAAACCTACCCTCTGTGGTCTTTTAACTGCACATAACGGTGCCTCTTTTGTTCCCTAAGAATACTCTGTCAGTGATGCCCTGTTGAACAGGGAGGGATGGGGGAAAACATCACTAAGCACCTCTTGCCTTGGGCTCCCTTAAAGCACACACAGCCCATGGCCAGCCGCTCCACAGCCCCTGTGCTGGCTAACACTTGATCCACCCTGTAGCAATGGCAGCATCTTTCCTGCCCTTTCCTAACACTGCAGTGGCAGCAGCAAAGACGCCATGAGGATGCTATATCCTTCCTGTCCATCACCAAGAAAAATAATTCACCACTGGCAGGAAAGGTGGTACCTTATTTGCTCAGGTGCCTGCAGGAAGGAGGGAACTCCATCAAGACAGGCTGGTAAGCCAAGAACTGGAGACCAGGCAGGGTGGGAGGGCGCAGGTCCTGGGCAGACTGGTGTAAGGCACAGCCCGGCCATTAGGAAGAACCTTTATAGGCAACCAACGAGCAATACTTCACCTGCTTCCCTAGGTTCCCAAACCAAACATGGCAGGGCTACAACAGGACCATGGCTGGTAAAGGGAAAGCTCTGTGGGGTGGTGAAGCACCTGGGAACCCACGCTGCTGCGTGACGGATTCAAGCCAGCAACAGCTACCCAACTTCCCGAGCCCCTGCTTCGTAGGGGCCAGGTTGTGCCCACCTCGGGCTGTAGAGAGGTGCAAGGTAGATGGAGGAGGAGGGAGGCATTCAGCATGCCCCCCTCTCGTGCTGCTGTACCCGAGAAAGATACACAAAAGTAGAAGGAAGAAAAGCCCTTGCATCCTCAAGGGACAGAGGGTGAAAAACACCAACCAACCCAACACTCCCTGCAAAAAAACCTAAAACCCAAACAAAACAAAGGCAGCAAATACCTCAAATGTGTATTGAAATCAGCATTACAGACTGCATGATAAACATGCTCCGGAAAGCATACAATGGGAACTCATACTGTATATAGAGTGTGTTTCATCAGCCCTATAGCATTTCTGTTCCACCCAAAGGGTGTTAACGTGCCCTGGCTGGGATTCAGACATTACACATCAAAACAGACTCTTTCCTTTGGTTTCCATGCAAAGCTTATTCTCCCTCAGCAGCAAAGACATGAGTTGTTATTTCACAGTGATCTTAGGAATCATTAAAGGGAGCCCTCAGATTTGCAGACTAGAAGTGCACTGAAGAAAAGACATCTTCTTTTAATACAACAGAACTGGAAGGCTGGGTTTTTGCTTCTGGACCTAGCTGAAATAAACAACGCTTCAACCTCTAAATACCTACAATAAAACTTCCCTTGCGCTGGCTCCTATGTTGAACATTATCGCAACACTTGAACAATACGATGTCTGTGGATGAGCCCATTCACTTCTCTGGCATTGCAGTGACTAACATCAGCTGGGAACTTGGCCCAGGCTTCTAACAAATAAATTGTTAAAGATCATCTCTGCGGCATCCTTGCCAGGATGATACTCTGCACACACATCAATGTCTGCAAGTCTGGTGACAATACAAAATTATTGCTTTGCTTTAGAACTGAAGGGATTACTTTGTTTCCTGGGGTTTTCCTTCATTTGTTTCCCAGGACTTGCCTGTAGTGAAGATGGAGATGCCAGATTCTGGTGATATCGGGATGACAATGGGTCTATGCAAGTGATAGTCAACAGCATGTGATTACAGAGAACTGTCCCTCTGCCACCTCCTCTCCAGGCCTCTCAAAAGCAGCCGTAACTTTTACCTGATTTATTTCCTTCTTAAGCTTTGTGTTACACCTGATGATTGAACAAGATTTGTCTTCAGTATCTGGGATGTCTAACTATTTTTCCCCCAAAAGCTGCCTAGAGGAGACATGGTGACTTTTCAGTAGTAGAGCTGTACTTCATTCAGACAAGTTTGGGAAGGGCTTGTTTACAACACGAAAATTGCTGGCGCGGCTGTCAGGAAATAATTAATTCCTTGCATTGGGGAGCAGTTATCCCCCAATAAATCAATTTTATTCCGGAATTAAGCGCTCACACATGAATCCACTCCCGAATACCCACACGTAATAGCTGCTGCTGCTTAGCTGTGTCAGTCAGTATCCACAGAAGCCAAACCCTGTGTGTTCTTGAAAGCTGCCAGGAAAACTCAGCATTTGACACCTGATTCATAAAGAATTTTCCAGCCTGGTGAAAACTAGAAGGCCATTAAGGCTCAAACAATTATCAAGAATCACTTCTTTTATCATACTGATGCAACTCAACACCATTTTTTTAAGTCTCTCCATGGCTGTGTTAGACCAATGCACTTTTATGTGCTCTGTGACTAGGTTTACAGGAGACACCCCTAAAACTTTTAACAAGCACAACATGTTTCCTACATGTGACCCTCTGAAAGCAGTGGAAAAATCACACATGCAAGTATCTGCAAGATCAAGATCTTAAATTGTAAAAATACTTTTTAAAGCCTGGGCAGACCTCATCTCCATGTCCTGTCTAGCATTCTTCTGCCTAAGTACAGGGTCAGTGCTTTATAGGGTGCTATATATAAGAAAAGCTGCCATCGTAAAACGCAAGTCCTTAGTCTCAATGTTCCCACACTGGTGGCTTGCGAGGCTCAGGCAGGATTGCAGAGAAGACAATGGCATTTTAGATGCACTCAGAGAAGCAGAAAAATTATTCCAGATAGCTAACACTGAGCAATGTGTTCAAGGAAGAGTTTTCGCATTCACCAGCCATGACCTGCACCTGATGTAATCCACCTTGCTTGGATTGGGCTTGTTTCTCACAGCTACCTTTGTTTGTATAACATACTGTTCTGCAACACACAGCAAAAACTATTTGCACACTACACTAAAGTGTGATTTAATATTTGCTTAAAGCTTTCATTTTATTGTCTGGGCAAGGGCAGTTTCTACCACTGAAGTTAATAGCTAACCCACACCTACACTTTTGTTACCTGAACTTCTAATTTCTAGCACAGCACCCTGAACCAACAGCAAAAGACATAAACTCCCTCTGCTTAACCTCACAGCAAGCACCAAAACCAGCCCTTTCAAGAAAACAGTTTCTCCTTTACTTCCAAGAGAAGGTATTAAAGAAAAGTATACGCTATTTTGGATTTGTAAAAAACACTCTCCTGCTTACTTAAGACTCTTTCTTTACAGACAGACCACAGCAGGCACAGACTTGGGGGCTGGGATCCTCTGAATCATCCACACTGCGAGCTGGAAACATGTCTGTCACATGCACTTATTTACGGTTACAAAAATAGCACCATGAAAGAAGCAGATGTGTTGAGCACAAAAACTAAATTGAATTAGTTATTACAGAGATATTGCTTGACACTGGAGAATTTAAGAGAAAAATGTCTTTCTTCCGTACATACACTTGAAAGGCTTACACTTAAAAGAGTGCTAAGTATTAAACGCTTAACACTGACGCTTGTTGATACAGTATGATGTAATTCTCCTTTTTATAAAAATGCTACTTTTTTCCACTGCCACAGGACATAAGGAACTTAACTCATTTTCATGTTGAGATATGAATAGTTAATAGGATCAGTTCCAAAATGTGCTCTTAATTTCAAGTTTTTGTGTTGACCACAGACCAACAGCAATGAGACAGCCTCAATTTCTGATCTGCAGCAGCTATTTCTATCTTGGAAGTTTCCTAAAATACTACTGAGCTAGAGTGAGAGCACTGAACTCATCTTCATTTCTCATCTAAGCCAGATAAATATTATTAAACTAAACAAAGCTAGTCTTCATCAGCATCTCTCATCAATCTCAAATCTCCAGAACAGTTCTGGCATCCAAAGAATTCCGTTTTTGTATGTTCGAATGCAATGTATGCAATTATGTGAGAATTAGACCTCTGAAATTAAAGTCTTTCATTTCACCCTCATACAGCTTCAGCAGAGCAGCGATTGTCTCTTCAATACCCAACCAATATAGCCCAGAAGCACGTATCTCTACATATAAGAAGGATATTCATTTGAGATTCCACAGCCACCCATTTGGCCATCTTTTGCCTAATTCACCAGCTAGTTCTCAAAGTCAAAAAGGACCTTCTAGCTGTTGACTGATCTGTGGAAATGGAGTGAAACCATTCCCAGTCATTTCATGTCATCAGTAAAGCTGATATCAGGTAACATCTTTTGGTTACTGTTGATCTGACACGGATCTAAGTGGACAATCCCAAAAGTGGGAAGCAAAAAAAAGCCCACCACCTATTTTATACCGGATCCTATTAACAACTCAGATCTCAACAAGAGTAAAATTCAAGCACACCTACCAGATGAATGGCTCCCTTTCATCATACTGGATGTCATCACCTCCATTGTACTTTCTGTACGTGTTTGCCACAGCATTTCAAAATGTAACTTCCGTGACTGAAGAAGATGCCGCTTCTTGTACTGCGGGGCCGTCGCCCAGACCACTGGGTGGGAAAAGTGGTACCTGGATAAACCAGGGCAAGCAACTCCTACTCCCTACTGTGTAGTCTGCTAAAGGAGTGCTGGCATACAGAA
>JAVJGG010000054.1:11772466-11796328 GCA_035590195.1 Aviceda cuculoides
TACCCCTTCCCCCCCCGAACCCCCGCGCCCCCTTCGCCGCGGGGAGCCGGTCGATCGGTGGCGGGTGCTTGTGGCGCTAAAGGTTCTCTCGGGTGCTGGTGTAGGACCCGCCGGCTCCTACAGCACCTTTACGTGTTTTTAATCCAAGGCCTGACTTGCATGCGGAAAGCTTTACATTTTATTCGTAGCTTGAGTTGTGACCGAAATGCCTCCCGCGCCCAGCCCTAAATAAGTGGGGGGGGGGGGGGTGTCAGCCCCACGCAGAGCCCGAGCGGGAGCTGGACCTGCGGGGAGCCGGGAGGCAGCAGCCGGCCGGGATGCACAAGTCCAGGCTCGGAGCAGGCTTTCCCGGAGACTTTGGGGGAATCCCTGCAGCTCACCTCCACCCGCGCCGACTGCATCGCTCGCTCCCTGTGCCTGCTGCCCCTCTGCTGAGGTGGGAGTCGTGGTCTCGGTCTGGTACGCACGCAGGCTGGGACCGTCGTTGCCTTTAGAAAAGGACGATGGCCACGGTCCTACAACCGGGGCAATTTCAGACCTGGTCCTCTGAGCCCAGCGAGGCTCAAGCCGCTGGGTTACTTCAAGAGGGAGCGCTTGGATTTCAACCGATTCTGCGGAGTGACATTGGGCGTGGAGTCTATGTAGAGACCAAGGGTATCCTGCAGAATTTAGATAATCCCAGTGCAAACTGCAGCATATGAAATGGACTGAGGAGAGGTGGCAATACATCATTCCTAGCCTTACCCATAGATGATGAAGGAAAGGCCCCAAGCACTGGGGGAGATACAAAATGTCGTCTACAAAAGGTTGTATCTGAGGAAAGAGAGGTGTACACATCTCTCTCTCACGTGCATGCATATCTATACGTATGCTATACGTACGTCCACACATACATTCAGGTAAGCAAGCGGTATAGCTACATGTGCAGGTACACGATGTGCAGCCATCGGCAGTGGGAGGAACACCGGGACGCAAGGAGTTGTGCAGGGGCTGGCACAGGGTAATGGTTAAGGAGCAGTCCGTTCTCCAGCGGCATGCCAAACGGAGAGGGAGGTGTTTCCCAGGTGCCGGGTGCTGTGAGGACCCTCTGCGCTGGCAGCCCTGGGCATCGGAGGACACCGAGCTAGCGACGGGGTGGGGAGTCTGCCCTCATGGCTGACGAGTCCTCCTGTTTTGGAAAGTGCTCTCCTTGCACTGAGGAGAATATAATCACAGAATAATTTAGGAAGGAAGGGACCCATGGATGTCAGGAATCCACCCCCTCCCAAAAAACAGTGGGGCCTGGCAGGTGGCTGTGGTCCACATGTGGCACCAGTGAAGTAGGAAAAGGCAAGGGAGAAGTTTTGGAAGCAAGATGTAGGGTGCCAGGCGGGACGTAAAATCAAGCATCTCCTCCAAAATTTCTCCACAAACACAGCAGGATGGAGAGGTCCACACTGATGAGGAGGGACACAGGTCTCTGGAGCAGCTGTGGAGGAGCAGCAAGGAAGGGTCATGAACTGGCCTGTTGACTGAATAGATGTGTGGGGAGAGGAGATACAGCAGGACACGGTAGTGACAGGACATGGCTTGCGCAGGGGGGTCAGACTAGGCTGTGGCTGGAGGGAAAGGGGCTATACACTCCCTGCCAAAAGAAGGTGTCAAATCAGCTAACTCCAGCAACTAAAGCCAAATTTTTATAGACTTAAGGTCTAACTAGGAAAATGGTAGTTTTAAGATGGTATTAATGACTCTCTGGCCAGGATGGAGGCGGTTACTATGCCAGCTGTGATTAGAGAGCAGTAAAGTGATTGAAAGCGAGAAATGTCTAGCCAACTTGTTCCCACTCAGAAGTAAGATCTTGCAGTTGTAATAACTCCGTGGAAGGATCAGTTTGGCACTCAGAAACTGTCACAAAGCTGGTGGGACGTGCCGGGACGGAGCACAATGGAGAACACGGGGAGGGCTGCAGTGTGCCTGCCTCCGGTGGCTCTGGCCCATGTGTGACAGAAATAGCAAAGATCCAGAGAAGAACAACAAAAATAACTAAAAATATGGAGCGACCTTGATGTTAAAGTGATTCAAGGATTTGAGTGGCCAGGATTATTTAGGATGGAGAAGTGACAAGCAACAGAAAACGGTCAGATGAAAGAGAATACATAGTCATGAGTAGAGAAGAGTAGGGATGGATTATGTGGTTTCTTTTCTAATATAAGAACTAGAGAGCATCAAGTGAAACTAACAGATGGCAAATTTCAAATAAACAGAAGGAGGTGGATCTTCACGCAGCAGGTAATTAAACAGTGGGACATGCTGCTTCGAGGTGCCAAAAGTTCACAGGGGATCCAAAAAAGCACCCATACACATTCACAGAAGGAAAAAAAAACCATGAGATGCTATTAAATGTAAAGACACCAACTCTGCCTCAAGCAGCCCCCTAAGCCATGAATTTCTAGGGGCTAGAAGCTGTTCAGAGGGTGCCCTTGCCTTAAGCCTTGAAAAAGGCCGGACTGGAAATGCCTGCAAATGGCTGGGGACAGGGGAGGTGCCCGGTGCTGCTCCAACACCTCCCTCCGAGCAAAGGGAAGAGCGGCTGGGGTTGGCTTTTGCAATGCTTGGTGGCTGTTGTTGTTTCTAGTATGTGCTTTTAATTTGTTTACAGAATGAGCCAGCTGTGAAGAAGACTGTAGTTTATGTATCAGCAGATATTGTGGGGGAAAAAATGCTTACCATTATATTAATAATTTAATACCACACTTGGAGGACTGCTTATTCAAAAAGTGGCAACGCCATGAATGACATTAACTGGTTTTGGTCAAATAAAACACAATTGGCTTTCTCAAGAAACTCTAGCCAAACCGTTGAGCAGAATTTGCAGCTCGCTCTTGCCATTTCTTCCCACTGCCTTCAGCTGGTCTCAATGGGGCACGTTCAAGGATGTCAATGGGCCGCATTCAAGGCCTTTACAAAGGCATTTCCCTCCAGCCTTCTAGCATCACAAGTTCACAGGGTATACCAGAAGTTAAATCTTGTGTTGTGATTCTTTTTTTGATGTTGAAAGGTAAAGGGAATGGGCAGCTTTTGTTTTCTAAACTTAACTTTCATCGGTGACTCATTCCCTCCAAAAAGAGACTTTTACCTTTCATGACTTTGCTGTTTCAGTAAGACCTGGCAGCTTTAAAATCAGAAAATTTAACCCAGAAGCACCAAATATCCACAGCTTTTTCTCTGCAGAATTGCCAACGTTTGCAACTTACTCTTTTAATCATCTTCTTTACAGATCCAGCTACTGGAATTAGTTGTTTTCCATTAGCATCCTGCCTTTCCTTCACAAAAGATTCACTATTCTGGCCTGACCTTCATTTCTGTGAGAAAAAACTTGAAAATGGGAATCCTTTAAGTTCCAGAAGGTGAATAAGCCATCCAGCTTACTTTTAAAGTTTAATAATATTTTTGAAAACTTTAATCGTATTTGTGAAATTTTCTCTTTTTGTTGTTGTTGGGTTTGTTGCTGTTGTGGGGCTTCGCGCTGTCTTTAAGTGGAGCTGACTATACCATCATTTTGGCTCTTAAAACCACTGTCTCGGGCATCGTGACTTTTTGCCTGTAGAATTGGAGTAGTTGAATTTTCTCATGGAGTTGGGCCCCAAGCTTACGTACTCACACACAACCAACCTGTTTATTTTTCTGGTATGTTAAAGTAGGAAAGCTCTCCAGCAGAAATCATGTTGGTAATTTGCATTACAGGCCAGTGCTTATCAAGAAAATAAAGTTGTATAATTCTTACTTTAATACTATTATCCACATCTTCCTGAGTGCCTAAGCCTATTTTTAATCATGATGCACGACGAAATTTGTTTTTGATTTCCATTTGTCCTGCAAAAACCATTCTGATGCTGATGTAATCTGTAGCACTGATATTTTTAGATACTACATAGTAATGGCACCTTTATTTTAAAACAGAACAAAACAAAACACAAGATTTCTGGTTATAGTTAAGAAATGCATATTGCTATAACACAAATAATCACCCCAAGTATAATGGAAAAAATGTTGGCTGACACTTTAACAACTTGTAATCCGTTTCTCCTCTGAAATCAGTTTTATTCATTGGAGGGGGTTTTTTTTGTTTCATTTACTTTGTATTTATACTGTTGCAAATAAAAGGACTGCCCAGTCTTTGGTGTTCCTGCAGTGTTCTAGAAATACTTATGCTTATGTTAAAATTCATAGAAACTAAAGCTTGTCGCTCCTTTGCTGCTTTTGCTGTGACCCCAGCCTTGGCGTGGGGAGGGGACAGGCAGAGCAGTGACCATCAGGAAACATCTGCAAACCGTGGCAGGTGGAGCCCTGGAGATACAGCTGGGTCTCTTCTTCCTCACCCAACATCTGGGGGGACGGGGCAGGGGGACTAACCCACTTAAGTCCCAATTGAACAAATATGCCCTTAAATGCAAGGACACGAATGGTTCCTCTCGAGTTCAGGGAGAGTCTTCACGTGCCTGAAGTCAGGCTCACCCTCTTTGCCCTCATTTCGCCCAGGTTCAACATTTCCGTGGTCTTCCCTCCTTTTCTTTCCCACTCTTAACGGCTGCAGGGTGGCACGTAGCTGGCTCGGGCTGCTTCCGTGGAACGTGGACCCCTGCCTGCTCATGGTGGGGCTCGGCCGTGCCACCTCAGGGGACAGAAGCATGACCCGAGGACCTCCCGGCCGGCCGCAGAGCAGGCACTGACAGCAGCAACGCGGTATGCCAGCAGCACCACCCCAACGCTCTTCACTGCACAAAGAGGGAATTTCCTTAACGCATTTCAGAGCAAATCCATCCATGGGATAATTTCTTTGTCTTCGCTTGGGTTACGCCAGCGGGGAGACTTACCCTTGAGAGGCTTAACCGGGTGTCTAAATTAGCGAGTACTTCTCAGCTCTCATATTCCAGCTGTGCTGATCTTCTGATTGCTAAGAATTTAGATGGTGGGAGTGTTGCATTGTTTTTATTGGTAATAATTAAAGTAATAAGTACAGAAAACTGTTCCAGGATGGAAAAATCTATTTGCTCGGAAAAGATCTCTGAACAGTAACTTCTCTAGCTGGCAAAATAAAACTTTTCCATGGCAACTCAAAGCATCTTACACTTTCAGTAAAGGCAAGTGTCCTCATGAAGGTGCTGCTCTATCCAGCCCTTAGCAAATTCGGTCAGGAAGAGCCAAAGAGATAAAATAATAACCCATAACAGACATCTTTTCTGCTAAGGAATTTCCATACTTTCCTGATCATATCTGGCTGCACCCAGGTGCCCCAGGAGGACAAATAGGTGAGAACACCCTGTCTTCTGTACCAACAATATATGTATGACAGAGAAGAACAACGTTGAGGGCTAGAGTGCCTATTCATTTTACTTGTCACTGCTTTTATTTGGCTGCAGTACTTCAGCCCATTGCTCTGCCAGCTCAGCTGCTGCACACAGTTCATTTTCTTTAGCAGGAGAGAAGAGAAGGAACAAGGAATTTGCTTAACAGCAGCATTGTGAGACATTTTTAGTTACTTGCGTCTCTCAGCCCTTGCAGCAAATTTTAGGGAGGAAAGCAGTTCTTTAAAAACATGTACAGCATCTTGACATTTCAGGCATGGAGTGGAGCTTGGCAGAGAAAACCTGGACAGGAGCCAGGCTGCTTCAGCAGATCCTACCTGAAAGTGATCCTGCTTAGCCATGCTTTAATAGAGCGTTTCGCTGAAGTGGAAGCTTTTATGGCAATTTTCCCAGTGAAACTGAGGTAGAATGAAAAGATAAATGATATATCTCCTATTGGCTTGACAAAGCAGAACAAATACTTTTTCTTCTGGATAATGATGAGATATTAAGAGCTTTGCTTCATATCATATGTAAACACAGGCTTTGATTTATTAATTCAAAACTTATTTATTATTAAAATCAGGTCAATTCTCTTTGCTGGGGGGGAAGGGACTTTCTTCTCTTTTCACGTTCTGTTTGTAGTAGATTTTCACATATAAAGAAGCCTTTCCAGGGACACTTGTTGCAGAAGTGCTCACCAGGCACATTCCCCCATCAATCACCGTCTGAAGCAGACAACGCTCTTCCGCGAACCCTGCCAAGGTCCCATGGCTTTGGTGGGGAGAAAGGTCTCATCCCGTGCTAGTGGTGTTTTCTTCCCCTCCAGAGCTGGACGACAGGAGGACAGAGGGAGCTGACCCACCCGTGCGACCTTCCCCAGGCTGCCCTGGGCATCACCTGGCAGACGCAACCATGTGGGCAAACCAGCATCCCACCTGCCATGGTCCAAGCCAGCGCAGCCCTGTGCTGGGCAATGGGGGTCAGCATGGACCGTTGCCCAGCTCAGGACGAGAGGCAGGAGGTGCTGGGACGTGGCCACCTCACCAAGCCCCTTGAGGGTGGTGGAGGCAGAGAGGTGCCAATAAGGGGGGGTCCTGCTCGGGAGGGCTCCTGCTGGCAAACCAGGCAGTGCTCTGTGTGGCCCCCAGCTCCTCTGAGCCGGCAGCAGCCTGACACTACGTGTCTGGAGGGCTGCTTAAATGTAGCTCGAGCCTTTCTTCTTTGGTGCACTCCCCAGCTCATGCTGCAACACAGCCTGGGCGACAGCCCAATATGACTCCAGAAAAAAAAAAAAAGAGGAGCCAATTATAAACATTTAATTTAAGGCTCTTCGACCTTAAGTTAAAATGGTCACTGCAAGTTACAATTCCATTTCCAAGACAGCACCCTCTTTAAAGTTTTGGGTCTTTTGCCTTTCCTAATCCGTGGTTAGTCATTAACAGAAGAGTAATTTTTGGACAACGAGTCCCATCTGCTGACTGCCTATGTGTATTTGGCCTGGCAACACCGATCTCCAGAGAGCTTCTCCACAGCCTCTGCACACCCAGCTGACCATCCTCGCCAAGCAAGAGCAGATGCAGCTTCTTCTGAATGCACGGAACTAGCTGAAGCCGAGCTCCTCTGTTGCACCTTTGGTGCGAGCCCATCAGGTCCAGCAAGCTCATTTTCTGAAAGGCAGCAGCTGGCCCTGCTGAGCTGTTTCTGGAGCGCGGCTCACCCGTGACTCATCTCTCCTGCAGCCCATCTCGCTGCACTTCTCTTTTGACAAGTCATTTCTGTCCCTCTGACCGTTGCCCCGCTCTCAGGTTTGCTAAGCCCACATAACTGAGGAGAGACTCTTGCAGAGGCAAGTGGATAATCAGTGTCAGAGGCTGAACAAGAAACCTTTCGTGGCATAGTAAAAGCTGACATCAATTTTAAGTCATCTGTTCCCAGAATTTGCCACCATTACCGGGGTATCGATGGGGCTACCGGGGTATCAATGGGGCAACCGCCATGGAGAATGCGGCTGTAATGCAGCTGAAAAGGCGTTGAGTCAGTGTTTGAGTGCAAGGGACTCAAAACCCCAGGCAGGGTTGCTTTATCACTTTAAAAGAAAGAGGTCGAGGGAAAAGAGGGAGGAGGAAAACTGTTGGCTATTAATAGAGAATATGAGTAGGAGCTTTATTTTGAATGGCTTCTTTAATTAGTGACGTGCAATGCAGAAGAAAGGCTCGCGATGCACTCTACCTGCTGACTTCCCAAGCGCAGATCAGAGAGAGGCAGACAGATAAAAAAACGCTGCTGTGCAGGGGAGTTTTAAATAGGCCAAGCTAAAATGCCCAAATTAAAAAATAACCAGGAGCTCAGTCAACCTTGATCTTCAGAGGGACAGTCTCTGAATGTAGGCTTGTGGAGTCAGTGCCAGCTCAGACTCAGGAAGTTTAAGTTACCTTCCCAGCCTCACCTGCCCGCCGTGAGGTTTCCCCATTACTCTTATTTCTCTCAGACTTTGTCTTTTATGTCCATGTAGACGATAAGCTCCTGGAGATAACAGCTGTCTCATTCAGTTTTACAATGCCTGGTACAAACATGTCTCACTTTCTCAGGAGCCCTGGTCTTGTTCGGTGCTATGAGAAATAATATTTCTCTGTACAGTGATTCTCCAGTAGCACAATTTATTCGTACTTGTGTTCTCAGTATCTCAAAGAAATCAACAACAGCAACAACCAGAAGCAGCTATTTAGGTGATTTAAAGCTAGGAGGAGGCTTGCATCCTTAGCTCTGTAAGTCATGACATGACGCCTGGACCCATTAACCCAACTGGACTTCAGTAGTACATTAAATTAGTGGGACTAACTTGAACAATACAGCTCAGATGTTTGTGGTTACTATTTGCCTATTTGCTTTAAATAATTACATGTGGGGTGGCAAATCCTCCTTCTAATGAAAGAAGAAAGGAGTACTCCACAGGTATGCATGTTATGGCGCTGATAAGCGGCAACCAGCCCTGCAGGAAAGTTTTAGTATGTAGATATCAAAAGCAGAGGCTGAGGCAAGGCTCCTCCTTTCCCAGTAAAGTAGTACTATAGGAATGCTGACTCACCTGCTCCCTGTATAATAGAGGTGGAAAAAAAGCAATTATGTATAATTTCACTGCATTTCTTTTCCTCCCGCACCACCATTTCACTTGTGGAGTGGATCTGGCTGAAGAGTCAAGAGTTCTCTGTGTGGGAAAGCCTTATAAAATTATACCTTGGGCTAGATATGTAAAAGCCTGATAAGCAGGTGTTAATAGTTCCCAGTCAGCTTCAAAGAAAGGGTAATGTTTCATTGCTTGGCAAGCCAACGCTTAATGCACATAAACCAGTTGTAAATAGTTTGTGGAATAGTTGCAGAGAACCTTTACACAAAAGCTGTTAGCAGATCTGCTGGTGGTGTTTGCCCAGGCTTCCCCTCTTTTTTCCGACTGTGTATTTAAAGTTTTCATCACTTTATCTCCACTCTCATTCCAACTGGGGGAATCTTGTTCCTTAAGAACGTTTCAGCTCATCTGCAAGTAGTTGCTCATCCACTGGAGCTGGTCCATGGCCGGTTGTCCAAAGCAGCGCGATTTTTAGCACCCGGCCCTCTCAGCAGCAACATCTCTCACTTCTCCAAGCAAGAAGTGGCAGCCTGTCCAGTTGAATGGCCTCTCCCCCTTGGCCAAAGCCAAATGCCACTGCATTAAACGGTTTCATGTGCAAAAGGGAACAGACATGGAAAGTAGCTCTGAGAAGAGCTTCATTACTTGGCCTATTGTCTCATCTGATCACTCATGTCAAATACTTCAACTTCACCATTGCGCTTCTGTCCCTTGACCTCACAGCACAGGTAAACTATAGTATCAACCAAAAAAGATCAAGATGCACTGTTGTTTTTTCTCCTTAAGTCACAGGCTCTGTGTTGTGGTAGTCCTGATGAGCTGAGGACATGAGAAAGGCCAAAGAAGACAGGTTGCTCAAAATGCCCCTTTCTCCTGCTTTATTATCGGTTCTGGTGAAAAACATGACCTCTCTCTACAAGCCCGGCGCTGCAAGGTTTGCTCCTCATCTGCTCATCTCCCACTTCCCACCAGAACACAGATGCTGTTGCTTGCATGCAAAGCTGCTGGTTATTTTGCTAACTTGAAGGACATGCCTAAAGGACAAAAGCCACAGGGCTTGGAGGGCTCATTGAGCATCCATCATCACAGGGCTCCTTCTGTCCACGGGCCATCTCTGTTACTCCGTGTTTATGGTAAACCAGGAACGGCAGATGCACAGCCCTCCTGACCTGACATGGCTCTCTTGATTTTGGCAGGCCAAAGCCAGCTAATCCCAGCTGGAAATTAAACCCCCACAATACAGTAAGCCCCGATGCACTGCCAGGTACCTTGGCAGTAAGTGGGGGCATGCGTGTAAGACCTCTCCTCGCTGCCCAGCACAACGCCAGTGAGGTTGGCACGTCTGCCTGTGCCTTAAAACAGTGTTGAAAATCCTGGGCTAAATTCTCCTTGACGGTTTTTTTCCCTCCTCAGGATCTCACTGTAATCTCACTAGATCTGCGTTTCAGTTTTCCCGTTTCTCAACCAAAATCCCCACGGAACCTCAGTGAATTGAGTTGCGTAAGTTTTGCTGTGTCCCTGCTACCTTCTGTCATATACGCCTCCAAGACATGGAGTAAAAGCAGCCTGGAAATGGGCAGCACCTGCAATGCTGTTGACTTAGGCCTGCAATCAGTGTTTGGAGTGTTTTGCAACATTTTGCAAGATGGCAAAACAAATGATCCTCTGTTTTAGAAAGGAGGTAAATGGTGAACTCCACTGCTGATACCTTATCGCTTGTAGTTCTGGAGAGATCAGGACACAGTCAAAACAAGAAGCCTGAGGCAGAGGAAGCTCATCTGTATTTTTACACTTTTTCAACTCGTATCTTTGGGTTCCAGAGGTTTGTGACATTTTGCCCCAATCTTTTGCAGGGCCCTTGCACAGAAATGCCTTGTTGCTCAGTGCCAGCCCTTGCACGTACAACCACGCTGGAATCTCGTTTCCCAACTTAACCTTGATACCACCATGGTTTTATTCCTCTACTATCATGATTTAGCTGCAGGTCTCATTATAAGCAAAGTGGTTTTCAGCTTAAACCCCAAGTAAAGCCAATGAGTGAATTGGCTCCCCATTAAGCTCCCCAACGCTTTGTACTTGTAACCTAAATGCTAGATAACAAAAGAAAGGCGGTTGGTTTAGTAGGGTTATTATCAATCCTGTGAAATGTAGGTTTGGTTTTCTTTTTAACACCACCAGCATTAAAATGAACGAATCCTAGAAGGTCACGCTCTCTTCGCACCGCTTTCACTCTGCTCCGCTGCACACAGGTTTCAACACCGTGTTAATCTCTGGGGCGCTGGAGACCCCCCTGGTAACCAGAGCAAGAACAAATCACCCATGGCAGCCGTCACCATCGCCCTCGCCCCGGTGAAGAAACATGTGCACAGGAGTCATTTGTTCCAACAAAGGTTTGTATTTTGCTTTTATTTCATTGTTCAGCCAGCTTTCCTAAAGAAAAGAGGCCCTATTTGTGACCACATTTTGTCAATGCCCCTTCTCCCTGGCCCTCAGCATCCCGCCTGGCTCCGCCATCCACCGCCCGACTCGAGCAGCGTGCGGAGAAGAGCTGCGGAGAGCGGCGGTGCCGGGGAGGCGGCTGCAGGGCCAGCCTCCCCGCGGCCACCGGCACCGGCCGAGGCAGGCAGGACTGTGCAGAGCACCCAAAAAGCCCTGAGGAGAGCTCACCCCTTCGTACGCGTGGCATGAAAGGAACATAAACAGGAAGCATAAAGCCACAGGAAATTCGACGGCTGAAGTTTCACCGTTCATAGAAGCATTATTTTTACTAGCTCTACCGATTTGTCTTATGTCAGTAAAGAGCGTTCGTTTCCTCACTCTGCTCAGACCTTGGGTAGGGAAAATATAGTCCCTTTAGGTTATGGATTGCTTTACGTTCTGCCCCCTGCAACGTTACAACCTGGTAGCACTGAGCCTTAAAAATTCTGTGCTATGCCGAAGTCCAGCTGTAGGGACACAGCTCCAGCCAGAACTTGGGCAGATTGGCTTGATGGGAATATTGTATTGATTTAAATGGGTTTATAGAGCTTGGCATCTGTGAAAGTTGCTGCTGTCACATTGTGCATGCACTCAGGTGTCAGTAATAAGACATCCTTCAGTTGGTCATGCGTTTCCGTCACCAGGACGAGACTGACAACTACTGGTTTTTTTGAAGTAAGGTGAAGAAAATAATATGTTTTGTAGCATGTCTCAGAGCACTCCTTTTAATCTTTCATAACATTTTTTTTGCTGCTTCTCTCAGCAAAATTCTCCCACCTATGAATTACACAGATGAGCAGTTTTTCTCTCAAAACCTGCAGCTTTCAGCAGTGAACGAGGGGTGTGCCGTACCTATCTCCTCCTCTTGTCCTGACGCACCTCTCCTCAGGGATTTCTTCATCCACAGGTACAAACCCCAGTCCATCCCCTGTAAGATAGACCCACTCTCTGCTCCAGCACCGTCTTCCCATCAAACTAAAAACCAGGTGGTCCTCAGAGGCAGGACAGCGAGAAACCTGAAGCTTCCAGGTCTGTCCGTCCTGAATATCCGTCTGTCGATCTCCCTGCACTCTGAGCTGGCGGGGAACCAGCATGGGGGGACCTCAGCACCTTTCCAAATGTGGGAGCAGCCCACGAGGGACGCCGGCAGCGCTCGCCTTACCTACACGCTCGCCTGCCAAGGATCCCGCCACCCGGCCTTTCCAGGGCATCCATACAGCTACAGCTCTTGCTCAAGAGCTCCACATCTTGGCCACCACCAACACTTTGCTGGGGCCTCGCACAGGTGGTTTTCCCCACGGACAGCTTCCTGGAGGTGGCTGTACTGGTGGCTTTCCCAGCTTACCACTGGTCATCATCCCATCCCCCTTGCACCTCTCTGCTGCTTCACCGTTCTCCTCCAAATATGGTTTTCTGCCATGGCCTGCTTGTCTTTGCTTTCAAGGTTTTTCCTGGTCCCCATTGCCCACCAAAGCCATCCTTGCCCCGCTGCCCAACAAGCGTTCCTCTGCCTTCGTCCCAGCTGCCACCCCCATTTGGATGAAGCTCCAGAGCAGCACCCTGCACAGCTCCTGGCATCTCTCAAATTTCTCCTTAAAACTCTTCATAGTAACCACAGAAAACCCCACAGCAGATTGATACCACTGCCTTTCACACTGCCCAGCACTGTCTCCTTGCCTCCTTTTTGTGCCCCACTGGACCTCCCTGCTATTTCCTTCCCTGTCCTTCGCTTGCGACGTTGTAAAGTTTGGGGCTTTCCAGGAGCTTTCCTCTGCTCCCTGAGGCACCACAGGGCTGGCAGCAACTCCGGCCCAAACTCGTGGCTGGTAGAACTGGCTATTCCCAGGGACATTTTGTGCCCACCTTGTGGTGCTGCTGCAGCTCCCTCTCAGCTAGAGCAGATGCCCCGACCTGCTGGGTCACCCACCTCTTGCACTTCTCCTTCCCCACCTTCTTTTCCCTCTCTTTCTCCCGAGCCCCATCGCACGCTGCCATCTGAACACAAATTGGCACTGGCAGTTTACCTGGAGGTTTTTGCTTCTGCTGCTTAGGGCATTCCTCTGGATGTAGGGTTTTGCTGGTTTAGTCTTTGTCTCTGCAGGGTGTTTTTGTGTTTTAGCTCTAAGGTAAGCCCACCCCATGCCTGGACTATGATCCCTTGCAGTGACTGTCCTCCCTCCTTGATTTTCTCTTCCTTGTCCCTCACCCCCTGTTTTGTAAGCCAGGCTACTTCCTCCTTCCCCCCCCTCCCTGGGACCATTTTCTGAGCATTTCTTTTAGCCACTTCCCTTTTTCAGGCTTGCTGTGCAGCCGTAGACGACTGAGGGTACAGCATCTTGGGCACACACTGGAGTAACCCTCTGCTTCCAACTGCCTGCCGCAGCACATTTTAATCTCATCAACAACTGCACAAACTATTTATAATCAGCTCTCTGATTACATTCCTAAGGTCAACGTCCAAGTTAAAAGACTCAGAGTAGCTGATAAGCTGCTGCAAAGCCTCCTCTCCCCCAGAGGTTTCTAGAGCGGCTGGGCAGCGTTCAGAGGCTGCAGTCGGAGCTGCCACCCCTCTCTCAGGTCTCCCACCTCGCTGCTGCCCCTCTCGCTTCCCCTGCCCTCCCCGCTGCCTCTGACAGAGGTACTTTTGGGGAAGGCTGATCACAAAGTGCCTGCATTGATGTGCCCCAGCTGGTCAAGCCTGCATACCGAATACCCCGGCAGGGTCACCCCAGCTCACCCAGCCCCTGTCTGGCCCCCAGGGATACAGCCCTTGCAGCAGCCAGCTGGGGACCGGAGGCAGAGGTGACGGTGCCCGCTGGGCTCGTGTCCCTCCCTGCTGCTCGCGGTTTCAGCAGGAGGTGACTGTTGTCCTGCCATCATCATCACAGACCCGGGTCACTTTGGGCAGCTGAGCCACCTGTTGTTTTTTAACTAATTTCAGCACGACCCAAACCCCTGCTTTTTTTCCATGACTTACTTAAAAAAGTA
Organism: Aviceda cuculoides; assembly: GCA_035590195.1. Taxonomy (NCBI): domain Eukaryota; kingdom Metazoa; phylum Chordata; class Aves; order Accipitriformes; family Accipitridae; genus Aviceda; species Aviceda cuculoides. The sequence continues at coordinate 11,786,387 of JAVJGG010000054.1, forward strand.
AGCCAGTGCCACCTCTTGGGCTTGCCTACAGAAACCCGGAGTCCGGTGGGCCACCAAGCCCTGCACAGAACTGGCCCTTAGAGCTGGTCTACAGTGGGACCAGGAAGCCCCACTACAGCAGGCTGCCAGCCAGGGGGGCTTATACATCACATACAGCCCGCAGGATGATTGCAGACATGAAATATGGGGACTAGTGAAAGGGGAGGAAGAGTCTGGTTTTCATTTCACCCCTAGATGCTTTCACTCAGCAGCATTTCAGCAATCAGCAACTACTAAACGTAAGGCAGAGACTCTCGGCATTGCTGCTGGAGACTTGGTAAAGCTGGTTCCTTCTTCTGATGCTTCTCCCATTTTCCATAGATCTCAGGAGACATTTTTATGATAATAGTGTCATGTAATCTTACATAGACCCTATCCTGGGCAAGAAAAGGTTAACCAAGAATTATGGACTCTTGGGTGAACTTATGAATGCTTTACACATGAAGCCTGAAGGGCAGAGAGACCATAGCTTACTTGGGGTTATTTATTGCCTTCCCGAGGTCTTAATAACAGGCAAGCCGAATGGAGAAGGCCACACACGCGGGGTCACCAGTCTTATCAGCAGTCTGGCCAATGGGACCAGATGTCAGGTAATGAGGCCACGGCCCCCGAGTGCACGTCCGGGCTCAGGACCTCCTGCAGCAGCAGCAGCATCTCCATCACCTGAAGGTCAGCCCTCACCCAGAAAGCTCATAGCCTCAGCAGAGGCGAGGTGGGAGAGCTGAGCACGGGGAACCAGCTGAGGACGAGGAGGCAAAGAAGGGTGAAGGGGATCTGCAGGAGAACCGCTCTATCCAGAGAAGGTTACATCTGCCTTTAACCAGCCTTTTTCCATTGTATCATGCAGGAGAGGTGTGGGCTCTGCATTTGAGGAAGCTGCTTTGTAGCTGAATGGGATAAAAGGGAACCCACAATGTTCGAGTTTGAGTATCAGAAGTAGACAGGGGGAGAAAGAGGAAATGCTTGTGTTCGTTAAGAAGGATCCCACAAATTTAAATCCCCCTGTAAGTTAGTGTTTAGTATTAATCATTTTTTCGTACAGAAGAATGTAAATTGCACAGTGCCAGTTGTTTCCACTGCTCTCTTTAAAGGTCTTGTGGTTAAATAAATAGAACCAATATTTTCTCAATGGTCATGGTGTGCTATGATAGTACTCTTCATCCATATGTACATCTTTGCATCAGATACTCTCAAACCACTCAGATAATATTACTATAGCTTTATGCATATGCAGGAAAACCTGTTATCCGGTCTTCCTTTAGAGTGAGATGGCTTTTCATGGCCCCTTTCTGTGTACAATTTGAAGCCAGGAGGACCTATCAGATCACCTAGGCTGGTCTTCTACACACCCCATGCTGTTGAATTTCAGTAGATGCATCCTTATAGAGCTCGCCACGTTCAGCTAGGCAGAAACATTTTGGTCTTGTGTGCAGCAGGCAGAGGCAGAGCACCATCGCTGGTCTTCTGACATTGGGGGCAGCAGTGGTGAGCTGTTGAATCCGATGCCAAATCTTGCCTGCAAACGCTAAATAAAAACACTTTTGGAAAATGACTGCTGTGCACCTTGTTTTCTTTTGAGGTGCTTTAATTATGCGACTGTCTTCATGACAGAACATCTGGGGCTCTAGCAAGAAAAAAACATTATGTTTCATCTGGTTGAAGTCAGGTCTTAACTTTTTGGTTTTCGATTATCCAGGTAAATCCCGACTTCAGGATTTGATTCTTAAGATATAAAAATAAAACTTAAGAGCTTACAAGGTGAGTTTTTCTCTCCGTTTCCAGTAATCACCTTTCATGACTCAGGGAAAGCAAGCTATTGCACCATATTTCTGCTTAAAGACGATCACCACAGGTATGGCAGAAGCTTTTTGGGGGGTGGTGTGGGGTTTTTTCATTAAACATTGCAGGACTATCAGTGATATGGCAGAGATCTGCAGGGGGAGATGCTCCATAGTTGGAAGTGTTCTCTGGGTAGGTCTAGGACAGCAGAGACAACCCTTTTTGCCTCAAAATGAGATGATTCTGGTTTACTTTGATACGCAATGAGAAAGATGGAGCGGTTTTCTTGGGAAGCAGCAATGCGATGTTTTCACATACTTCAGGCTGCAAATCCCAGGATGTAATGAACACTCAAGCTGGCAGACTGCAACCAGAGAGGTGTGAAAGAGTTCCTTCATTCAGGAGGCTTTTGGTTTTAAATGTCTCATTAATGTGAGTTTTGGAGATTATTGTGCTACCTGCAGTGACACCCTGTGGTAAGGAAGCAGTAGTTTATCTTTGACCCTGTTAACCTCAAAAAAAGAGAAGTTCTGCTGTGACTGTCCTGCAGCGGGCAGTCATTAGCATGACACAAAATACACAGCTGAAAGGTAGTTTTTCCTGGTAATACATAGCATTCCTTATAGGATATGAGGAGACAAGTCTTTTGCTGTTACTGTTATAATTTAGCCATTATAATTCATACTGTTAATATTTCTAAAAATGATTTCATATGTGTACTGTCTGGCTTTGGCAGAAAATAAATAAATGTGAGATTATAATTCAAAATATAAATTGCGTATGTGTAGTAATTTAGTATAAAATGTGAGGAGAAATCGTATATACTTCCAAGAGGAATGCGTTATGTATAAAAGAGGACCTAGTAACTTGTTAACAACTGTATCATCATAAAATCACAGAGTGGTTTGGGTTGGAAGGGACCTTTAAAGGTCATCTAGTCCAACCCCCCCCACAGTGAGCAGGGACATCTTCAACTAGATCAGGTTGCTCAGAGCCCTGTTCAACCTGACCTTGGATGTTTCCAGGGATGGGGCATCTACCACCTCTCTGGGCAACCTGTTCCAGTGTTTCACCAGCCTCATCGTAAAAAAATTTCTTCCTTATATCTAGTGTGAATCTACCCTCTTTTAGTTTAAAACCATTACCCCTTGTCCTGTCGCAACAGGCCCTAGTAAAAAGTCTATCACCGTCTTTCTTATAAGCCCCCTTTAAGTATTGAAAGGCTGCAATAAGGTCTCCCCAGAGCCTTCTCTTCTCCAGGCTGAAGAACGCCAAATTTCTATTTTGAGGATGTTGCATGGGTTTTCTTCTGTTAAGGAGCAGAGTACCAAAAGCGTGGATTCTGTTCTCAAGGACAGACTGTTTCATGGGACTTACCAGCATCGGTGTTTGGCTTGCTTTTTTCCTTTCAACAAAACGAGATTTGAAATACACACTCTCAGAGGTTGTTGTGGGAAGAGGGCAGAATGTATTCAAGGTAAGGATTTTCTTAACCAGAAGGGAGTACTCGACCTGGTATAAACCAGGCAACATGAACTGCCTCCCCAGTTTCATCCTGGGTCTTCATTTTCTTCATCCTTCTGTTGCTTAACATCAAATGCATTTTAAAAGAAAAAATAATTGATTTTTGTCTTAGTTTTGCTAGAAAAGCAAACTAAAAATTGTTAGGTGTCTCATATGCTCTCTTTGTTGACATCATCATTGATTTAGGAAAAGTTAGCAGTTCTGGCAGCTTTTCAAATCAGCAAAATACTAAGGTCAGGCTTTTTTAAAGCCTTTTGGGCATGATAACTGATGATCCAGTTAGCTGTGCAAATATATGTATCTTCAGGTGAAAACACAGGTGTGTGCTTTCCAGCTTAGCTTGGAAACTGCCACCACACTTGGCATGAAGGCCTTTCCAGGGAAGTGATGAACTCTTCCCATTGGTTAGTATATTCAAAACTGTGTAACACTTTCACGCAAGTGTTTTCATCCAGCCTTTCACCATTGGTCTCTGTGAAGGTCTCCATATTTAACAAACTTATTTCCTTCCCCTTCTGGAAAAAAACAGTTGTCTCCCTCATGTTTCAGAAGTTTATTGGACAGTATTTCTTCCCAAAATGTTTTTTCACAAGATATGTGTTAGGAGAAAAATCTATCAGGCCCTATCCAACAGCCTGAGAGAGGTAAGGTTGCTGCAGCTCCATGTTCCCAGGTCCAACCAGTAGCAAGGCTGATGTGTTCCCAGTAGGCACACACACACAAAGCACACGTACACACCACGTATATACACATACATGTGACTGTGGGCGTAATCACACACACTGATAACACAGACAGACACTCACAGTGCTCACACGAACACAGACAGCATCAACGGCCTCATTCTGCTCCCCTCTCTGACTGAGCAGGTTGGAGGTCCACAGGTGGGAATGTACACATACAGAGACACCCAGCCTGCCCCGTAGCTGACCCTGGATCCCAGTCTCCCCCATTGCTGGCGCCCGGACATAAAAGCCCCCAAGGCTACAGCCCCACTCCTGTTGCTAGTACAAACTATCTCACTCAGGGAGATGGCCAGGACTCTCCTGGCCGCCCCCATAGCCAGCTCCTCCTGTGGCCTTACCTGTAGGCATCCCGTCACCACTGACTTCAAGGCCACTTCGCCTCCTGCTTGGCTCGATCCTCGCTGGTGCTCACGCACTCCCTCGTACACCCGCACCTGCTCCAGCTCCTGCACCATGGGCACAGGGCTCTGACCCTTGGTCCCACTCCTGGGGCTGGCACTTGGTGTCACCCACTTGGGTCTCCCTGGTCACTGGCACACAGGCCTTTCAGCCCATGGTCCCAGCCCAGCTGCTGGCACCCAGATCTGCACTTGCTCCAGGTGGTGGCACCGTGGGCACATGGGACAGTGACCCAAGGCGCTACTCCCCTTGCTGGCCCATAAATCAGGTCACTCCAGTCACTGCGCCACAGAGACACAAGTGCTCTGACCTGTCGTCCAACTCCAGTTGGTGGCACTCGGTCCCCCGCGTACACACACAGAACTGAGCCCTCCACTCAGGAACAGTTAAACAAGAATTTATTAGCAAGTCAGGACAGACTGCACTGGTCAGGCTCAGGGCACAGCCAGATGAGCGTACTGACCAGCAAATTACTTACATGGGGCTAGCCATTTTTATCCCCTTCTATTTCCCCCCCAGTTTTTCCTCCCTGAGTCACCTAAATCCATCCCTTTCCCTGTCTTTGGTTCCTTCCCTAAACATCCCATAACAAATCCTGTGCAATCCCCAAATGCTCTTCCCTGTGATGTGTCCCACCATTACATGAAAGGTGCTCCTGCACTGGCTCACCTTGACAGGTTTCACACCTGGATCCTGGGGCTGGGGCTCTCCTGGGACAGCCCTGTGAGGAGCCCACACAGGGTGTCCCTGACTCCAACTCCTTGTGTTCCTGCCTGCACTTGTGTGTCTGGACTTGCAGAGGTGAGCCGTTGAAGAGCTGATGGTTCCTGTGGTGGGCCTGGGAGTAGCCCTGCAGGGCAGGGTATTATTTAGGCTTCCGCTCCTGCCCTTGTCTTTCTGTGCTCCTTTGTGGGTACGCAGAGGAGCTTTTATCACATAACCCAACGATAAAAACATAGTTCAACTGCTTCCTCTACCCCTGGAGCCTGTTGTAAAACTGACATGTGCCTTCTGCCAGGCTTTTAGCATCGATGCTGTTCCTTTCTCCTTTGGCTTCACTCAAACTAAGGCAGCTTCCTCTTTCTCATTATATTGCCTCAAGCCTTCAAAAGACCAATTAACAAATAAGGCGGCAGTGATAGCTTAAATAAAAAAAAAAAAAAAAAACCACAACACTAAAACATGAGAAGTGGGGTATGCTCGCTACTCAAGGACTGTTTAGATTATGTGTACTCAAGGTAAAGCTTATCTAGTTCAAGATTCTGCTTACAATAGAGGATGCTTAAGGGGTGCTTGGGTAATAGTCAAGGCACCAGGTAACAGACATTTCAGAGTCACAGACTTGCTAATTAAGGACATACATCCTCCTTCCGCATTGAAAAACAAGGGGTTGGCAAGAGAAGGAGAGACCCTTGTGTACTTAGATGACACATGACCATAAAAGGACAAAAGGAGTAGGGGTATTCTTCCCCAAATGACCACTGAAGACCATCAGAGACCCCTGCGCAGGCATAGAAGTCTCTGGGATGATTGCCCAAGAGAACGACACGCCATGCTTGCTCAGCATAATGAATATGCAATAGTTAGGCAGAACATACGTATAACATAGGCGTGATGGTTTAACTGTAGTGTGTAAGTACGGACCAAAAACCTCAGTAGGTGTGCTCAATTTCTGGAAATCTTCCACCTCGCACCCTGCACAAAATAAAGCAATGTCTTCTCTCTAAACATACTTTGTGAATTTTGGGAGTTACTTTCTGATCAGGTAACAATCACGTTGTGCAATCCCTCCTTTCACTTTGCTTCCACTCCTCTTAATCTTCCAGTTTTCTGTGATTTATCTGTATTTATATGTAGCCAGAACCTACAGCAATGATTAACTTGCCTCCCTCTCTCCCTTCTCCAGCAGGCTGTATCTCCACTCACAAGTCCCACCGACTGGAACACCAGCCCTCACCTAGAAATACCCAGAAGCCTTCCTGGCACTGTGAAGGAATTTATTGACTTGGAATAAAACACAGGTCTTGTCCTGACAGGAAAGGACTGATGGGATTACCTCTTTCCCTAAGCCCTACCTCTACATCTTCCTAAATAACTGGTTACTCATTGTAGCTTAGCTTTGATTTTGTTTTGCTCTATATTAAGGACTATTGGAAAAGCTGTAGAATCATTTTTCCTTTAAAGAACCAAGAAGGATCAAGACCAGAATCTATTAAATCTAAGGGAAGAGGAAACTCCATGACAGGCCTTTTTCACAGCAAAATAACTAAGAATTCAAGGAACATTCCTATTGCCAATTACTTTGAAGTAGATTAACAGAAGTCCTTTACAACATATAACTGTGCAGCTGCTCGTTGTAATTCACAATCTACATGAAGAAACCTACATATAGGTTTTTATAAATGTTATTTTTAGGTATGTTTAACAGGGGGCTATTTAGTTTCTCAACAGAAGCATGGGTAATAAATCTGCTTGGAACTGAAGCTTCAATAGGTTAAAACAGAGTAACACTTTCTCACAAAACATTTCTACAAGAGAGAGACAAGACTCCTCCTATTCAGCAGGCAGTTGTCAGAGAACTCATCTACAATGTTTAAAACTGACTGCCGCCTCTGCATAATTTCTGAACCTGCATTTCCCATGTCTCAATCACTACTCTTACTACCTGGCTATAGAGAATATAATGCTTTAAAGCAGCTTCTTTCCAACTTTGGGTGGTAAGGCAGATGGTGAATAAAAGGTAAAGTAGCATTTTGAGAAAAGGGGACATAATTAAAGTTAATTTGCCAAAGCTATCAGATTCTAAACAAATAATACACATAGAAAAGCATGATACAGTTTAGGAAACAGTATTTAAGTTAAAAAAAAAAAACAAAAACACAAAAACACCACAAATGCCTCTGGAAGTGAACATCAATTTGATAACATTGTTTATGCTACACAATTTAAAGAGATTTAAGTCTTGTGTTGCAAGCACCCTATAGTCATTTACCATTCTGTCTTCCTCTGATCTTAAAAGACCACCACAAGCTGAAACATCAACAAAAGTGTTTTACAATTTTGCAAAAACCTTTTCCATAAAAATTCAGAGCCAAGAGTTACAAATTTACTATTTGTTAACATATTTTAGCTAGTGTCTTGTAATTAACTCAAATTGATATTAGAGTTAAGAAGCGAAATTTCTCCAGTACCACAAATCCAGGTTTCCACAGAGGTTAAATGTGGTACGCACATAGCACAAAGCAAACCCACTCTTACTTACGGCTAGAAAGAGGAAAGCAGACTATGCAGAACATAGGCTTCCCTTTGCACCGATTCTTATAGCCCAAAATATGCCACAACAGATCCCCCCTTAGGGAGCTGCAGAAAAAGTGGTTTTGGAAGACTGGTCCCTTAGTCACTCAGCTTTAAGGTCAGAATACAAAATTTATTTTGAAACAGCTATTGTGTTGATATAATTGGTCTATCTAATATTCCATACAAAAAGTTATAAAATCATCAGGAAAAAATTGACTGTATTCTAAATATGCTTCCTAATTGTATGTAAAAAATGAATCAGCTGTCTTCCACAGTTTATGCCCTAAGTTATAAAAACGGTTTAGGTTAGTTTATAACCTAAACTTTAAGAACTTGAGTTAAGAAGAAATGTATGACAACACTACTATCATATTACCATCACTAGTAAACATATCACATTCTGAATCTTCTTTCTATTGGCAAAGTTATGAAACCAAGCTATTTATAAGAACTGCTTCTTTTCTCTGCCCCTTCAGCAAAATGAAATGTAGCACCAAATAGATCTGGTAAGTGATCTGAGATTTCTTCAGTCTCCTCTTCCCAACTCTGCCGAGATACTCAGAGCACTACTTTCAAATTTGCTATGCTTCAGCTACTCAAGTCTGCATTTCTAACATAGACTAACATTCTAACATGTTTTACTTCTAATAACGGACATATCTAACTTTGAGACAGTTCATTATGCCATACACAGCAGTGAACAGTAGTTCAGATTTAGCAGTGGTATTCCATACTAACATTGCATATAAATTACAGATAAAAACATGAACTGAAAAATTACAAGGTGAAATTCTTTTAGCAAGGGAAGTAAAATTCTTTGGTGAGCATAGAGACAATGCACGGAATCTGTTTCTTTGCATTAAAATCTTGCCGTGTTGAGCAAGACTCGTACTCTGCCACTCTGCGATTTACACGAGTTAAAATCTGCATGAGTTCAAGTTTCCTTGCATGTTCCTTCAGCATTTTACACAGTGACTGAATAAACCAGGAGCCTTCAGCTGAATTCCTCCAGGAGTAATAGCCTGGGGAAAAGAGAGATGTCAAATTGATCAGATATAGCAGCCTCTGATACAGGACAGGATAACAATTAGGGGAACAATATGTGGTTTCCAATAGCAATCAATGTTTTAAAATAAAAACTCAAAACCACTAACCAACAAAATTTAGATTTTATAATATCCCCAAATTCCAGCTCAAAAGATTTTTCTAATTCTCTCATCTTTCCTAATCTAAGAAAATTTTAAGTAGGTAGAAAATCAAAAGGCAGGAAAGCTATCTTCTGCTGCAACAGTCTTAGCCTTAATCACTTACTACTTCTTTATACAGTATACATGTACAAAGGAGAGGTGACAGTACAGATAGAGCCAAGATGCAAAATGGATGTCAGTGTCACTATCTTCAGGACTAGGTGCATGAATTAAAGACTGGAATCTACTGCTAACTGATAACGTAAAGGGCATACTAAGGGCTCTGCCACTACTGATCTTGCTTAAGGATGCAATGCAAACAGAATCGATAGGCAAATAATATGCTGATGTTTATCAGCCACTTCTGTATATGTATCTACAGATACCTGATTGGTTTGTTCTCTCAGAACTAACAATACCTTTTACTTTCTGCTGTAACTTATTTGCACAACTCAGATTAACTGAATTTATAGCAAATGAACATTTGAGGGTTTGCTAGCGAGAAAGATGTACATTCAGGGTTTGGATTTGGGTTTTTTTGGTAGGAACTGAGAATAGCAACTACCTCAAAAAGAAATCAAATCAGAGGAGAAAAAACAATTGAGGTAAGAAAGTTCATATTTCCATGAAAGAGAACAAATGAAATAAATAGTCACCCACTGACTGGATACAATACCAATACAAGCTGATATACAGATACAATTTCAGGAACAAATATTTCCTTGCAAGCCTCTTACCTGGAGCTGTAGAATATGCATACAGGAAGTCTGCTTCTACAGGTATTTTTTGACACATTGTTTCTTCTGATCCACTGTCTGCCTCAATACCGGAATCTAATTCTGTCCCTCTACAAGCCTATTTGGTGGAGAGAAGAATGGAAAATGAAATAAAAAAATAAAGAAATAAAGACAGCAATCATGATCAGAATACTGATTTTTTTTTCTATTTTAAACACATTAATATCCTAATTA
>JAVJGG010000054.1:11800478-11810767 GCA_035590195.1 Aviceda cuculoides
ATTATTATCATTATTAGTTTCTTCCTTTCTGTTCTATTAAACTGTTCTTATCTCAACCCACGAGTTTTACCTTTTTCGTCCTGGTTCTCTCCCCCATCCTACTGGATGGGGGGGAAGTGAGTGAGCGGCTGTATGGTGCTTAGTTACTGGCTGGAGTTAAACCACAGCAGACCCCTGTAAGAGGAAAAAACATTCTGTCATGTGGCTTGATATAGGCACTAAACTATCAAAACACAGGCAGGCTGAGGTGTACCATGGGCAGAAATGTAGGTGTCCAGGAACCTTTACTGTGGAAAACTTAGGAGGGGGATTCAGAGAATCTAAAATTTGGGCTTTGGGGGCCACAGGAATTTTTAAATGCTTAAACTCACCTTGTGGTCATTAAAGGTTTGAATACTTTTGAGTATAGTCAGTTTAATTTTTATCTTTTATTGCAATTGGGAGGTTGTTATGAGAACCAAACGGTTATGCCAGGCAGAACAAAAAGATGCACCTTCATCTTTGTTACTTATTGCCCCCCTTCCTCTGTTTCACAGTTTCTTAGCAATGCTCTTTACCAGTTCACAGGTCTTCAGATGGGCAGTGAATTTGCCCAGAAGAAAGTTGATTAAACTTACAAATAATTATACTTATATTAATGTGTGTTTATGCTTTACTACATTACTTTGTAGCATTTGGATTACTTTATGTAACTAGAATTTTAAAGGTTGCAAGATAGCAAGCATTACTGCATCATGTGCTATTTCTCAAAAAGAGATGAGATTGCTATCTTTGTTTGCAAGAAAGTATGTGAGATTTTAAAGCAGGTGAAACTGTTACTGATCGATACCAAAGGTTGGCAGTAGACAATGAAGCCCTCATTTTGGATTTCAATTCTTTTACTTTGAGATACAGAGCTCAGAGCTTGAGTCACTGAAATCTTAATTTTTCTCAGGAACTCAAGTGCAGTACTGCCCATACAAATTAATGATCTCAACTCATTTGTCTCTCCAACCATAAAGCAGAAATAATAGTATTTTTTCACTCCTTACTAATGTTGTGTGGCTAGTTACAACAGTTTGAGGAGGAATGTAATACCATTCTGTAAACAAAAGTGAAACTTCCTAGGCCTTCCCTTATTGTGTCTATTCTGTTGTGTTTATCTTTGATAGTATTAATAGAAGATCTTTTACTTCCAAAACTGTGTGGAAAGATTTAATGTTAAAATGCGTATCATAGTAAGGTTGGGTGTTGATTCGGAATAGTGGGTACTCTCAGTTAATAAATAAAGTATGCTCAACAAAACTGGAATCAAAAGCAGTCATGAGTACAGCATATATTAAAATTGAGTCACAAACAGAAATTGATACTGATTTGACTACTTGTAATTGCTTTAGGACAAATGAAGAGAAAATGGGAAGAAAGACTGAAGAAAGTGGAAGAACTAGCATCTCACTATGAAAGAAACCCTCTTCCTCCAGTTTATAGACCAAAACTGTCCAAACCCTTTCTGCCATCCTCTGTTTGGAAAATATTTTGTCGGCAGGCTGAAGCTTTTGATTATGTAAAAACCTGCAAAGAGGTAAATTATTTGTTAGGTGAATGTCTCTACTCTTTAGGTACTTTCAAGGTCAAACTTCTCGTAAAAGTGTGGTTGCCAGTAAAATCTTTATCAGGTTGCAAGATCTTTTTTTTTTCTTTCTTTCTTTTTTTCCGTTCTTCCCAATCCTGAAACAGCAAGTGTTTTTTATTTTTTTTGTCTTTGTAGGAGATCATGCTACACTGGAGGTAGCTCTAAGAAGTACTACTTCTAACGTAGGAGTTGATATGTGGTGTTAACCTCTAACAGTAAAAGTGCTTTTTGGTAACATCGTAGTGATAGATTTGTTCCCTCTGAAGATGAGCTAGCTGTCAGAGTTGGCAGGAGAATGGGAAGGTAGTGAGAGTTGAGGAGGAAAAAAGAGGAGGAAAAAAACTGAGGAAGAAAAAGAAAGAAACAGGAGGCAGAGACAAAATAAAAACAATACAACTCTCCAATGGCATGAGAGTAGCAAGTCCTGATGATAAGAAGTGATGAGCCAAATAAACATTATGCAAAATGTATCCTCTGTTTTCAGTTTAATAGTCTTCAAATTGATTGCTGCTTTTGAGGGAAGTACCAGGTTTTTCTCCATGCAGTTTTAAGTGTTCAAGTAATCCTGACTATCTGTTTTCCAAAATTCACTCTCACTGGCTTGGCAATAGGGGTTTTTGTGTTTTCTCTTCAGATTTCCATTTTTTTATTTAAATAGTGTAGATTCTAAAGAGTATTTGCTGTAAAGCCATATGCTGCTATCATGTCCATGAGGCTTTTCCTTTCAGGATATTGTTCCTCCTCCTGTTAGATGGACTTGCCACTGATCAGAAAAGAGAAGACTTTACAGAGAAAACAGTTTACATTAATGCACAGCAAATAAAAAAGCTTCAAATTTTCACTCATGTAACTGAAATCAGAATGATGTTCTTAATTAAAAACAAGTGCTACTTAGCTTGAAAAAGGATAAATGATCTACTTAGAGTTTTCTAGTATTTATTAACCTTTGACCAAAGAAATTGATGTCAAATAGGAACTTCTGAAGACTTAAACTGGTTCTTTGAATAAAAAAACTTAACTGTTTTTATTTAAAAAGGATGTTCATGTATTTGCCTTGGAAAAGAACACACAAAGTGGACAGAGGTTTTACCTTGTGACAACATATAAAGAGCTGTGGTTTTATTACACGTGAGTATTTGAAAAGGTACCCTATATGTTACCATAAGGTTGTAGTATACTGGATATACTGTTATCTAGTAATCACTATTACTGGATAGCTATCCCCAGTAGCTATCTACTGCTCTGACTAGCACAGAGCTGTAAAGGGTTGCGTGAGGTTTGATCTTGGCCGTGGGGATAATCTTCATAAGAACAAACCAATTTATTCTATAGTGCGTTTCAACTTTCTTCTGAGTTGTGGACTGCCATTATTTCCTGTGAATTAAGGACCCTGTCTGCTGAACTTAAATCTAATAGCAGTAGATTTGCGTTTTGCTGTCAGCTTTCCTCAGGGGATCATACCAACATGTGACACAAACATATTTCTATGATTAGTCATATATCAGTTTAAACAGGCATTAATATAAACATCTGGTTACCAATTTATGGTTTTGTATTTGCGTGATGTAGTTTGAAGTACTGACAATTTGATTATGCACTGAACTTTTTTTCCCAATTTTTTGTTTTACAATAAAACGGTTATGAAGTGAAGGAAATCTAAGAGTCAATTTTTATATGAAAAGTAAGCTTGATTTTTTTCTCAATTTGAAAATTAGATTAACTTTTAATTAAGTTGGAAGAAAGTCTGTAATCTCATTTTTAGTGCTTAAGACATATGACTGATAACTTACTAATTTTTTTACTGTAGTTTCCATCATTCCTTAAATTCTCAACAGCATTTCTGTTGACAGTATGTACTGTAAGACTTGGGCAAGGGGAGGAGAATACTTTACAGACTTAAATTTGAGGCCAGACAAATATCTTTGTTGATATTTGATGCTAAAGTTAGTTACAAATTTTTCAAAGCATTATAGGGCTGCTACTTTTTTAATATGGGTGGTTGATTGAAAAATAAAAGAATATTTAGGACTTAAGGGATCCTTGTTTGCAACTGATAAGTATGTATAAAGTTTATTGTGAGAGGTTGTGATTTGTTTTTGTTTTTCCTTAGTAAAGGTTATAAAACAAGTCTTATGCATTGCTATGAAGTAATTCCTGAAAAAGATACTTGCAAACTTTATTTTGATTTGGAGTTCTACAAACCAGCAAATCCCAGTGCAGATGGCAAGAGTATGGTTGCAAAGTTAATTGAGGTAAACTAGAGCAAAGTCATGTTGTAGATTAATACAAATTTGTTGTTGTTTTAATATGAAACCAAAGTATTTACTATTTTTCTTGATTATTCTGTAGTAAAATGAAAAAGAATTGTAGACCTAGTGGTTATTTTTAATGAAGTAAAAAGTACTGTTTTAATTAAAGCAAAGGTTCTCTTCTTTAAATGAAAGGAAAAAATAGAGAATGATGGTTGTTGGAATGCTTGTCTTCACTGTAGGTTTACTGATATGGTACGGTTGCTTTTGCAGATTTTTTTATGTGCTCTGCCACTTCAAAGCTGTAAAACTGAAGAAATGTTTAGGCATTCTTCAGAGTAACATCAATAAAAGTTCCATTCAGATATTCCTCAGTTCATTTCCTTTGCCAGCTAATGCAGTCATGTATCAAGCTTAGATAAATCCTTCCTGATTTTAGGTGTCTTCAGATGGCAGTTCATTATAGTCGAGTTAATTGATGATGTAGAGAACATCGGGTGACTGCCCTTACCAATTTGGTACCTAAAGTCAAATATCTTTGCTAATGATCAATTTTATTAAATAGTACAAATTTCCATTTTTATTGCAAATTTGGTTGGGAAATGAGCTCCACTGCAAATTCGATATGACAGAGGTGGAAAATAAAGCAGGTTTTTAGAAGAGTATCTTCTGTTTCAATAAAACCTCTCTGTGAGTGGCTATGTATTTGTGAGACTTTTGATGCTTATGTGTCCCAAGCTAGAAAGGAAAGAAAAAGATGATTGAGGTAATTCCTTCATAAATAACCCTTAGTTGGTACAGAATCCAGAGGGATTTACTCCATTGTGGATCAATTCTGAAATCTAGAGATTCCTCAGGTTGAGAACTTTGGATTTGCTTGGTGGGGGATCTAAGATGCTAAAACTCTAAGCTTCCAGACCCTTAGGTTCTGAGTCCCAGTCCTAAACATGAATAATCACACGCTTAGCTTATAGAAGGTTTTTAGAGCTATTTTAGAGCCAGATATCTTATATTTTCTGCTTAGTGTTCATTGGGTCACACCAATGAATTACCTAAATCATAGCAGTGAATTAGCATACCAACCCTTTGCATCATGACAGCCTCTATCTTCCATTCTAGGTAAGCCTCCATTACAAACATTGTCACTGTGGGTGTGAATTGCTTTGTGGTGGAGAAAAACAGAATATAAACCCACTAAATTAGACTTTGACATGAAAAACTGAAAATCTGCTCAGGTTATCACTGTTAGTATATTCAGTGACTTGCTTATTTCAGGAAATACAGTCTGTGTAAAATTTGGTTAAAATTTGCTATGTTATGAGTCAGTTTGAATTAAATTAATTGTATGCTCAAAATTAGGAAAAAAACTTGAAAAAATATGTAGAATCTGCATTTCTGTAAGGTTTTATAGATAACACTATTTAAAATGCTTAAAAAAATAGCCTAATTAATGTAATGTTTGTAATTTCAGCTTGTCAGCCAAAAATTAAAAGAACTTTATGATGTAAATTGTTCAGCCAAGGATGTCTTGAATTTAGATTCCAGTACTGATGAAAAATTTAGTCGACACTTAATATTTCTACCCCAGAAGACTGTATTTAAGGATAATATTCATGTTGGTAAGTGTGTTCTTTTCTCTTACACCTAGAGATAAAAGGTGAGGTTTTGAGTTTGTACAGTCCCATCTCACATTTGAATATTTATTTTAATGGAATTATATGTGGAAACAAATATGTATTCCCAGCAGAAATGACTACCTATTTCTGTTTCATTAAGCCTCGTTATTTCTCAGCTCATGTTCTACTTCCATTTTCTATAATTAGCATTTGTGTGTGCAAAAATGTAACTTTTTTTGTGCCTTTGTTTTATTCATGGAACTACTGGCAAGCCTGGCTTTTGGCTTGAAAATTGTTTTGTAGTATGACGATGACTCCCTAATTTTCAGGTTAATGTCAGTCTTAACAATAAAAGCTACGATTATTGGCTCCAAATGCAGTTGGTTTGTGCTCAGCACAGGGTCAGAAAGGCAGGACAAAAATGGTTTCAAGCCACCTGTGCATAAATATAATTAAGAGAAAGCTGAAAATTTGGTTGTTGATGTAAGTTGGGATTTCATGGGATATGGCAACTCCAACACAAAGAATTGCCAGTTCAGGCTTGTCTTGACTCCATTTTTAAAATAAGTATAACAATACCTCCTCACTTCACAGAAGTATTTTGAACATACTTTTAAAATACTGTTTGTGAAGCACTGAGGTGCTAGCAGTGAGCATTAAGAAAAGTTAATGTTGAAAATCGTAATTTCTTCTTCTTGTGTATATATATTCTGTATGGTATGCAGTAAAGCAGGCTTATAGACGTACATTGAACAATGAGGGCACAATAGAGTATCAGCTGAGTTTTGTCTGACTGAAGCAGGAACTGATGGAAAACAGCTTGTCCAGTGGTGGAATTAAAATCTGTATCAACCTACAAATGCAGAACTTTGGGTTATTTAACATTGCACCTGCAGCCTTGGTTTTGTCATTTCTTAATATTTGAGTGTTTGATTTTGTAACCTTTGTTCCTTATTGTGTTTGTTTCAAACAAACAAATAGGGTGAGAGAGAGGAAGCAGGAATACTGTTAAATAGTACCATAGTAATAATCTCATGGGTTATTAGAAGGTGTGAAATTTAGATTTGTGACATTTAGTTCTGCTGTTTCTGTTCAGGAGGAACTGAGACAACAGCAGCAGGATTACAAGAAAATATGTGCTATGTTACTGTGTTTCCACTGGCAGTAGAATAGGAAGAGTTGAAGATGTTGGGTTCATGATTTTGGTCTTGCTCAGGTCCCGCTTTTATTCTGCTGTCTGCTTGGTCACAGTCTGTCTTCATGCCCAGTCTTCGTTTTCCTTTCTCACCCTTACCTCTTTTACTGGCTCTGCACCTTCCCTCATTCCAGTCTTAAGTAAAGCTTATACTGTATTTCTTCTTTTTTTTTATACCTCCTGTGCTTTTTAAGTAGCTTCTTACTGTGCACTCTGTATGACCTAGCAGGTGATTGTAGAGAACACAGGAAAGATGGGCTCTTTGCTTCTAGTACTTAATGACAGCACAGTGATGCTATCATTAATGACACAGTGCTGGGCTTCTTTCTAGCCCAGTACGGCACTAGAGAAAATCTTGTTTTCCTTTTGAATTGTCTACTTATTTCATGGGGAGAGCACATGTGCTGTTGGATCAAAGTTGTGTACGGTTGACACATGTTTTGTGTTGCTCTGAGGAATCATCTATGAAAGGTCTTGTCAGCATGAAGAGCTGGAGTAGAGCAAACTGTAAGGAGAGGCTGGATCTTGTAGGCCTGTGTGCGTGTACAATTTTTTTTTCCCCCAAATATTTTTAATATACGCATGTGGTCCATGGCTGAAGCATCACTTCGAGCCAAAATTCAGATCCTTACTCCAACACAAAGGCCATAGGATTTCTCAGAACCAATTTTTTTCCAGCTTTTTTTAACATAAAAAACCCTATTTATCATTCTTGGGAGCAGTGGAATCTGTGTCCCTAAACCTTTTGAGGAGTAGCTCACATGGCAAGCTAAGCAGATTGTCAAAGTTATAAGCAAATGTTTATAATACTGGCTGCCGGACCCAAGCGTGACATAGAGCAGTTATTTCTTATGTGAGACTGGTAACAACTACAAACCCCAAAGACTTAAATGGGATTACTGCAATTTTTAGTTCAAAAGTATGCTCCTCTGCCACTATAAATCTCTTAAGTGTAATATATGGATGGTAAGTAATTTGGTATGACAGCAGTTTTAGCCTGTGATCTTGGTAACTAAATTACGTTAGTCAGATCTTTCAGTAGACGCTTGAACTGTTTATTCTAGCCCATTAGTTGTGTTCTGTGTCTCTACTGTGATGTGAATTTGACATATTTACTGTCAGACTTGAATACACAGTCTCTAAATATATTTTATGTTCTGCCTTTGCCTTTTCAACAAGATGTTGAAGTCACAGTAAAAATTGATTTATGTTCTTTTTAATTGAGATATGTAAATGTCAGTGTTAAATTCATGCATGTTACCAATAATATTACACTCTAGACTTTTCATTACTGTATTTTAGTAACCTGCTTGACAAACCTGGTTTAAAGCATATTAGCTTTGTACTTTCTGCAGAATACTCTGCTGTAGTAAGTAACTAAAAATGCAGATAACGTCATAAAGTAATTTCACATAATCTATATGAAAATACATATATTCTTTGAGATGACAGAAAGATTTTGTCCAATATTAAACTTAAAAGGGTTAATATATTTTTTCAGACACCTTAAAGTGTTTTCTTTTTTTTCAATTCATCATTGTGGTGTTCTGTCTAATAAAAAATACTTTAAGATGAGTTAGTGGTATTTATCTCAGATAAACTAGGATATGAATTATCACATCTTGGATGATATTGTTTTATAAGCATTTTATGTCAGAGAGTCATGCACAAAGTGCATGGACTTAAGTATGATTAAAAACATTTAGTATGTAATATTTGGAATTAGTTACTATTTAGATTTCGAATACAGAGACTGAGTTCATAGCTCATGTAAGAAAGCACAGGAGATCGTGTAGGTGCACAGGAAAGCTGTGGACATCGATGAATTTACATTGATCTACACAGCTGACAAATCCCAAATATAAAAATACAAAATACAGTCAAGGATCAAAAGTGTGAAATGCAGGGTTTGGTTCCCACATCTGACCAGTTAGAAGAAATGGGAAGAGAGGTGTGCGTGAATGATAAAGAACTAACTGCCCAAATAATCTTTTCACTGACACCAGAGTGCTTGTAACTTAATTACACACACAAAAAAGGAAGTAGTCAACCAGGACTTTTAAAGATACTTTAACTTTTATGGTAATTGAAATAAACTTCAGTTCTGAAAAAGGTACATTTTCTGCCTGAACTGAAGACCTGAGTAAATAATTGTTATAAACCTAAGAAATTCTGTATGCATATTTGAACATGCAGGGTTGAAACGCTGTCTATGACTATGAATCATTTGTAGTCCTGTAATGAATTATGAGGATGGTGATATTGGTGCTTGATACACTGGGTCATTCTGCTGGTATGTAGCATAGGAGGACCTGTATTTCATACTCTTTCAGGTTCTCCACTGAAGCTTCATCCAACAACTGCAGAATCCCCCTTGCCAGTATTCCTTCCACTTCGTATTTTTATTCTTCTCTTCTCTTCTTTCTCCCTGCAAGTTATTTGAGTTTTATTTGTCTGTCTTCGGTTACCATCTAGCATAGCCTGGAGGTACAATGGGAGTTGAATTACATACTGGGAGTTTGAAAAGTCATTACAAAATACTTTTGTAAAAGTAATTTGTTGTTTGAGTAAGCCCTGGTCAAACTCTTACACACTGTGAAGCTGTAAGTAAAGCTTATTAATCATTCTGAAAGTGAAATTAGGGAAAGCAATAGAGAGGTACAATCACAAGCTCTTCAGAATCCTAAATCTGAGCTTGTTAATGTCATTGCATGCTGTGATTGACTACTGCAAAAATATTCAGCTAAATGATTAAAAACTACCTATGATTGGATAAAAAAATAAGTTGTGTAATAGCAAAGCTATAGGAATGCTTTATTCAGGTATTGAAGAGCATTTCACTAAGTGGTACTTGAAATAGTAAATCAAACTACATTTTATAAAGGACCTTGACTACTTATTTTTTTATATCACTGTCATTAACAAAGTGGTCCTACATTAAGCATTTGAATACGTCTTACTATTAACAGCCTAGTTCATATGCAGAAATGTTCCTGCTAAGCTGGCATGAAGGCCCAAACTGAACTTGTTCAGTAAGTTTCTGATATTCTAGTGGAAAATTCAGGTTCACAGAAATTTCCAAGCAAAAGTCTTCCTCATGTTAATCATTAAGTCAAGATCATTTGTGCTCCAAGCATGGGAGCAGCTTGAGATCTTGTCTGTCAGAGGCTTGAGTAACTGCAATGGTACAGGTGTTGTGATGGGTAGGAGAAATTCTTTTGAAAGATACCAAAGACATTTATTTCAATTTTGCACTTTTATCTGGGACATTGAGTTTAGTTTGGGAAATTGTAGTGACAGCCTATACATTTTGGCTTTGTTATGTTGTCTTTATTTCTAATGAGGTGACTGCCAAGCCATCTCACTTGTCTGTCAGTTCTCTCTGTTCTCAATAGTAAAATTGCAAAAGGGAAGATTGTGGCTGTATGATACAATTAATATAGGCACAACTGTTTATTTTCTGGTATTTAAACCATTTTGCACACTGGGCTGGTCTGTTGGCTTTGTGTGGCAAGGTTTTGGTAGCAGGGGGTGGGGAGAGGGTTACAGGGGTGGCTTCTGTGAGAAGCTGCTGGAAGCTTCCCCTGTGTCTGACAGAGCCAATACCAGCCGGCTCT
>JAVJGG010000054.1:11816322-11830645 GCA_035590195.1 Aviceda cuculoides
ACATTTTATAAAAAAAAAAAAAAAACAACTCCCCACCCCCCCTTTTACTTTCAGATAACTGAAATTGTATTTCTAGTATTTCTATGAAGTAATCTTCATGCTATTCAAAATATGTGCCTAAAGATGCTAACATACAAGTCAGAGTATGTTAAAGCTATTAAGTAGTACTGTGCTTTGATGCTTCTTAGCTAGGAAGCTGAACAATCAGAAATAAGATAAAGAAAACAGACCACTTTTAAATTCAGTTGCAGTGCATTCTTAAATTACATTCTTATGTTATTAAAATGACAAAGGTAGCTCCTGCCACCACTTCAGTCAAGGTAAGCTTTGCTAGTGACTCTACAAAGACTTGGAATTCTTATAGTTTTAGCAAAGTAAGTATTGAAAAGTCAGGTTTTTCAGATGACATTAGCATTGCAGTATATCATTAGTAGAAATATTTCAACTTAAAAGTAATTCTGTATAACATTTAAAATAAGTGAAAGATAAGGAATGTGTTTGTTTTTGAAAAACAAGGGTATATAAAAAAAAAAAGCCCCAGAGCCACTATGCTGGAGAACTTGGGGTTTCTCAAGCAAGTTGCTTGAAGCTTGGTGTTTCTAGAGCATAGCTGAAAAAGCTGGGCTGTCTAATCAGTTGACAGGAAGTGTAGTGATTTTTATCTGGCTTTTATAATGAAATTATCTGTAACAGTGGCAGCAATAAAATCTTACCTTACAGTTAGGTCCCATATACTAATCTTACTTTAATGACTTATTTCTTCCAAGCTTAATGTAATGAAGTTGACTAAATTTCACTTTTGAATGTTAAGTCTTAGAAGAAATATATTTTTAACTTAAGCATCCTGAAGTTTACTGAAAAAAATAACAGACTGTACAAAGGAAGTATGTAATAAGTATGTCAGAGTATGAAAGCAATATCCATAGATGGGGACAAACAAAACCTGTTCATTTAGTCTCAGAGTTTCTTACTCTATGCATTTACTTCATTTATGTACTGTTACTAAAAACTAGATTATTTCATTCTTAGGATTCTGGTAGATCTAAAGAAGGAAGTCTGGTATCAGAAGTGTCACGATCCAGTTTGTAGAGAAGAAAACTTCAAATCACAAAGTATGTATTCTGTGATTTCAAAGCAATGATACTTAATACTTTTTGGAATGTCAACTTTAATTAATGCCATATATTTGATTTAGGTTTTCCATTACCACCTAGGATACGTCTCTCGTTTCTT
This sequence comes from Aviceda cuculoides, assembly GCA_035590195.1. Lineage (NCBI taxonomy): Eukaryota > Metazoa > Chordata > Aves > Accipitriformes > Accipitridae > Aviceda > Aviceda cuculoides. The sequence continues at coordinate 11,817,556 of JAVJGG010000054.1, forward strand.
TTCAAAGAGGTATGGTTTTGTCCTATCACTATGCTGAAGTTCTTGTGAATAAAGCTGTCTCTGGAAGTCATTGAAAATCCCCACTAACAGAGTCTGAGCTCTATACAGTAGCTACACTGGTATAGAATAGCTCCACAGAGCAGCTGTGCTGGTGCCATAGCTCCAGATATTAATTTTTAAGTTTTCCAGCAGCAGATCTAGCACAAAAAGCATCAGCACAAATAAAGCTAAGTTACTGGAATAGCATAACTTCACCTGGGACTAAAGACTTTCTTCTATTTTGGTCTGAACAGCAGTTCCCAATGCATAAACTGCAAGACCAAAAAACTGCTCAAGTTAAGCTCTGCTATGCATGTTTGACTTCATGCTGAGCCAGGTGAAACAGAAGTGCTGTTGGAACACCTGAGTCAGAGTCAAATTTAAGTCAGTGACTCTCAAATTTGAAGTTCACTTACTTAACTCCATTTTAGCATATTAAAGCAGTTATGTTTACCCACATGGCTAGAATATTTAAACTGACCTGATACTGCACCTAGATCCTGAGTCCTGAACATACGTTTTTCCACCAAGTAGGCAAAAAGAGTTGGCATCTTTGCAACTTCTAAATTTACACTTTATGCTTTTAAATTTCATACTGTAGAATGGCACATTAGGCTCTACTTAAGCAGATCAGTAATAGCTATTAGTGTTGTTTCATAGGAAGTGTAATTTAAATGTATTTTCAGATCCTGACAGTATCTTTAAACAGACACTGAAATTAGTTTTAACTTTGTATTATTTTAAGAAGCTGTATACAACAGACTAATTGTAGTTTGCTAGAGAACGAGCAAATTTCTATTCCTCTTCGAATAGGTTCCACAGGTTAATGTGGCTATAAGTTAACGTGCTAGAAAATCTGTCTTGTTGGCCAGCTTTCTGTAGTATCCATTATATGTTACAGTACAAGTTTCAAACTTTCAGATCAGAACAGTTAAAGGTATGAAGACCATTTTCATATGGAATAAGTAGTATTCTTGTTTCTAAAAGGAAGAAGAGTATACACTAATGCATGAAAGGGGGAACACAGAAAAAAAAGTAAAACCACCTTCTAGTGCATCAGACTTATCAAAAAGCTCAGTATCTCTAGAAAAAAGCTTGTCTCAAGACTTCCTGTTGTCAGACAGTGAGTGGAGCAATGCAAGCGATGATGCCCGTTTCCTAGAAGCTACTGATGATGTGGAACTAGCTGAAGCTGCAAATGATAGTCTGAATTATGCCATGGAAGAAATTCCTGATGAAGTTCTTTCAGAAGCTTTAAGGAAACAGGACACTTGCAATAAAGACGAGAGCTAACCACAGCCCTGGCTAGCAAACAGACTGCTAGCACTGAAGCGTGCATATCATGTGCCTTCTGTGAAAGATACTACACTGTAGTTCAGAAGCGCTCTTCCAGAGCTGTAAGACAAAGAACTGAGTAGTGGCTAACAAACACATTCTCACAACTGGATGATCTTCAACAAGTGTGAGGAGATCATGGCAGATTACACAGGGGCTGAAGAGTGCTGGACTGAAAACTCATCATGAATGCTGCTCCAAGTTTAGTGCTTTTAATGCTCTCTGCTGTGTGGTTTCTATTTTGTTAGTTGTGTGTCCAAGTTTTACTGATAAGCCAAGTAAAACAGATTACTTCCAGCAATGGGAGGAAATTATTTATTTCAGATACAAATTTAATAAAAAGATTTGTCTATCAATAGCTGAACCAAGGTCTATGTGTTCTCTTTTAAAGTATATATTACTTAATACTTTAATAACAGCCCAAGATTAAAACCCAACACTGTTAACAGAGCACAGAAGTTTTACTACTTTGACTGGAATTGCTATTTCATTAATTTCACTGACATTCTGAATAAGTTCTCACACAGACTATTTGACAATAGAAAGATACAATCTCTGATTAAGTCACTGACAACTTTTAAACATTGAAGCAAAATAGAGCAACAATGATAAAACAAGCTTTAAGCACTGACCATTCTAATAATTGTTCCTAACAAATGTCAAGAAGTCTGTTAAAAACACTTAATGTTTCTTCGATAAATTCCCTCTTTGTACAGCCAGAGCCTCTTCCAGTTTCTTATTAATATTCTGGAAGTGTCCTTCTGCTCCTAGAATTCTCCGTGACTCCACCAGAAGAGCAGGGAGGCTGGAAGTTCCATACTGTTGTTAAAGAAATAAAATTACAAAGCAACATTTTTAACTCTTGAAAAAATCACTTACTTATCTGTATTTATTTCTGCTCTAACTGAAATGGTGCAATGTGATTTTTAAAGGCAAAGAACAGCCAACATTAGAGAGTCTTCTGAAATGGTAGGATTTCCCTTACACATGGCAGGCATGGAGCATTGTCAACAGAAAATACCACACCAGGTCGTGAGCTGTGGTGAAAAGGGAAGGAGTTCTACCACTACATAAGAAGTTACTCTGGTCATGAAATACAAGCACTGTTCTTAGCATTAAATACCTTAAAGAACAGACGTGTAAGTGCCAGCGCTTTCCCTACCTTTGAACAACAACAACAAAAGAAATAATTGATTACTTGTTTCTCACAGGTAAACTTTCTTCAATTTCTATAAAAAAATGTTAGACCTGAGGCCAACTGTTAGGCTTCTATGTCATTTGAATTCCTGGACACAGACAGCAAGGTAGCAGAATCCTCTCTGAAGTACTTCATTTTCTAACATGAAACCAAAAAAATGAGTGAGGTAGATACTACAGTACAGTTACAGCAATGATTCTCAAGTTGCTCCCACAAAGACAATTAACAAAATACTGCTATTTAATATAAGTTAAACATTAACAGAAATGCCTATCAGTCCAGGAAAGAAAAAAGGGCAAGGGGGCTGATCCAGAACAGTTCAGAAACACATGCAAAATATATACTTACTACCAATGTTTCTTTGGGGTTTTCTTCTCTATAATCCAAACAGTCTTGCTGTAACTGCTTTAAATCAGTAAGTAATTCGGTTGCTTGCCTCAAGGAAGATTTCCTTTCCTGTATCTCAGCATATTCTTTTTGCAGTTGTATCAGTTGTGGTTCAGCTCTGAAAAAGATCAAGGCTTTGATGACTATAGCTGTATATTTATTTCATGAGTAACTATGAACATATTTCCTCTGAAGAAGACTTAAGGGAAACGTTGATCAGAAATACAAAACATAGGTTAGTATAACATACTGTTTAATTAGTAACTAGCTTATTATTTAAACGGGAGCATGGGTCCAAATCCACAAAAAAAAACCCCAAACTTTTTTCCACATCACTCTTTTGAGTCTGACAATATAGCCACTCTCTCTTAAGTACCCAAGATTTTCAGGTGAAGTTTAAGTACTTGGCATTCTGCTTCTGCACACACCTGCTTGCAGGGTGAGGTGATCAGTGCTTCTGCTGAAGCATACTCAGCATCTACAATGCTTCTGCCTAAGTAAACTCAAGGGCTCAATCCACTAAAATAGCACTCCAAAAACTGAACACCAACAGCCATTTTCATTTAACAGTGTTGCAGCAAAAAAGCTTTCTTAAGATGATCAAAGGACTAAAACACAACAAATAAAAAATCTGAAGACAGCTTTCAATCTGTGAGGGGGTTCAAACCCGTATTGAGGGATGCCTTTGGTTAGTTCTTTGAGTGAAGTTTGTCCATAGTACTGCAAAGAAAGCAAGACTCTCATGGCCGCAGAGAAAGGGCTTCTAATCTGCCTTTGTGGATCCAAGCCCATTGTTCCCTACAGAGTTAATTTACAGCATGTATGTTATATGCAGCTTCAGTACAAAGCCTGTCACTAGTAACCAGCTAGATTTGGGGAAGTCTAAGGGTTCTTCCAAAGAACATAATTTCTGTGTTGTGTAGCTAAGTGATACTTAAGATTAATGCCAAGTTAGGGAAGGTAACTGGCCACATGAGATGGAAGCAAACCGTGTACTCAGAGGCATCCCTGCCAAACTGCAGAGGTGAAATACATTCTCCCACCTCAAAACCGAAAAAGGCCTCTGTATTACCTCTGTAAATTTACGATTCATCGCCTTTGCAATTCCAATTGTAACATTAGTGTTTTTCTTATGAACATATGGTCTGAAATACCACTCCAGTACCTAGTTAGCTAAGAGAACTTGCAAGAATGTCTACATAGGCAACTGAAATATGGAAAGGAGAGGTTATCCTGAGCTTTTGTAAAAACAGAAAGCAATACAGAACAGAAATAGAGTTTCATCAAAATAAAATGAAAGAACAAAAAAAGTTATTTTCATTTCTGAGTTACAAAATAACAGACTCCTTACATTCTTCAGGCTATTATTGTGCATCATTAGAAACATACCCAATTAGCTCTTCTCTGAGTTGCAACAGTTGCTGCCTTTTCTTTTTGATGTCTGTTATTACCTGAAGCAAATAGCGAAGAAAGTTTTTGAAATGGTTTCTGTAACTTCAAAGGCAAACAATTCAAATTTCATTGGCTTTTTTAGTTTGGGGTTTTATGCTTCTGACTCTGTGTGTGGAAGATTCCAAGACACCAGACCTTATAAACTGCCATATTTTACATTTGTATTTTGAACACTTTAAAGTTCTTTAAAATGGCAAACTCTCATCTCCATCCAAAATTTCTCTTAAGGAACACTGGATTTACAAGCATACAAAATGAGCTTATGACATTTTGAACTCAAACGCAGCCAACTCTAGCAGGTTTTTGTTCGTTTTAAAAATGCAGACTAATACGAATGTGTGTTCGGTATGATTGCCATAACTAAGGAACTAAGCATAATTAAGCTTTCTTTAATACAACATCCAATTAAAAAAAACAACGGATAGTAAATTTAAATTTAGCAACTACAAATCTGATTTTAACAAATGTGTAAGAGGCAAAATAAGGATAACTCTGAGTGGCTGTGAATGCTAGATGTGTATTAAAATTTTCATTTTACATGCAGAGTAACTTACCATATCACCTCAAATTAACAAGACTTTAGCACATTAATTGCTACCTCCCAGAATAACTTTTCTGTTGACTTTACTTGTTAAAAGCTATTTTGTCATCAAAAAAAGTTTGCGGAAGATGTTAATCTGGTCAGAAAGCCTCTGGCAGACAGTGCCTAACCTGCTCTTAAATATCTGTACTGTAGGGCATTCACCTCTCTCCTGATGAAACTACTGCAGTGTTTTTCTGCTCTTACACTAGTTCCTCCTCCTGTTGACATTCCCCTGTTGCATTTTCAGTCAGTTCTGAAATTGTCATTCAAAATTTCAGTCATTCACTCTGAATGAACAGAGGAACTGCCTTCCTCTGAACAAAAATTTTGCATATAGTTAGGGAATGCAGCTCCCTCAGACTTCTGTCCTTTAAACTAAGCAATCCAATTCTATCCTCACAGGTCACCATCTTTGCTGCTCTCCTAGATTCTATTTCATCTATGTTTCTTGAAGGTTAGCTCTCAATACTTAATCAGCTCTCCAGAGGTCTCACCAGTGCTCATTAAAAGAAAAAAAAAAAAAGTAATTCACACGCATAGATACCTACACATCCTAATGTGCATTCCTTTTTTTTTTTTTTTACATCAGTATAGCAGTATACATATGGAGTTTGCAATCCATCATATTTACTCAGATCTTTTCCAGAAAACCTCTGGTGGTTCCCTACCCTCTATTTGTGCAGTTGATTCTGTAACACAGTACACTTTTTTGTGAATTATTTTATTTCTTCTAGTCAACTTCTTGAAATGTCAGTGCCCACCTCTGTATGTTGTACAATCTAGTGATATATATGTATTTACCTTAGCATTTTTTTTCTTCATATTCTTTAATTCCTGGACTTCCACGATCTACAGAGGAAAAGAAGAATTACAGATTGACTATAGATCTCAATTTCATCTCTATCCTCCTAAAAACATGGTTGCAAGAATTACTTTGGAATAACATAAAAAGCTATTTAAAAAAAACCCAAACAACACTGGTTCAAAGGAAGATTACAAGTGTATCAGTTGCGTATCAATTCTTTCCTCATACCAGAGGAAGACTGTTGCATAAAATTAGTCGTCTTGCACCAGTTACGGCAAGTAATACGCCTTGTACCACTTAGGGTAATACTACCTAGCTTGATTCTTCTATAACTTTATATAAAATGTATAGATCTAGTCATTTTAAAACTTGCTCATTCTAATGAATCAGTTAGAACTATAGTTTTAGTACTTATCTATTGTACTATCACGGCTCCTACAAAGTTCTGAGTTTATTTTACCGATTGTAATTAGTGAGAAAAAATCTTAGTCTTCCAAGCTAATAAGCTTTTTACAGTTAGGTTCAAACTGTTAATTAAAAAAGGATGATTTTTCCCTGAACTATGTTAGAGGCCTTAGTCAGGCCCCTACACAAGAGTCACTGAGACATAGTATAAAGATTAAACTATCCACCTTTTAAAACTCCAGTCCATGAGCTTTTAAAACAGTTTGATGTAGCTGTTTGCTCATTCAAATTATGCAGCTCTCCAGTTTTACCACATAATGCTTTAGATATGACAAACACTTCAGGATTATTAGATGCTACCGTATTCTCAAGAGCTGACAATTTTGCAACGTACTTGCATGACAGCAGTGTTGTGTCTAAAGGCAATTCCCATGAAAGCCAGCATAGAGGCAGCTTTTATCCTGACAAGATACTTTTATCCTGACAAGAGATTAGAAAATTTGAAGTATCATAAAATAAATGTGCAAAGCACAATATAAAACCATAGGCATTTTGACTGCAATGTAATATGCAGCTCCATAATCACTACCACAAAATTAATTTTATTTATGGTGTACTTACACGATCAGTGATTTGGTCCTTGAAAGCAGAACAGAAGACATTGATAGCTTTTCTGCAAACGTTCGATTCTATGCTTTGCCTGAAGAAGTCAGAGGGACAAAACACAACTCATTTGGTTTACTAAAGGAGAAATCTCATCCAAAAACACCCCTTTGAGTAATGAATAAAACCCAATGTTAAGCAGCTAGTAGCACAGGCAACTGCAGATCTTTCACATACTAGCAATAGCTTAATTGCTACATTGAAAAAAATCAGCTGAAATGTGTTGTTGTTATGTTTGGAAAAAAACCAAATCCCTGGAGATCACCTCAAGATCACATATGAAAAAAATATTTGTATCACAGAAACCTAATAATCATTAAAATAACATCAGAATGTAACCACACAATACTGCATTCCCTGAAGGGCAGCCCATTAGCAAAAACGCAGGTAATTTGTTTTTAAAACTTCGATTATTCAGCCATAGGAAAGCAGAATATTTACCTGTAATTTGCTGCTATCTTCTCAAATTCAGCCAGAACAACATCCAGTTCTGTAATATCTCTAGGAGATCTCTTCAGCTCTTTGGGACACCAAACCTGTACAGAACATGTGCTATCCACTGAAACAACAGAATAAAGATAAGCATTGCAGAATTCAGGTACACGTTCTAAAATAATAGAGAAGTTATTATGCCCACCATTAAAATAACCATCTAAAAGTTACAAATACTTGAATATGAAACTTGAGAAGAGGGATATATGAATTCTTTCATCTGTCTTTGGCTGAGCAACTATGATACATTTATCTGGGAACACTTTAGAATTTGGATGATCAATTATATACAACTTCTTATTCTTCATCATTTCAAGCAAGTCCAGGAGCACGTTAGTGCACTAACTGATAAAATACACAGTGTGCTGTAGATATAGCTGTTTGTGCTGTAAGAACTATTAGCTTGAGTTTGGGCAACCTGCATCACTCAAAGAATCATGAGTTGTTATATTTGTATACATTTTGTATTAATACCATATAAGCTTCAAAGGAAAACTATATACAAATATGTTTCTTTAAACTTTGTAACAGTATTATTAACTAATTCCACAAAAAATTAAACCATGTTTCTTCACAGGCTCCCAAATGTAAATCTAGTACTTCAATGTGACAGGGTACTGTTCAAAGGAAGCAAGATGACACCTGAGAAACAGTTTCTCTCTACCAAAAAATGCCACTGCCTTGAAGCTCCCTATCTCAAAGGTTTTTATACTAACAGCTGTGCCTGTGCTGTAAGTCAGGGGCACTCCAAGTTCGGCCCCACAGCTGACGCTCCAGGCTTCCAGACCAAGGGAGGTAATGAAGTGTCTTACAGCTCCGTACCCACTGATCCAGGCTTCCCTCCACAGGGAAGCAGGCTGCGTGCGAGGGATAACGCACACCTACGCTTTACCCCTCCAGGGGAGTAATAGGCAAGTCCACCGATGGAAACCATGGGGATCAGAGCTCTGTGGCACGCCTGCCCCTCAATTTAACCATTGCTAACAAGTATCTATACCAAAACTGAAACTAAAACCTTACATTTCTAGAAGCAGTATGTTGCCACATACCAGAAACAAAAACCACCGAGTTATGGAAAAGCATTCATCTTGAATGAGGAAAAGCTATATGGAAGCTTTGAAAAGTCTACTTTACCAGGGAGATCTGATGTGTTCTCCTCTGAAGGCCGCTTATTTTTCACCTGGAATAGAGCAGAATTCAGAGCCTTCTGTGATATAAAAAGCAGATTAACTTCCAAAAAAATCCCTAGGTTTACTCATTTAAAATTCTGAGAGGTGGCAATTAGGCAGAATGCAGGTAAGCATTTCCTGACTGAAATGTCAGTATCATTTACTTAGGCCTATTTCACCAGAATCACAGCACAGCGATCACGCTGCTGAGGGACAGCAGCTGCCTGACTGCACTGACCAACAGACGTGTCAGACGCTGGCCACGCAGCAGGAGTAGAAATATTTTAAGGGACATACGGACCCTCAGTTCAGCATAATCATTGCCCAGTATTAACACTTCTCGGATCAACAGCGCCTGCTCACCTTCCTTTTCGCCCACATTCTGTCCCAATTCTTTCTCTACTTTGACTAGCTTGTGACACCAACAGCACTTTTAAAAGTGTGCTGCATACATGCTCTGTACTGAATTTTATGCCATTTTCAACAATTCCAATAAATTTCAATACGTAACAAACTTTTATGCAAACTACTGCATAGCTTCTTTTATCATAGGCCTACTTTCTCAAGTCTGCAGGTAGTTAACTTCCTCTGTATGCCTGGAAGCTACGTGGGCCAAAAGCATTTTACACTAATTGTGGTCTCAGTGTGCAAAAACACTCATTCAAAACCAAGTGGTTTTTGTTTAATTCTAATATATATTCAAAATTAACTTCAGCAATAAAAAACTCAATTGTCTCATAAATACATTTTACTTCACTACTGAACAACTACGAAGGATTTATATTCCATTTAGTATGCCATTCTTTAAGAACATAAATTCCAAAGATATGAGGAAGATATCTGAAAAAAGAAAAGAACATATTCCCAAATGAGCAAGAGAATGGGCCATAGGATCCAGGAACACCCGGCTGTTGTATTCCCCATTGACATGATGACTACAGCTTTAAGTATTTCACTTGGCCATCTCACAGGAATACTCTGAGGATTAATTACTTTGGATACAATTAAGTACTAAGGCCATACTAAGAAACAAATGAAAGGTCTTCCTCTCCCCCTCCTCTAATGCAGCCATGGCATGAAATAAGTTAAAATTAAATTAACTGATAATACTCATGCAACTTTTTCTGTACCACATTCTCCTGAAGGGGTTCATCTTCAGGATCAGCTGTGTTGAATTTCTGAACACCACCACCAGACATTTTTGAGCGACGTGTTTTTTTACTAGGAAAAGAAAAAATATCCACACGTAATCCCACTACACACTGAGAAAGAATCATCTTCAACCATATACACAACAATATCTTGTCTTTTGGGGAACATTTTGTATTGCTATGTCATTTAGTTTGTGTTTCCTAAATAGACTACAGAAAAAGTTGCAAATGGCATATAAAGGGAACAGAATCTTCATCCCTCAACAGCAAGACTCACAATTTAGAAATCCATTACTAACTGACCACCGGGATAGCCATGCTGCATTGAGCAGAAACTTCGAAACAGAGACAAAATTATTATTGAGGATATTTTAGCAGGAATGGAGAAGGCTTTCTTCGTGGAGGGCAGGGTTGGAAATAAAAAACCAAAAAAAATACATACTCTCAATACAAGCCCTATTATTGTCTTGCTATTTCATTCAACTAAGAACTATTTCAGATTTAAATCAAATTTAACAAATGAGAAGCATACTAAAATTTGCATTAAAAGATTTAAAAAATAATTTTTTTTTTTACATATATTCTAACTGGCTTCTACCTATTTTTCAATTTTTCTACCTTTTAACTTTAGACACCAGCATTTAGAGAACTAATTAAAACCTCACAGAGGTATTTTAAAATCCTTTAATATAAAAAGATACAGTAAGTACTTAAATCCACGTACTGCTTACAGAAGGCAGACTCTATTTATTCTCCCATTTCTTTTCTACATTACTCAACTTTACTCTTTTGGTTTCTCATCTGGGAAATTTTAAGTTAAAGCATCTGTTTAATAAGCAACTAGGGAAACCTGACAAACAGAACATTTTTCCCATTTAATCTAAAATTCTAAAGATTAAATTATATGCTGGCAATTACTTTTTTCCAGACCTTCCTTCTGTATTCTTCCGTTGCAGTGCTGAAACATGACGAAGTGACTCGTGTTGTGAACGTTCCTCTCCATAAGCATCCACAGCAGTACTGTGCAAAGGGTGATCTAAAAAGAACAGAAAATGAGCTGTATGAAAATTGTTCCCATCTGTTCAGGCAAAGAGCATGGACATGCTAGCAGTGCCTTCCATTAAGCATTTAGTTAGAGCATTTGTGGTTTGTTCACTAATACAAAGAAAGTCTTGTTAAAAGTATTATTTGAGGATTAGGAAAAATATATATGTAGTGAAAAGCTTCATAGTTTCTATGCTCATCCACCTGCTATTTCTTTACAAACCAAAACCAAAGGTGCAGGAAAGCTCAGCATGTACATATGGCATATAGCAAGCAAAACATTTTGTACAGTTTATGTAAAGTCTCTCTTTGCTATGGCATACACCAATCTTTTGTACACTTAACAACTACTGTCTAATTTTTTTTTTTTTAATACGGATTTTTAGCTGCTTTATTGGATGCTATAAGGTGGCAGTTACAACTGCTACAGAATGTTCCTAAATGTAGAATTCTTTAAGGTAGCTACCAAACTAAATAGAACTCTGAGAACTTTACAGTTTTAGTATGCCTTCCACAGTATAGACTTAATTTTTCAAGCACACTGCCAGAAAAATTTAGTGTTAGCTTACATTAGTGTCAGTGGGTGTCCTTTTTGCAGTTTTAATACATAACCACAGGACTGAGGAAAAGAAGAGCTTTTCACTTTTGAGCCTTTCCCATATGACAACCATTTTGATATATTGTTCTTTATAGCTCATTTTCAATGCTTTTTCTAGTAGTTACATGTATATTTCCATAATTTTCTTAGAGTAGTAACTATTATAGGTGAGAAACAGCTCTTAGCATTTTCTCTACAACTTCTAATTACACATTTTTTCAAATATTTTTCTTACTAGCACTGACAGATAAGAGATATATATATTTAATAACAGAGGACTTCACACAGGGGCACCTATTCAGTCTAAATTGATTCTCTTCCAGTATACTGAGAGGCCTCATTACACAAGTCCCATACGGAGCATGCAAGTGGTTTTAATGCTTCACCAAAAACAGTATGGTTTTGTGATGTTACTTTTTTAAAGTAACATTTGAAAGTGGCAGAACAACATCCCTGTGCATGTCTAAGTTTGCTGCCATGAATACTCTTAAAATAGCAAAAATTTCACTTCATAATTTGTAACTTAAAAGAGAATAACTTATGATATTGAACTTTCATTTTAAAATGTAAATTCTTACACAACTGCAATGTTATATTGTGTGAAATTCTACCGTTCAGATTATAAAACTTCAATAGCCAGTATTTTTCCATTAACTTCTACTTGCACATATTACAGCATTATTCTCCTTACTTCCTAAATGAAAGAAAATAACACTGCTCTCAAAAAAACCTGTCTCTCTTGCCCCTAACTTTCTCTGGCAAAGAAACAATACCTTTTCCTAGGTAAGCACTGGACTACTTTGCCCATATGGTTTGTTCATGAAGATCATACATTAAATTACATTCCAGTTAATACTAACCAAATGAATCGTCAAGCTCCTCAAGTTGACTTGCTTCCGCTACCTTCGATATCCTTGAGACATCCGGTTCCTCGAGTGGAAGTAATTTCCAATGAGAATGGGACTTGGCTGTGTGTTCCTGGATGGGTATGAAATTAATAGCTAGTTCATCCAGCTCTTTGAGTGTAAAACAGATCAAATATGGCAACGAGTTTCAAGAACATTTGACTAGAAATACATTTAACCAGGATCATATTGACTACAGAGCTCTGATACGAAGTATTTGAAGCATGTGTTTTTTCTTTACGCTATGGGTATTTTCCCCTAAGAGAAGTGATAGCATAAACCTGTTATATTCTGCTATTTGATACTGTACCATAGTGTAAGCTTTGTCTTATTTCTTAAAGTGTATAAACTTAGAAATCTTATAACAGTCTAATATCTGGTTTCTATGATGTGTGGCCTTTTTCTTTTCAGGCATTAAAATATTTCTTCTTTCATCTCTATATTACATAAATTTCCATCCTTGTCCAATGTAATTATTTTCATTTTAAAAAACTGAAAAACTGTAGTGTAACTTCTTATAAAAAGAGGAATTTATAAATCAAATATTACACAAACACTTCTGTAAAGCAGAAGGGTAGAGGAGAATGGCACTAGTTTGTGAAATATCTGTAAATGTGTCATTCGCACCATAAGTGTGGGAGTGAATTTCCTCACTAATTTGTACATGTGCATGGAGAGGGAGTTATATCCAGAAGACACCGACTTCCTCAGCTTTTAATTTTACCAGCACTTAGCAGTGCCTCAAGTTTTGTTATGGTACCAAATATAGACACATCAACTATTTCCCCTTTGTCTTGGTTTGAAAGACAGGTGTCTGCCAAGGAAGGCAGGAGCCCCCCCTGGAATGGCAGATGCAACCCCCCT
>JAVJGG010000054.1:11832232-11865570 GCA_035590195.1 Aviceda cuculoides
GGGATGGGGGCAGCGCCGCCTGGGCGGGAAGGCGGGAGCCGCCCCAAAACAACAACCGGCCGTGTTTCCTTCTGTACCCCCACCCCACGAACTGATGCCTCGCGCGGGTGGCACTACAGGAACAGGCCAAGTAATTCCCTTGTAGTAATTCTCTGGCATTTAGTGACTTCGCAATTAAATTGCCGACAGGAGGTTTAGCAATTTGTCAAGTCTTACTAGGGCGTTCCTCCGACGATCACCCGCTGCCCCCTTCCCCACCCTTTGTCCAACCGGGTGAGTTAAAACCCAGTGAAACACCACTTCAGGGTTAACAGGTGGCCAGTTCTCTTCACGCTTCTACCATGCTAGCAGTAGCACCCAGGCGGGGAGCCCAAGGTTCCAAGCAGTAACACAGGCGATGTACAGCACAGCTTTGTTTCCGTAGTGATAAGTGGCTCTGCCAGAAAGATTTTGGGGGTAGGATGTGCTAAGACCATAAGCCTTAGACCCAGCTCTCACCCATCTCCATTAGGAGAGGTGTGGTGACACTTGGCCTTTCCAAGCAGCATACACACATATTTGAATGTGGTACTAGGTAAGTGACAAAAATTTGGATTTCCTTCAGTAGGGAAGATGTATACAAGTGAACACAGAAAATTACTCAAAGGAGAAAGCCTACCATGGCTAGGGACAGAAGTGTGCTTATTGTTTCACAACAACATCTGTGTTAACATTGAGCTCTAAACAGTGTCTTGGTGGTGATGCTTCATCTACCCTGGTCTGATAAATCTGCCTGTGATTAAAGGCAGATGCACAGTATAAGGGGAAGGGGAGGAATGGTGGCAGAGCAGAGGAAGGACAACCACTACCACCCAAAAGCCGCATAAGAGTTTAAGAAGACTCCAGATTTCACTCAAAAGTAGTTCATGATAATGAACACTACCTAACTCTCAGAAACCATACTGAAGACAAAAATAGTGTGGTGGTGAAGAATACTGATGGAGCGAGTTACATGCAACAGCATCCCTTTCTTACGGATACAGGCAAAAAAACTTACACACAACATTACCTTCCAAAAGTCAAGTGTCAACAACCAGCATTTATCCTTTAGTATGTTTGTAGCAGTGGAGTTTCACAGCTTGCCAGAGTCAGCACCTTTCCTTGATAAACAAACACTTCACTGAGTTGAAATGCAGAAATATTTATTTTGGTTTCCTTCATTGGTTTTGAAAATTGTTTTGGTTTTATAAAACATAGAAATAGCCAACACTAAGCAAACATTTGAATTCCAATGTAACAAACTACTGCTCTAACAGTTGACTTGGATTTGTGTACCTTAACTGCACACATGTATGAAATTATGCTACAGAGTAGTGCATTACAATCACACACAAATCTTAGTGCAAACCTTGTTGTGCTTGTATTTTACATATACCCATGTTCTCAAAAAAACAGTAATGAATGCTAATGCAAGACCAACTCTGTTAAGGATAGCAAAAGACTTATGCTGTAATAAGGCTTATTTCTGCTGACTTCTCAAACAAAAGGTAAGTAGTTGTTTTGTAATTTATCTGGGAATTAGGTTTTTATCCCTGAACAAATACTTATCCTGTGCCAACACACAGTTCTGTTGGCATATATAAATACTTCCAACTGCTGCAAAGCATCAGGCAAAAACATTCTACCTGACCCGTTTTGCTATTTAGTGAAAAATACTCAGTGGCTCATACATAAAGCACATAAAACTGAGAGGTTATGTCAGAAGCTCTTCTGCTTATAGAGGACCTGGCACATTTTAAAAAAAAAAAAAAAAATGCATTTTAAATACATGTTCATTACAGGGAAACAAGTGGCTAGTATAGGTGCAATGTTTACCTGACTGTTAGCATAGCCCAGCCTCCTGAATGGTTTTGCTTTTAGGTCTCTAGTGTTCTTGCCAGAGTTAGGATCTGTTCATTTACAGGGCTGGCATTACTCTGGATTTGTGTTAATGTAGCAAAGGCTATGCTTGCTGAACTACCTGCATCTACACTTCTAGTGCAGAACCACCAACTGCAGACTTACTCTGAGGAACTCTTATTCATCAGTCTCCTTTGTGTAGAGCTCTGATTTCTACCTTATAAAAGTACATCTCAGAACTGGCTGCAGATATATAGAAGGGAGAAAAAACCAAAACAAACCCCCCCCACAGATGCCTTGCCCCAGTTAATATTAGGACTAATGCAAGATGTGATACCAGCTATACAACTCTAAGGGTATTTTTTTTTCCCTGGTGGTTTGTTTTGGGGTTTTTTTTAACAGATTAAGTAATCTTTCTGAGGATGCAAGATACTTAGAGGCATTTTCAAACCTGCCAAATCCTTTGTGGAATTGACAACTGCAAAATACACTGCAGACAGCAAACATGCTGGCAATAAGAAAACCTTAGCTCCTTGGTGAAGGAGAGTCCCATTTTTGGCCAAGGAAGTTTTAAATAACTTACATATAGTTACCATTTATAGTTAAGGCTCTTTTTGGAAATTGTAGGTCACCATAAAAACAGTATGCAACACAACTTGACAGTAAGGCAGTGTTCCATTTCTTCAATGTTCCTATGGCAAGTACCCATTTTTGTACAAGTTAATGATTGCACAGTTTCCTTCCCTATGTTTGCTGTAGACGAATTACAGATATGAAGGCCAACAGTAGACATCAGACGTGTGCCACTTTCCTCATTCCATTCTCAGTTACATTTTGGCATTAGCATAGAGTTCATCTATCTGTGACTGGAAATATTTTCGCAGTTCTGGTCTCTTTGCCTTCAGTGTTGGTGTCAGCAGGCCATTTTCAATAGAAAACATTTCACTGTGCATGACAATGTCTTTGACCTGGAAAGTAAAGTTATAGTCAAACTGCATTCCTTGAATTAGACAAGGATATTAAAAAATTGCCCAGACATCATAACAAAGCCCATCACTTTAAAAATTTTTCCAGATACAAATTAAAAGCAGTTTCTGGCGAGTCAGTTTATATTGGTGTTGAGAAGTTTAAAGAATTAGGTGTTGGGTTCTCACAAGCATCTTACCTGTTCAAATGACTTCAAACCAGATTCTTTCCCAATCCTTACCATGTCTTCCAGAATGTGTTTTTTGAGGTCCTGTGGATACAGGAATACATTGTATACCTTGAAAAAGTTGATGCAGAAGAGCTAACTGTTCAGTTAGATATGACTCACCTTGTTTTTGCATAGCTCTTCATATGAGCCTTCAAACCCCTTTTTCTTGGCCCAGTTGCGCAAAGTCTCAGGATCGGGTACCACAATAGCTACTAAGAAGGCCTAAAAAGGAATTTTTGTCAAGCTGGTTTTTTTTCTTTTTCTTTTAAAGTCAACACTTGAGTTACTACACATTTCTTACTAGTCAGTGTTAGGTTTTGGACAGCATTTTTGATCCTGCTGTAAAGTCAGCAGCTTTCTGCTACCTGAACACAGGACTGCAGTTCAGAAGCTTGCACTTAAAGAGAATTACTCTTATTAAGACCCACATTTCAATTTACAACTGCAAAAACCTGGACCTCTTGGGTTTTCGTTTTTTGTTCGTTTTCCCCCTGCACACTAGTAGCAATTGATATACAGTCATTAATACTCAAATTAATCCAGCTCCACTACCTGGTCTGAAACTAAATCCAGAAACATGCTATGTCTCCATCTAACTGCTGGAGTCAAAAGTACATTCAGAACCAAAATGTGTAATGTTAAAAATTTTTTTAATATTTCAGTCCCAAAGTTTGGGGTAGGGGGAGGGAAGAAAGGAAGACTCTTTTTTGCAGTCTCCTCTTGCATTAATTTTTAAAGTTACCTACAGAATGCTTACCTGCAAGCTCTCTCCATGGACAAACACCTGAGCAAGTGCTTCGCATCTCAGATACACATTTTCTATTTTCTCTGGTGCTATGTACTCTCCCTGGGCTAGTTTAAAGATGTGTTTTTTCCGGTCAATGATCTTCAATGTACCATTCTGTTGACAGAAATAACTTCCACTCAGAAGAGGCACTTAAAGTGAAAAACCAATCTATACAGCTTAAGTATGCCACCTGAGTACAGTAAAATAGCGCTAGAGCCAGAATACTGTCAAACTAACATTAGAAGAAAACAGGCTCTGCACCCATCTAACCTAAACTAGGGAAAGCCTCAGGATTGGCACTTAATACTTTTTTAGCCCCAGGCACACCGGTTTATCTACAACAGTAATTATCTTCCTCCTAAAATTACTTCTCTTTTATCTAATTAATTGTGTTCAATACCAAATATTTTCTATTTTATTTGTTAAATTAGTGCTAATAACTACAGAAGTACATTTCAATAAGTTAACTTACTGGTAGCCATTTCCCAATATCTCCTGTATGAAGCCAGCCATCTTTGTCCAGAGCTTCTGCTGTTTTTTCTGGATCTTTCAAATAGCCAAAAAATACGTTTGGCCCTTTTACACACACCTGAAAACAGCCATTTGTTAATGTATGCTACTATGAAGGAAAGTTAACAAACACTATTTGCAACGAATGCTTTCTCCAATGGTTCTCAAAAACCCTCACTAAAAAGACAAGATTAAGTTTATGCATCAGTACAGAAATCTCTACTTATGGTTTTTGGAGACCTAACATTTTCCATTGGTATGAAGTATAATAAGAAGCAACAGGAAGCATCTGTTCTCTCCCCGTCTAGCAGCAGTGATCCTACCTGCTATTTAAATAATCTGAATTTATCAGAGGAAATTTATTTTTATTTATCTGAAGAAGTTTTGCTGGATTCAGAAATATTTCCCCTCAGCCTAGCAACATGTTCATTTCAGCTTTGGTAAGCAGCAGGGGCATTGTGCTAAAACTAGCGATGAAAGAGCCGTACATCAAGAAAATTACATGTTTGTTGTCCAAAAGTAAACCAGTTAATACCTTAGGGCTTAGAGCACTCAAGACTTCTCTATAAAGGAAACCTGCAATTTCTTTAAATTGAAGGTTGTCTGGATTTGTGTACCAAGTAGAAAACCAAAAACAACTTCTCTGGATATAACTGGATGCATGGACATTATTAGGATCAAAAAATGTGCTTACAAGGTAGGAGAAAAGGCCAACAAGATTAAAGGTTTATAGGTGAAGAGTTTGCCAGAGAATCCAGTCAGATCTTACAAGCTAAATTAAAACAATTAGTAGAGTATCTGTCAGAGACCATAAAAGTAAAGCAACTAGTCAGGAACATGGAGTATCCAGACATGATCCCAGATTTAAGTATTTTCTTCTCAATATAACACCCAAGGTTGCAGAAGTTTTCTTTGGTGGGGAGAAGGGGGACACAGAATAGGACTCATGTTATTTAAGGATCAGTAGGACTATAAAATACCTCCTTAGATATTGAGGATAGAGAGAGGGGCAAGATAAACAAGATGGAAGCAAAACTTAAAAGATGCCTACTGCACACAACTGTTGGGCAATCACAAGTCCAAAAACCCCAAAAACTCTACACAAGAGTCCTCAGAAGCAACAAAGGATTCAAACTATCACACCAGCTTGGGAGTGGCTTGGCATGTGTGGATGACAAGAGACAATAAGAAGGGTCTGGTCTGGGCAGTAGTATCAAGACTCTAGAACAAATCTAGAAGAATGGGATAAAAAAAAATCCAGTTTTAAGTTAAGGCCAAACAGATAATAAATATCAATAGGCACTGATAAAATACTAGGCCAACTATTAGTCTAGGGGATTAGTACAATTATAAAATGGGCAAGGAACTGGCTAAAGAATCTTCAGGCACTAATATCAATTCTCAGACTAGAAGAAATTACTAATGCAGTTCAGAGACCAATTCTTGAAAAACTCATTCCAAGTATTTTCAGTGCTTACCTCAGCATAAAATACAGGCATGCTGGTGAACTACAACACAATGAACAGGAGATGTTGTTGATAGGAGGGAGATTAGAGTATTAGTGAGGGTTCTGGTGACCTTGTAGAGAGTACCAGACTCATGACCAAACCAAGGTCATGTTTCAAGATCTAAGTCTTTCTGCTATAAAACAGAGCTCTTCTGGAAGGATATCAGTAGAGGAGATATGGATGGGAACTCTACATGTCCCAGTCAAAGGCTGACTGATCAAACGTTTCATTTTTCAAGGCTCCTTACAATCACAGGATGGCAGTAGTTGACAGCTTCTCCCAGTAGAGACAGAAAACCATTTATCTGTATCCTGCTAACTGGCACTAAGACCTCATCTGCATCTGAGCATATATAATTCTATTCACAAATTTATCCTTCTTGAACATGGGTAACTGGCAAAAGTGAAAAGCAAGGCTGGCAGAACAGAAAGCTTAATTTCAGAAAGGAGTACTAGAAGTGTTTAATCCAGCTGAAGAACAGACAGACAAGGAGGAGGAAGATCTATTTTAGGCAAAGGCTAATGAGAGCAAATTCTATAGCTATGGGCTTCAGTTCTATGAAACATGTTACAACGCTTATTTGTTAAATTCAGAATAGTTCACACTGAGGAAGTTAGGACTGAAAGACTAAGATGGCACCTGATATATTAAGGGGCTCCCATATTTATTCAAGTCCAAAGTAACTCCTAGCACAGCAAGCTTTCACAGTAAGTGCAAGCAAAACATTTTTAGAAGTTTGTGGTTTTTTTTTTTTTTAAACTACTTAACTATTTCTCATGATGAGAATTTATACTCAGTTCCTCTAGCAGACCAAGATTTAAGAGCGTACTTAAAGTGAAGCAAAAATTGCTGATGAAAAATTAAACATGGGGTCATATGCAAGATAGGAAAGGATCTTGACATTGCTCTCCACTTGCAATTTCCCACCACTAAGTCCAACTAAATCGTCAAGTATTTCTGGGAATTAAAGCTCAATAATTAGTCTCTAGTCTCATACAAATTACAACCAAAACAAATAAAGATTATATATTGTTCGCAGTCACAAATTAGTTACTTGCTTAAACTACTTATTTATCCACTTCTCACCCCTCAACTGCCCCCAAGGCCTCTCAAAAGCATATGAAAGACACCACAGTTAATTTGCTTTCAGGGCTTGGGGAAAATAAATTACTACATGGACATCTGTTCAAAGTATATACACAAAGTTCAAGCTATATATATTTTACTTGGAAAAAAATATTGAGAAAGACAGCATATAGCGTTACATACAAAGCTGAGTCCTCTAAGTGCAATTTGTAAAACATACATGTTCAACTTGTGCAGGCTGCAGAAAAAGGTTCAGAAGAATGTGCAGGCAGTTGTCACAAATCATTAGCAGCCTTTATGGCATTTTTATCTCCATTTCTCTTAACAGTGTTCCAGCCACTTTAAATTACCTCATCTCACACACTACAAGCTGGGTAACAAGCTATATGCATCAGCTGTTCTCCAGCACTTGGGGGGGGGGTGGGAGCAGGGAGCCTTCTCCTAGCATTTTACTGAAGGATAAATGCAGTATGAGATAGCTAGCTTCTCACCTATGCCACAGCTGGAAGAGGGCATGTTGTCATACAACCATAAATACATAGTAATCTGTTATCCCACAGCAAGCTGCTTTTTCTCCCATCCTGTTTTGCTTTTGTGAATTGCTAGCTGACATTGCACACAGGCAAGGCAGGCATATTTGATTTTAGGTAGCAGGCCATGTTTAGCACTTTTACTAAACTCAGACAGTTAGTTGTTATTTCAGGAACAAAAAACATTTTCCAAGATTTCATAAGAGGCTCATATTGACCTTCTGAATTACTTACCTCACCCTCTCCTTTGGCAGCCAAGTAATTCATTTCTTGAACATCAACAAGCTTGATGATACTGCATGGCATGGGTGCTCCAACATGACCTATTAAATAGAGTAACACTTCAATAGCCTGAACTGCTTTTTAGTCAGGTTCTTCAAACAACAAGCTGGTTATATGCTAAAGTAAAAAGAGGTGGAAAACTGATTTCTGGTCATGTACTACACCAATACCAGTACAGTAATAGCTTAAATTTGCTGGGACTGAAATGTTAAATTTTCAGATATCCCTAGAATGTTACAAGCTGAACCATGCACTCAGGCTTGCTTTTTCTTATAATCAGGATCCTCACTGTATGGACATATTTAAGTAGCAAAAGTCCACTACCGTTTCAATTATCAGTCTTATTTCAGTTCGGGAGTTAGCGATGTAACAGCTGACAGACACACAGGCTGTTCCAACACCAAAAAATGCCATTTAAATTTCCAGCACTGTGTTTATACACAGCAGACTCCTATTCTGTAAAAATTACAAGGGTTGACACAATGACCTCCCCTCTCCTAAACCCACTTCAACTTACAAGGACCAAGCCTCTTGAAAGTTTGGATTACTGAATGTTCCTAGCTATTTAGGGATAGAAACTTCAAGGGATCCCTTCAAAACTTTTTTACTTGAAGAAAAACAGAATCTTATGCTTCATGACAAGTGTACTGAAGACTGAATATAATGTGATCAGGGACCTCCACAGCATCCTGAAATTTAACAGACAGGCCAACCATTAAACCCCGTACCTGCTGTCCAGTCACCAGGCAGTGACAGTGAGCATCCAGCTGTGCATTCAGTCTGTCCATAACCTTCATAGAACTAGGAAGTGAAAGCAAAAGATTAAGATTCTTTCTTTTCCACATACAGTTACTTCATTAAAATGAAATTAATATTTTGCTTCTTTTTCTAGTTGTTTAAAGTTGAGTTTAGCAAAGTCCCCAGCATTTTTTAAAAAGAATATCACTACTACATTAGAGTTTTATCACAATACACAATTTTAAGTGCTAATATTCCACAGTTCCAATTCAGTTTCACATGCTATGTGACACCTGTATAGATCAAAACAGAAAGCAACAGAGGGAGCAAGAGGAAGAAACTAAGAGCAGTGGCACTAGCAATGCCTTCATTCACACCATTTAAGGACAGGTTTGTCCAAGACAGCCAGGAACAGAAGCCCTATATCTCATCGCTGCTCTGATTATTATATATGAGACAGGCTTCCCTTTTCTGTGCAGAATGCATTGCTACACCAGCACATTACCGAAGAACTTCAAGAAGTCACAGAAGCATCACATTTTAGAATGTTTGTTTTCTATCCTTGAAATTCATTTCAACACATTTGTTCTGTCCTGTGCCATTGTTACTCAAATTTTACCTCAGAAAGCATATACTTTGAAGAGGCTCTGAAGATAAATGCAACGTGTGCAATCTGATTCTCCTCAGTCTCATCTTCAAAGCAACAACACTACAATATCATCACATTGATTAGACTCTCTAGGGTAGTTACGAATACTTCCGTAAGCAAGGCAAGCCCCAGAAACTTAATCCAAGAACATTAGTTATTGCTTACAGCAACCCCCCCAAAAAAGTCTTTCCCTCAAGACAGTTCAGCCAGTTACTTCAGTTATAATAAAGACTTTGGGATGAATGCAGAAATCTCAGAGGACTGAAAGATAAACTCTGGAAGGAGTACACACTTGTGTTGTCTCCAAGAAGAATGCCAGAAAGAGTCACCCACATAGAGCATTTCTAGTAGTCTCACTAACATCAAAGCTGGAACGGGGTATTAAAATCTTTGTTTTAGTATTAAGGCCAGAAAACTCACCTGACAGCCAAGAGCTGTTCTCAGGAAGGTCAGTACACTTGCAGACACGGGTGCTGCTCCTGTAACCATCAGCCTCACTTTTCCTCCCAAACTTGCCTACAACAGACACAAGATACTGTGGACACCAAAAGCATTTTAGAGATATTTCCAGAGTCTTTTTCCATCCCACCCTCAGCCACTATTCACCTACAGTGCCACCCACAAATGTTAGAGATTAAAGTTTAGTCTCCTATTGCAAGCTGTCTTTCTTGCAGTGTTTTTAATTTCATTAATGGCTGGAAGAAACAGTACCTCAAACATACAGTATCTACAAAGACTATGCTGTGGTGTCTCTGCAATGCAGACTCTGCCAAAAGTTTGAAGAGCTTAAGTCATGGCCTTGCAGCAATGGCTTTATTTTTAACTGCCTTGTATCAGCTTCTCACACATCCTGCATGCTATTAAAAGCACCCACAGGGGCATGTTGTACAACCAAGGTAAAGGCCATAGCAAGTGAGTGCCAGATATAATAGCAGGCATAACGTACTAGTGACCAACAGTGAGGAGACAGTAGGGGCTACAGGTGGCACTGTGTCACATTTAGCATTCCTCTTTCAGAAGGACAGTGTTTGCTTTCAAAGCAGCAAGAGAGAGAAGCACCAGACTGTTTTAGAGTAACTTCCCTAATACAGTTAGCTGATACTATTAGAACAAAGGGAACTGAAAAAATGAAGTTGGAAATAAAAAGACAGCTTTGATTTTTAGTTTGAGTAGCCAGATAGTCTTTAATTGGTGACAAAAGCCATACCAGATTATAGCCATTCATATGAAATACAGCAATTGCAAACTTAGACTCAGAGGCTTTCAAGCATACCTGTACTTTGCGGAAGATGACTTTATCCCAGAAACTGTTATTTCTAACTATACCACTTCTGAGTTCTGCTTCTTTCCTCTTGGAAGCAAAATCCAGCATCCACCTCTTTAATGAAGTATCTGCCTGTCCAAAAATCTATTAAGAAAGATGGTCTGTGGTTAGAAGCCTCACAGACTACCATTCCCTTTTTCTTACAGAAATATTCATAGAGACTCTTAACGGTTAAAACCAAGTAAACTAAACAACCTTTATTGGTAGGCATCTTAAATCTAGTAAGAAATACTTGTGGATTTTGATTTTGGCCTCTACCTCAGTTCAAGAGATGTCCACAAAAACTAGCACTTAATTCTTCCTTCCCATCGAACTGTGTGATGCTGTTTCAATGTATAGTTTCTTCATTAAAATGAATGAATGAAAATGGATGCAAAATGGATGTTTTACTTTTCTATTCCAGTATAATCATCAAAATTCAAATCGAGTATAATCCTCAGCATATTCTGAAAAGCACACCATCATAATATGTAAAGTTACACAGGGTTTTCTGAGGGGATGCAGGTCGCTTCAGAAATACTAAATGGAGATCTGTCTTGCACATATAATCTTGCTTTTTAGATCACTTTTCAAAGGCTTCTTTAGTTGTTCTCAGGGAGCCACAGAGCAGACCACTGATGAGTATATTCATTTGGAAAGAGAAAGACCCAGCAGCTCTTCAGCATTATGGCCGCCCCACCCCCCACCCCAATTTCCCCACTTAACTTTACGTGCTAGGTTACTGCAGGACTGGGTGAGGTTGAAACAGTGCCACAGAAGTGTGAAAGCCTCAGGGCACCACAGTCAGCAAGCAAGAGGACATCATGAAAGTGTAAGAGTCCCAAGCTTTGGCTCTGTTTATCAAATTCCAGTACAGAATGCGTGAGCAGAACGAGAAGCTACGTTTTAAGCACTACAGGCTGGTCTCAGGATATCCTCCCCTCCAAATGGATCAGAGTTGCACTCTTTGTTCATGGGGCCAAACACAACCTTTTATTACTTCCTCTGGTCTCATGGTTAGAGCGCTGTCCTGGCTAAGACAGCATAGACACCTCAGCCAGTCACAGGACTTGTTATATCCTTCAACTCCTCTGGCTGTATCCTAAGAAGAGAGTCAGTCATCCATATGCAAAAGGATGATTTAAAATCTCAAGTCCCAGAAAAAGAATCTACTTCTGAATTCCCATCTCAGGTGACCCTGAGCAGGCAAGCAGCAAGCACAGGAGAGACTGGGGCTACTGACACACCCTCTCCCCAGAACTCCTGACTGGCTGGTTCATAGTTCTCCCTGCTAGAAAACGTCGTCTGCTGCGTAGGAAACTTGTATGCATCCATGCAAACATAGGCAAACACCTGACCTTGGTTTGCAAATTCCACTCCATGAGTCAGATGCTAAAAGCGTAGCATGCAGATGCTAAGCCTCATGTTCATATTGTAGGCTGGCCTTAAATAACTGCTCAGAGCAAACCCGTAAGCCGTTAATCAAGCTAGAGAGAACCAAGTCCCCTCGTCAGACTTTTCAACACCAGTATTTGCTGCCTGAAAGTGTTTCAGTACAACCAGTCCTAGTCCCTGCACTTTCAGCTCTCTTTTAGAAAGAGATACACAGACTTGTTAGCATGCCAATTTAACATCCCAGAGCACAACAGTTACTCCTACCCTGGCAGCACAGACTTCATGAAGTTTCTTAAAAGCCTACATGGGTCTAGACTCATGCCTGTAGACTTACCTTGTCAAACATCCTGTTCAACAGTCTTGGTACTACAGGAAATACAGTTGGCTGCAGTGTTTTTAGGTCATCCATAAGTAGTCTGATATCCCCTTGAAAGAATCCTATCCGAGCTCCATGGCAAAGAACCACACACTGTCAGAAAAAAGTAAACACTGAAAACACAGGATGTATAATGTGTTCTAGCTGTGTATGTACAACAATCCTATGCAGAGTGGACTGAGCAGGATCCACCTTAAATCCCCTCAGCTTCTAGACTAGTTCTGCAGCCTCCTCAGACTATAAGATGAGACTAGAAAGACCAAGTAGCAAGACATGAATGGTGTACACAGGCCAAGGACTTTGATACAGAGTGAGGTATAGCACAAAAGCCCCTATCCAAAAAGGGCAGTTGGCCAAATAAGGCAGTGCCAATGACTCAGAGGTAGCAAAAGATTGAAAAGGTGAACTTCACTATTTTAAATATTTAACAAGGTTATTTAAAAGTTCTAGACCATTGTTCCTTGCTGTATACTAAGAAATTTTGCATTTAAAAAGTCACCACATGCTATTTACTGGGATTTCAGCCTTATGCTACTTTATTTCCATTCTCTTGCACTCTGGTTTTCCTTCCTGTTTCACAGGACTGATGTGAGCAGAAGATTTGTTGTTAGGTGATCAATACGCTCCTTAGAAGATTGTAGCAGAGCCACTGCTTATTTCTGCATCACTTCAGACCTACACCAAGGAAGGCAGACTTAATCCTGTTGTGTTTTATATTCTTTGTTAAGAGTCTAGAAGCTCCACCCCCCATACCTATACACCCCCTTCTTCACCTATTTTGTTGGGGTTTCATTTATTCTTTTTAACAATATCTCTACTCTTCTTGTGTTTATCTATACCTACTTGTTTTTGTTTCTTCTGCTTCTTCCATAACACCTCTTCCTTCATTCCCAGCTATCCATTCTTACCTGTTCTGCATGAGACATGCTAAAGCGTCTTTTTCCCCTTCACCTGTGCTTTGCCACCGCCTGCTAAGAAGCAGCCAATGCACCAGTCCAGATGGACTGAGCAGCAACTACCTTTGCTAGGTAGAAACTCATTTGTCCTGTCAAGTTCACTGACCCTCTAACTTCCTTAGGAAGCCAAAAATCAGCAAACATCAACCTTACAACAGGGGTAGGTCTCTAAAGATTGCTTCTCACAGAGCCTGTGTTCATACCTACCCCAAGCAATGACAAATCTTTTCTTCCTTCTACCAAGTATTCTTGCTTTATCTCCTTATGTAACTGTACAAGTAATCACCTACTTTGTAAAGCCCTCAGACAGCAGAGGAATACTGAGATCCAAACACTTTTCATTTTATCCTTTAGAAGACAAGTTCCCATCCTGTTTCTACTGCATGACCAAGAACAGAGCTGTCACCTACAGAGCTTGTACCTTCTGGTGCAAGACAGGCATCAGTAAAACAGACACTGAAGTATAACTGGTATCCAGGTTACCAGGGGAAAAAGAGTGCTGAAAGCCTAAGGGCACCTGTACACTTCAGTTATGCTCTATTCCCAATCTTCATAACATACATATATACACACACATGCATATTTACATTTTTCTATGTGTGTATATACACACTTTTGGTAGATAGCTCAGGATTCCTAACTGAAATCACTGGACCATTTCTGGTTTCATGTGCCTTTTCACACTTGCACAGGGGCTTTTTATTTCCCTACATTAATTGGGACATGACTACCTTCAAGATACATATTTGCAATCTCACTTAAGGGAGAGGTGTTAATTCAATTTCAATAAGCATGGTAATTAAATACCTGTGCCTCTACTGTACATAAGAAGTTTGAGGAAATTGCATTCTTTCAATAATGCATACCACCTAACTATGGGCTCAGAGGTCCTTAAGACTGCTGGTATTAAGACAATCTGAGCCCCCTCAAACTCAAAAATTAAGCCCCAGGTTTTGCTACATGGTAAAACAAGCTATCCAAGAGAACTTCAGAGTTTGCCATGAAATGACATTAAAAGCCATTTTCATTTCCTGAAAGAGAACTCCACTGAAACAAAATCCCTTCCTTTTTATTGAAGTTTCTTGGAAGCAATGGCAAGTTTAACCAACTTAAAACTAGTTTGTGTAAGCAAGCAGGATGCCACATTATAAAATACATTTTTAAAGTTTGCAGACTAAAGAATGGCATGAATTTTTAATAGTGCACTGATTACATTAGAGGGAATTTCTAGGCAGTGTACATGTGCTAAGGGATTGTCTCATGTTCTAGTAAACCAGTTTCTTATTAACCCTAGCACTAAGGTTAATGTTTATATTTTGTCCTGAAAACCAATTGTTTAGTACTCACTGGATATTGTTTATGGGACACTGTTTTCCTGAACCTTACCTCAAGCTTTTGTACACATGTGCAAGAGTCAAAAAGAAATAGTGATTATCACTGGGATTCAAGAGACATGCATTCTGTAAGAAAAGCAAGCTTCTCAATAGTTCACTACAACAAACAGATGCTTACCTCAACAACTCTCTCAAACATATGAGCCAAGGGCAGGAATGATATCAGAACATCATCAGAGGAAGGCATAAATGTTTTCTGAAAGTGTTAGTAAAATTAAATTTAATTCTCATTGATTCTCTATTTTGCCTAAATTAAACACAACAATGAAATCTAGCATCTAAACTCTAAAGCACTGCCCTTCAGTTTTGTTTGTAATGAAGCTGCATTGTCTGTCTTTCATTAGAAAGACTGCAGCAATGACTTCTAGCATGAGTAAACACACATTGCGAAAATGGTAATCTTTTAGAGTTGAGTACAGTGACCAGATTATTACAACTCATCATTCATACAATTACAAACAGAAACAAATTCTGATAGAAACCACAGAAAGTTCCATATATACACTGGGAGGAGAGGGAACAAAAAAGGTTAAAGTAGTATGTCTTAGGGGTTTAAAAAATACACACTTTCATGTTAGATTAGAAAGTTTGCTTATCCAATTTACCATAAGGTTGATCTGAACAGTACCTTACTGATCTAATTGTGAGACCAGCTGCCTAATTTGAAAACAATTCTACATGCAGAGTACTTGGCAAAACAAGTACAGTTGTATTCTTAAGTACATCCATACGCGTTAGAACTTAGAACAGCCTTCTTAGCTAGCCTGCAGATGAACTTTACTAGCAGTCTACTGTATCAAGTAAAGAGAGAGAGTCATGCTGCTTGCTCATTTATTCAAGGGCTTTAAGTATTTCGGGAGGTTAAAATATATTATAGTTTCTCCCATCCTTAGTGGAAAAGGTTAGCCTCTACACAAACCCTCTGTTACAGAGCTTGCACTAATGACAAACACTATAAGCCCGCAGCAGAATGTAATGTAGAGCCACGTCAAGACCTTCATAACATTTTGCTTGGATCAGAGAAAATTGTAAGTCTGCCAGGTTCTTGACCCCAACAGAGGCAGGCTGTAGGTAGGAGCCTGCACATCTGCAGTCGCTCTGGCATAGCTCAGTTAAGCTGCAGGTCATGCCTCAGAGGTTCTCACTGGCAGAGCAACCTTTTGCAGGACCCACTTTGGAGCCCTCTGTCCCATAGCGCATCCCTGGGGAGGGCTAAGAAACCAGTAGACATTGACTGCTGACCTAGCATGGGCAGAGCGCTGTCAAGTTACATTTTCACTTGGATCTTGCTAAAAGTTAAGCCTAAAGTTAATGAGATTTCAATGTTGGTTTTACTCCTGAGACTTTTTCCCTTCAGGCAAATCCACAATGTTAACCTTTGCAGTTTACCTCTGTAGTTTTCACAAAAGCTGAAGCATTGCTGACTATGTTTTGATGAGTGATCATAGCTCCTTTGGGGTTTCCTAAGGAAGAAGCACATCAGGATGCAACAGTGAAATTTTTAAATCCTTTAAGTTACCAAGCAGTGGTAAGACTGATCTAATAGCATTTCAATCAATCAGTCCCTTTGATATTAATACCTTTCTCTGTATATTGATTAACAAAGGCAGAGAACTTGCTAACACTTTCAAGAACAGTTGGTAACTTAAGTAGTAAGTTTGTGCTTAAGTCCTCAAATTTCATAAGGAGAGCAAATCTGTAAGAAATTGTCATGTTTCTTGGATAAGCTTCTCTCATTCAAAATTCAATACTTCTGTGAAGATGCAGCTATCAAACTCAGACTAATTTCTGTTCTCACATCTGCTTTTAAAAATGTAGCTTGTTGTTGTACTCTTCGCTTTCGCTCCCTGCCAGTGCTGGCTACTAACTCACAAATGTCAAATGTGTGACATCTTGACAGTCCTTCTGGTTTGGTCTTACAGCAGGTTTGCTTAGAGCTAAGGAATAAATTTTGCTAATACAGTACAAAAAAAAGACTATGGAAGAATTGAAAGTCTCTCCACCCCCCAACACTGTAACTCTGTATTGATCGATGGGAAAAAAATCAAAGGGAGCCTTACCATAAAACTTCCCCAGCTACTACTTGCCAAAAAGATGCAGCAGCAGGGGAGAGTCTTGAAAAAAAACAGTAGGAGGGCTTCTGAATTAAATTTTGCATATACAGGATAATAAATTCTGCATAATGTAATGAGATATACCTGTCGTTCCACTGGTGAAACAGATGACTGCTAGATCTTCTGGCTTTGGAGGCTATGAGAGTTAAGAAAGTATTAGTATGGTTAAGATAGCAAGGAAAAATATTTTCCCGGACAAAACACTGAAATACTAGTGTTATTTCTGAGCTATAGGAGATAGGGAGATTTGCTAGTTTGTTCTACAGAATGCTACCCAGCTTCAGATTGTCACTTGAACTAATTCCATACTTACCATAGGTTTTTGCCTGTGTGCTCTTCCCAGCTCCTACAGAACAGAGAGAAAAGGGAGAGAGAGTTTAGACAAGTGCATGTAACTTTTTTTGCTTTAAGTTTACCGAGCATTACCAAACACCATAATATTCCATTATTTAGACTGCCTGTTAAGGCATTTTAACTTATAAAGACTAGCAACGGCTTTAAAGGATGTATTGAAGATATATAGTATATATACCATGTTCCACAAATACAAAGTGATAACTGATCTAAAACTCAGGGGGTTTTTTCCAGCTAGTAAACCAAAAGTTAATCACTAGAGAACCTCAAGGTTAAGCGGTGTTATAACAAGCCACAGCAGGCAATCAATCCTATACCTCATGTGGAAGACACGTGCAACTGACAGCCATTGAACAAATGAAGCAAGATTCATCTCAGTAAGCACTTCGCACCAACATCTCTGCTTGTGAGAAGGGTTGTGAGAAGGAAGACTGAGTTTCCCCATGAAGGGTCATTGGTGTTTTGTACTGTTTTTATACTGCAAAGTCAAGAGCACAAGATTCGCTCCTCCAGAACCTCTTCTTCCCTCTCCCTCCTTAGGATTATTCAGGCCTGACCATTAATGATGTCATAGTTCTTTAGGCAGAAGGAAATGGATCCCAAGAAGATCCTTTTATCAGGGATGTAAGGATTAAGAGGAAAGATTTGAAAGCTGATATTCAGTATCTACGAGCGTTAAAGTTTCAAATCAAGACTTATTACTGTCATGCCTATTTAGGAGTAAAAACAATACTCACTTAAGGACTTATGCAAATTAAAATGGATCTTTTGTGAAGTATAGCTTTGGAAGCACCCTTTGAGGGCAGACACATCAACTTCACCACTGGCTTTACATTCCAAATACACAATAGCACTATGCATTCCTTTACTAGCCCTAGACTTCTGTTAGTATGATGTACCCCTTAGATTACCCAAAGAGGTTTAAGAAAAAAGGAATGTCTGGAAACAGTTAACATTCCCATATCTGTCAGCTTGCCCTTTTGAAACAGTGCCATTATGCAAAAATTTGCCACTATGACAATGCAACTGTGCTCAAAACGGCATCTGCACTTCAAAAACCACCAGAAGCTCAATACTTCCCTACAGTCTGCTTTGAGTAAGATCTAGTATTTACTGAATATACAGCTAAGACCTCCACACACTTTTGATCTCCTAAAACAGAACTCCAACATCTCTTCCTACTGAAGGGCCGTTTATTCACAGCTACTCAGCTCTAAGTAACCACAGCATACATACAGATATTAGGCATCAGAAACCAAACTTATGGCATCTGGGAGATACGCAGAGGAACTGGTCACATAACCTATAAAGCATAGCTGAGCAATAAACCCAAGCCAGAAATCCAGAAAACAAGTACGTAAAGCTAGAAATAGTCATTCTATTCTAATCTAAGCTCCTAAACAGTTCACAGTTACCTTTTGGGAAACAGTAAAAGCCTCTACCTCAAAAAAAAAAAGTGACAAAACTTATTCCTGCTCACTGAAACACTATTAGAAATATTTATATTTTCCGAACTTCTGAGACTTAGACAAGAGGCTCTTGGAGCACCTATTACTGCATTAATCCAGACATCAATTGTTATTTTTACCTAAGAGCTACAAAGTACTAATGGAAGTCACTACTTAAGCATCTAAACTTCTAACTTAAACACAACATTCACCCCCTGGTTTTGTTTTTCTGTAGCTAGAAGATCCAGTGGAAAGCATCTTCCTCTGCCAAAAACTGGATTTCAGCTCAAGAAAAGACATTGATTTTTGTGTACTAACTTGCAGTTGGGCCAATCTTTTTCCAAGTTTAACCCAACCCTTTTGCCAGCGAGCTATAAGTCACTTACTCTGCATAAAGTTTTCGGCCCCATTTCAACCTTGCAGTCTTGCTGAGGCTAGTTAGCTATGATACAGTTAATCATCTTTTAAAAGACATGCTGGCATTTTTGTATCTTTACCAGAAGGTGGCCCCGTTAACAAGAGTTAAGACTGCTGTGAAAACAAGTTCAGTGAAATGAAGTATTACACACCAGTTACGGACACCTGCACAAGACAAGCACGCTTACTGGGAAATACTCACGTCCTAGTGAGCCAAGCTTTCACCAGAATTCCAGCTGGAACCAGGTTAAACTCGGTTTCATAAAGCAAACCCAAGACTTGACAACATTAGGTGGCCAAGCAAAATGGCATCTACTTCCAAAATATAAGTCTCATTCCCCTACATTACCATAAGGCTACCCTGGAACAATTTACTGCCATTTTCCTCCTCCCCCAGAAAACATTCTGTAGATTTAGTGTATGGGGAAGATGCCGTTATTCACAAGACCAAAACCTACACGGGCTCTTTTTGAAATAAGTACTTCTGAAGTATTAGTCACAGAACATAATTACCATGTTCCTGCTTCACATGGGCAAGCCTCAACACTCAGATCTGATGTTCAGTTTGGACTATGTTAACAAGCTTTCGTTCTGTCATCTTGGCATATACACTTTTACATTTCAAGCATTGTGAAATACTATTAGCAAGTTGTTTTCTTTTTTTGTGTGTGTAAACTTCAATCCAAGAGATGGTTAACTATTTCAAAACTAATCCACCACTTTTTGTTCACAGTCCTAAAATCTGTTCAACAGACACTGTCTTCTTCCTCCACAAGTAAATGGGATGAAAGCAGTAAAGTAAGTTAAGCATGCTTACCTCTATTTCTCTCATGCTGAAGACTTCCACTCCACACTTTTTGCCACGTTCCACAAGATCCGTGCCAAAAGACTCCATGATAACAATGGTGTTGAGTATTGGAGTTTCCCCCTTTTCCACACTGGTTAGCAGAAGTTTGGCCTTGTCAGGTTTGTCACAGAAAACCAATGACAAGTCAGCTGATGAAAGAGAATGACATTAATCAGTATGACAAGTTGAGTTTAGACTAGATCCATACATACTTCAGAATGTGGTAATGCAAGACTCTTCTGAAGGGAGCTACAGTTCTGCCCTCAGTCAGCTCTGCCATCATATAATCAGTTCCTGAACTACTGAAAGTGTCCTACCTTTGTTCACAATGTACGTAATTGCTTCAGTTCCCAGTGTATCATAGAGTGGCACCACCACCATGGAGAATGCATAGCATCCCTGTTCAATGATAACCCACTGCACAAAAAGAAGAGATACAAATTGCTATGTGTTTGCTTATCATAACAGACCTCCAAGAAAGACTCATATTTGGTTTCTAACAAGGAAGCTAATAGGACAGAGGTCACTTGCACAAGTCTTTCTAAAAAAATAAGTGGCAGTTTGTATAATTTGCTTACTTTGAAGACCCACTAAATTTTTATCTGTGGAAGGAGGAAAGAAAAAAAAAATAAGGAGCTATGGGAAAGAATCTAATCCAATTCAACTCTGTCCCTAGGAGTAATTAAGTACTTTTGAAAAACAGTTAACATTAACCATCTCCTTAGTTTACCTATTAACAGAAAGAGACTCTGAGTAAGATTACAATTTTTCTTCTTTTTTTTAGGTTACTGAGGTAGCCAAAGCTTTCAATATTCTGTATTACCACTGCATATGAATCAGTGAAGGACTTGCTCATGTCTTAACACACATTAGATTTATATATGCACAGGACTCTTAACCTTTACATTATCTGCATCTCATTTGATAGCCAGACATGCAACACATGCAGTTAAACTAGAAGTCCTTTGGAAAGCCAACCCCAGAAAGTTTCTCAGCATTTCTCAAAACTAACCATTCTTCTTTAGAGGAATCTAATCTGAAGACTTCTATTTAAAAAATGCAATTACATCCCTGCAAGCTGCAATAAGAATTTGCCGGCTAACAAGTGCAGTACTCAAACATAATGGGTATTGCAGCCGCCTTGTGTGTGATGCAAGCTGACAATGCTTTACAGCAAGCCTGATTTTATCCAAAGTACCATCAAGGCAAGACAGTCATGCAATTCCTTTTACGGATAGTAGCTATGGGGTACAGTTTGTAAACAACTAGCTACACCAAAATACAGGGTAGCATGCAACTCCTGAAATGGGAGCCTCCAGACACATGAAGAGGCCAGTAGAACTGGAACATTTCAGTTTTTCCCATCAAAGAGTGACAAAAATTCTCAGGTACAGTACCTTTAGTCAGTTGCAGTTACAGGAACAAAACAACATGCATCTTTAAAAGTGATCAGAACTTACAGTTCAACAAGACTGCATTAACAGGGGTGCTTGTTTCCCTTCCCCACCCCCAAACTCTGTCACACTTCCCAGTGTTTTTGCAGGACACTAGCCAGTTACCTCACCCCCATACAATGTCAAGTTTAATCATCATTCAGCTGGTTATTCCATATAATATCTAATATAGAGGCTATGTTAACAAAGTCACTAAATCTCAGTTTTATGAACTGTTTATTAGGGACAAGTTTCCTAAAGTTCTCTCCTGATTGAGACGGGCCTAAACGCAGGGAATTCTTCAGAAAACATTTAAGCAGTAGGTAAGTTGTACACCTCTTAGTCCAAAAAGACTTCTTCTAAAACTAGTACAAGGCCAGCTAACAGCTAGCTAGACTTTCATACAGACATTAGACATACTGGTAAGTCTAAGCAGGCACACCTATACCAGCCATGAAATGGTCCACTGAATAATTCTTCCTAGATAGCATCCACCTGTACATGTAAAAGGGGGCAGCTGTATTGCTGTCAGCAGCCTGAAGTTTAGTAGTTATTTTAATAGGGTGGGGGGTCTACTACAGTAGTCTTCAGAAGCTGCACACAGTGATAAAAGCTTCCTGTTGCAGTCTCCCACAACTCTTGCACACCATCATTCTCAATACAACAACCAGCATCTGTATTTTCTGGACTACCAAGCCATTTTAGCTTCTAAAGTTAAGAGTATTTAAATACAAATATCAAAACTCAACACTTGAGTTCTCTCTCAAAGCCCAAGCAAGCAACTAGTACTCAACACAGACAACAGTCTACAAGTTTCAATTTGTTTTCTGACATGGCTCTGAACTTCTATTAAGGGACACTATATTTCACAATCCAAAACACAACTTCCTTGCTTGCAGAAGAGATCATCTGTTTTCCAGTTACTCAAAGAGAAAGTAATATTTTTATTCATAAATCCAAGTTTGGTTTTTTTAGTGAATATTTAAGCATATAACATGCTAGGATTTTCCCCACTAGGGGATTTCCCTAGCAGTTGTTCCCTGAACTGAGAAATGTGAATCATTTCACACAAAAAAAAATCCACAGTCTCCTGTCTGGATTAGTGATTATGTTGGAGATGTCACAACACCCCTCCAGTAGTTTTCAGCAGGGAAAATCCCAGATTTAAAATTGCTGATTTAAACAAGACTTGACAGCTCATTCCTGACCCAACTCAAAGCCTACTGGAGCAATGCACTCAAGCACATTTTGTCTCTGTGATCCAAGAGCAGCTCACACTACCGTGCTCTCCTTCAGAAAATCCACTGACCCAGCAGTCAGACTTTGCACCCAAAGGTCTATAGAGAAACAAATGGCACAACACTAACATCTGGCTCCCTTCTCTACTTCCAGTTCACAGTGTTACAAGCACAGGAAACTGAACTGAACGAGTCTGTAACACCATGTCATTTAACAGCTTCCTAGTTGGTGATATCCCAGCCTTTTTTAATATGGAAATAAACCTGTAGTTGTTAGAACCAGAATTCCAGCAGGAAAATCCAAGCAAACTACTCCAGATTTAAGAGTCTGGAAAAAAATGGTTTTCTTCATCTGTACA
The DNA here is from genome assembly GCA_035590195.1 of Aviceda cuculoides. Classification (NCBI taxonomy): domain Eukaryota; kingdom Metazoa; phylum Chordata; class Aves; order Accipitriformes; family Accipitridae; genus Aviceda; species Aviceda cuculoides. The sequence goes on from JAVJGG010000054.1 coordinate 11,855,030, forward strand.
AGGCTAGAGTTAGGGGTTTTTTGTGGTGTAGGTTGGGAGAGGAGGAAGGGGGTGAAGGTCACTTATCACACAGCTTGCATTTTAATGACAGCAGGGAAGGCTCAGTGACAAACTGAAATCATCAGCAAGCTGTTGTCCAGCACAACTGAGGCACTGATACAGCTTTTAACCCTGTCAACACTGTAGATGGTTCTAGATAATAATGGCATCCAGCTGAGAGTGTTTAATCAAGATGGACAGCATATTTTTGACAAAATTCAAGAACCAGCCTCCTATCTTAATACAGGTTTGGATTAAACTAGCTTAATGCAGCAAGTACCTGCTCAAGCTACTAAGCAAAAACATAGGTTAGAGAAGTTTAATAAACAAGTCTAGAGAATAAATGTTTACTGAATATTTTGTAACATCTTTAGAAACAGCAATCTAGAACCATTTCTGGATTAAAATGGATAGACACTAGCTGATCAATCTAAATATCCCCATAGTTGTCTCAGGTTCATAACATAACTTTGCTTTGTCAGGTAATCTTTAATTATGTTGCTTTCTTTAGTCTTTCCACCCCTTTATTGAACTGCAATTAATTTGCAATTTTTGCCTTCATCAGTAGTTCTCCCTCCCAGAATCTCTGTGCCCAGGACCTCTGGCAGAGATAGAACTATCACCTTTAGCCATATTCTTTGTCCAAATATTTAATCATTAAGTGTTTCTTCATGTTTTGAAGGGTTTAAACACCTTCTTGTGGCTTCCAACCACTTTCAATTACTTTGCACTCCAGTGTCACTTTTTAAGAGAAAGTGAATGTTATCACCATTTGCTAAGTACCACATTAGCTTCCCATTAAACAGGCCTCTTCTATAAACTGGAAAGAGGAGAAGAGAATGAGTTAAGTTCTTGATTCCCTGATTCTCTTCCTGCTCTCCAGCCTTGTACATTGAACTCTGGGAGCAAAAAACATAAAAGACATTGACACAATTGTGTCAGTTATCAGTTTTGGTTCTTCAAGATGCCATTGTCTATGCCCTATCAGCCTTTAGCCTTGTCCCAACACCAAATGGACTCTTAGTAGGGATGCTCAGTACACTGCCAAAACCCAAAATATATAGGAGCGTGCCACTTCAGTAATAGCTAGACCACCAATACACACACTGTCAATTAAACTACCTCAGGTCTGTTTTGTGAAAAGATTCCTATATATTGAACGTGAGATGGTTTGAAGCCTCGGTGGAGTAACGCAGAGCCAACACACTCAGCTCTGTCTGAAACCTGGAGGGGCAAAAAAGAGAGAGAAGACAAAAAAAAAATTGAGAGCAAGCTCATCAATATACACCCCTCACTGTTTTACCTTAAGTCTTACAAAAAGAAGGCCAATAACTGGTATGAAATAGACAGAAGTTTTCTAGGCTATTTTGTATGTCCTCTGTGACTTTGACAACCTAAACATTGCAGTGCCATAACACTGCACTGGCTGTAGATTAACTACGCTTGCACTCAATATGCGGCAGAAGAGACAATACAGTTGGACTTGAAAAATGTTAAGTGTAAGTTTAAATGTTAAGCTCACATACATACACAGAAAAGGCTGTTTTGTTGTATCTGTATTAAACCCTAGAAGTGACCCTGGAATGATTCAGCATTATATTCCTGCTCAGTCACAAGCACTACATATGCCATCCTTCTGCTTCATTCAGTGCCTACGGGAATTGCATTTCTCCCTTCAAAAAGGGGGAGATAAGGAGGCAAAACCCAGCTAGTTCTATAAATAAAGTTTGGGAAGGCAATTTTCTAAATTCTTTCCATATAGCACATGACCCAAACCCATGTTGGTCACATGAGTGAAACAGCAAAGCTTTATTAAAGAGAGGTTACACTTAAGTGCCCAGCAAAATCACCTTGGAAAAAGCAAGGTCTGCTACATACAAAAGGTGTTTAATGACCTTAACAGTATGCAATAAGCAAGGCTTATGCAAATTTGAAGACAATAACTGATTAAATCAGGAATGACCTAGAAGTGCACAGCTGTTAAAGATTTGCATAAAGACATTTTTGGTGATCATGAAGGAACATGCTACTAGTTAGAAGCATACCTGTTAACACCCTATACAACTATCATTCAGCACTATGGAGACAAGTTGTCAAGAAGCACAAGTAACAGTGTAAAATGAGCCTCTCGGAAGCAAGCACCTGAAGTTGTACCAGTCTGAGTCCCTGAATACTACTTCAAAGCTGCAGTCCTTCAGAGGCAGTGTCTAAGTTGTAAACGATTCAGCAATGAGATGCTAAAAGCTGCCAAGATAACCCCCAAAAAATCTGAAGTAAAACTGTTAATAAACCAAGCAAGTGCAGAAGATACTCTTCTCCCCCTTGCAAATATTTGAGGCTGTTCCTTTAAGATACTCTAATAGGTACTAGAACCTTTCTGCAATATTCTGCTACTACTTAAAACATCTATAAATAATTAAGATTTGTTATATCACATTACTGGATGTTGTATCAATGGTCTCGGCAAGCAAAAGCAGGTCTAGCACCAAGTTAGAGAGAATGCTTACCTCTTTATAGGAGATCCACTCATACGGCTGGTTTGGTTTTCTAACACCTAGACATGGACCATTATCTAAAAAAAAAAAAAAAGATAAAAGTTACTCAAAATTTAACCCCCGACTCCCCTGTCCTGATATCACACTAACTACACTCTCAGTGTTGAGCCTCTAGATTCTTTGCGGACACTTTCAGAAGGCAACCTTTTTTTTTTGTCCTAGAGTGGAGGCAGGGAGGGAAGCTGAGGAAGGACACAGAGGCAAAGTTGGTTTAGGCTAAGGAACACAGCACTGACTTTATTCACGCAACTCTGCTTCACAAGAGGTCACAGTTAAATTTGCCCTCAAGAAAGCTCACATCCAATACACTTACACTGCAAGGTAGACATCCTCTACCTCAAACTGCATTGCAAAAGAGCCTGGACCTTCAGTTCTTGACATTGTACAAAAAATTATCTTTAATTTTAGACTTACTTGATACTTGCACACCCCTTTGGAAGATATCATAAACTGTTCTCACATCATCATAGTAGTAAATCAATGGTTCATCACTGTTAAGAAGAGATGACCTTCGAGCATGCTCACCACCCTAAGAAAACCAATTAGAAGGGTTAGACACGCTTGTTGGTTATAAATGAACAGGAGTTTCCCAGAAGAATCAAAACACCTCATTCATTAAGTTTTGTTATGAGCCTTGGCAAATTCTGCTTGAGAACTTCAGTTCTTTTCACTACCCGGTGAGAGATCTGCAAGGTTTCCCAGGACATTGTTTAAATAGTCAGACTGCTTCCTGCATTACTAAAATCCTATCAGGCAAAATCTTACTCTCAGCTACCTACGATAGCACAGAACAAATGGGAACAACAAAACCCCCTCTGACACTCCTTAACTTGACACAGGGTTTTTCTAAGAAATGTTTCACTCTACTATTGCAGTGTACAGTATAATTTAATTCCATCAAGCTTTCTAAAAATCACTCCAGCCTCAGACCTCTCTAGATACAATATTAATGCCAAGATCCTAATCTACTTTTCTAATGAAGATTACAAAACACAATCACACTTCAAATTGTGGTTTCAAAATAGAAATTATTTTAAGGGTGGTCAACAACACCTTAAACAAGTGTTCCCATAAGTAAAATACTCTGTACCAGATAAAAAATTGAGTCCTTTAATCCAATTTAAAGTTCCATCTTGCAAAAAAAGTTTCCTCCTGATCTAGTTAGAGGCAGTCAAGACAATACTGCCTTGAGGATTAAAATAATTGTTTTTCAGCTGGTGAGCATTTACATAGGCTACAACTGGAAGCCAATAAAAGAATTTAATAGTTCATAGTTTTAACATGGCCTTTTTTAGAGTGACTGATTAAATAATCTCATTTTACATCAATCAAGTTTCACGATTTACAGTTATCCAAGTACTATTGGGCCATATTTATTAGTCCTGCTATGATGACAGACACCTACAAGCAAGTTCTTAGCAGGAAAAGCCTAGCTGGTTAAACAGAGGGTCTTGGGTAAACATTGCATAACGTTCTCTATCAGTGGTTGTAGTCAACTCCTGGCTCTTTCACAAAGTCAAATCCTGGACTAACTAAATCTGTGCCTGAATTGTGCCATCATCCACAACATCAAAAACCTATTCATATGCAATCATAGGCTCTTCCCAGCCATTGCTTTATTTTTCTGCTTTCAAAGTACCCTGGAAGACCAGAGAGCATCTGTTCATGTATAAGCTAGACAAACACAGGTTTATCTGCAGAAGATGTCATATTGCCCGTGTCCACAGAAAGCAGCTAGCACATTAAAGGCACATCAGAGAGGAAAAAAAATATTTTAACACTAAAACAAGTCTAACTCGTTTTAGCAAAACGCTATGCGTAACACTGTGCTTGCCACTCCTTTGACAGTAAGCAGAAACATACACTGTGAACATGACCCAGAACAAGTTAATGACGGCCTTACCTCTAAAAATTTGTAACATTAGAAATTCAAGAACATACTTGCACTCCAACCAACACCCACTCTATAGAAAATAAAGAGATCACTAGTACGTCTCTGCCTGGAAAGAAAAGCAAGACTGCTTGCTTTATTGCACTGGTTTCACGGATGTACAATAAACAAGGTCAGCTTCTAGATTTTCCCAGTTTTACCATCTCTGGAGCTAACCTGAGGAAGATCACACAGTGTAGTTTGTAACCACAGTCACAGGTAATGTCAACAAGTGCAATGTATCAGTACTGTGATGTGCTACAATTCCTGTGTCAGGTGAAATATAATATCCTAAGCCATCCTTTGACAACAGTAAAGAAATATTTGTTTTCTCCTCATCTGAGCTACTACTGTCTTATTTACACAGCATTACCTATTACTCAGCACCACAAAAGCAGTTTTTGCAGGGCCTGAGGCACTAAACAAATTTGAGGACGAGACTCAGACAGACAGCACATTGCTTAGATACAAGACTGACTGCACTGTCCTTCTGAAAAAAACAGAAACTCTATTACAGACTACTATTAAAAAGACCCCATCAGCTCTCATGAGTTTTCAGTAAAAGGTAACATAACCAACTTATGGTTCTGCCTACTTTATTCTTCTTCCCAAAGTAAAGTGACATTAACTGAATTTTCAACAGCCCTAGAGTAAGAGTTTTGCTGAAAAACACCCAGCTCCTTGTGTGAAGACCATCAGGAGTTCAATGTTATTCTTCAGAAATGCAGTGAAATACACCTGGATATGCTGAAGATCATTTAGACCTTACCTATGCGCCCAGTTTGAACTCATCTACTAGGCAGTACTATGGTATTGGTCTACATTTTGCTTGAGAGTAGCAAGAACTACTATTTTTAAGAGCCTGTCCAAAGGGTCCTTATCCAGAATATTTGTGCAATACCAGGGAAAGCTCTGTTCGCAGCACACTTTTCTAAAAATCATGTGTGATTACAACCACCAAACACCTGAACCTCAGGACTGGAATGTTTGGCTGATTTCACACAAGTTATTTGAATGGGATCTAACAGATCTGTCCAGTACAAAGGTAAGCACTCAAAAGGGTTGTCGGTGTTACCACAGTGTTCTTAAGGAGCCAGACAATAAAATCTTATTAATGTGAGAACAGCCTCTGGTTACTCATGTAAGGCAGCCCTTGCAGCAGCTCGGGGAGTTGCAGGAAACCGACCCATTACACAGCCAAGTGCTGGACATTAAGTAAAACCTTGGCATTGGTTCAGAACAGCAGCAGCTGAAATAAACAGATTTAGTCTACAACAGAGGCATATATTACTCTATCAATGCCTATTTGGGTCACATAAGATAGCTGCTTTTGTTCAAGCCATGGGTTTGCTTCTTGTTGACACAGGCTGCTTAGGATTAGCAGTAATGTCAAAATACACTGTTGTCTCCACCATGCCTCAGAGGCAAGAGGCCCAACTTCCATTTTCCTGAGAGGGAAAGTATACTAGCAAGTGGTGCTTAGGTCACCAACATGGATATTCCGAGCAGCAGGAAGTATAAACTAGAGTTTTCAAACCAGCCATATAATTTTAAGCATGCTAATCCCTAGGTAAGCACACAACAGCTAAAATTGATTGTTTAATAGGGAGACAAGCACATGTCTTTCAAGAATCACTTGATTAGACAAGGCAAGCTAGAGTTCTGGTAACGTATCAGGAGAATGTAAGTAGGTTCAAAAGTTTTCATGAGTTGAATACCTCTCTCCATATTTGAATGTCTTTTCTTAAGGGGGAAAAAAAAAAAAAAAGCCAGTCACAAATCCAAACTCTTATTACTAGAAAATACTGACATCCTAGTGTTTGTTTATATCCTATCCTTCTACATGCTTTAGCAGAACTTGAGCCAAATAGAAATATTTGGGTTTTTAAAGCAAGACTTAATATATTTGACAGTCATACACCTGCACTCAAACCAATAGTCAGAGCTGTTCAGCTACCAGCCACCAATGGAAACAGCAATCTACAAGCAGACAGATCCACATGTGCCTACAACTACAGACCTTAAGGGTGCACAAGCTTTGCAAAACACAGGACTAATGCCCTATTTCTACCATTACTATAGCACTGAAATTCTTAGTGTAGTGCATGATTGAGTATAGCATGAGTCTCAGCAATGCAGTCTCATTAGTCAGACTTTATTTAGAATTATTCTTCATTAATCTTGCCTCCCCTCCTACAGACAAGGGATTCAAGTGGATCCTGAAAGATTGTCACCTATACCTGAGAAGTTCCCCTTAAAAGAGATCAGGTTGGGAGCTTTGAAGACAAGAGGGTTTCTTTCAGTGAAATGTAACTGTAGTATGCATACTTTAAAGATCGTACTCCATATCTTTTAATTGTGGCATCTACTCTAGAAGAGCTGATACTTTCAGTAACTCTTTGTACTGATATTCAACTAAAAGTGCAATCTTTATGCCACTCAGTGATGGTTAAAATGGGCCACTGGGTGCTGGCCTACCAAATCAAGGCTTTCCGGAGACAGAAAGTGACCTGAACAGCAGTAAATAGGATCTTTTTCCTCCCATATAAAGTTATGAAGATTTATTATCAGAACACATAGAAACCCTACTCCAGTCAGTGACTTCATGTAACTTTGTTAGAGGCCAAGCAAATAAGTCACAACTAAGAATTAAGCATCTTATTTATAGTTCAAAATAGTTATCATTAATGAATAGGTAGATTAGATATTAAAACAGTAGAGAAAAGGAATTGCCTTCTGCCATGTCTTTTTTGGAGCACAGTGCTTACTACTTTTAATATTGTATTGTTTAGCCAGAAAAAAAAAAACATGTTAAGACATAATTTGAAAGCAGCACTTGATATTTTTCTTGTGAAAGTGACAATCCATCTTAACACATGTATAAGAGAATGGAGTAAGTGAAGTGAAATTCTAAGCAAAATGTAGGGAGAAACTGAATCCCAAGCACTATATTACACTCTTGTTACCGTTATAAAAGTACCAGCTCTAACAGACACTTGAAACTTGCTTCAAAATATACATTCTCATTTGATTACAGTTTGGTACAGTTTACAACATTAAGAGCTGCATCTGAACTGTCAATAAACAAAACAAAGCTGCTTTTCATTTAAGTTTTACTACTGTTCAGTCTTCCTATTAAAATTTATTTCCTGAAGAGGCCATGAAAAATAATGCTGTTGTGCCTATCTTGCTCTGATCAGAGAGCTGATGTTAATTAGTACAATAGGGATGAATGATGCATTAAGTAGTTTAGTGAAGTCTCATACTACCAAAGAATGATTTCAATCAAAGAATCCAGCAGTGACAAGCAATTTAGCTTGAAGAGGTAAAGGCAGTGAACCAAGAACACTGTCAAGAGTCTCAAGCCAATAAGCATTTGTCACTGGTTTTATGGCCAGCTAAGAGCCACTGTTTTACCATCTTCCAATGCAAAGCCCCCCAGATCTGCTGAAGTCTGTACTGACTAGTGAGGCCCTCCACAGCTGGAAAGCTTTCACTGCTAGTTTATTCCAGCCACCAAAACGTGCTGTTTTACAAGACAACTCCACCCACTGTCTAAGTGGCTGCTGTCAGGATTGGGAAAGCTCACCAAGAGAAGATCTGGATCCTTACTCTACACGTGTTTGTTGAAAAGAGGCATTTTTGGCAATTATCACATTGCCAGGGCATATTTTTGTTTCCCCTTTGTGTACTTCTAATAGCAGACCATTACTTGCTATAGTAACATGATGTGTCAGTAAACTTACTGTATACCGTACTGGGAAGATTAGGAAATAAATGGTACCAGCTAAACTTTTGAATGGAAGGGTCAACTTAACGCTTCATTCCTCAATCTCAATATCAGGAAACACTGCAAAGAAAGTGCCTGATTTGAGACTATGACAGGAGCTTGTTTTGCTAAAGTTCATGAAAGTTTGCCTACTATAAATTTCAAACTGCTCTGCCACATTTGCTTACATCAGTTTGTAGTCACATTTACTCCTAAGCACAAGAAGTCATGTTAATGGTATTTCATACAGGACAACTAGATGCAGTCTATCCACACAGAACAAGGTGCTGTAAAGGGAGACTTCGGTTGCAAGTATATATAATAAAAAAAAAAAAAATCTATAGTCTAGCTTCTGACCATCAAGACTAATGCAAGAAACCATCAGCTTTACAATCCCATGTTTTTTAAGTATCTCCCTTGAAGATCACAACCTTTCAAAGCTCTCTCCTTCCTTCAAAAGGAAGAAACACCTTGTCTACCCTGAAGAAATACAGAGGCACTCTTGAAAGAATGAAATAAGTGGTAAAATTTTGACTCTGTAGTGAACAGGGGAATTGATAACTGCTGCTCAGGAAAGCCCAGCCATGTAATCAGTTGTCTATATTTGCTTCTAAGCAACAGTTCCTCCCAGTCAGACTGTTTCCATATTTGACTTCACTATTAAAAGACACCACCTAACAGCAACTCTGTCTGCCTCTAAAAAACATAAGACAAAAGCTAAGCTAGTATATCCAGAGTTTAGCAGGTGGTTGCTTTAATTTCAACTTACTCTATGGCTGGGATCTCTTGGCAGGACTAATATATCTTTCCACCGATCATTTGAGGACAATTAGTACCCTCTTCATGCTTGTAACCCAATATAAAGTCTCATCTGTCAGCTATTATAAACTAAATATTATAACAAAAAAGTATTAGCCTCATCAGTATACATAAGCCTACATACTCTGACCCCAAGACCTAATTTAATAGGTCACCACATAAACATGTGGCCAGGAATTGAGAACTACACTGTGCCAATTTTAACATGCACAAGTTTCCTGCCATTAGTCAGATCACAAGCTCAGTTTTCTCAGCGCAAAGTCTTTTTCTCCCATGCTAGTTACTGCCACCACGACCTCAACCCTCAAACAGGTGTTCAAATTCAGAAAGCCAAAAAACTGAGTTCAAGCCATGTTTCAGAGAAAAAAAAAAAAACAACAAAGCAAAAAACCATGCTCTGAAATGTATTCCCCACACACGTCAAGTTTAGAAACACTCTTACGTAAATCACTCTTTGGTCTCTTCCGATGTCACCTTTAGGCTTCAAAATTCAGTGAACAACAGCATCCATAAAGTGCCACTTACCTCTACTTCTACAGACTGCATTGCTAAATCACATGGTGGTTTTAGTGCTTTTGGTCTTGTTGCATACCAGTAGGTCGTGAGAGCTGCGAAAGCACCAAAGCCCATCAGGGTGTTTGTCGGAAGGGTGCGCACATACTGTCTGACATCCCCAAGTTCTGGCATTCGTAGGTGTCTAAACAACTCATGTGCTTGCATTGCAGTTCAATGCGGTTGTCCTGATGCAGGAATCTGTTGATACGAAAGAAAAAAAAAAAAAGAAAAAAAAAAATCACACACAAAGTTTTGAAATCCCCTTTTGATACACTGTTGTTGTGGGAGAGTGATGTATGCTTTGTCCTACTGGCTTACCACTATCAAAATAATTTGATCTGCAACTAGGCAAGCCAATACCTTTAGACTTCTGTGCTGCAATTAAGTAAGCAAGCAATTACTGGTTCACACTCTAGACAGACAGGTGAGGCTGACAAGAGGCAATTTCTTCAGGGTTTTAATATTGCTTTTAACAGAGAGTGCATTTAAAAAAAAAAAAGGCACAAGTTTTGTTAAGGACAGCATTTCACAAATGCAAAATAGTTATTTGTAGAGTAGCTGTACTGTAAGACTGTTTAAACAGTAAGTGTCAAACAGGGAAGAGGGAGAGCGGGGCTATAAGATGTTAACTTGCCTGCATTAACGTAACAGAGAGCATCCTGATCCTATAGTAGCATAGCAAGAGCAGGATTTTTCATCTCTTAAATTCACTGAAATAAACTCTTTCTCTTTCCTACTCTCCCTTCAGTCATGCACAGAAAGCTCACTACAGCACGCTGCCTTCAAAGCCAATATCCTCCCATAGCTCCTCTACGCCAGCAAGCTTCCCATTTCTCCCAGCAGCATGCCAGTTAATTTCTCTCTGGTCATGAGG
>JAVJGG010000054.1:11874578-11886297 GCA_035590195.1 Aviceda cuculoides
CCCGCCCCTGCCCGCGGCCCGGCCCCGCCGCTCTGCGGGGGGGGGTCCCGCGGCCGCCCCGGGCATCGCTCGGGTGTCTGGGGCTGCCGGTCGGCGGGTACCACAGGAATCCGTACCACCCCCGCGGTGGGAACGCGGTGCGTGCGGGCACGGGATAGCAGAGCGGGGTGAGAGGAGGGGCGGCTCTGCACCTGACGGGTCCCAGGCGCCGGCTTGCGAGGGAAGTTCCTCTTACGGCTTCGCGACGGGCACCTGCATCCGGTACGAACGGGCTAAAAGGACGCAGGCTTCGGCACGAAAGCGGCGGCCGATGGCCTTGTTGCAATCCGGGGAGTCATCTGTTCACCGCCGCTAAACTTTGTTGGGGGGCGGGGGCTGCGCGTTCGAGGTGCTTCCCGGTGAAGCAGAGGCAGCTGGGGCCGTGTCAGCGGCCTCCGGCGTTACCTTCAGGGGTTTGGGGTTGGCCGTGCGCTTCAGCGGCCCGTTCGACCTGTAACTCGTCAACCCACATCTCCAAGTCCCACTGTGTTGCACACTCTGCGTTGCCACAGTTTTCCCGTGTTTCGTGGGTATTATTTGGGTTATTTTAGGGGCGGGGGGGGGGGGGTGTTTAAGGCTATACACACTCATGCCTATATATTAAAAATATTTTGTAAGTTATTGGAGGTACTTTTATTTTGCATAAAGGCAACCGCTGTTTCCTAATGCTTCAGTTTATACTGGAGTACACCAGGCATAAGGCTTCCTGCAAAACAGAGTTTTTAACAAAGGAACGAGCCTATATTCACTTCTTGGCAGAAAGGAGGAGGGCACTTGTGAAGCTGCTGATGGTCCCCATTTAACTGCACTTGGGTTCACACTGTGAGGGGCTCAGAAATGCAAAATAAATTCCTTTCTCAAGAAAGGAAGCGGAAGCACATAATCCAGGAGTGCATCTGACTGACTGCAGCTGCTAATGGGCATGGAGTCCATAGCACCACTAAAGCTAGTTCCCAGTAAAGCCCCAGAGCATAGGCAGCATGGACACCAGCTGCTCTGCCACAGTTGGGCTCTGCTGGTTTGTTCCTATTGCACCACACTTCGTGCTCGTGTAGGCACAGCCAGACTCTGCCAAGTAATTTTTGCATTACAGCCAGAGTCTTGGATGAAGGAATCAAGTGATGTAGAACTACACCGTCTCCGGCGCTGGTGACTTCATGTTTTGTCCTGAATGCGTCTAGGTTCCATTTGCCAACCACCAAAACTCATTATGATTTTATCTGCTGTGCTAATTAATCCTTCATTATCACATTTTTCTCCACATCTGGGTTTCTAAAGGACATAAGCCACATGTTTTAGCCTTTTCAGAGAAACTTCAGGGAACTGATTTTCTCTTGTGTATCACTGGAAAGAGGGTTTCTAAAAAGTCTTTCTCTCTCTCGTACAGACCTTTTCATGAATCCTGTCAACACGAAATTGCAGAAGTCCCAGCTATGCAATATTTAAATAAGCATCTCACTAATGCCAGGTATCACCTCTCTGCTCCTACTTGACACTCACCAGATTATGCATCCAGGGACAACATGACATGAAATTGGCTTTTTTCCAGCTGATCAGAAAAGAGAGGCACCCAGTCTCAACCAAACTATGTAGGAAAACATACATAGACAGCAGGGAAGTAGGAGCTCTACACAATCAAGATCTACAAGGGCAATACTGGACTGTCATACACAGGGGAGCTAAGGAACCTGGGGCTCCTGTGGATCAGCAGGAGCTAGGACCCTTTAGCAACTACAGACACATTTTTAATTATATTTGAGATGCCACCAACTCTTTTTATCGGCGTACAGGGCATACAGGCTCTAAACCCATTTCACTAGGGAAATCTGCTCTCCTTAAGTATATCAGATAAACCAAGTAAGTAAATAAAGAGATCCAAAAGGAGATTCTGGCTTTCTTGTTTAAAGGCAATTCCCTGTATTCTATGCCCATTGCCTCATGTCCTTTCACTGGGCATCATGGAGAAGGGTCTGCCTCCATCTTCACACACCCCCCCCCAAAAAAATAGGTATTTGTACATACCAACAGGATCCCTCCTGCCCCCAAGCTTTCCCTTCTTGAGGCTGAACAATCCCAGCTTGCTCAGCCTCGCCTCAAGTGACAAAAGCTCCAGTCCCTTTACCATATTCATGGCCCTTCACCAGACTCCCTCCAGTATGTGCATGTCTCTTTTGTACTGGGGAGCCCAGACTGGACACAGCTCTCCAGGTGTGGCCTCACCGGTGCTTGAGTAGAGGGGAAGGATCTCCGCTCGGCTTCCTGCACATGGGGATGGACCACTGCTGATCTTGGAGAAGGTGATCCTTGAAAAATCAACCAGTTTTCTTTGACCTGTCTTCTCCAGGACCATTACACTAACAGGGCAGCTATCCTGTAAATAGATTACCCAAACCAGAGGATTTCCGCTTCAGCAATGTATGCATGTTATAGAATTTTTAGCACCAGCATTTACTTTTCCCAATAATACTGATATCAAAGCACTGTTCTTACATTCATGCATTGGCTATCACTGACAATATAAATTAAGCATTTGCCAGAAAAAAAAAATTACTTAGCTGTGTTCTTTTCATTTTGATTTACAGGGCATGCACATCACTCTACTGAATCGGGTTATCCCAAGTGTACCATTTGAGAGCCATCCTAAGTGTATCATTTTTATAGAAAACAGACTGCCTAGTCTTCTGTCGTACTGTATCTGCATCTGCTAACACTTGTGTGGAATCTCAAGAGAAGAAAAACAAAGAAATGTTATGTAAATAAGCACTTCAAAATGTCTAGCATATATTGCAATTAAAAAACATGAGCTACCAGGTCCATGGAGCAGCATAGTTACTTACATCTTGTCAACCCACCTCCTAGTGGGAAACGGAATAATTTTTGTTTTGCATTCATCACCGTTTCATACACTTGAGAAAGGGAATATAAGGGCAGATGGGAAATGCCAGGGAGCAGGAGCAGGGAGTGGGGTCACTCCATAGCAGGGAGCGAGCGAGGAGCCGAGGGCCACTCCGGCAGAGGCAATGCTCTCCCCCAAGGAACAATCCCAGGGCACCCGCGTAGGTGACACCGATCGGTTCTGCCAACAGCCCTCGGCAAATTGAGATAATGAGTCAGGGCTGGGGTCCATGCAGAGACCCAGCGGGGAGCGGCGGAAGCCAGCACCAGGACTGAAGACAAGGCTGGGACACATGTCTGGGGCTCATCCAGGAGGCAGGGCTGGAGACAAGCTACCTGCAACATCCCTCTGGGCTCCATCCAGGAAAAACAAGTCAGAAAGCTGCGAAAGCAAGGGACAAGGCTGGGAACGGCATAGCTCCGGCCTGAGCGTAAGTGGAGCCCCTGGACCGCTGGGCAGGGGTGTGGGTGGGCGTCCCAGGCGCGGCCCCTCAGGGCCATTAAGTTCTACAGGTGGCCCCAGGGCCCTGGCAGCGACACCAGCGCTCCCCACTCACAGAAATACGTGGCACGTGTCCGGTTGCATGTCACCTGGGGTATTCCTGCCACACATTGAAAGACAGTGGCGACACGGGGACCTGAGTTTCTTTGAGGTTATATGACAGCTAGAGCTGGCACAAAAAGGTACTGTGTGAAGAAGAGACTAGAATAAGATAATGTAGGCTTGCAACAGATGAATTGGTTTATTGAGGACAGCTGAATCTGGTTATTTCTATGCCTTTTTTTTTCCAAGTCTATGTCATTATACAGGTGCATTTTCAGCTAAGAAACAACACATCATATTGGGCACAACAGCAAATATCCCAAAGGTAAGAGCCTCCCAGAAGAAATTCTGTCCTAGGTCAGAGAGAAAAATCTATTTAGGGGGATTCCTGAAGACCACAGTCATCTGTCTTCCTTATACTCAAAGGAACACAAACTGAAACATACTGATGTCATGAATGAGCTGCACTGGCAGGGCTCTGGATAAAGGTCTGTGCAGAGCCAGCCGAAACTATGCTTCGGTCACACTCACTATGTTACCCTAAATAGTTCTTCAACTTAGAAAGATAGAAATAAGGAAGTCATTAATATATTGGGTTCCATAAAATACAGGTCTTCTGAACATTGAGATACCTAACGAGGAAAATAAAAGGTTTATGAAATCCTCTGTATAAAAGCACAGGGAAAAAAAAAACCCAACACATTTGCAAAACTTCTATTGCATAGCAGAAAAGAGGCATGATTATATATACATACATGAATATATAGAGAAGTTTTTTTGGAAAAAAAATAGAAACAAAACTAAAAAGCCAACTTAAATGGGAACTACATTTTTTTAAAGATATAATGACTTAGCTGGGTTTTGAGGATTTTGTGGGTTTTTTTAAATAGAGGAAGGATTTTTTAGTTATGTCTACTATTCCTTCCACTTTCTGTTACTGTCTCTGTTTATCAAATATTTCTCCTTCTCCTGCTTCCTACCCCCTTGAAGATAAATATGTAGCTTATGGTTTGGGATCTTCTGATGACCAGCAGCTCTATGAACTGACAAAGCGCCCATTTACTTCACACTCAGCCCATAGAACTGCCCTTCCCACAGCACTGGGGTGTCAGTTTGAATACCAGAACATACAAGGGAGATAGTGGAGTCCTATGGAAATACTATTCTGTCCAGTAAAAAGAAGACAACCTGGCCATAACTGATTCAGCTTGCTTATGTCAGGCTAATTAAAATGTTATTTCCTCAAATGACAAGGTACCTATGTAATTACACAGGACTGGAAAAAACAGCATAAAGCAACAGTGGATTAAATTGTGCTGAAGCCAGTTCATCTGCCACCAGTCCCTTTTCTTTCTCTGAACTTTGGTTCACAGGCTGCATTTCCCTCCCTTCTTCCTCCAAGCTGTACATATATGCAAGTTTACTAGCAAGTTTACTAATTGCTTCATCCAAACGATCAACATAAAGCTTTTCAGATTTCAGAGTTATTTAAGTAAGTAAAACCACAAACATAAGAAGGATGTTCTGCTGGTTATTTCTGCCAGCGCAATATGAACAAGCCAACTTGTTCACTTTTCCTCTTGTAAAATATTTTTCCCAATCACCATTCCTCTGTATATCTATCTTTTTAAGGGTCAAAGGCATCACACAAAAAAAGTTAAAGTTTACATGCTTTACTTCTGAAATCTACTTGAGAACAGATGCTGCAATGTAAAAAGCTATATTACAGAAATATGTAAACTGACAATAGTGTTCCATCTGCTTAACTGAATATTAAGTAAAATATTACACAGAGATAATCAGAGCAAGAAATCTCAGAAGTTAAATATTTGTTATGTTTAAACTCCAACTAAGAAACAAAGTGTCTGTGTCAAAAAGTAAAATACCATCTCTGCTGCTGGAACATATCCCGAGCACAATCTTTTCTGGCTGACAGAAAACAGTAAGTTGTTCTATTTGGTAGAGTTTACAGTTCACCAGCACACATTTAACACAAAACTGGACAGCAGAGCCCCAAGGAGTGCCAGACCAGGGCATATTGAACATCCCTTGCCAGCAATGACCTCCAAATGCACAGCATGTTTTCACATTCTTCACATACCCACACCTCCTTGCAATTATTTCTAACAAGTATTGGTGCACAAGCACAAGTCCAGCCCCTGGAGCAGGCCTGATGTCATGACAAGGAACACCTGCTTTTAAAGGATATCTCAAGTTGAGCGTGCTCAGCTTCCCAAACCCGCCAGCTAAAAAGTGTGCTTCACCACTGTGAGGATTTATCTGGGCTCCTCCAACTAAATGTTAGTGCCTACAGGGGTCAGAAAGGGAACACAGAAAGAATTAATGAGGACCAAGCCCTTTCCAAAAGCCAAAGAGCTTGTACATAGTGATTTTGATGCTCTGATTTTAAATTAGCGCCTAGCATTCAAAAAAGCCTCAGTGAACCTGATTTCTTACAAAACACATCTGCGTGCTGGAACGTGTACATCAATTCTGTCATTTGCTTTCACATAACACCTCTGTCACAACGCTCAAACCACGTGTGTAAACAGAGGTCTGCTTTTGGAAGGACGGCCCCACACCTTATCTGCCTGAAACCATCAAGTGCCAGACGAGGGAAGCCCGCGGATGCCAGTCCAAGAGGATGGGGGAGCAGGCCTTGGAGGTTATCAGCTGCCGAGCTTCAACACAGGGACAAGATCCACAGGAGCCACTCGTGTGAGCCACCGAGCACAAAAAGACGCTGAAGCAGAGCGCTCCGGTGCCCTGCTCCAGTGCTTGGCTCCTGTGGGAAAGGCGGACTAGTGCGGGGAGCTCAGGTTGGCAGCCGGAGTAGCTCAGGCTTTAGTTAATGCTCCTTCTTGGCTGCAAAGCTGAGGTTGCACGCTCCTTCACGCTTCGGTGCAAGGCTGTGTTTAGACAGGGCGAGAGCTAACGCCAACACACAGGTTAACGCTGTGGGGAAGAGGAGCTCTGGGAATATTTTTAATAAAAGGCTTGTAGGACGTGGATAAGATCAGCGTGGCCAACATGCACCCCATTAAAGTATTCCACAACAAGATACGTCAGTAAAGGACATCTTCATTTGGGAGAAGAGCCAGTCCAGGGATTAAAAGAACGACCTGTCATGGCCCTTCATCATAAATCACCTGTATTGTCTCTGGAAATGGGTGGAAACAATTCCACCCTCCGTACTGCGATGGGGTGATTCACAGAGTTGTTGCTGCACAGGAAAACAAATAGGTCTGGCCTGTGAATAACAAACCTTCCTATGCTAACTTGCCTTCACAGGAAATAGACGTGAAAAACAGGCTAAATATGCCTCTCCTGAGTGAAATGGTGTTACTAAGTGGAAAATAAGCATTGTTTGGTCATGTCTATGTTATCAGGAATCACCATTAATCAAATTACATGTTGAGCATATATCCAGTTGTCTACACAAAATAGCTACGAGGTATTGGCACCGCTTCCCTGCCGGTGAGCACCGGCTAGCATGTGCTCTGTCATCGTGCATGGACCCAAGTAAGTTTTAGAGTTGGGACACGGAGTAGTTCTTGGAAACGAAGTTTCCCTATTCCACTCCTGAAGAGCACAAGCTGGTCAAGCCATCACTTCTGACCTGGTGCTTCCCCAGCCCGTCCCACTGCCACGCTTCATGGACAAGTCTAAGGATATTTTAATGGTCTAAGTTTATTCTCTGTTTTATTTTCTTATATTTTAAGATGCAAACCTCCTCGAATCAGCTACATCCAACACTGTTTAAAGTGACGGGTAGGCATTTATGTTTGGAAAGATATCTTTTACTATGCATCCTGGTAATGAAATTCCTATTTCTTATATAGAGATGGGCCTGGAGGAATATTTCAGTACTACTTCATGTAACAAACCGCTTAATGGTATTAAACATTATTATTTGAAGTGCTTAGCTTTATTTTTATGTAACATCCCTGGACACCCACATGTTGCTACTTCAGAAAACTGTTTTTCCAAAATCTCTCTCTAGAAATATCTAGCAGCAACAAACTTTTACTAGGCACAAAACTCCTTAATTTTCTCTATCCCCAAAATAACGACATTAAGTTCCTTCCTTATATTTTCTGCTATGAAACAGTAGCAGATCCTAGTGCAAGGTTGTATAATCTGTGTATGATAATACAAACTTTACATGGCTACAACTCTTATGTATTTCTGAGGCTTTAACGACTACCAGATTAAGAGATCACTCAAATTAAGAGATCTGAGTCTCTTAATCACTACCATAATTTGGAATCTATAAAGTGCATGGAGACCCTAAAACGAAGTGCGATGGCACTTACAGGATGTTACAGAACACACAGACAGGTTTCCCCTGGCTGCAAGTGCCACGCAGTCCGCCCGCAGACCAACGCTGTTCAGCCTCTGCCTGGAGCAATGTGCGAGCACCTCAAAATCCTAACCAGGCTCTCGCCGTACTATTTTTTTCATTGCCATTATGATACCTGAGTCTTTTTGTTGTAAGCATCAGCAAGGATGATGGTCCTTGCCTCTAACAAACTTCAACTCATCAGTTGAGGAAATGGAACCGGAACCTCTAGAATGGGCTACTAAGTCCCGGATGCCACCAAACAACCCAGTACAATCACTGCTTCTCAGTGGCTAGGACCTGTGCTCAACAAAACCATATAGCACCTTTGAAAACAAGTGACCAGCCTGAATTTTGATATGTAGGCAAGACACCGCAGCAGTTGGGTCACTATATAGATAATGCCTTTTTTATTCCCACAAGGCAAAGACAGCATGGCAGTGTATATCTATTCTCCTTAGTTGTAGAGAGAAACAGAGTTAGGAGCTAAGAAATTAATAGATCAATATGACGGGTGAAAAGAGCAACGATTTTAAGTTCAGACTTAAAGTTTAATGTTAAATAAAAATTATTTAAGTTGATTAAGCCAAACAAGTTTAGATTAGCTAAACTAAAAGCAGTTATTTTACTTCAAGATATATAAACAGTCTGGAGTTTCTTTTCCTATTTGATCCCCCATTCGTTATTTGTATTTTGAAGGTAATTAATATTGCAAAGGCATTTAAAGAGAAACCACACAACCGGTCGATTTGAAAGAGCAATTTTAATCTGTGCTCCCTGCGATATCAGCCGGCGCTGCCTGGAGTATCTGGCGGCGGTACGGCAGCACTGGCTGCAGACCCTCGCGAGGCCGGCGGGCAGGGGCTCTTCCCAGCGGCGACGGGGCCTGAAGAACGGGGCTCTCCTGCCGGCGGCGAGCGCGTTGTGTGCCCTAAACCAGACTGCTCTGCCGGGGGGCTTCGCTGCCCTCCTGGGCTTCGCTTCTCCCCACGGAGGTCAGCACTCGCTCCCGTTGGCTGGCACGGGCTGATTTTGTGTAAAAAGGGCAACAGGTGGCAATGCCCGCCCCGCGGTCACGGAGGAGTCCATCCGTGCCTCTCCGCTGCCGGCGCGGCGGTGGCCGGGGAACGAGAAGTGCCCTCGCGTTCCCGTCCCACCTGCGTGGCAGCGAGTACCGCTGTAGTGACACATGCGGTTTCCGTTAGACGAGGATTTGCTGGCAGAACTTCACAAAACCACACGCTTAGGGTGAAATTTTTTTTTTTTTAACTTTTTTTTGTCTGAAGTGACCGTGGAGATTGAGGACCCAAGGGTATTAGTGTGGAATGCTGAGTATATTTTAAAAAAATTAAAAGCAAGATTAAAATAGACTTCCAGCTGAAATTACTAAGGGTTGAAACATATGATTTGGCAGAAAACATGGAGGAATGCAACAGATATCAGTTTGGCTTGACCGAGTTAATGATGGGCTGAAAATTACCTAATAAGCCCAGACAAGGAAGTTTTTGCTTACGTGTATTTATGCTTAAGTTATTAACTGCACACCTACAAGGTTAAATACAGGTGGTGCTCTTTCCACTAAACCCACGGAGTCTTAGAGTGAAAACACAAACTTCACAATTGCTTAGCAAATCTCAAATGTGGTAAAAAAGTTCAGCATCCTGTACTTCCCCTTCAGGTTTTGACATTAAAAAAAGAATTGCAAACGTGCAGCTTGAGTAGGCTCTTTCACACTGCAAGAGTGCAAACGCAAACTTCCGTCTGCTCTCTTTGACTAACGCACCTTAACAGGCAATATAAAGCAGAGGTAACCTTTAGATAGCAATTTAGAGATTAGCTGGTAACAAATCAGAAAATTTGAAGTTAGCTGTTAACAAAAAATGAAGGAAAAAAAAAATCCAAGAGCTAGTAACCCTTCCAGAAAGTGGGTTGATATTTTTCCCCCCATGGTAACTGCTTTATCCTCTGTAATGGCACAGCTCCGCTCTGCCTTCAGCTGGCCTATGGCCCCTCGGCCGGGGCTGCAGGGCACCCCGCAGGTGAGCACGCATGATCCCCACATTCCGTACCCCCTTTGGAAAGAAAGCAACGCTACACCTGGGGCATCCTGTAGCAAGTCACTCTTCCTAAGCACAGACTCACTTTGAACCGTCGGTGGTAAGTGCTGAAGCTGAAAGGTATCTTTCAGCTTTGTAAAAATACGAGTTCAGTAGTTTTCCTTCAGTACACCCAATATTCTCTTTTTGCCTTCAAAGGCTTGTCGAATGGAACTTCCTCTCAACTGTTATCTACCCCACTAAGCACAGAAAAAAAAACCCTTTCAAAGCCCAGGCTATAAACCCTTGAGCAGCCACAGTCACAAACTATGCTGAGTTATCAGAGATCTTGCTTTCACAGGGATGAAAGGACCTTTATCACGTTCCCAGAAAGCAGTGGAGGGCATGGCTTTGCCCTGCGCAGAAGGAGTTTTGCCTCCCATGAGAAGGCGGTCTGAGCTCGCTTAGAATGCCACAAAAATGTGTCACCATCCAGCAGCATCGTGCAGTCATTCAGAACACAAAGTAAAAGCTACATCATCCTAAACTTCAGGAAAATCTACCCAACTAAAGCATGGCAGTGGATGTTTCCTGAAATTCGTTATCGCCTACTGTAGCACAGGGTGGCAAACCACAAGGATACTTCTGAGAGGTTAATTTGATAAGAATTGTGAAATAGAAATACAAATAGTCAGGGAGGAATGCAGAGATAATTTTTAACATTTTTCAACGGGTTCAAACAGGCCATATAGAGTAATGGTCTCCTCCTTATCACTATAGTAACTAATAAGCCAGCACTCAATTTTTAGCAGTCCTTTAGCATGATTACATATGCACACAAACACTGGGGCTAGCTAACAGCCTCATTCAACTTCTTCTGGAGTTGATGAAAATCTGTCCCCTAGCTTCATCAGACTAGATTAGGATATTAATAATTCACAGCAGCTGCTGTGTACTGCCTAGAAGATCTATTGCTCCTTGGTGAGTTTTTAGCTACAGTAAGATGGCACTGGTTTCCCACACTCATATCTACTGTTGTTACAACCAGATTTTAAACGCACTTATAACTTAAGAATGTGTATGTCTTAAAACACAAGTTCTGCAGCAAGTAAAAAACTCTCTTCAGCACTCATAAAGGATTCCCACAGAGTTTTACAGTCCCGAAGCAGATGGGTTTGACCAAAGTATCTCTGACAATTTAAAAACCTCAAGTATCCCAACTCTTCATGGTATTAAAAAAATTTCTCACGAAAGATCCATTACAGAGCTTTTCCACTGGTAGAGCGTGTGGTGCATTGGCAGAGCAGCAGCACCCTCCCACCGAGCAGAGACTTCTCTGCAGGACATGCAAATATGAAAGGGCCTTCTCACCAAACTGCAATTGCGTAGCACCTCTGGTTAGAAAAAAGAGCAGTCTAAATCTTGGGAAGCAGAACTCTAGATATGTTTTTTTGGAGGGAGGGTCTTGTTTTTTACTCATTTGAGATGACAACTGTAAAAGTAATCAGTTAATTATCTTTAAGAAAGAAAAACATGAAACATATTCAAAGTCAAAGGTCAAAAATACTGGTTCAAATTTATAGGAAGATAATTGTATCTTTCAGATAACACTCCAATTTTAAGATTTATGTAATTATTTTTGTGCATCAAAATTCTTTGTAAATTACTCCCAGTCCAACCAAAACAAGTTAACTTTTGGTGCTGAGGGACTCTCAGATTAGTTTGACTCTCAGCCCTACTTCCACTGAAATGCAGGACAAGATTCCCCTGGCTTTCCACATGGTAAGGTCTGGTAAAAAGAAGGCCGTCTCCAATTTGCTTAATGTTTCCTCTTCGAATTAGCAGCTCCAAATCCAGACCTAC